>CM053792.1:825727718-826938968 GCA_028749045.1 Cupressus sempervirens
GACTTCACATGTAAGTTTGTGGTAGTCTACTTATATGAGATATTAATTTTTGGCATGAGTAAAGAGGAACACTTAGAACATATTAGAATTTTATTATCTAAGCTAAAAGAGGAACACCTAACCATCAATCTAGACAAGTGTGATTTCACGAAGTAGGAACTAGTCTATTTAGGATTTTTTCTATCTCAAGGAGATCTTAAAATGGATGAAGATAAAGTTGCAGCAATATTGAGTTGGCCAACTCCCAAGAATGCCAATTAAGTGAGGAGTTTCCATGGCCTAGCTCAATACTATAGAAAGTTCATCATAAAATTTAGTGGGATATGTGCTCCCATGATGGACACTATCAAGGGTGGAATAAAGACCAAGTTTGTGTGGAAACCAACAGCAAACAAGGGATTTGAAACATTGAAGAAAGAGTTAGCTACTAAGCCTATCCTAAGGTTACCTGCTTTTAATGAACCTTTTTTTGTCGAATGTGATGCTAGTAATATAGTAGTGGGAGGAGTCTTAAGTCAAAGCAATAGACTTGTGGCTTTCTTTAGTGAAAAGCTAAATGCAGAAAAAAAAAATTACTCTTCCTATGATTTGGAGCTTTATGCACTTGTTCAATCCCTTAGAAAATGGAGGCATTATCTTTTTCTCAAGGAATTTGTAGTGTTTACTGATAATCAAGCTTTGTGTTTCCTCAACTCCCAATACAAACTAAGCCATAGACATGTCAAGTGGGTGGAATATTTATAGTCTTATACTTTCACCATAAAACACAAGAAGGGATAGCTCAATAAAGTAGTAGATGCTTTGAGTAGAAAGTTTCTCATTGTCCAAGAAATCCAAGTAAGGAGCATAGGATTGGATAACTTTGAAGAACTCTACCAAACTGATGGAGACTTTGCAGTAGCATACAAGGTGTGTCAAGAGCACCTAAATCACTTTCATGGTGAGTTTGTAGACTATATATTGCAGAATGGGCTACTCTTCAAAGGAGGACAATTGTGTGTACCAAAAGGATCCATGAGGGAGAAGCTCATTCAAGGAAAACATAATGGGATTTTGAGTGGCCACTTTGGTTTAAATAAGACCTTGGAATTGGTTCAAAGATAATACTATTGGCCCAAAATGCAAAGAGATGTCAGCACTTATGTTGAGCAAGGGATCACATGCCAAAGAGCAAAGGGGACTTCTACAAATGCAAGAATTTATCAGCCTCTCCCAATACCAAATAGACCATGGGAATGTGTAAGTATGGATTTTGTGGTTGGTTTACCTAGAACAAAGAGTGGTTTTGATAACATCTATGTGGTAGTGGATAGATTTAGCAAAATAAGTCATTTTATTCCAAGTAAGGTCACCCATGATGCAAGTCATATTGCTTTTTTTTTTTCAAGGAAGTTGTGAGGATTCATGGCTTGCCAAATAGCATTTTATTTGATAGGGATAGAAAATTTATGGGACACTTCTAGAGATCCTTATGGAACATAATAGCTACGAATCTATCATTTAGTTTAGCCTACCATCCTCAAACTAATGGTCAGATTGAAGTGGTCAATAGGACAATTGGAAACTTATTAAGATGCTTAACTAAGGAATATGGTTTGACATGGGATTTAGTCCTTTGCCAAGCAGAGTTTTCTTATAATGACAACATAAATAGTAATGCAGGCAAGAGTCCTTTGAGATTGTATATGAGATACATCCTAGAGGTGTATGTGAATTGAGAAACCTAGATGGTCAAGTACCTAATAGTGGTTATGCTAAAGATTTTAGTCAATATATGAAAGAAGTGCATGATCAAGTAAAATAGTCCCTCATTGACAACACCAAGAAGATCAAGGACAAATTTGATCTCAAGAAGAGAGAAGTATAGTTTGGTGTAGGGGACTTGGTCATGGTTCACCTAAACAAATGAAGAATGGAAAAGGAAACCTCAAAAAAGTTGCATATGAGAAAGTTTGGACCATGTCCTCTATTGGCCAAGTATAGGTAGAATGCTTACAAGGTTGGGCTACAAGATGATCTAGTCTTTTCCCTCATCTTCAATGTAGTAGACTTAGTTAGATATGAAGGACCTCTTACTGAGGTAGATCAGAAATGTGGAGAAATCTCAGAAGGATGCTCAAATAATAGCTCTACCCCCTAAGCCCAAGAAAAGAGGATATTGGACTCTCAGGTTCATACTAAGACCAAACATGGCACATGCAAAGAACACCTTGTCAAGTGGCAAGGTAAACTAGACTCAGATGCTACATGGATCCCTGAGAATCAATTCAAGTTTTAGGGTATAGATCTCCACCTTTTGTCTCTAGAGGGGACTTAGCTTCTTTGGTGGGGAGTATGGTGCAGGGGCACCTTGAAACATAGGGCCCTCGCCATTTTCAACTATTTTTGTGATATGCTCTAAGAGAGATTGTGTAATTAGAATAAAGGTCTGAGGACCTAGGTGTGTTTTTTGGCAACATTGGCTAGGGGATAGGAAGTCATAAAAAGCCTTGGAATTAAGGTATTCCTTGTCAAAAATTCATAAATGACCTTAGAATTTAAGGGATTCATTGTCATTGGAGTCCTAACATAGGTCTCTAGCCTAGGGAAGGGTCTCTAGCATTGGAAAGTTAAGGGATAGCCAATTTGGCAAGAAGGAGATGTTAAATGATGCAAACAAGAAAGTTGCTAAAAAAAAGTTGCAATTTTTGAAAAAAAATTGCTGATTGACTTGCAAAAACACTTCCAAGCATGGTGGAGGCTGAAAAAAGCCCTAAATGTGAGGGGAAAATACCTAAGATTCCACATATAAACTTCAAAAACTCTAAAGTTGCCAGAAGTATGTGTCAGTGTATAGACCGCATACTAGAGTGTTGATTTTTTAATGTGAAAAGGAAAATTTGAGAGTAATGAAAGCTTTTGCATGTTAGTTTAAATTGTTGTATCACTTTGGAATTGTAGATAGACTTGTTTTGAACATTTTTTCTTCAATAGGTTAGGTTTTTCTATGTTTCCTTTCAGTGTTTTGTAAATTGTTTTGTTCCAACTAGTCTATTGTCCTATACCAGGCAGTTGGCTTTAAAAGAGATGTTATTCACTATCCCACCATAGAAATAGTATGGCCTTTTGGGGATAGTGAGTGTACTTTATGTACTTCCTATTAATAGAAGGAAGGGCCCTCAAAAGCAAGCCAAAGCATGCCCAGTTAGGGAACATTGAGGTTATAGAGCTTATAACTTGCAGGGTTGTGCAGATTGTTAGAAAGGTGAGCATGGAGGTTGAAGGGGAGTAAGTGAAGATCCCTTGGGAAGAATGAAAGGGTGCTAGCAATCCATTAAGGTACCTATTGAATCCAAACAATATATTGGCCTTGTAAAGGCCTAAAATCCGTCAAAATCCTCAGATTTTGTAGAGGTATTGTATGACACATTAAAGGTACAAAACCTTGAAAATAAGTTAGTGTTGATAAATTGAATGGGGGTCTATGAAGAAAGTTTGAATTTCCTAGTGGAGGAAATTTGAAGAAATTCTTGATTTTTAAGAGCAAGAGGGCTAATTGGGGCTCTTTCTTGTAGCCCTATTTTTAAGGGAAAGTGTGAAATTGGTAAGAAGGGTAATTATATTGAGTTACCTTGGATGAAAAAAGAAGTTTATTGTAAGGTCTTACATCACCACCATGACCCTACAAGTTGAGTGTGAGGATTAGTCTAGAAAGACCTAGAATAACGTTAAAACCTTGAGTGTTCTCCACCTAGTATGGGAACCTATTAGATGGCAAGAAGTGAAGCTTGTTCAAGATAGAGGACTGGGGCTTAGGATTGGGATCTCTACATAGGAGGGATCCTATAGATCCATTTGGTGATCTTATAAGACAACTTAGGTCTCAGGGGTAGACTAGAAGCATGAACTAGTGATTAGTTCATCCCCATCTCCCTATCACTATGACTCCCTCCCTTGACCATATCAGAAACATCATACATAAAGTAAACATATAGGTACACCATACACATGCAAGTATGGGGTAAGCATTGATAGAAAATGCATACAAATAATCCATCTAACTATCATCATGAAATAACTAAAATCAATATATACAAGAAATAACTAGTAACAAAGTAACTCATTATATAATCAACTAAGTATGAAACAATATCCAATAATCTAGAAAATAATTTCACTGATCATCAAGCATAAACATAAAGCTAGCCTAAAAGATTTTGGTGATAATATTTAAAAAGTCAAATAGGGGTAGGCATTACATAAACAAGGAAATGTAGAAGGGATCTATTTTTTCATTTAGGCATGTAGCTAAGACAAGAGGTTCTTCTTTTTTAAACAACTTAGGGAGTGCAAAATCTTCATCAGTTAAAGAAGTTCCACTAGTGCTAGCTTCCTTGTGATGATCAACTTTAGAATTAATATTAACGTGACCTGCATCTTTATTATTACTATGCTCAAATAATCTTTTCAATTGATCAGGATTAGACTTTAAGTAATCCAATGGAGATATATGGATTCTTACTTCTTCACAATACTGTATGACGTCAAAGGAATTAGCTAACTTACCTTTGTGCTCCTTTTTTAAAGATGAGGTTACTATGCCATTGTCTTTATTAGTTTTGTTTGATGGTGCATTCATTTTGATACAAACTAAATTATTGGTCTAATTTTTATTCTTCTAACCTCTAGTCATTACTATTAATTGAGGTCCTTCTAGAGTAGCAAAACAATCACCTCCTGCTTCTAAATCTGATTCATACTCCAAGAAATAATTTTTAGAGTCACCACAAGGAGCACATATCATCTTCACTTTTAGGATATTCAATTGTTTGTTCTTTTTTATCCACCATTTGCCTATATCTAATCATATCACCACATATATCTCCATCATGATCTACCCTTAGATGAAAAGCACACATATTTTGTCTTTTGGGGGTACCTTCAATTGCTAATCTTTATTGAAAAGGTAGTATTTGAAATGTGTTACCTCCATTTGGGTTTCTATAACCTACTTGATGAGGTTGATGGAAAGAATGAGCAGGCCTATTAATTTGTTTCTTCAATGGAATGAGCTCATTAGACAATTTTTGAAGCATAGCCTCTATACTATTAGAAGTACTAGTTGTATTACCCATGGTTTTGGATTGGAATTCTATTTTCCACTTACTAGAGGCTATCATGTCATCCTCCATCTCCATAGCTATTGTCTACGCAGCTTATAAGTTTTCTATATTTTCTCTTCTTATTTGATATCCCAAATCAAGAGGCATAGAACTAATGTAGAAAGTCTTCTCATTATCATTTGTAGGCGCACTTGTAGCAGGTATTATGTTGATGATTTTATTGAACTTTGCATTAAAATATCTCATGGAAACTAATGGTTCTTTCTTTATCTGTGCCAATTGCAACAACAATACTTCTACATCTCTATACTTTTGTAACTTTATTCAAATCTTTGTTTCATAGTATCCCAATTTGTGATGCATCCTACAGGCAGGTCTTGAAACCAATTAGTAGTATTGTCCACTAGTGTATCACAATTAAAACATTATAACCTTCCTTTATAAATTCCTCCACAGGTCCCTCTATGTACATGTGTCTTTCTATTGTTATGTTGCTATGATTATTTTCCTTGCAAATTTTTATAGCGACATAATGATG
Organism: Cupressus sempervirens; assembly: GCA_028749045.1. Classification (NCBI taxonomy): domain Eukaryota; kingdom Viridiplantae; phylum Streptophyta; class Pinopsida; order Cupressales; family Cupressaceae; genus Cupressus; species Cupressus sempervirens. The sequence goes on from CM053792.1 coordinate 825,733,359, forward strand.
AGAATTAATGTCCTTTTTGATCCGATGATGACAATAAAAGATATTAAGTCTTTGTTTGCTTTACAATGTGGGTCCACTTTCCAACTAGGTACATTGTGACAAACAGTTTGCACTACTTTATTACCTAGAGGATCTGACATTGACCTAGTTTTGCTTCATGAAATGTGATGGCCCACATGAAACATGTCATTTTGTCACTTTGTCACCATGATTTAAACATGTTCATCTTTTTGTAACAATATAGTGACAACCATATATGTTCTTTTGATTTGGCGGTCAACGAGATGCATCATCGAATACTTATATTTCCATACTTAAAACATCATCCATTGATCTAGTCTTTATCAATGATCGAGATTTGATCATCTAAACCATTTGACTTGTCAACTAGCAAATGGCATTCATTCTTTCATTCATTCGAGTTTTCTCCACCATGTAGCTTATTATGATTGCATTTGAACCATTCATGTACTAAATTGGCAACACATATTTTCTTATCTTCATATTATGATTCTGGGAGGTTTTTATATAGCTCTTGAGATAGGTCCAATATACATATCTTTACTATCTTGCACTTTCTGATCCTGATGATGAATCATGTAGTGTGATCTAAAATGTTGATGATAAGAAAACACACACAATCAAATCCAAAAAAAACTATTATACAAATGGATTATGGAAATCTACTATTGTTAAAGGGTTTTAAATGTTTTTTTTTGCATGAACTACTTCTTCTACCCACTGATCTTGCTAATCCATAATGTCTTTCATGGAAACCATAATGTAACATTGAATCTTTAGCTTTATCATGGTTAGGAACAAATCAATAGAAGATCCATACCTTCTTCTCATTGGGATGACACATAAAAACCTCCCAAACTCTAATCACCTAGCTTTGGACTGATGCATTTCTCATATGATTCCTTGCATTAGGTTAGCTCAAAGGAATAATGAGAAGAAAGGCCAATCTAGACTCAGACACAAGACATTGACATTTGACTCAAAACCCTAAAGAAAAAGATATGAATTGAAACTTGGGAAACAATGTATCAATTAGAACATAACAACTTATCTAACTCTTCTACATACAATTCATAGCTCAATTATCTAACCTTGTTCCTCATCAATGTGACTTGTGTAACCATAACATATTTCTCCTTCACCAACATAAGTTGTGTATAACATTTATGGAGATCTCTTGATGCTTGGAAACTCATTTCTTGTCATCCTTTTGAATCTTCCATTTCATAGTGCACCTTGCAAGGATCTTTCTTATTCGATTCATTTGAGATCATTTCTTACTATCCATTGGATTATTGCATGTTATGAATGGGAAGCTATAAGCCACCTTTGAAGACTTTATACCTATTGAATCTCTTGGAAATAATGGTTTATAGAAGTGACCACACATTTTGCTACAAACTTCATGTCAAGATAAGATTAATCCATCTCATGGTTTTGTACCCTCCATTCTATTTCATCATTGCATTCCATCTCCATCTCATAATTCCCTCCAAATTCAAGATCAAAGTAACATTCCATCTAAAGATCCATTTACCCTATTCAATCCATCTCACAATTCCTTCTAATTTCAAGATAAAGTACCCCTTCATCTTCATTGCATGATCATATTCCATCACATCATCCCATCACCCCTTCCACTCCACTACATAGTCAAGATCAAGATACTCCCCCATCTCTATGTCATGGTTCTAATCCATGTCAAGATCCTCCACATGATTCTAATCCTCAAAAAGAACTTGCCACTGTTGAATCCATCCATGAACCTCATTCAAATGAACTCAGCTCTTTTTCACAAAATAATATGTATCCCATTGGAAAAAGAATGTCTCAATGTGTTGGTAAACTTTCTTCCCCTTCCAAATCCAAAAACCCTTCATCTAAATGCAAAAGTTCCCATCACTTGTATTACAAGCCCATTCTGGATCCTTGTCCAAACCCTTCACCCCTTCATCCATTTTGGACCCTTATCTAAATTATTCATCCCTTCCATCCATTTTGGGTCCTTACATCCTAGATCTAAACACAAATCCCTCTCATCCATCTTGGGTCCTTACATACATCCATTTATAATATCTGCATACACCACTCTATCATGTCAAATCCCTCATAAAGATCAACAAAGGGAAACATCCTTGAATTCCTTCCAATATTCATCCTCCATCCATCCATAAGTTATCCATACTATCCATGCCAATACACCTATACCATGGATAATCGAAGAACATTGAATACCAAAGATAAAATGCATAAAGCCAAAAATCCACAAGAATTCAAAGATCACCATGTCCCGTTTAAGGCACATGTTCAATAAAAGAAAAATATGATCCAAAATAGAATTAATCAAAAATCCACAAAGTCCCAAATGATAAAATAAAAGATTAGGTGGATTCCAAACTTACTCATTTGATAATTTCATCTCAAAGAAAAATCAAAGATCATGTAGATTTGACTATTCAATTCACCTTGGGCACCCACGCTAAGGAAGTCACACTCACTTACAGTTATAATTCAAAGTTCTCAATGAATTACATACATATTTCACAAAACAATATGATATATTATGAACTTTATAGTAGCATCTAAATATGTTCAGGTAAGTTCCTTTTCAACATAGTCAAATCACATCTTGCAATTCTTATTGGTCACACTACAGACAAGAAATCCATCCCTTAGTAGATATATAAAAGGGCTTCACTAACATCCACTGGCTTTTACAATCTTCAAAACACTGATATGTACAGACAATAATAGAATCAAACCCTAAATTACTATATGTATCAAGAACTAAGTTGAAAAAGCCTAATATGTGATCATCCATCTCTCTAAGCCATAATCAACCATCATGATCTCTATGTGCTTTCCAAACATTCCTTAGATCCATCAATAACATATCAAGATCATAAACATAAATCTAAAACATTTTACTAATCTCTCAAAACACATTTTTTCATCTTTCCTTAACACGTCGGCTAAGGACTAAAAAACATAACTTAGATTCATTGAACTGTGTCACCTTGATCAATATAAGTTTCTAACTCATTAGGCACATAATCTTAGATTATCCCAAGACATCATGAATCTCAAACAACCAAGCAAATCTGTTGCACCCCTTGGGCCTGCCAACATCCTAAGATAAACTTTAAGAAAACTATTATCCTCTACCAAAATACTTGTAAATGCCTTACAAACCATTAGAATCATAAACCCTTTGAATGATAGACACATTGTTATGTCCTTGACACATTCTTGTATGTGTGAACAACCCTTGTAACTTTGCAACTCCATAACACTAACTATTGATAGAATAACTAGTCTTCATATGTGACACTATAACTTAATCAAATCATCATGTTAGCAACTCAAACTTGACATGAACCATATAGAAAACCCCTCATAATCCCATGAGGTTTGTGACTCCTCATCTTCAATTACCTTATGTTGTTATTAAGCTAAATATTCCTTGTTACTAGTAAAACAACATAACAAATATTCATACTATATGATAAACATGTAAACTATATGATAAACATTCAAACTACATGATATACATGTTGATACCATCTGATAAACATGATGACATCAATGATAATACATCCAACTTGCTAGCAAAACATCATCATAATCCCCCAAAAGATAATTTTAATGGTAAGGTCTTGAGATAACATCTAAAGAACCTACATGTATGTATGTGTAATTATTTGTGTTGTGTTTGTGTGTGTGTGTGTGTGTGTGTGTGTGTGTGTGTGTCCAGATTGTCTACCGATTCATCAATGATAAATTAGAACTTGCGTCACTATTAAATTTTATAAATAAATGTATTAGTGTAAATAATTCTTTTAATTTATTGTATTCTAAATATATAAAAATATTATATTAAATATAATATTATAATAAATTATTTTTTTGAATTCTTATGAAAGTTAGGACAAAGAACTATATAATTATGCTTATGTTACACATGACAATATATTCCATCTAAATAGATGACTTATATCTTAAGCTAATTATTTAAAAAGAGAACAATAGATTTCAAGTAAGATTACATACTGTATAGACATATATGCAAGTAAGATTACTCATATCTACAAATAGTATAATTTACATATATATAAAAAAATAAAAAGGAAAAACTCTTATATAGATCTATACATTAGATATAATGAAAAAATATAAATTACTAGATATCAAACCCCACCCGTTAGATTATATGTATTTATCAGGTCTCTATATTATAATAAAATGGAAAAGTTCTCATCTATAGTTAATACCTAATAATAAGACAAAACGAATAATGAAAACAAGTCTATCATGGTTGGCACGAGTTTCCAAGAGTTCATAGAATAGATGTGAATATAAGCTTTTTGAGTGTCCCTCTGATTGATAACATACACAATTGATAGCAAAAAATTGTCTTCCCACATAAAATATCTTGACTTTTAAGTAACAATATATTGTTTTTAATTAGCCTTGTCCATGGCGCCTTTCCCATTCAATCATATGCACAAGAAATATGTGGTAATCAAATTGTAAGCACGCATTATCAAATATTAAAAAATAATAATAATAAATATCTAGAAGTTTGGTACGCGAAAATTTCATAGCTGGGACCTAATTTGAATTGGTCATATTCTAAGGAACGTTGTTGCGGTTCCAGGAAAGATTCCTCTTTCGAGGTTCAACAAGGTACGCGGTTCGAATCTCATTAGTGCTCACGCTAGAAAACGTGTCTGCGTAATAGCAATAAAAAAGACTTCATCATGGAGTCAAGTCAATTGCAGCTGTGAGCGGTGGGTCATATGGACCACCGACCGCGTTGGTTAACACGTCATTGAAGGAATTCTAGTATGAATTTTAGAGGGGTGAAAATAAAACTCAAATGTTGGTCTATACAAAGTCAAGTCTACAATCCTTATCCTATCTTTTAGATGATTCGGACCAATATTCTATATAGTCATTCTCAAGTTTTGAATTTGGTTACAAACATACCATCTTGCGGCTTCTTCTTTATCATATTATTTTTTTAATTATTAGTTATATATAGGCAGGGTACTAATGTTTTCATTGCACCCTTCCAATTAATTTTCAAACTGACAAAATTTAATAGTCTAAAGTTTCGAGAGGGTTTATTTTTAAAATATTTTTCAAACAAATTTTTTTGCTTTCTTATTGGTTGAATCTAATTTTGCTGCGCGTTTAATTATTTTTTAATTCCAACAATTCCAAAAAAAAATTGTGTCGTCTCGTCTCGTCTCATCGTCAAACGCGTCAAGTGTGTGCAGCATGGCAAGATAAGGAACCAAGGTTTGAATCTCAATTCCACCCACTTTCAACCAATTTCAAATTTCCTGATTTGAAAATCTCTGAATCAAGCTTTGTCATAAGTGTTCTAAGCCAATCACATCTTTCCATCTCCCTTCCACCAAACAGGATAATAGGCTCATTCAAACGCCAAAGATAGGCACAGATAGCAGTCATTTGTAGGCACAACCATTGCATAAGCCTGCCTATGCATCGAAATCTTCTGAAGTAATTGCTCTTACCTCGGCCTTTCTAATGTCGTCTACTGAGGATGAATGGTCTGGATGTTTAGGCTTGAATCTTTGCTATCTGAAACTCGCCCTTGCTCATTAGTATTGCCTGGAGGGTGGGCAGACAACACAAGGGAGGGAGGAGCTATAAACCCAAGAGCTATGGGGGCTTGGGAATTATAACTAAAGTAGGGATAACAACAATCTTCCAACTGCTCTTTCCCTAGAAACCATCGCACCTATTAATTCAAATTTAATTGCTCCCATGATATAACTCAAGCAAGGCGTCAACTTTGATATTGTATCATCGCATCCTCCAGAAGACGGTGACATAGCAAGTTCCTGAGCACAACATCAAAATAACCAAAACCCAACTCGTATTAACCGCCATTAATCTGCTCCTTTGCACCGCCATGAAAGAAACCTGAGCAAGGATTCAAACTCCAAAGAAACACAATGTGGATTTCGAAAGCAAAGGAAAGGGCGGTTTAAGGGAACGGGTAGGTGGGTTTCAGCTGCAGAAGTTAAATGGGATTTAAAGCGAAATCGAAAAGAATTACTAATAGCTCTCACCAAATACACCACTCGTCTGCTATAAATCTTGTGATGACAGTTGTGTCTCGAAAAGACAGAAAAGTAGATTGTCAAAGCAGAGACAGAAAAGGAAACCCAAGATGTCAAAGCAGAGACAGAACATGTGCACAAGTGAAAAAATTTCAAGCCATGTGGCCTCACATCAGCAGTATTATTTTAAACTCTTGGAGTCACGAACATTACTAACTAGCCATTTAAATCTGATGCCCAAATTTTTAATTGGAAGCATAGCTTAAGAACTAGGAAAATTTGCTCCAATTTCCAGTTTCAAATTTTACTGGTTTTGTTTCATGCTTCAGATTGAAGATATTAGCTATTTTTTAAAGTTCTCCATTCTCCATTCTCTATAAGGCAGGGACTCCAGCTCTCACAAGAGCTCTTGTCATTATTATTTTACTAGTTAGCTTTTAATGATGATCTTGACCATAGATGTAAAAATCGCCTGAGGAGATTAATCGCCTAGGCCTGAAAAAGTTTAATCGGGAAAAATCGGGAAAAATCGGAAAAAAATCGGGGAAAAAATCGGGAACTAAAAAACCACTAAATTTTAATAAAAAAATGCGATTTTTTTACAGAATTCAATGTTTTTTTGCATCTAATGACTTAATTACTAACAATACATAAGAAACAATCATGTTTAGATATATATCAATGCAAAAAGAGTTATTAATTGGTAAATTACTAACAAGTAAGTAGTGACAAGTTGTAAATTACTAACAACTAACAAGTTCACAACACATGAGAAGTATTCTCATAAATAAAGTGTCAAATGTAAAGAGTTCAAATAAGCACATCAACATGACTACAAATAAGTACAAATGTCAAATACAGGACTACATCTTCCTCTTCCCAGTCACTTTACTAGTGAGTGCGGGAGAGGGTAAAGCTCTAGAACTAGAACCCCGCAGGGTTTGTGCCCGTGTCTGTGTCTGTGCCAATGCAGGAGATGGTGTAGCTATAGAACTAGATGTCGGTATCTCCACATTCGCTGCGCGCAAGATGTCAAGGTCCTCTGCAGTAAGCTCAATGTCATCATCCTCATCATCGCCCTCCTCGATGTCATCCAAATCGATGTCATATCCAGTTCCACCCCCTTCCTCCTTCGCAGCCTCCTCCGCGGCCTCCCTCTCCAAATTGGAGATGTCCTCCTGTGTAAATAAGGGAGCCTGCTCTTGTGCCGTCCAATCATAATAAGGATCTATCTCATCCAAATCGATTGGCCCAGGCGGATCTTGTTGCGCCTTTTTCATGCACAATTTAAGATTATATTGCACATAGACCATGTCATTCATCCTCTTTTGGGACAACCTGTTTCTCTTTTTTGGGTGGATGGCCTCAAACAAACTTCAGTTGCGCTCACAATGTGATGCGCTACAAGGCTGTGATAGGATTCTGAGAGCAAATTTTGCAAGATTTGGAGTGCTTGCACCCCAAGTGGTCCACCAAGCCACTGCATCACAAAAATTGTACAAGTTAGAAAATACTAATAGACAACAAAAAATGAAACATAAATATTAATTTAGCATTTGAGATTCAGAAGTTTGCAAATGTATTACCTGGGGTTTGTGTAAGCCTTGCTCTCTTGCAGAGAGAAGTGGAGAACACCTTGCCTCCTGCTGAAGTGAAGATCTCCTGCTCAGCGATGATTTTATCTCTTGTTTCCTCGCTGGTTACCATCTTTTCGACGCACTCACTTAGGCCTCTGATGACCTCTCCATCAGGATCTGCATATGTACCATCAGCCCTAAAACCAAAAACCAAAAACAAATAAGTCTTCCAATTTTAGTACACACCCAACACCCTACGAAAGCAAAATGAACTCAAGTCTTTGTTAACTTAAATTTGAGTAAGAATGAGCTTACAGTATACCTAAAATGTGGGTTGAGGAAATATCCTGCTGCATGAATGGGTTGGTGAAGCTGATTATTCCACCTTCTATCAATGATCTGCCAAATGGGTTCATATTTGATGCTTTCCCCCTTGTAGTAATTTTTGACAGATTCTTTGGCCTTGTCCATGGCCTCATATAGTTCACCCATTGGCGTTTGGTCTCCATCAACCAAACGCAAAACTCTGACTAAAGGCTCAGACACCTGCAATATAAATTTGAAATTAATTGACAAGTTACAAAATTATTATTTACTTGAGTTACAAACTTAGTATGTTATAAAGTTGTAAAGTGCAAACTAAAACTTAAAGTTTTGTAGTTACCTTTACTATTTCATCAGCCTTATCTTCAAAATATTTATCAAACACAATCCGCACAACATTCTCTCCTTCACTCTTCTTTGAAAATGTGGAAGCAAGCCATTTTTTGGAAACAAGCATTTGCTTCAAAGAAGCCAAATTATCGAGAATGCTTTGCAATGTCAAAAAAATCGTTGCAAACCTTGTGACGGCAGGCCTGACAATTTCTTTGCCATCAGTGTGCTCTCTCATCAGGCTAAGGACCCATGGGTGATTGTATATGTATTTTGTCACCCGCCTTGCATCCTCCACAATTGGAGTGACCCACTCAAGTTTTCCCATGTCCTCCAAAAGAAGGTCAAGGACATGTGCTGCACACGGGGTCCAAGAGAGAGTGGGGTGCCTCTGCTGTAGGAGTTTTCCTGCCAATTGTAAAAGCAAATACTAATTAGTTTCCAACTTTTCAAATATATCAAACTATTAAAAATTCTTGTTGTGAAATTCACAATGCACATGCAACATAAAATTACGGTTTACCTGCTGATACATATGCAGCAGCATTGTCTGTGATGATTTGCACCACATTTTCAATGCCAATCTCTAAGACCATATTCTCCAACATCAATGCTAATGTCTGAGCATTTTTTACCTTGTTGGAGGCATCGATTGATTTCAGGAACACCACATTATCATTACAGCAGGCCAAAAAATTAATTATGGTCCTGCTCTTCCCATCCGTCCACCCGTCAGAAAGAATGGTGCAACCAAATTTTGTCCATTCTTGTTTCTGTTCCTCAACAAATGCTTTGGCCCTCTCAACAGCATTTCCAATAAGCCTACAAAAACAAAATTTAGTTATGTCTTAGATTCTTAGTAATTTAAAATTGATTTAGACTTTAGTAATCAACATTCTAATTTCTAGATAAATTAATTAAAATTTAGAACTAAGTAAAAAGTTAAAAATTAAAAGGAAATCGAGTGTAATAAAATTATTCGCTTACCTGCCACCCAACACAAAACGAGAAGGGGACTTGTACCCCTTTCCTGCAACTGTCAACCCTGTGGCCAAAGCCTCCCAATAGGTACTGTCAACAACACTAATAGGAAGGTTGTTGAAAACCCAAAAATTTGCTAGTGCATTGTCCAACTGGTCATGGACCTCCTTATTCCATCTAGTGGCCTCTAATGAAGGTTGTGCACCAGGTGTGTGCCTCGTCACAAAATAGCTCCCTATCCCAGAAGCACCTGCTGATCCTGATGGTGTGGAAGTGCTAGGAGGTGTAGGAGTGGGAGTGGGAGTGGAACTCGTGAAAGAAAAAACACCCTGTTTGCGAACACGCGGCCCACGATAAGAGCCAGCCATGCTCTCAATGGCTGCCTCCTCCTCCTGAACATCAACGAAACTGCCTTGGGTCTCTGCTATGGCTGCCCTGACATGCAATTTATTCCGCTCTCTTTGCAATTTTTTTTGCTCTCCAGCTGCGAGCAAGGCATTTGCAAACCTTTTTATTTCTTCTGTTGTATTCTCACAAGGATTTGTATCATGTTTTGAGATCCCTGCGATGTGATATTTGAACCGGTAAATGCCCCCGGATATTACTTTTTCACATCGAATGCAAATCACTTTGGTTGGTTCATCAGGTGCTTCATAGGCATATTTCCATGCTTGATCTCTCGCATTCTTTGGCCTGGTGCCAATGTAGCTTGAGGGGCATGGAGTCAATGGCCATTTGTCTGCCATTTAAAACTGCTGCGGGCTGCCTACACATACAAATTTTTAAAAAAAACTATAAATAAATTATAACAAGATCAAAATTAACAGTTAAACAAAGAATTCAAGCAACATTCCAATAACAGCACCAATAAATTGAAATCCAAATAACATTCAAACAAACTAGCTGCTAGGGTTTCAAATTTTTTTAGAAAGGGCAAATTTTTAGCATAAATTCGATCTAGAATGGAAAAAAATGCAAATGAATGCATTTAATCTTGCTTACATTCATCAAATGCATTCCTAACTAATTAGGAATGTATTTTTATCCATTTACATGCAAGAAAAAAAAATACAATCTCTTGCAAAAATAAAAAACAAAGATTCAAATCACTTACCTAGTAACGAAGAAATCGAATCAAAAGGCCTCCAAATGCACTTGATTCTGCCTATTTCTTGCCAAGAACTCCTTCTCTATCCTCTCCTCTCCAAAACACCCTAAGCAATGTAAAAACATAATGAAAAAAACGTGTTTTTTCGTCACTTTATGTGACTGCCGGGCGCGAGCGATTTTTTGCAAAAAAATCGCAATTTTTAGGCGATTAATCTGCGATTTTTTGGAAAAAATCTGCAAAAAAAAATTGCGATTTTTGGGGCGACTAAATCGCCGGCCCCAAAAAATCGCGATTTTATCTCGTATCGCCGATTAATCGGCGATACTCACATCTATGATCTTGACCATTATTTATTAGATTATATATATCTTAATTTTTGGCCATTTAACATCATGGGATCATTAGGCAAGAGCCTACAACACAATGGTTAATTGTGAGCCTCTTAATTGGGAGGTCCTAGGTTCAATCAAATCTACTCAAAGCTTAACTAATAATCAAAAAAATTAATCACAAGAAATACTAATTAATCTTGGCTTCAGCCTGATGGGTCTCTTTTTTGAAAGAATAATTTTTAAAAGTAAAAATGATAAAGGATTAAATCATGCATGTCAAATAAAAAACAGTGAATGTGTGATTATGTTGTAAAAATTAGATTTAGATTGTTGTTTGCATCATATTATTATTTATATTACCTCATCAACTCTACAATGCAATTTTGATGAACAAAAATCTAGTTTTTGCAGTCAACTTTTTAATCATCTTCATAGTATTGATTTAATGGGATTAATGTTTGTACTCAAAATTTTAATTGTGTGGTTGGAGAAATTGTATAAGTGTTGAATTAGTGCATCAATAAACAATATTTGTCTATGTATTTAATCACATTAAACCCTACGGTTGTACGAATTATGATTTTGAATAAGATAAATGTCAAGTACCTTCTACTAAGTTATCATGTCATGGTGGTCTACAATAAAAGTTATAACTTGGGTTTTAGCTTTGGATCATGAAATATAAGAATAACACATATTAGTCGCTCACTAGAAGATGCCACATTCTTCTGTAGTGCATGGTATAGCCTTGCATTTTTGGGAAGATGACGGCGAAACTGTCTTGGAGATATTAAATGAGTTTTAAATGTTTCTAGTGTTCTAGTGATGGTATTTAGTGTATTAATGTCATACAAATGGTTTGGTCTACACAATGTTACAAATTATAATAAATAATGATTGATCTCTTTAGGAGATGATGTGTAATGATTGTAGATGATCGCTACAATCATTATGTTGGTATGCATATTTTTTGAGTATCTCCTCAATGGAAAAAAGGTTAACAAGTAATAGTATTGAGAATGTCATTATTATATAACTGACTAGGTGTACTTCAATTGTGATTGAGCCTGACCTATTCCATGAACCCATTATCATTGAAGAATGTGCTATAATTGTGTTTAATGCTTCTTTACGTACTAGGTTGATCCACAACCTTGTTAGAAATAGGAAATACTAGGGGGCCAGGGTGGGGGGGGGGGGTTGAATTAGTGTTCCACAAACTTTTTCCCAACTATTGATTTTATTAACAATCTTTAAACTTTTATATATGATCAAACTGAAAAGTAAACATAACCATAACACAATACAACTCATAACACCATTATTTGTTAACTAGGGAAACCTTGGCCAAGGTAAATCCCTGATGGGGATGGTACCCACAAAATGGTCCACTAATCAAAAGTATCTTGTGAAAGATATTGACCTTGTTAGGAGACTATTACATCTGTATAGTGTATCTATCCTTGTAAGAGGACTAGGCCTTGTTAAAAGTATCATCCCTGCTAGGAGTCGGTATTACAATACAAAAGTATGCAAGAAGAGGCCACTTCTCAAACATGCAAATACAACTTTACAATACTCTCAATAGAGATAGATACACAACCTTTATACATTGTTGATATCTTCAATATCTTATCTTCCTTTTGGTTCCTTCTTCAAAATCAATCATACAACCATACTAATTAGTACTAGCATCAAATTCACATCTATATTGATCATAAAAAGTGTGCATTAAAACATTAAATCATTACAATATAATGCCACACTTCGCTAAACCAAAATGTTTTTCCTTTATACCAAATTCTTTATTTTGTCAACCTTGATGCTTTATAATTTGCTAAATCTTTTGAACTATCTATTTCCACGTGTTGGATAACATCTACAATGTCATCCCAACGTTGTCAAGTAATTGTTTTGGTGAACCATAACACATTTATTTTGTCTTTTACTCTTCTCTATTATGGTAAATTACTACTAGTAAATCTGTAATAACTTTTCCCATACATAGGAAAACCTATAGTGCTTTTACTCATGTCATATACACTCCATTCTTCCTTCTTGTAATTGCGCATAAGCTCAAGTGCCTCCAATGAACTATGTTGAATAAAATAAGCTGAATGTACATCATTTTGTTGATATGTACTTAAACAATTTTTTGAATTATTATGCCTTTAGACTTATCATTTCATTTTTCCTTCTCAAAGTAAGATATATGTTTCCAAAAATGAAAATGCTGACATATCACCTTACCTAAATTTCCAACAATATCCTCCTTTTGCATTGATGACAACATGTGGAATTAATTGGCTAAATGTCCAAAATTTCAAAATTATGGATCATCATTCATTTATCATACCATCTTCTACATACTGTGCCCCCCCTTGAGATAGTACTTATTAAAATATTTGGAATAACTATGAAGGAGATGAATTAGTTATCCCTAGGTCTAGATGTACAAAACAAACACTTGAAGATTTAACAAACTCAACCCAATAACTCAATAACTAAAACTATTCACTATAATCCAACTTATTCATTCTATTCATCTCACTATTCTAGATGTTCCAAGTTGCAAAAACTTATCACAGGTATCAATAAACTTAAACTTAGCAATAATAAATAGCATAAACACATAACAAACATCCACACAATGTTTGACACCAATATTTAACGTGGAAAGCCAATTTGGGAAAAATTGCCAGTAACATGCTACCACTTTTCACTCTTCTGAAGTGATATTTGTTAGGAGCCAACCTTGTTAAAGGTTACAAAATACACTATTAGGTGTGACCATGTTAAAGGATTTAATCAACCTATTAGGAGTGACCTTGTTCAAGGACTTAAAAACATTCCATTAGAATGTCACCTTGATTAAAGGATCTACAAATGACTGTTAGGTCAAGCTTATCAAAAGGATTTTACTGCTGCCACAAAGGTTAGAAAGTAAAAAACAAATATTTGATTGGATAACTTACAACTCACTTTGCAAAATCAGATCTCTATTATGCTCAACTCTGGTTCATTGATTGAATTCCATCATTCTCATGATCTTAGATCTTCTTGGCATCTCTTCAAGTAATCCTTCACCTTAAAAAATTTTTACTTCTCCTTACAAGTTTGTTTACCACTTCTCTTCGCCAATTTCCAATCAAAAATTCCTTTAAAACATATTAGATACCTCCTTAAATAAGTAGTTTTGATGTTTTTTCGCTTAATCACAATCAAAGATCTTAGGCTTTATGATTAGATGAGAAACATTCAATGAATTTGTCCACCTTCTTGTTCTTTTTCTTTTCTGAACACTTCTAGAAACATCTTCTCAAATCTTATCCTTTGATCACTCAATTGATCATTTCCTTGCATTAAATAATACAACTCATCAATCCTTATCATTAGTAATTAAGAGGGGAAGGGTAAATCAGTTACCACTAAAATAAATCCCAGATCCCTTAGATGTCAACACAAAACATAAACTCTGTTGAAACTACTATTACTTGGTTAACACACATGCACTTGGTTAACGCTAACAATATGTTGCAACTCAACAAATAATGAACATGCAGATCTTAAGATATTAACTATGATTAACCTAATTAACTTAGTTGCATATGACACCAAGATTTAACGTGGAAATCCAATTTGAGGAAAACCACCAATTGCAACTAGTTACTATTTCTCACTCTTCTGAAGTGAGCCATGTTAGGAGCCAACCTTGTTAAAGGTTACAACACACACTATTAAGTGTGACCCTATTAGAGGATTTAATCACCCTATTGAGAGTCACCTTGTTAGAGGTCTTTAGACACTTCAATCTAGAAATGCTGCCTTGTTAGAGGATTTGGCAAATAACTATTAAGCCAACTCCATTAAGAGATTTGATACACTGTTACAATGGTTAGAGAGTAATAATAATATGACTTGATTGCTGATGCAACTATATTGCTTATTTTAGATCTCAATTCTGGCCCAAATACTTGATCCTTCCTAATTGGATTAATCTTTTCCATCCAACAAGGATATTCTACTTATCCTTCCAATTTACTTCCTCTAAGCATCTTCTTACCTTCACACATTCTCACTTTTCAATCCTCAACTTGACCTTATACTTATGTTATATTCATTGTCAAGTCGGCTTGAATACAAATTAGAACAATTAATATTCATCTCCTTAGTTGGCTAGAACTAACAAACAAATCCATAAAACTCAATATGCCAAAAAAAGAAAATTCTTTGTCAGCTGACTCTACTCGGTAGACACAACACTAGAATGATTTTCCTATGTTAACCAAGTGAACTTAGTTAACACTACATCTTCACAAACTTCCTTTGGTAACTGAGTGAGCTTGGTTAACACTGGTTCCATTCAAGTTTCCTTTGGCAACCAAGTGAGCTCAATTAACACTCAACTTATACAAACTTCTCTTCAAAGCCCTAGTGAACTTGGTAGACACAGTCTTCTAAACTTGGAAAACATTGGAATGCTTGGAAGACACAAGACACTATCTTCATTGCTCGAGTGAGCTCGACATATACTGACTAGTAAAGATATGAAATTTTGTGTAACATCAAAGATAATCTAGAATTGTTCAATTGTTTTCAACAATCTCCCTCTTTGGCATTGATGGCAACACAACATGTCATAATACAATGAAATTTTAGAGAAAAAAAAAGTAAGAAAAATATCCTTAGTTGTTAGAAATGCTTTAGAATAACTGAGTTGGGGGGGGGGGGGGGGGTTGTTAATCAGTTATTCAAGGTCCAAATGTTCTATTCAACTTTTCTTTAAGTGTAGTGAGCCCATTCAACTATTCATTCATCCAAGCTTAAACTTTACTAATCAATAAGTTACTATAAATCAACATGCAAGCATAACACATAAGAGATCAACACATAACACAATGATTTATGTGGAAACCCAATTTGGAAAAAATCACCAGTAACATGCTACTCAATTCTTACTCTTCTGAAGTGATGCCTTGTGAAAGACCTGCCATGTTAGAGGCTTACAACAAACTATCAAATGTGACCTTGTTAGAGGATTTAACCACCCTATTAGAAGTAGGCCTGGTTAGAGGACTTTACAACATTCACTTGGAATGCCACCTTCTTAAAGGATTTACAAATGGCTATTAAATCAACCTAAGTCCATAGGATTTTCAGATCTAATACAATTGATAGAGAGTATTAGAAAAAATCTTTGACCTGAATACAACATACAACTTATCTTGTAGATCTCATATCACTTCTTAGCTCATACCCTTGCTTGGCCTTCAATCTCTGCAACTCTAATAGCTTGCCCTCCTTTCAAGCTTAGTCTCCTTGAGTCTCCATGCTCAATATACTAGTGCAATCATCTCTTCATGACCACTCATAGAAGCAAAGCCTCTATGCTCTTCCTTCTACTAGATGTCTTCTTCTTGACACCCTTCTAACCACTTCATAGATTTGGCTCTTCAACAACAATAGTATCATAAGCTCTTTGCTTCTTGGTTTATGAATCCTTAAATAGAAGTCTTGGAGTTCTTTTTTCGTTTGATTCTTCCATTCTTTAATTTCAATTTGTATGGATTAGGTAGGATTCATTGCATCTAACCCATATTTTGTTTCCTCTAGAAACTTCTTGAATAATCCTCTTGAATTCACTCAAAAATGGTTTACATAGGATTCTGTGCCACCAGTTCATCATCCTCATCTTCCAGTTCATTCACAAAATTCAATGTAACCACTACATTGGCTCAAATTTGGAAAATATTTGTCATTTGAAATAATGTAGCAACTTGGAACTATTGAAATATTGGTGCTTAACACATACTATGCTACTCGACATCAAATGTGTTTTTCGTAATGCTCGGCACCTGAAGATCACTCGGCACCAACTAAGAAATTTTTTGATGCTCGACACTTGATCTTCACTTGGCACTTGAAGATCACTTGGCACATAGTAGAATTTTCTATCACTCCACTCCTACTGAGAATTTGTTCAGCTTCAACTAACTTGCTTGGCACCCACTAATGATCTTAGTTTAAGCTTTGCATTCAACCTTATTACGATTTCTTCCTCCAATATTTCTAAGTGTGACCAACCTCTATATCCTTGAGTATTCTATAAATACATCATTTAACCATTGTCCTAACTGATCTTTGCATGTCATTACAACACCATAACTCAACCTTTCCCTTAGGTGCTCTTGTTACATCTTGTTGATCAAATCCTCTTCATCAATCAACTAAGTGATAGTACCTGGATCTTATAAGCAAATATCATCCCTAAAAATAGAAAGTTTGACATCAATGACAAAATAATGATTGAAAACATTCTTTTAACAACAATCTCCCTCTTTGATCTCCAACAATGAGCTTTTCAATCAGATTTCCAACAATCTCCCTCTTTGGCATTGATGGAAAACCAAACTGATCAACCATCAGACTAAACTATTCAACCACAAGCTTATTAGGTTAGAATAGTAAATCAAATGCCAAAAAAATAAATTGTATCTTCACATCTCCTTCTACTATTCAGATTGCTTCATTTTTGCTTTTCCCTCTTGGCTGTTGTACCCTTCTTCTTTGTCTTTCTCCCTCTATATTGCTCATCTTTTGCTGTTCTAATCAACATCTCACTCTATCTTCATTTGATCACTAGATCATCAACATGTAATCAGTTTCTCACAACTTCTCCCTCTTTTCAGATTCTTTATCTTCAATAGTTGTTGATTAGTTTTCAACTATTTCTCCCTCTTTGACAACAATGCCAAAGACATATTAGCATCTTAGTATGCAAGTGTAGCTTTTACAGGTTCATTCAATTTCTCCCTCTATCACCTTTCTTGTGATTGATTTGGAATTTCAACACTTCTACTACTTTAAGCATGAATCCTAAAGTAAACATCCTCTGCATCAATGTGTGAAATCTTCATTAATCAACTTATTTGATGTAGGGCATACTTGCTTGTGCTTCAAGTAGCCTTGGATAGGGGTATTACCCCTAACTTTCCTCTATGATACTCAAAAGAATCTCTAGGTAGTGCTTTTGTGAAGATATCAGCAATCTATTCCTTTGAGCTAACATATTCCATCTTCACTTGTTTGTCTTCCACCAACTCTCTTACATAGTGATACTTGATTGCAATGTGCTTGGTTTTAGCATGCATTACAAGATTCTTTGATATGTTAATAGCACTTGTATTATCACAGTAAAGTATCATAGGCTCAATTACCTCTTCCTTCATACCTTGCAACAAATGTTTGATCCATACAATATTGGTGCAATTTATAGAAGCTGACACATATTTAGCTTTAGCAGTGGATTGTGAGGTGCAACTTTTCTTTTTGCTGGTCCATGTAATCAATCTTTCTCCTAAGAAAAGTGCTCCTCCATTGATGTTTTTTCTATCATCAATGTTTCCTCCCCAATCTGTATCAGTGTAGGCTCTCAGTTCAAAATTTTCACTTCTCTTGTAGCACAAACCAAAGTCATTAGTTCCTTTTAGGCATCTTAGTAATCTCTTTACTTCCATTAAGTGATTTTCTCTTGGATTTACAAAAAATCTTGCCACTATTCCAATAGCTAATGCAATGTCTAGTCTACTATGTACAACATATTGCAGCTTTCCAATCATTGACCTATACAATGTCTAATTCACTTCAGCAAACTCATCATTCTTGGATAGCTTATGTCTAGTTTCCATTGGTTTGCTAATTGGTTTTGAGTCTTCTAACCCAAATGTTTTGAGTATCTCCTTGATGTATTTGGATTTGGTCACAAATATGCCATACTTCAATTGATTTACTTGTAATCCAACAAAGAATTTGATTTCTCCAAATATTGACATCTCAAATTCATGTTTCATTTGATCAAAAAAATCTTTGCAAAGAACATCTTTTCCTCCAAATATTAAATCATCAACAAATATTTCTAATATCAAAATGTCTTTACCTTTTTCAGCTTTGATGTACAAGTTGTTGTTGTCATCTATTCTCTCAAATCCTATATTCACAAGATATTTGTGTAGTCTCTCATACCATGCTCTAGGTGCTTGCTTTAATCCATAAAGTGCTTTGTGCAGCTTGCAGATCATATCCTTGTTCTTCTCATCTATAAATCCCTTTGGTTGTTCTATGTAGACTTCCTCTTTTAGTATATCATTCAAAAAAGCAGACTTCACATCCATTTGGTAGAATTTGAAACCTTTATATTCAACATATGCAAGTAATGTTCATACTCCTTCCATTCTTGCAACAAGAGAAAATGTCTCTCCATAATCCAATCCTTCTTCTTGTGCATAGCCTTTGCAAACTAGCTTGACTTTTTTTCTTGTTATTTCTCCATTCTCATCAAGTTTGTTTCTAAACACCCATTTGGTACCAATCACATTCTTATTAGCTAGTCTAGGAACTAGAGACCATGTTTTGTTCTTCTCAATATGATCTATCTCCTCTTCCATGGCTTTATACCAATCATCATCTTGTAGTGCATCTTTCACTATTTTAAGTTTAACCTTGCTCAGTAGACATGATTCATTCCAAAGCCTATTCCTTGTCATTGTTCTAGCATTCGTGTCACCAATGATTTGATCTACAGGGTGATGTCTTCTCACATACTTGGGTAATCTTTGTTCTGTCCTTCTTTCCATGTTTGATCCTTCAGCTTCAGACTCATTTTGTTTTTCTTCATTAGGAATTTCATCATTCCTTTCCTGTATGCTATTTTCAAAATCATAATGTGCATTTTCTACATTCTGTAGCTCGACTTTTGAATGCAACTCGACATTCACAGGCTTAGACTCAAAAGATATTGAAGTTTTTTGTTGATTCCCAACTTGATTTGCAACATTGTCTTCTATAGTCATTCCTTCATAGAAATATAAAAAGGATCTATAATCCTCTAATTTTTTGGACTCATCAACTTGATCTTCTGCATGCTCATCAAAGTTTAAATTTGCACTCTCCACAATTTTTTATTTGTTAGTATTCAAACACTCATACGCTTTACTTCTAGTAGAGTATACAAGAAATATGCCTTCATCACTTTTTGCATCAAACTTGCCTTTTCTAGTATCTTTAAGAATATAGCATTTACAACCAAATACTTTGAAATGTTTAACATTGGGTGAGTGACCATACCATAATTCAAAAGGTGTTGCATTTGTAACTTTTAAACTTGAACTCTATTTAGTGTGTAGTCTAGCATAATCAATCATTGACCTATTCCTTCTTTCAGCAATACCATTCTGTGGTGAAGTTCTTGGTACTAATGTTTTCCTTTTGATATCTTTGTCATTGCAAAATATTTTAAACTCTTTTGATGTGAACTCACCTCCTCTGTCTGACCTTAGGCATTTCAGATTCTTTCCTGATTCCTTCTCAAATCTAGCCAAATACCACTTAAACATTTGAAATACATATGATTTTTGCTTTAAAAACATAACAGTCATCATCGTGGAATAGTCATCCACAAATAACATTATTTATCTGTCTCCTAGGTAGCTTTGTACTTCTATTGGACCACATAAGTCTATATGGACTAACTCTAGTACTTCATTGGAAGTGTATGGTTTGCTTTTGAAACTAGAATTAGTCATCTTTTGTAGTTTACATTGTTTGCATATTGTATTTTCAGGTTTCTTCAACTTGGGCAACCCTCTAACTTTGTTCTTTTTGTTGATGCTGATTAGATTATCAAAGTTAACATGACACAACCTTTTATGACATAACCACACATCATCAATTCTAACAACAAGACATGTTGCATCTTCCATATCTAGGTAAAAGAAATTACTCCTAGTTTGTTCACCTTTTCCTATCAGGTTTCCATTAGTGTCCTAGATCTTAGTAGTTTTGTTTCCAAACTCTACTTTGTAAACTACATTGCCTAATTGTGATACACTCAACAAGTTGTAGTTCAATCCTTCAACATAGAATGCATTATCACATGAGATTTTCTCAGTGACTTTAATAGAGCCTTTTCCTTTTATTTGACATGGAGCATCATTACCAAATCTAAAACTATTTCTATCATTTTGAGTAAAGCTAATCAACTTACTTTTATCTCCTATCATGTGATGTG
This sequence comes from Cupressus sempervirens, assembly GCA_028749045.1. Lineage (NCBI taxonomy): Eukaryota > Viridiplantae > Streptophyta > Pinopsida > Cupressales > Cupressaceae > Cupressus > Cupressus sempervirens. Next base: position 825,754,196 of record CM053792.1, read on the forward strand.
AGCATCCACTATCTATGATCCACTTGTCATTCTTGTTCACATAGGTAATCAATGCCAGTGCTTCATCTTCTTCTTTATCTGATTCATCCTTCATGGCTACATAGACTACTTCATCATCATTCTCATTAGAATCTTCTTCAACAATGTAGCATCTCTTGCCTTTTTCCTTGTAGTCTTTACTATCATCTTCTCTCTTGTTCATGAACTTGTTTCCTTCTTTGTAGTTCTTCTTCTATGTACATCTTGCAACAATGTTACCTAGTTCATTGCAATTAAAACATATGATAGGGAGCTTACCTTTGAATTTACCTTTACCTCTATGGAATCTCCTAGCTAGTAGTGCTTCTAATTGTTCCACATCTTCTTCATCTATGCTACTATCACTAGATGCATGTTTTTCCTTTCTTCTCTTCTTGTTTGATGCTTCCCCCTCAATATCTTTTATTCTCATCTTGATCTTGAAAGAAAATTCAAGGTTCTCAGGTCCGTAGTTATCAAAATTGGATAGCTCAAATGCAGTAAGTCTTCCCACTATTCCTTCAAAGGTTAGTGTGTTCCCTTGTACACACCTTAGTTCTTGTATGGATGAAACTCTAATGGCATAGATAGGGAGCAAAGTTCTTAAGTATTTACCGATGATAGTTTCTTCTTCCAATTGACCACCTAGACTTCTTATTGCACTTACCACTTCTTTTATTCTTGCAGCATATTGAGCAGCATTTTCACCTTCTTCCATTTTCATGTCATCAAACTTTCCTCTTAGGCTTTCTCTCTTTTCTCTCTAGACATTCTGATCTCCTCCATAGATTTTTGATAAGGTTTTCCACATTTTGAATTCGGTGTCACAATCTTTGATGTCATCATATTCTACATAATTAAGTGTAGAGGCAATCTCTAGCATTGCTTGATTGTGCTCCTTCTTTTTATTCAAATCATTTGCAGTAAGAGGTCCTACTAGATTTACATGTTCTTTTCCAATTGAGGTTTTTGCATGGTCACCTATTCATCTAAGGTGCAATTTCATCAGACTCTACCATGCAGGAAAGTTGTCTTTGTTGAGCTTGGGAACTTCTCTCTTGGACATCTTGATCTTCCTACTTCTAGTACCTTGAAACTAAATCAATAGATGGCTCTAATACCAATTTTTAGAAATTCTTTGGAATAACTGAGAGGGGCAGGGTGGGGGGGAGGGGGGGGGGGGGTTGAATTAGTTATTCAAGGTCCAAATGTCCTATTTAACTTTTCTCTAACTATAGTGAGCCCATTCAACTATTCATTCATCCAAGCTTTAACTTTACTAATCAGTAAGTTACTATAAATCAACATGCAAGAATAGCACATAAGAGATCAACACATAACATAGTAATTTATGTGGAAGCCCAATTTGAAAAAAATAACCAGTAACATGCTACTCAATTCTCACTCTTCTAAAGTGATTCCCTATGAAAAGCCTACCCTGTTAAAGGCTTACAACACACTATCAAATGTGACCTTGTTAGAGGATTTAACCACCTAGTTAGAAGTGGGCCTAGTTAGAGGACTTTAAAACATTCACTTGAAATGCTACCTTGTTAAAGAATTTACAAATGGCTATTAAACCAACATAAGTCCATAAGATTTTCAAATCTAATACAATTGGTAGAGAGTATTAGAAAAAATCTTTGACCTGACTACAAAATACAACTTATCTTGTAGATCTTAGATCACTTCTTAGCTCATACCATTGCCTGGCCTTCAATCTTTGCAACTCTAATAGCTTGCCCTCCTTTCAAGCTTAGTCTCCTTAAGTCTCCATTCTCAATATACTAGTGCAATCATCTCTTCATGACCACTCATAGAAGTAGAGCCTCTATTCTCTTCCTTCTGCTAGATGTCTTCTTCTTGACACCCTTCTAACCACTTCATAGATTTGGCTCTTCAGTAGCAATAGTATCAACAACTCTTTGCTTCTTGGTCTATGACTCCTTAAATAGAAGTCTTGGAGTTCCTTTTTTCGCTTGATTCTTCCATTCTTTAATTTTAATTCATATGGATTAGGTAGGATTCATTGCATCTAACCCATATTCTGTTTCCTCTAGAAACTTCTTGAATAATCCTCTTGAATTTTCTCAAAAATAGTTCACATATGATTTTGTGCCACCAACTCATCATCCTTATCTTCCAATTGATTCACAAAATTTAATGTAACCACTATGTTGGCTCAAATTTGGCGAATCTTTATCATTTGAAATAACGTAGCAACTTGGTACTATTGAAATATTGGTGCTTGACACATACTGTGTTACTCAACATCAATTGTATTTTTCCTGATGCTTGGCACTTGAAGATCACTCGGTACCATCTACGAAATTTTCTAATGCTCAGCACTTGATCTTCACTTGGAACTTGAAGATCACTTGGCACACTCTAGAATTTTTTGTTACTCGACTCCTACTCAGAACTTACTCAGCTTCAACTAACTTGCTCGGCACTCACTAATGATCTTAATTTAAGATTTACATTCAACATTGTTACAACTTCTTCCTCTAATGTTTCTAGGTTTGACCAACCTTTGTATCCTTGAGTATGCTATCAATACATCATTTAACCATTGTCCTAACTAATCTTTGCATGTCATTACAACATCATAACTCAACCTTTCTCTTAGGTGCTCTTTTTACATCTTGTTGATCAAATCCTCTTCATCAATCAACTAAGTGATAGTACCTAGATCTTATAAGAAAATACCATCCCTAAAAATAGTAGGTTTGACATTAATGAAAAAACAATGATTGAAAACATTCTTTTAACAACAATATCCCTCTTTGATCTTCAACAATGAGCTTTTCAATCAAATTTCCAACATTAGTTTCATTCTAATTCTCATCCATGGGAACTCTCTCTATTAGTGTGAACTCCTTCTAACTTTAGTTTCTCCCTCTATCGGCAAACTTTGTCTTCAACATCTTATTTTGATAACAAACTCTCCCTTTTTGATATCAGACCAAGTTCTTCCTCTTCAAACAAAATTTCTATGATATGACACACACAAACTCTCCCTCTTTGACATCTTATGCCAAAGACAATATTTAGTGAATATAAATGTACTTGATGTACATATTCATATGCAATCTACCCTTTCATTATTGTATCAACTTGACTGATCTTCAACATGCTCTGGTTGATGCATCAATAAACTTCATTTAGTGAGCTTCAGATAGGGGAATAACCCTTAACTTACCTCTTAGATACAAAAATGCATCTTTAGGTAATGACTTTGTGAATATGTCTACAATTTTGGCTTTGTGAATATGTCTATGATTTTTCTTTAGTATTCACATATACTTAGATTGAGTAATCTAGATACCATCTTTCTTCTGTTGAATCTGAAAGCTAGCAAAGAATTCATTTTCTCCAAACATTGACATCTCAAATTCCTTACTCATTTCCTCTAAATAAGCTTTTCATAAATCATCATTTCTAGTAAACAATGTATCATTTACAAATATTTTAGCCAACACAATCTTCTAGTTTGGCCCTTCTTTTATGTATAGGATGATGTTATCATTTGTCCTTTGAAAACTAATCTTCATCAAATAATTATGAAGTCTTTCATGCCAAGCTTTGGGAGCTTGCTTGAGATCATATAATGCTTTATGTAGTTTAAAAACCATATCCTTTTTGCTAGGATCTAAAAAACCTTCAGATTTTTCTATGTAAACTTATTCTTCTAGAATTCCATTCAAGAATGTAGATTTCACATCCATCCAATACACTTTAAATCCTTTATATGTAGCATAAGAAAGTAAGGTCCTAACACCTTCTAATCTTGCAAAAAGAGAAAAATTTTCACCATAGTCAATGCCTACCTCTTGCAAATAACCTTTGCATACTAACCTTGCTTTGTTTCTTGAAACTTCTCCATCTTTATTCAACTTATTTTTGAAAACCCATTTTGTGCCAATTACATTCTTATCTTTGGGTCTAGGAACAAGAGTCAATGTCTTATTCCTTTCTATTTGTTCTATCTCTTCATTCATTTCTTCAATGCAACTTTCATTATCTAAAGCATCTTTAATTGTTCTAGGTTCAAATTCAGTAAGCAAACATGTACCTTTCAATTTTTTTCCTTGTCATTGTATCAATTGACTTGTCTCTAATGATCTACTCAGTTGCATGCTTCCTTGTGACATATCTTGCTAATATAGATACTTTGTATTTAGAATTTTTTCCACTTGCCTCATAATGATCTTCTACATCATGCTCAGGTCCTACTGCCTATGAGTTAGGTCCTTAAGATTCAAACTTGGGTTGTACTATCTACAACTCTGTAGCCTCTAACTATGACTTGGGTCCTTCAAACTATGACTTAGATTTCATTGTCTATAAATTGGGTGCTTCTAGAGATTTTGAGGACTCGGGAGGTGAAGTCTACTGACTTCCAATTAGATTAGTCAATGTATTAGGTTCAAAGTAGATAAACTTTCTGTAATCTTTAGATTGTTTTCTACTCTCTTCTTCACTCTTTTTTGCAAACTCATCAATCTTTACATATGCACTTTTTATGATCTTATGAGTGGTTATATTCAAAGATATATATGCTTTACTTTTGCTGGAGTATCCTAGGAATATGCCTTCATCACTTTTAACATCAATTTACCTTTTCTAGTCTCCTTCAAAATATAACATTTTCTACCAAATACTTTCAAGTAACTTACATTAGGTTTGTAGCCATACCATAGTTCATAAAGATTTTTATTTGAGTCTCTCTTTAGCCACACAATGTTCAAGGTATGAATTTTTTTACTAATTGCTTCCTTCTAGTATTTGATTGCAATATTCTTTTCTATCATCAAGGTTCTTGCAAAATCTATGGTTGATATATTCCTTCTTTCTACTATACCATTCTGCTAAGGTGTACTAGGGGATAATACTTGTCTTTTGATTCCTTTTTTAGTGCATAATTTATTGAATTCATTAGAAATGAATTCACTTGCTCTATCTGATCTCAAAAATTTCAACTTCTTTCATGTTTTCTTGTCTACTCTTGCCAGATGCCACTTGAACTTTTGAAAAGCTCTAGACTTATCTTTTAGATACATTACTATCATCATCCTAGAATAATCATCAAAAAATAAAATAAAGTACTTATCTCCACTATAGCTCTCAATGCTAATAGGTCCACAAAGGTATGTATGAACTAGCTCCAAGACTTTTTGAGAATGATAGTTTTGCTCTTGAAATTTGTCTTTCCCATCTTACCAATTTGACAATTTTTCATAGACCCATATCAAGTTTCCTCAGACTAGGAATACCTCTTACTCTTTTGCTTTTTCTTATCTTGATCAAGTTATAAAAGTTCACATGACATAACCTTTTATTCCATAACCAAGTTTCTTCTACTTGAGAAATGAAATATGAACGTTCACTAAGATCTAGGTAGAATAAGTTACCTTTTATTTGGTTATCAAACCCAACTAGATTTCCTTTTCAATCTAGAAGCTTGGCCTTTCCATTCATTAATTATACCTTGAATCCAATATTATTCAAATATGCTAGACTTAGTAGATTTTGTTTCAATCCTTTAACTCAATAAGCATTATCACATCTAAGTTCATTGGTTAGAGAAATACAACCTTTTTGTTTTATGCAACATGGTTCATTGTTTCCAAATATTACACTTTCCCCATCATAGTGTTTCATATGTTCAAATTTTTTTTTGTCACTAGTCATATGATTAGAACGACCACTATCAATAATCCATGTATCATTTTTGCTAACATGAGAAATAAGTGTCATTTTATCTTCTTCATTATCAGATTCATCTTTTACAACAATATAGACCATCTCATCATCATCACTACTATCTAAATCTTTAGCCATGAAACAAGACTTCTTACCTTTTTCTTTGTAGTCTTTGTAGCTTTTGAAATCCTTCTTGCATTTATACTTGTTGTTCTTATTTTCATCTTTGTCTTCTCTATTTGGACACCTTGTAGCAATTTGACCAAATTCTTCACAAGAAAAATAGATTAGAGTAATTTTACCTTTGTACTTTCCTTTTCCTTTGGGATATCTTTTTGCAAGCATTTCTTCAATGGCTTCAAGATTACTAAAATAACTATCTTCCTCTTCATTCTTAGATTGTTTTCCTTTAGATTTTGCAACCTTCTTCTTGGGTGACAACTTGGTTTCAAATGCAGACGCAAGATTGCTAGAACCAAGAAAATAATTATCATAGTTATCTAGCTCAAATGTTGTCAATCTTTCCACTAGAGCATCCAAGGTTATCTTATTATTTGGATCACATCTCATATCTTGAATAGTTGACACTTTTATTTCATAGATAGGAAGAAGGGTTCTAAGTACCTTTCTTACCATTGTTGCATCTTCAATTGTCCCTTTAGAGGCTTTGATTGCACTAACACTAGCTTTAATTTTATCAACATATTTTGCAATATTTTCATTTTCTCTCATCTTCATCTAATCAAACTGACCTCTCAAGATTTTTGCCTTAGCTCTTCTCACATTATCATCACCTTCATAGATATCCTTTAACTTTTTCCACATCTCATGAGTAGTAGAAAACCTATTGACCTCATCAAATTCAGTAGAGTTAAAAGTTGATGCAATGTCAATCATCATGATATTATGATTCTTCTTTTTAGCATTCTTCTCCAAAGTCATTATTCTAGTAGGAGCCTTATACTAAGAATTCAAATATTTTAGACCTGAATCATTGATGGTCACTAGATTTAGCCTCACAAGTTCTTTCCATGACTTGAACTTATCTTTGTTCAACTTGGGAATCTCTCTCCTATAAGACATCCTGATCCTTTAGTTTAGGTCCTTGAAACCTTCTTTGTAAGAAACAAAATATTTGATACCAATTGTTGGAAATATAAGAGGACTAATTGAGAGGGGAGGGGTGAATCAATTACCACTAAAATAAATCTTAGATCCCTTAGATGTCAACAGAAAATATACACTCTGCTAAAACTATTGTTACTTAGTTAACACATAGGCACTCGGTTAACACTAACAATATGTTGCAACTTAACAAGCGTTATAATATTAATTGTTACTCAAAAAGTACTGAACATGAAAATCTTAAGATATTAGCTATAATTAACCTTAATTAACTTAGTTTCATACACATAAAAGAAATAGCATGAACACAAGTGACACCAAGATTTAACATGAAAACTCAATTCGGGAAACACCACGAATTGCAACTAGTTACTGTTTTTCACTCTTCTAAAGTGAACCCTATTAGGAACCAACCCTAATAAGGTTATAAAATACAATATTAGGCATGAACCTATTAGATGATTTAATCACCATGTTAGGAGTGGCCTTGTTAGAGGTCTTTAGACACTTCAATCTAGAAATGCCATCTTGTTAGAGGATTTGGCAAATAGTTGTTAAGACAACTCTGTTAAGAGATTTGATACACTGCTACAATTTTTAGAGAGTAAGAATGATATGACTTTATTGCTGATGCAAGTGTATTTCTGATTTTAGATCTCAATTCTAGCACAAATACTTGGTTCTCCAAGATTAGATTAATCTTTTCCACCCAACAAGGATATTTTGCTTATCCTTCCAATTCGCTTCCTCTAAGCATCTTCTTATCTTCCACACGTTCTCACTTTTCAATCCTCAACTTGACCTTATAATTATATCATATTCATTTTCAAGTCATCTTGAATACAACTTAGATTAATTAATAGTCATTTTCTTAGTTGTCTAGAACCAACAAACAAATCCATAAATCTCAATATGTTAAACAAGAAAATCCTTTGTTAGCCAACCCTACTTGGTGGACACTAACACTAGAATGATTTTCCTATATTAACCAAGTGAACTTGGTTAATAATGCATCTTCACAAACTTCCTTTGGTAACTAAGTGATCTTGGTTAACACTTGTTCCATCCAACTTTCCTTTGTCAACTGAGTGAGCTCGGTTAACACTCAACTTTTGCGAACTTCTCTTCTCTTCTCTTCTGCAAAATTTTGCGAATAGGAAACTATCTTCATCACTTGAGTGAGGTTGGCATACAATGACTAGTAAAGATATGAAATTTTGTGTAACATCAAAGATAAAATACAATTTTTCAATTTTTTCCAACATCTTGATTCTCTCATAAACTGTTCTTTAGATAATATTCAATCATTACTATGTTTTATGTTTGGTCTTCACTGGATCACTTGGTCATCACTGAATTGTCTCACTTGATCATCACTGTTCAACTCAGTCCTTTTTGTTACTCATAAATATTTTTAACTCGATGATCTTTGTCACTTGATCAACACTATTCTTATTAGTAACACTTAAGTTCCTTAATCTTTTGCTTTAACTCCTACATTGATCATGCAAAACTAATACTCAGTCAAGCTTACAGTAATGCTTGCAATATCAATCTCCTTTTCTCTTCAACTAATATTTCTTCTTAATGAATAAAAAACACATTATCTTGTCAAGTGCCAACTTATCAAGTGCCAATTGTAATTTCATCTCATTTACACATCTCAACTCAACATTTCACTAGGCCATCTCATGATTTCTTCTTTTCAAATCCTCTTCATCAATCAAATTATATGGCACTCTACACTCTTAGGAAATGTCTCTCCAATAGGTTTGACACTTTTCTTACCCATAGGTTTGAAATAAATAACAATATAAAAATTGTAGATCCAATAATCTCCCTCTTTGGCATTGATTGCAACGTCTTTCCAGTGACAACACCTTTCCACCTTTCACAAGATATGCAATATCTTCAAGTTACCATACAATAAAAAAAGTAACACAACACCATAAGTGTTGAATTTCATTGTTCCTTTTATGTGAAATAAGTAGATCTTTAGTAATATCCTTAGTTTCATTTTGATTCCCATCCAGTCTATTTGATGCAAAGATAGCACAATGGATGTCAACAAGTGAGCCCAAACCCACACAACCCTCAATGTGCTCACAAGGATTGAAAAAAAGATTTGGTCTACTTCCATAGGTGTATACTTCTCCTAATAAATACTGAAAAAAGGTTTCTAGACTTACCTTCCACAAGTAAGACTCAAAACAATATGCACCCAACCCAAACAAATTGGACAACCTTCCTCAAAATGGGCAAAATGAGGATTTTTCTGTTCTAGGCTCTTCCACCACCAAAAAGGGCTTGGAACAACTTAGTATTAACAAAATTAAGGTAAAACAACCACTGGTTGTACTCTCGACAACCCACAACTCAATTTTCAAGATTACACCTAGTAGCCTATTAGGCCTCCTAAAACTAATTTTGACCAATAATTCCAAAACTTACCAAAGGACTTGAGGAATAAATTGTAGATTCTAGTACCCTTTTTGAAGCTATAACAAACTCCAAAATTGTAGAGACCCACTCCACTCTAGCATATCCTAACCACAACCAAGTACATAGACCTAATTAGTTAATTTAGGCTTAGTTTTCAAGGCAAATGGTCAAAAATGGGTGCATGGAACTAGATCTCCACTTCTAGGTTGTCCTCTAGGCTTAAACAAGGGCACTTTGTTTGCACATCAGGTCCTCAAAACCTTTCCTTCACTCTGTCCATTCAAATTCCTCCAAAATAGGGTCAAATACATGAAGATATTTGACCTAGGGCTCACTCTCAAAAATCACCAACACAACCTCCTACTCCAAAACTACCAAAATCTGATAGAATAAATCCCTAACTTGTTCCATACTAGGAAGGAAGGAAATCCATTGGTGGAATCTTAAGTTAGGGGCATTTTAGTGACCAAACCTTCAAAACAAGGGTTTCACAGATTAGCAACTTTGAAAAATGGACAAATTTTGCAACATAAATGATAAAGACTTCAAAAAAACACCAAAATCCTCTAAATAAGTAGTATCAACTCATCAGTGCAAAAAATTCACCCTCCAATCATTAGGTTCTGTTAGCATGTGGAAAATTAGGAAAATACACTGGAAACAAGAAGTTATTTATTGATTTGAGAGCCAATTCAATTTGATTCTTCTATATCTATCCTTCTTCAAATACTTATAGCCTATATAGGCTATTTACAACTAATTTAACCAAATCTTGGATAGTTCTAGCCATTAGAAATTACATTTCAAAAAGTTGTCAAGAAATTGCAAAAGTTGTTAAGTAACTTTTTGCAATTTTGCAATTTTTGCACTAAGACAAGTTTTATTGCAAATATGTTTACAAATGGACTCTACAAACTCTTAGGGACCTTATTAATGGCCTAAACACATAGACATTCCTAGAAAACACAAAAATAACCAAAAATACACTTATTGGACCAATTGATGCCCAAGGCTTATAGTTGCACCAAGGAGTCTTGTGTCCATTACAAAGGTGGATGGTCATAATGGGATCATTAGATCTATCCCTAGACCTTATTACATCATGAAAAGAAAAAGGATTAGGTGCTTTGCACCATACTCCCTTGCATAAAATAAACTCCAGTCTCTAGAGTGGTGAAAAGTAAAGGATCAATGCCATGTCTTAAGAGCTTTATTAGTCAACCAAGTGGCATCTGCTGTTGTTTGTCCCTTCCAATGCACTAGATACTCATACTATGTATGCCTCCTTGTTTTCTTACTGATCCTCTTGTCTAAAATAGTCCCTACCAGTGGTCTAGGCATAGATAGCATGGCTTTCTTTAACTCCTCCTTAGGTTCTTCAAGTGCACCTACATCCACACTAGTTAAAAAAGTACCTTTGAAAGCATACATGTCAAAAAATTAAATATAGGAGACAAGTTGATATCAAGGGGTAAATCAATTTGATAGGCATTATTGCCACACTTCTTGATTATCTTGAATGGGCCAATTTTCTTTATTGGTAGTTTGGTATGCATCTATTTGGGAGCCTTCCCTTATTAAGGTGAACCATTACCATGTCCCCCACTTTGAATTGTAGTTCCTTCCTCTTTTTATCTGCCTACTATTTATACTTTATGGAAGAATCTTGCAATCTATCCTGCACTTGCTGATGGACCTCTTTTATGACTTGTACAAAATATTTAGCTTGTGCACTTCTCTTCTCCATCTCCTTCATATATATGAGTTCTAATGTACCCCTAGGATGAGTACCATAAACAACTTGGAAAGGTGTTAGGCCAGTGCTTCTATTAATTGAATCATTAAAGGAAAATTCTACTTGGGGTAAAACACAATCCCATGAAACTTCATGCTACCTGGAAAGACATCTTAACATATTTCCTAAGGACCTATTAACTAACTTTGTCTGCCCATCAGATTGAGGATGGTAGGAAGATGAAAAACACAATTTAGTTCCTAACTTTCTCCACAAAGTTCTCCAAAAATGCCACAAATTTTTTGGATCCCTGTCGAATATAATGGATAAGGGAAAACCATGAAGTCTAACAACCTCTTTGAAGAACAAACCTACTATGTGGGAGGCATTACGAGTAGTTTTGCAAGCTATGAAATGAGCCATTTTGGAAAACCTATCCATAACTACAAAAATGCTATCATAACCTAATTTGGTCCTTGGAAGTTCAACAACAAAATCCATACTTACTAAATCCTAAGGTTTGTGAGTTATTGGAAGTGGTGTATAGAGTCTTTCATTTGATGTACCTCCCTTTGCTTGCTGATAAATCAAACATTCTTCAACAAACCTTCTGATATTAGTTTCCATTTTAGGCCAAAAGTAGAATCTCCTAACCTATTCTAGAGTCTTGTCAACTCCAAAATGAAGTACCGAACTACCACAATGCTTCTCCTTTATAATATTCTCTCTGATAGACCCCTTGGGGACACAAATTTGACCACCTTTGAACAAAATTCATTCTTGTATAATGTACTCACTAAATTCAGTATGATACCTTTCTCCCATGGACTTGTAGACTTGGTATGCCTCCTTGAAGTCTTCATCTTGTTCATACATATCCTTCATTGCATGGATGCTAATGCTTTCTAACTAAACTTCTTGAATTGTCAAGTTTCTCTTCCTAAGTGCATCAGCAAGCTTGTTACTTTCTCCATTTTTATGCTTAATAGTGAAGGTGTAGGCTTGTAAAAATTCTATCCACTTCAAATGTCTATGGTTCAATTTTTCTTTCCTATTTAAGAAGCTTAAGGCATGATTATTAGTGTACACAACAAATTCTTTAGGCAATAAGTAATGTCTCCATTTTCTAAGGGATTGCACCATAGCATAAAGTTCAATATCATATGTTGAATATTTTTTCTTTGCCATATAAAGCTTTTCATTAAAAAATGCCATACGCCTACCCTCCTAGCTTAAAACACCTCCAATAGCCTTGTTACTAGCATCACATTCAACTATAAACAACTTGTAAAAATCAAGGAGCACCAAAACAGGTTGGTTAGCAATCTTTTTCTTCAAACATTCAAATGAATCATTAGCCTCCTTAGTCCAAGAAAACACACACTTCCTTCCTCCTTTTATGGTGCTGATCATAGGAGTGCACACACCATTGAAATTTCTAATAAAATTCCTATAAAAACTACACATTCCATGAAAACTCTTCACCTTTAATGGCATGGTGGGAGGTTGCTAGTTAAGGATGGCTTCAACCTTGGAAGGATCCATTTTTAACTCAGCTCCTGGTATCATAAACCCTAAGAAGATCAGTTCTGTCTCCAAAACTAAACATTTTTCCAAGTTTATCATTAGTTTCTCCTCATGAAGTCTATTCAAAACCAAATCTAAGTGCCTCAAGTGTTCATCCCTATTCTTGCTGAATATTAGGATATCATATAAATACACAACAACAAATTTATTCAAGAAAGGTTTTAAGACTTCATTCATAAGTCTCATAAAGGTGCTACATGCATTAGATAAACCAAAAGGCATGAAAAGCCATTCATAAAGGCCTTTTGAAGTCTTAAATTATGTTTTCCACTCATCTCCACCTCTGATCCTGATTTGATGATATCCACTTTTGAGATCCACCTTTGAGTAAATACTTTCCTTCCCCAAAAAATCCAAGAGGTCTTCTATCCTTGGCATAGGAAACCTATATCGAATGGTTATCTTATTGATTGCTCTAGAATTCATACATAATCTCCAAGTACCACTCTTCTTAGGGGCTAGGACTGAACATGGGCTTATATTTTTCCTAATGAACCCCTTAGCAAACAATTCTTCAATTTGTTTTGCTATTTCTTCATTTTTCTCAGGGCTCATCTTTTATGCTACTTTGTTTGGAAGTGTGGCTCCTGCGATGAAATCTATGCAATGAATGATATCTCTTTTAGGTGATAATGTCTCTGGTTGGCTACCTGTAGCTATACCTCTATACTTTTCCAACAAGTCTCTTACCTCCTTGGGTCCTACATTGACAACCTTGGATGGGCTTTGTGACTATTTGGTGGGATGCTTTTGTGGTCTAACTACCAATGCATAACAAGGTGTGTCCTTTTCCTTAGTGATCCTCATAAAATCCTTTTCACCTACCAACATTAACCCATTTGTAGTAGGTTTCCCATCATTTGGTAAAGGTGGCATAGTATACTCAACCCCATATTGCCATGGCCTCCCAAGAAGAAAATGGCATGCATCCATCTCTGCCACATCACACAACTCTTTCATTGTACTCCCCAATCTTGAATTCCACCCACACTTGTTCATTGATAAGTGTTTGTTTGTCTTTTGTCAACCATGCCACCTTATAGGGATAAGGGTGAGGTCTTGTGGTTAGTTTCAACTTATCAACCATCTCCTTAGAAGAAACATTATCAGAGGAAGCAAAATCTACTATAACTCTATAGACGTTATTATTCACCTTGCAATAAGTTTTAAACAGTGACTTTCTTTGTGGTGGTTCTACAATTGTAGGGGCTTTTAACATTTTTCTTTGCATCATTAAGGACTCAACATGCTCTAGAAGTGCAAATCTAGAAGTGACAGATTGATAAGAGGTAACACTTTGACTGTCTTCCTCTTGGGTTAATTGAATTCTCCTATCTCCTTGTTTATTCTTTTCAAGGCACCTAAAGGACTGATGTCCTACTTGGTTACAAGTAAAGCACTTACCAGTGAACACAGTGGGCCCTCTTCCACTAGACCTTCCTCTACCATTAGATCTACTACCCATCAATGCCCCTCTATTAGTAGACTCACTTTTAGCATTTGAACCACTAGATTCCTCTTGATTTTTATTGAAAGATCCCCTTCCATGGAACCTACCTCTGCCCCTATTTTTGTTTCCTCTACCCCTATTGCTTGTATCTCCCCTTCTTTTATGTTTTTCCTCTATTTTCAAAGCCATATTAAAACACTGATGTACTGAACCAAGAGTAATTGATGTCAATTCATCTTGAATGCTATGTTTAATCCATTCACATGCCTTACAAGTTTCTACTTTTCAGTCTCATACACCTTGGCTCTGAGGGTCAAGTTGTGGAACTCTTGTGTGTAAGTGTTGACATCAAAATCCCTTTTCCTAAGGTTCTACAATTTTTTATGCACCAACACTTCATAATCTTCATGTATGAACTATTTTATGATTTCAACCTTCATCTTCTTCCAAGTGGCAATTTGCTCCTTGTTCTCATCCAACCTCTCATTTTGCAAGAAATTCCACCAACTCAAGTACCTTTGAGTTTGGCTTTGGAAATCTTGACCTTCTAATTTTTAGGGGTCTTATCACACTCAAAGTGATTATCTAAAGCCTCTATCCAATCCACACATTCATTAGGGTCCAACTTAACATGGAAAGTAGGTAAGTCCCCTTCTCCCTTCTTTCCAACCCTCTCCAATGCTACAAGGAAGGGTCTCTGATAAGTAGGAATGTTCTCTTCTGCCTCATTCTCCTCTATCTCCTCTAGTTTAGACTCCTCATAACTCCTTTTCCTCATTTTTTTAGAGTCTATCCAATTCCCTCTTCATAGTCCTATTCTCTTCCTGGACTACTCTACTTTCAGCCATCTGCTCCTTGACTAGCTTGGCTACTTCTACATTGGTGATCCTCAAGGGGATCTCCATTTTAGGTTCTTCTCCTCCATTAGACATGGTGCCCCAACAAGATCAAAGTGGCTCTGATACCACTTGATGTAGAGATAGCACAATGGAAGTCAACAAGCGAGCCCAAACCCACACAACCCTTAATGTGCTCACAAGGATTGAACAAAAGATTTGGTCTACTTCCATAGGTGTATACTCCTAATAAATACTGAAAAAGGTTTCTAAACTTACCTTCCACAAGTAAGACTCAAAATAATATGCATCCAACCCAAGCAAATTGGACAACCTTCCTCAAAATGGGCAAAATGAGGATTTTTCTATTCTAGGCTCTTCCACCACCAAAAAGGGCTTGGAAAAACTTAGTATTAACACAAGTAAGCTGAAAAAACCACTAGTTGTGCTCCCAATAACCCACAACTCAATTTTCAAGATTAGACCTAGTAGCCTATTAGTCCTTCTAAAACTGATTTTGACCAGTAACTCCAAAACTTACCAAAGGAACTAAGGAATAAAATATAGATTCTGGTACCCTTTTCCAAGTTCTAACAAACTCCAAAATTGTAGAGACCCACTCCACTCCAGCATATTCTAATGACAACCAAGTACACATACCTAATTTGCTACTTTAGGCTTGGTTTTCAAGGAAAATGGTCAAAAATGGGTGCATGGAACTAGATCTCCACTTCTAGGTTGTTCTCTAGGCTTAAACAAGGAAATTTTTTTGCACATCAAGTCCTCAAAACCTTTCCTTCACTCTGTCCATTCAAATTCCTCCAAACAGGGTCAAATACATGAAGATATTTGACTTAGGGCTCACTCTCAAAAATCACCAACACAACCTCCTTCTCCAAAACTGCCAAAATGTAATAAAATACATCTCTAACTTGTTCCATACCAAGAAGGAAGGAAATCCACTGGTGGAATCTTAAGTTAGGGCATTTTAGTGACCAAACCCTCAAATCAAGGGTTTCACAGACCAACAACCTTGAAAAATGGATAACTTTTGCAAGATAAATGATACAAACTTCAAAAAAAAACCAAAATCCTCTAAATAAGTAGTATCAACTCATCAATGTAAAATGTTCACCCTCCAATCATTAGGTTCTATACTGCACATGGAAAATTAGGAAAATACATTGGAAGCAACAAGTTATTTATTAATTTGAGAGCCAATACAATTTGATTCTTCTATATTTTTCCTTCTTCAAATACTCAGAGCCTATATAGTCTATTTACAACTAATTTAACCAACCCTTGTATAGTTCTAGTTGTTAGAAGTTACATTTCAAAAAGTTGTCAAGAAATTGCAAAAGTTGCTATGCAACTTTTTGCAATTTTTGCGCTAAGACAAGTTTTATTGCAAATATGTTTCCAAATGAAATCTACAAACTCCTACGAACCTTACTAATGGCCTAAACACCTAGACATGCCTAGAAAACATAGAAATAACCAAAAATCCACTTATTGGACTAATTGATGCTCAAGGATTGGACCAATTGATGCTCAAGGCTTATAGTTGCACCAAGGGGTCTTGTGTCCATTACAAAGGTGGATGGTCATAGGGAGATCATTAGATCTATCCCTAGACCTTATTACATCATGTAAAGAAAAATTATTAGGTGCTTTGCACCATAGTTGGTGCAATAATAATAGTTGTCAACATTCTTTATGTCATATGATCTTCCATCTTCATCTCCCTCTATGGTAACTATCTATAGTCTTCATTATCTCCCTCTTTGATAACAATGCCAAAGACATCTCAATCACCATAGAAACTTCAAGTACAGTATCATACATCTTTTCCATGTAGATATCAACAATATCTCTTGTAGATTTTCTCCCTCTATCATCAGGTTCATCGTCAAGACCATCTCTTCACATCATTTCAAACCTTTAGGTAGATCCTAAAGTGTGATATCCTGATAATAACATTTGATGTAATGCCATGTTTCTCTTTAGTTAGCGTCAGAGAGGGGAATGGCCCCTAACTTGTCTCCTAGGTACTCATGTGCTTCCTTAGGCAATGCCTTTGTAAATATGTCAGATATCCATTCCTTTGTGTATATTCAAGCCTCACTTCTTTGTCTTGTACCAAATCCCTCAAGTAATGATACTTTATCTCAATATGTTTTTTCTTAGTATGCATCATAGAATTCTTGAAAATGTTTATAGCACTTGTATTTTGATAATAGATTACTATAGGATCAGTAATCCCTTCCTTTATACCTTTCGACAATTGTTTGATCAAAAAAATGTTAGAACAATTTCTTGCTATAGAAACATACTCAACCTCTACTATGGATTGAGAGATCCAATTCTGCTTCTTGCTTGTCCATGAAATTAGTCTTTTTCCAAGAAAGAAAGTGCCTCCACTAGTGCTTTTTTTGTCATCAACATTTCCAGCCAAATCTACATCATTATAGACTTCTTCTTCAAGTATACCATTTAGAAATGCAGACTTCACATCCATTTGGAAAACTTTGAATCATTTGTTAAAAAAACATATGCAAGAAAAGTCCTTACTCCTTCCAACCTTGCAACTAGGGAAAATTTTTCTCCATAGTCAATTCCTTATTCTTGTGTGTATCCTTTACAAACTAGTCTATCCTTATTTCTTATGACTTCACCTTTCTCATTCAGCATGTTCCTAAATACCCACTTTGTTCCAATCATATTCTTTTCCTTTGGTCTAGGTACTAGTGTCCATGTCTTATTCTTTTCAAATTTCTCAATCTCTTCATTCATGGCTACAACTCAATCTTCATTCTCAAATGCATCCTTGATTGATCTAGGCTCATACTCATAGAATAAGCATGTATCACTCCTTAGTTTTTTTCTTTTCATAACTCCCAAATCCTTGTCTCCAATAATTTGGTTTGGTGTATGATTTCTTCTCGCATATGTTTCTAGGATAGGTTCTTTTATTCTTTGTTCTTGTTGATGTTCACTAGGTTCACCTAGTTCAACATGTTCAATCATTTCAAGTTCTTCTTGCTGTATTTTGTTATGTATCATAGGTACATCATTCAAATGATTGGCATTCTTTTCCTATTTCTTGGATTCTATAGTCAAACTCTTGGTAGGTTTCTATTTTTTGGCATGGCATTTCTATTGTGATTTGGAAGCATTCACATTCTATATTTCCTTCACTAGTTTCTCAAGTTCAAGAATTGTGTTAGGTTCTCCTTCGTGGATATATAAAAAAGCTTTGTATTCTTCAAGTTCTCTCTTACATTCCACCTCATTATTCTCTATAAATTCATCAACTCTAATATTTTCACTTTCCATAACCTTGTTAGTGTTAGAATTCAAACATTAGTATGCTTTAGTCTTTGTGGAATAACCTAGGAATATGAATTCCTCACTTTTAGCATCAAGATTTCTATTCCTTGAATCTTTTAGAATATAAAATTTTCTTCCAAAAACTTTGAAGTAATTTACATTAGGTACATGTCCATACCATAGCTCAAAAGTTTTTTTTTCATGTACCTTTTTTCACTTGTACTCAATTTAGTGTGTAGACTGCAGTGATGACAACTTCTCTCCAATAATTTGATGAAATATTCTTCTCCATCGTTAATGTTCTTGCACTATCCACTATGGATATATTCATTCTCTTAGATAGCCCATTCCATGGTGGATTTATAGGTGCAAACATCTACCTTTTTATTCCTCTATGATTGTAGAATATTTTAAACTCTCAGGATATGAACTCTCCACCTCTCTAATCTTAAGCACTTTAGACTTTTACCTATATCTTTCTCAAATATAGCCAAATACTACTTAAAAATTTGAAGAGCATCATATTTTTCTCTAAGAAATATTATAATCATGATTCTAGAGATTTCATAAACAAATAAGATAAGGTACTTATCTCCACAATAGCTTTGCACCCCAATAGGACCAGATAAATCAGTATGAACTAATTCCAAAATATCATCAAAAGATTTATAAAATTTCTCTTGAAACTAGAATTAGTCATTTTTCCTAATTAGAATTGTTTTCACATCACCTTATTTTGTTTACTCAATCTTATCAATCCTCTTACTCTTCTTTTCTTGTTGATCTCGACCAAATTGTCAAAATTTACATGACAAAACCTTTTCTTCCATAACCAAACATCTTCATATTGTGAAAATAAGCATGTATCATGAGATAGGTCTAGGTAAAAAAAATTACCTCTTGTTTTGTCTCCAATTTCAATTATTTCACCAATAGCATTGTACATATTTTCCTTCTTGTTTACAAATTCAACCTTGTAGCTAGAACTGATCAACTAAGCCACACTCAAAATGTTATATTTCAAAACATCAACCCAATATGCATTATTAGATATGATTTTTTTCATTCAAAATAATTGATTTTTTACCTTTCACATAAAATGGTGCATCATTTCCAAACTTAATACTATTACTATTCTACCTAATCAACCTTTCAAACTTGTATCACTAGTCTTATGCTATGAACATCCACTATAGATTATAAATCTATCATTTTTTCATATATGTGAAACTAAAGAAGTATTTTCACATTTTTCATCTTCATTTGAATCATCTTTCATAACAACATACAAAACTTCTTCATCATTTTCATTAGTACCACTACTAGAACTTTCTTCAGCAATATAACACAATTTCTTACCATTGACTTTTTAGTCTCTATTACATGTTCCATAGTTGTTATCTCTCCTATCTCAGTACGTAATGTCTTTCCTCTCATCCTTATCCTCTTGGTTAGGACATCTTGTAGAAATATGACCAACTTTATTACATTTGAAATAGATAATAGGAAATTTATCTTTGTATTTACCTCTTCCTCTCGATAGCCTATTAGTCAATAACACCTCATGTTAATCAAGTTCTTCATTTGATTCATTGTCAATACTCACATGTTTATTTTTCTTCTCCTTTCTAGAATCATCAAGGGTCAATTTCACTTTGAAATAACTTTCAACATTTGTAAGAGAATAATTATCAAAATTAGCCAACCCAAAAGTTGTGAGTCTACCAAATAAACTATCCAATGTAAAATCATTAATAGGTGTGCATCTCAATTCTTATATTACAAACATTCTAATAGCATAAATTAGAAGGAAAATTCTCAGTACCTTTCTTATCACTATCTCCTCAAATATTTTACCTCTATCACTTCTGATAGCATCCACTGCTTCTTTAATTCATACAACATATTGTGCTATATTCTCACCTTCATTCATTCAATTAAATTTTTCTTGTAGACTTTCTTCATTAGCTCTCATCACATTTGTGTATCCTCCATGAATTAGTATCATCTTGTCCCATACTTTCTTTGCATTCAGAAAGTCTTTCACTTCATCAAATTTAGAATAGCTTAGGTAAGATGCATGTTCAATCATCATTTGGTTATGCTCCTGCTTCTCTTTCATCTACTCAACAATCATAAGTTTGGGAAATTCAATGTACTCATTATAAGATAGTAAAGTGTAGAATCTCCAATACCTAATAGGTGCAATTTCATCAGCCCTTCCCATGCTAAAATTTTCTCCTTTCTTATCTTGGGTACTAATGGGAATCAAAAATGTATTCCCATTTTGAGTACCATTCCAAAATTTTGAGTCATTTTGAGCATTATGGGTGTATTTTCTTGCATATTTACCCTACTATAATTTTAAGGTCCAAGAAGTGTTTAATGTTTTTAACACCTTGCATTCAATATGTCCATGTGTCATATAATTATAGTATGTCATTCCAATTCATTTTTTGAAGTTTCATTTCGAGCAATGTTTAGTTCTGCATTTTTTGCTTCAGTGTCAAACAATGACATGAAGCCTAGTTTACATTTGAATATCTCACACTCAGTTTTGTCTCATGACTCACAATTTTGGGAGTGATTTGAATGAATATCTAATAACCTAATTTTCAATTTTCAACTCATTTTGATATATTTTGACTAGGTTTTGAATCCCTCAAAGTTGGTTACTTATCTCTATCATGCTGATGTAAATTGCCCTCAATTCTAGGAGGCCCTATCTGACTGGTTATAACTTTGACCCAGTTGAACATACTAAGAAATTCATTTTGCATTGCATTCTAGAGGTTAGAAATTTCAATAATCTAGATTTAACCCTATGAAAAATCCATTTGATTTGTTTTCAAATGTGATTTCGAATGCAACTTGTGAAGTTTTACTAGTATCATGAAATACAAATTAATCGGTACCCCTATTTAGGACATCATAACTTTGAACCAATGATAGATGAGATCAAATGTTTTGTACCATTGTGTTAAAATCTAAAATTATTTAAGTGTGCTAGTTTTTGAGTCTTGACAATCCATTTGCACACCTTCCCTAGTCCATTCCATTTGTGAAAACCACAATTCTATTGATATTTCCAATTCTATAATTTTGAGTGCCCATTTTGTACTCTTTCCAAATACGCAATATTATTCATCATGAGCCCAAATCACACAATTATATTCCCCTCATGATAGTAAATTAATGCCATAGTTCTCAAGCCCCTAAGTATCTGTTTGACCTATTTTGAAAACCAAAACCAAACACACTTTCTAGTTTTCTAACATGTTAGTTTGTAGGTAGTTTCAAGCAGGAAACTTTGACAGTTAATATATTTTGACCTAGGTGTCATCATGAAACAATATTTTATAGAGTGCAATAATATGGAACAAAGAATAAACATGTCAGTTTTTAGAGCTTAGTAAGGTGTTTTAATCAGTTTTTGAAGCTAGTCTATAGGATTTCCTGTCAATAGATCATAGTTTGTAGAAAGTGTTAAAGTGAGTTTAAAGTTTTTAGGAAATGGTCAAATTTGAATTTAATCAATGCTAGGTGGTTCATTCGATCATTTTTAAGGGTAAGGCATTTTAGTTTGATTTTTTTTTTGCCAGACCCACTTTAGGGCCCGACTAACTATACTAGAGTTAGTAGGACAATGTGAGATTCACAGTTATTTGGAAACAATCTTAACCATCATTATTACAATTTAATATGCATGCATATCCATTTATGGCTAAGCATTTTTGTGATATCAAATTTAGTAAATATGAACAAGGAGGTCTTTGTAGATTGTGTCACTTGTGGTGAGCATCTAAAGTTGAGATTAATACATGGGGTTTAAGGGAGAAATGACATTTGGGGAATAGGTGATGACAACATTTGGACAAGATTATTGCAATGCCTTAGCTTGGAGATAAAATAGCCTATCCATCTCCTTTTATATAAATTACTAGATGATTTATTTCCCCAAATCAAGCATATGGCATGCCTAAGTGAATCTTTATCTTAGAAGAAAGCCACATTTTCTATTTCCATTATCCATTATTTTCTCAATCCCACAATATATTTGCTAAACAAAGGAAGATCGAATTGGTGCTTTCAAGAGAAAATGGAGGAAAGACATTTCCCCATGTTTAGTTTTTGATAAGGCTACATTTCACACATCTACCCACACAAAAATGAGGAAACATAGACTTATTTGTAGATGTTGACCAAGAAAAACTTGCATAGACAACATCCAACTAAACTACATAAGCAACAGAGACACCTTGCCATGATTTAGACGCCCAAATGAATAGGCATATGTGGAGGCTCAATGGAGAAAGTTTGTGAAAGAAGAGTACATGTGCAGGAGCGATTTAAGGGCAGGGCCCTCTAATTCCATGCCTTCACTCGCAGATGGTGAGAAATAAAGTCAAAGGCCACTAGTTTAAGGTTACATTACAATGTATTTTTGGAGTATGTATCATTGAAGACACCCAAGGCCCCTCCTTGCTGTTGGGACTAAAAATTTCATGCTTCATTTTTAGTCACAATTTTGAATTTTGACAAATCAAGCCCCATAAATGCCCTTTTGATGAGATTGTACCCAGCTATCTATTTGAGGCCTAAGAGGTGTTCAATGTTTCTAACACCTTTCATTCAACACATCCACTCATTCTACGAAGTTAAATTGAGATTTCAAGCCATCCCGTGGAGTCTTATTTTAAGCAATTGCCAAATCTGCAATTTTACCCCAAGTGTCAAACAACAACAAGAGGCTATGTTTTCCATTGAATATCTTGCACCCAGAAATGTTTCATGACTTACCACTTTAAGAATGTCTAGTGTCCATACCAAGAACCTATGTTTCAGATTTTGAGTCGTTTCGAGTCCGTTTGACTAGGTTTTGAATCCCTCAAAGTTGGTCAGTTACTATTTTCATACTTTTACACTTTGCACCTAATTTTGGGAAGCCCCGTTTGACGAGTTATAAATTTTGACTTGTTGAAAAAAATGTTGAAATTCCTTTTGCATTTCATTGTAATGTAAGAGACTTGTGATGTTTCAAGTTTTAGCTCTTGACGAATCAATTTGACCAGTTTTCAAACATGATTTCAAACGTAATTTCTATCTTTTATTGGTATTAGTATTTGCAGATTGATTGGAACCCCTGTTCGTGATGTTATAATTTGAGATCCATGATCTTTGAGATTGAATAGATTGCACCACTATGTTGTCCTCTAAAAATACTTTAAGTGTGTCAGTTTGCAAGTCTTGACAAATCTATTAGCACACTTTTCTAGCTCAATTCCAAAAATAAATAAAAAATTGCTTTTCTGCCATTATTTCCAGTCTGCAAATCCAAGTAGCTTACTTTGAATGATCACCATTTGCATCCTATTATTCGTGATGATCCCAAATCACAGATTCATACTCACATCATGACAAAGAACCAACACCCCAATTTTCATCTCCCCAAGTGTCAATTTGCCTAGTTTTCAAAGCCAAATCCAAACCCAATTTATGGTTTTCTGACATGTTTACCTACAGGTGATTTTAAGTTGGCAATTTTGGAGGTCAATATCTTTTGACCTCGATGTTGTCATGTGACAAGATTTTTTAGACCTATTGAATGTGTCAAAGAGAATAAAGATCCAGAGTTTCAGAGTTTGATCAGATGTTTGTCATAGTTTTTAAAGCCAGGCAACAGGCCTCCTGACAGAGATTTCACAGTGGTGCAAAATGATTCAAAATGAGTTTTCAGTGTTGATTTAGTTATCATTTTAGTTTCCAATCAATTCAAGATGATCAATAGACCAATTTGAGGTTTCAGTTGTCCAAGAATGAATTTTTGTTTAGTTGGACCCACTTTGGGGCCCGACTAAATTTCGTATGATTGATAAGGCATGCTGGAGTTTGTAAAGTGAATAAATGGGTTATAATGATTTTATTTTATTTTATTAAAATTTTCTTATGAAGAAACATGTCAAATAGTGATTGTAGATATCTTTAAAGTGTGAGTACATCTACAATAACATAAGAACAGAAAGTAAGGGCTCAAAAGATTCATCTGGAAGGAGATTCCCAATAGATATGGACATTGTAAAGAGGGAAGAGTTCAATGCTTCTATAGAGACATAGGAGCATTGTTCTCTAATAAAGATTGGGAATGAAAACAATCAAGGTGGTGTGAGACTTAAGAAAATAGTGCCAAGATGTATGGATGAAAATGAGGTATCACGTTTACTGCAGGAGATGACAAAGGAACTAAGAGTAGTAGTTGATAATGATGCCATGGAGGACCTCGGTAAGATTGATGCTTATGATGAGAAACTTTTAGAGGCGTTCAAAGCTGAAATGAAAAAAACATTTAAAGTTGAACATAAAAGTAACATGTAGCATGTAGGAATAAAAGAGAAGCCCCACATTTTTGGTGGAGACAGAGGCTTACATTTGAAACAAGGGCGGCAATGTAAGAAAATAATTCGTAGCATTTTAAATAGAAAGCTGTCCAGTGACAGTCCACGGCATGAAATCAACAATGCCTAAGCTGGCAAAGAAGAACACAGGCATTAAAGCCACCCAATACAAGCTAAAAAAAGACTCTGTGCAAGGAAAATGAAGCCGCTACAAAAGACAGAGTTTCCACTCATAAAAAATGAACCTGAGGCATATTGTTTTAAAGGGAAAAGCACATGTGTGGCAAGAAAAATGAATGCGCAGGCAATAAAAAGCAGATCCATGGCAATTTGTAACAAAACTCCACACTTTTAAAAGGCTTTCCCTGCCTAAGCAGAGCCTCACGCTTCCAAAATTAGCAGGGGAGACCTCACATGGTTTTATAAAACATAGCAACCACATACTTGTAAAAAGGAAAAGAGAATGAACTTCGTAGGTAGGGACGTCCATATTCAAAGAAAGGGGATCAAAATATCCCACATAGCTCGTGTGGAAGATATTTGAACATTTTAAATATAATTTTACACTATAAGGAATGTGTCCAAAAGAAAGGATGCTTTTGGAGGTGAAGCTCACAAAGAGGGGGCCCCACTACTGACGTCAGCTGCAGGATGACTATGACACAATTTTGAATGACTGTGCAAGTGATAACATGGCGCTCAGAATATAGATTGAATGAGATCGTGCCACATGGTAGAGATCAACGATGGCCACAATTTTGCAAGATAAAGAATGCGAGAAAGTGAAATAGTGACATGTGGCAGTGCGGGCCCAATTGGTGATTTGGAAAAAATAAAGAGCAGTTCAGTCAAATTGTCCAGATTGTTGACACGTGGTGAGATTCGACGATCGGCGCTTGCTCACAAAATAGAGTTGCAAGGTCATTAAATAATGTGAGCAAGCAAGGATGTGCCACATGGCACCGAGTCCCATCCTCTGATGATGTGGCAGATGTACAGATGGCAGGGCAATCACAAAGTGCCATGTGGCATCAGTCAATGGAGGGCTGACCTTGAATTCAGGGGATAAGCAATAGTTTGGAAATAGTAAAAAATAATATTTTATTATTTTTTGCAAATAGATGCACGTCAGGCCTTTTAAATAAAAAGGGGCTTATAATCTAAAGTTTCAACTTTAGAGATTTTAAATTTTATGAAATTTAAAATCTAAGTTGTAGACCTCGGTTTCATACTAGAGAGGGACATTTTTCAAATCGAGATTCTGGGCATTTCTGGAAGGAAAAGTATGCCTAATCATATACCGTCGGAATCATGAAAGTTGAAATTTTTGTATTCAGAAGTCAGTTTCTTCATAGGAAGCCATCTATTTGAATTACATAAGGTTTTCTCTTAGGTACCCAAATTGCAACTGTATTCATGTTTGAAAGTTTAGAATTGTTTCCTAGCATGGCGATGACCTGAATATAGTTAAAGGGCAGTGAAAGTATAGTTTGGGTCAAATTTTGAACACATTCACTCAGTGAAAATTGAAATTTCACTAGCATTCTCACAAGGCAATTAAGATATTTTGGTGACTCACACAATTTTCATCATTTAGAAAGGGATATTTTGCAAGTTTGTTACAAAAAATGATGAAACACGATCGGATCAAAATGGAAAAAGGAAGAAAGAGGTTTTTCAATTTCAGAGGGATTGAATTTCAAGTGGACACATGTCAGTTACATATCAATCTAGGAATTCATCTTATCCTATATCTTTGTATCTTTCATCCATTGTAGGGGTTCCAGTTTTTGTTATTGAGAAACCATTAGCAAGCAATTTTCTCTAGGTAATACCAGCAGGGTTGTAGTGCTTTACTGTGATACTACATTCTTCAGCAAATTTCTCTTGTATGAACAACATTAAGGAGGTTAATATAGATAGTCCAGATCTGTTAGGTGTTGTCCATGTTTTCATTTTCATGCATATGACTATATAAGTTTCAAGGAAATTAATACAAAGAGTAGAAAAATTTCATTAGTTTCATCTTTAATCTTGTCTCCTTTATCAGTGAGTTTTAGTGTTTTATGGCCTTTGAACAAAGAGCCTAGGTCGTAGTTGCAATCCCTTAAGGCTATATGTTATTTCATTGTGTCTTGTGACTCAAGAAGTTATGTAAAAGCTTCAAGGAATTAACAAGGTTGCAAGTTTGCTGATGGGGATATCATGTAAGAATTTGGTACAGATTGAGCATTGATGTCTATTTACAAGTTGAATAGATAGATCGTATATCTGAATATATGTATAAGTATCAGATATCCATATGTATGCATTTGATTCATGGATTTGCCCAATGGTTAAGGCACTGATCAGCTATAGGATCATTAAGTCTTACTGTAGCATATCTGAGGGATTTGTTGAATTCAACATTGTTAATTAAACATTCTTTCCATTTTATATTGAAGGACCTAAATGTTTAACCCTCACTCAGCTTGTGAATATTCTAGATCTGCATTTAGCTACTATAGATTTGTGTCATTTCATGAATTACTAGGAGATAGAAGGGTTTCATCTACTTATATTAGATTCAATGTATGCTTTGATAACTTGTACTATATAAAGAATCTATAGGTATACATGCCTAGGTTTTGTAGAGCCTAAAGTACAGAAGGAGTGTAGCCTTATAGTTGGCCTGTTGTTAGAAATGGCATGTTGAAAATGGGAGTTAGCTGCCCCTAGATGTGTCACTTTCTCAGTGGGATAATTGAAAACCCTCCAGCATTTTCAAACACCAACAAAATGGTGACTCTGCTGGGGATTTTATGAAGAAATTCATTGTTAGAATTACTAGAATCTCTGGTATAAATAGAAAGGTCATGAAGTGTTTTCCATTTCTTTGCTGAAGATTCATGTCCCCCAGTGTTCTTATTCATTGAAAACAAAAGTTTAATTGAATTGAATAATTTTTAATATCAAAGTCACTTGAGGTTTTGATAAATTGCTGTCAAAATTCAGAGTTAATGTCATGTTCTTTTAGTTTTTCAAGAATGTGAAATTCTCCTGTTGTTGAATACAGTTTGCAAATACCAGTTGTAAGCTCTGGACCATCTTGTTTTGTTTTGCAAGTTGGTTAATCTTTTCTCACTAAGTGAGTGGTGACTCAAAGTAAAATCTCTGCACCAGTGCTTCATAAGTGTGAAGGTATTATGAAGGGAACAATAGTGGGAAGGCAGATTTGAAGAATTCATTTCAAGTTCTTGACACTGGGTAAAAGAATCAAATGAGATGCAGTGCAAGTGTTAATAAATCTGGTTAAGTTTTGAATCTATTGTTATTTGCAGCATTGAAGTAGTTGTAGACATCCATATTAAAAGGTATTTTCCATTCTCATGTGATTTTATTTACATGAAAGTAAAGATTCACAAAAGTTTCTCCATCAAATGGATTCAGCATTAAATAGGAGAATGGTGTAACACATCTCAATATACTTTGTGAGAGGTAGATTCAATGAAAGTATTTTCATTTTTCAAAGTATATTTAAAGTTGATTTGGTAGAAGATATCTCCAGACCTGCTGCAAGTTAAGAATTCTGAAAGTGTTTAATGGTGAATGAGCCTTAAGTTTGAAGACTGTCAAGTTTCATTTCATCTAGTATGTAGCCTATTCATGAAAGTTTTAGATCTGTTTCTACCAAGCGGTATATGCCATTAAATTTTAATTGTATTCATGGTTTCCCAAATACTATGCCTTGTAACCTCAGAAAGTATTTGCCTAAGTTTGGTGGGAACCATGAAAGGGTAGCTAACCATCATGTTCAGTTATTCAATGACTTGGTTGGCGATTTTAAAATTTCTCATGAAGACATTCAGATGAAGTTGTTTGTTCAGACTTTAGAAGATGATGCTAGGGACTAGTTTTCATTTTTACTAGCATGTTCAATTTCATCCTGGGATGAATTACTGTTAGCCTTCATGATGCAGTTTAGGGAAAGAGTAAGCATCTCTAATTATTTTGATAATTTTTTGAATATCCAAGTTAGGAATGGTGAGTTAGTTCCTAAATTTAATATCAGATTTGCAAAGGTTTTAAATGAAATTCCTGAAAGTTACAAGTTGGGACATCAAATGTGTTTAGTGGTTTATCTCGATGCATTTGATAAGAAGATGAGCTATCTGTTGAGAGATAAAGAACCTAAGACTTTGCATCAAGCATTCATGACAATGATAGAGATTGATAATAACATAAAATATGGCTTAACCAGGAATCACTTCTCTAGGAATGTTTGCTGACAAGATGAGGTGCAAAGCACAAGTCAATATCATAAGGAGTGTTTGATTTTAGATCAGCAAATAAGCACCCTTGCTGTTATAAATAGTTTTGTTGAAGATTCAGAAATAAAAGCATGTGAACATGAAATCTCTTTGTTGCAAAGAAGAAATGATTCCATTCATGCTGAATTGAATGCACATGTTTATGGTATTACAACAACGAATGATAGAGTTGATTCACTTGATGAGTTATGCAAGCAAGATATAAATCCAGTCATTCATTTTCCCATTGATGATTTACATTGTGTTGAAAACATAATGAATTAGGAAGAGGAAAGGTATTTATCTCAGTATGAGGATGAAGAACCTAGAAGTGATGTATCAAGTGATAAAGATGAAATTGCTGATCCAACATATTGTGAAGAAGCATCATGTGAAGACAATGACAATAGTTGTTACTCGAGTCAAGAAGAGGACAATGCTAGTACATATTCATCTTCATGTGAATCAAATGTAGATTGGGAAGAAGAAAGCAATGATGGAAGTTGTCATTCTTATGACAGTAAAGGTATGACTTCTATTTCTAAATTTGAAAGTGAATTTCCAATTCAGAGTTATACAAGTCAACTAGATGTTGAAAGTTGTGAAGATTTGTCTACACAATACAAGGACAAAGAGGTTATCCATAAGGACATATTACCTAGTTGTGTAGAAGAATGTCTTGAGGATGCATGCAGTGATGATCAATATGTCAGCACCTATTGGTAAGATAAATGATGATTTTCTTGCAAGACATTTGAATCACCTACATGAAGACAATGAAAGTAACCTTGATTTATATTCTACATGCTTCGTTTATGGAATTAATGATGTGTCTTCAAATCATGATTCTGATTTTTCTTCTTCATATGTTGAAAGTGTCCATGATAGTGATGTTAGAGATGGTTTTGAATTTTTCATTAATTTGTTATATGGTGAGGAGTTTGATATTGATCAGCACATCACTTGTCCTAATGTCTACAAAGGCGCTTTGCATGGAGTTATCAATCTTCTTTTTGCAGAACACATGGACGGTTCAGATTTAGCAGAGAATAAGTTTAATGATGATACTTTGTCTTACTATTGTAAGAGGTCAAACTATTCTTCTTCCAAATGTGATAGTGAATATGATCATGATGTTGCATTTGATTATGATAACAAGGTGTTTGATGAGATGGTTATTGAAAATCTGCCTATACCTTGCAATGAGTTTTATGATGAACTCTTTGATGTGAAGACTAATCTGTTTGCTAATTGTGAAGAACCATTTGAAGATTGTGGATCAGCTTTAGATGTTGATGTTGATGAAAAGTGTGAGTACAAGTCAGAATGTTCATGTGAGTGTCATCCGATTATACATGAGGATATACAATTTGAAGGTATGGATGATCCTTCTTCTCAAGTTGAGTATGAAGCCTTTGTTTTCAAAGTTGATGGCATGCATGAGTCATTTAATAAAGAATATTTTCAGTTTCACTTTGATATGTTTGAGCATGCTGATCAGAACTTTCATAATGAGCAAGTTGTAGAAGTTGAATCTAGTTTTTATATGCATTATGGAAGTAAGAATGGAGATTCAGTTTTACTAAGTGATTCATTTGATGATGATAATATGATTGGTGAAACTGATAGGGGAAGTAATTTTAGTTTACCTCATAAGGAAAGGATTGAAAATCAAGTATATGATAGAGGTAAATAGTTTTGTTGAAGTTCAGTGGCCCGGGGCCATCATGTGTACATAATCTTGGTAGTTGTAGTTGTTTCCCTATTTTCAATAAAGCTGTTCGAGGAAGTTTTTGCTATCAAGTGTGTGGTCTGCTTCTCCTAGAGATCTAAAATCTTGCCATGCCCGCAAGGGGCATGCATCCCCAGACAAAGCCACTGTTGGGACTAAAAATTGCATGCTTCATTTTTAGTCACAATTTCAAATTTTGGGAAATCAAGCCCCATAAATACCCTTTTGATGAGATTGTACCTAGTTGTCTATTTGAGGCCTAAGAGGTGTTCAATGTTTCTAACACCTTTCATTCAGCACATCCACTCATTCCATGAAGTTAAATTGTAATTTCAAGCCATCCCGTGAAGTCTTGTTTTAAGCAATTACCAAATCTGCAATTTTATCCCAAGTGTCAAACAACGATAGGAGGCTATGTTTTCCATTAAATATCTTGCACCCATAAATGTTTTATTACTTACTGCTTTAAGAATGTCTAGTGTGGATACTTGAGAACCTATGTTTCAGATTTTGAGTCATTTTGAGTCTGTTTGACTAGGTTTTGAATCCCTCAAAGTTGGTTAGTTACTGTTTTCATACATTTACACTTTGCACCTAATTCTGAGAAGCCCTGTTTGACAAGTTATAACTTTTGACCAGTTGACCAAAATGTTGAAATTCCTTTTGCGTTGCATTATAGATGTCAGAGACTTGTCATGTTTCAAGTTTTAGCTCTTGACAAATCCATTTGATCAATTTTCAAACATGATTCCAAACACAATTTCTATCTTTTACTGGTGTTAGTATTTGCAGATTGGTTGGAATCCCTGTTCGTGATGTTATAATTTGAAATTCGTGAATTTTGAGATCGAATAGATTATACCACTATGTTTTCCTCTAAAAATACTTTAAGTGTGTCCATTTGCAAGTCTTGACGAATCCATTAGCACACTTTTCTATGTCAATTCCAAAAAAAAAAGATTTTTGCTTTTCTGCCATTATTTCCAGTCTACAAATCCAAGTAGCTTACTTTGAATGCTCAACATTTGCGTCCTATTATTTGTGATGATCCCAAATCATAGATTCATACCCATCTCATTACAAAGAACCAACACCCCAATTTTCGTCTCCCCAGGTGTTAGTTTGCCTAGTTTTCAAAGCCCAATCCAAACCCAATTTATGGTTTTCTGACATGTTTACCTACAGGTGGTTTTAAGTTGGCAACTTTGGAGGTCAATATATTTTGACCCTGATGTCATCATGTGACAAGATTTTTTAGACCTATTGAACGTGTCAGAGAGAATAAAGATCCAGAGTTTTAGAGTTTGATCAGATGTTTGTGATAGCTTTAAAAGCCAGGCAATAGGCCTCCTGATAGAGATTTCACAGTGGTGCAAAATGATTCAAAATGAGTTTTCAGTGTTGATTCAGTGATCATTTTAGTTTCCAGTCAATTCAAGATGATCAACATACTAGTTTGAGGTTTTAGTTGTTCGAGAACAAAATTTTTTTTTGCTAGACCCACTTTGGGGCCTGACTAAATTTCGTATGATTGATAAGGCATGCTGGAGTTTGTAAAGTGATTAAATGGGTTATAATGATCTTATTTTATTTTATTAAAATGTTCTTATGAAGAAACATGTCAAATAGTGGTTGTAGATATTTTTAAGGTGTGAGTACATCTACAATAACATAAGAAAAGAAAGTAAGGGCTCAAAAGATTCATCTGGAAGGAGATTCCCAATTGATCTAGACATTGTAAAGAGGGAAGATTTCAATGCTTCTATAGAGACACAAGAGCATTGTTCTCTAATAAATATTGGGAATGAAAATAATCGAGGTGGTGTGAGACTGAAGAAAATAGTGCCAAGATGTATGGATGAAAATGAGGTATCACGTTTAGTGTAGGAGATGACAAAGGAACTAAGAGCAGTAGTTGATAATGATTGCATGGAGGACCTCGGTAAGATTGATGCTTATGATGAGAAACTTTTAGAGGCATTCAAAGCTGAAACGAAAAACACATTTAAAGTTGAACATAAAAGTAACATGTTCCATGCAGGAATAAAAGAGAAGCCCCACATTTTTGGTGGAGACAGAGGCTTACATTTGAAACAAGGTTGGCCATGTAAGAAAATAATTTGCAGCTTTTTAAATACGAAGCTATCCAGTGACAGGCCACGGCATGAAATCAACAATGCCTAAGCTGGCAAAGAAGAACACAGGCATTAAAGCCACCCAATACAAGCTGAAAAAAGACTCTACGCAAGGAAAATGAAGCCACTACAAAAGATAGAGTTTCCACGCATAAAAAATGAACCTGAGGCATATTGTTTTAAAGGGAAAAGCACATGTGTGGCAAGAAAAATGAATGCGTAGGCAATAAAAAAGAAGATCCACGAAAGTTTGTAAGAAAAATGCACATTTTTAAAAGGCTTTCCCCGCCTAAACAGAGCCTCACGCTCCAAAAGCAGCACGGGAGACCTCATGTGGTTTTATAAAACATAGCAGCCACAGAGCTATAAAAAGGAAAAGAGAATGAACTTCGTAGGCAGGGACATCCATATTCAAAGAAAGGGGATCAAAATATCCCACATAGCTCGTGTGGAAGATATTTGAACATTTTAAATATAATTTTACACTATAAGGAATGTGTCCAAAAGAAAGGATGCTTTTGGAGGTGAAGCTCATGAAGAGGGGGCCCCACTAGTGATGTTAGCTAGAGGATGACTATGACACAATTTTGAACGATTGTGCAATTGATAACATGGCAATTAGAATATAGATTGAATGAGATCATGCCATGTGGTGGAGATTGAAGACACCCACAATTTTGCAAGATAACGAATGTAGGAAAGTGAAATAGTGACATGTGGCAGGGCAGACCCAGTTGGGGATTTGGCAGAAATAAAGAGCAGTTCAGTCGGATTGACTAGATTGTTAACACGTGGTGAGATCTGACCATCGGTGCTTGCCTGCAAAATAGAGTTGCAAGGTCATTAAATAATGTGAGCAAGTGGGGACGTACCACATGACACCAAGTCCTAGCCTCCAATGATGTGGAAGATGTACAGATGATAGGGCAATCACAAAGCACCATGTGGCATCAGCCAATGGAGGGTTGACCTCAAATTTAGGGGATAAGCAATAGTTTGGAAATAGTAGAAAATAATATTTTATTATTTTTTGCAAATAGATGCACATTAGACCTTTTAAATCAAAAGGGGCTTATAATCTAAAGTTTCAACTTTAGAGATTTTAAATTTTATGAAATTTAAAATCTAAGTTGCAGACCTCTATTTCATACCAGAGAGGGACATTTTTCAAATCGAGATTCTAGGCATTTCTGGAAGGCAAAGTATGCCTTATCATATACTGCCGAAATTGTGAAAGTCAAAATTTTTTGATTTCAAAGTTAGTTTCTACATAGGAAGCCATCTGTTTGAATTACATAAGGTTTTCTCTCAGGTACTTGAATTGCAATTGTATTCATGTTTGAAAGTTCACAATTGTTTCCTAGCATGGTGATGACCTGAATATAGTTAAAGGGCAATGAAAGTATAGTTTGGGTCAAATTTTGAACACATTCACTCAATAAAAACTAAAATTTCACTAGCATTCTCATAAGGCAGTTAAGATATTTTGGTGACTCACACAATTTTCATCATTTAGAAAGGGATATTTTGTAGGTTTGTTACAAAAAATGATGAAACAAGATCAGATCAAAATGGAAAAAAGAAGAAAGAGGTTTTTCAATTGCCAAGGGATTGAATTTCAAGTGGACATTTGTCAATCGCATATCAATCCAGGAATTCATCTTCATCCTGTATCTTTCTATCTTTCATCCATTGTAGGGGTTCCAGTTTTTGTTACTAAGAAACCATTGGTAAGCAATTTTCTCTAGGTAATACCAGTAGGGTTCTAGTGCTTTACTGTGATACCACATTCTTCAGCAAATTTCTCTTGTATGAATAGCATTAAGGAGGTTAATACATATAGTCTAGATCTGTTAGGTGTTTTCCATGTTTTCATTTTCATGCATATGACTATATAAGTTTCAAGGAAATCAATACAAAGAGCAGCAAAATTTCATTAGTTTCATCTTGAATCTTGTTTCCTTTATCAGTGAGTTTCAGTGTTTTATGGCCTTTGAACAAAGAGCCTAGGTCGTAGTTGTAGTCCCTTAAGGCTGTATGTTATTTTATTGTTGCTTGTGACTCAAGAAGTTATGTAAAAGCTTCAAGGAATTAACAGGGTTGCAAGTTTGCTAATGGGGATATCATGTAAGAAAGAGGTTCAGATTGAGCATTGATGTCTATTTACAAGTTGAATAAATAGATCGTATATTTGAATATATATATATATATATATATATATATATATATATAAGTATCAAATATCCATATATATGCATTTGATTCATGGATTTGCCTAATGGTTAAGGTACTGATCAGCTACAGGATCATTAAGTCTTACCACTACATATCTGAGGGATTTGTTGAATTCAACATTATTAATTAAACTTTCTTTCCATTTTATGTTGAAGGACCTAAATGTTTAACCATCACTCAACTTATGAATATTCTAGATCTGCATTTAGCTACTATATATCTGTGTTATTTCATGAGTTATTAGGAGATATAAGGGTTTCATCTGCTTATATTAGATTCAATGTATGCTTTGATAACTGGTACCATATAAAGAATCTATAGGTATACCCACCTAGGTTTTGCAGAGCCTAAAGTGCAAATGGAGTGTAGCCTTATAGTTGAGCTTTTCTTAGAAATGGCATGTTGAAAATGGGAGTTAGTTGCCCCTAGATGTGTCACTTTCTCAGTGGGATAATTGAAAACCCTCCAGCATTTTCAAACACCAACACCTGCAATAGTAGAAGGTCTCATTTCATACACATTGAGGCTCATGTGAGGGAATTGTGCAATAGGGTTTTTTAGAAAAATCCATCACAAGGTTTAGTAGAGCTCTACAAGAAGGGGAGGAGCTGTAGTCCATGGTAGATTGCACAAGGTTGTAGGGTCACCATTAGTTGTAGGAGGGTTTTGTGTGAAGAGTAACTCAAGGATTTAATCCCACATTCACAAGGTAGTCCAACATTTTGGTTTTTAAATGCATGAAGGCATAGAAAAGAAGTGTCTTAAGGATACTATGGCCTTTGAGGGCATGGGCTTGTGTGGTGGGCTATGTTGACCTAATAAAGACAAGGAAAAATTAACAAAATTTTGACCCCACACAGGTAGGGATGGAGACATGGCATATAAGTGGAGACTGGTCATGAGATTGGAAGTTTAAAAGTGAGGTGCTATGATGTCACAATTGGTGTGCAGTCATAAGGTGAAGCAAGGAGAGTTATGATATCATGATTAGTGTGATATTGTAAGAATCAAATAAAATTTTGATGCCACATAGGTAGGGATGGACACATGGCATACAAGTGGAGACCTATCATGAGATCAAAAGTTTAAAAGTGAAGTGCTATGATGTCACAATTGGCGTGAGGTCATAAGGAAAAGCAAGGAGAGTTATGATCTCATGATTAGTGTGAGATTCTAAGAATCAAATTTGAGAGTTAAGATATCAAAAAATCTACAAATCGTATAGTTAGAGGCCTTCAAAGGTACAATTACAATGCTATGACAAGTGTAAGAAATGATAAGATAGAGCAAGGAACAAGAAATAATCCAAGTAAGTTAAGTGTGAAACAATGTTAACATGAGATAAGAAAAATCCAAGAGCATACACCAATATGGTTCAACAATGGAGACAAGGATTTATAAGGGGAAAGCAAAGAAAACCCCTTGTGAGTATTACGAATGAAGGCAAATGCCTAGAGAAGAGAGAGAGAGAATGTTGGAGCAAACTAGCTCAATACAATAACATCAAATTGATGAGAGTAAAGAAGAAAGAAGGAGGGACATCTCTTTTAAAGAGATGAGAAAGGAGTTGCATGTGTAACTCCCATTTCTATGAATACCACATTCATAATAGGTGTGTGCAAAGTGTCACAATCCTCTTAATGAGGATAAACTAAATTCCTTAATAAAGGAATTATAAAAATGAGTTGTCCTCACGTGTGGAATAAAGGACAAACAATGGCATGTCCTCCACATGTGTAAAATAGGAAAAACTACATTTAGGGATCCTTGGAATATCCCAATTATATACATCCAAGGGAAGATTAACCTTTCTAAAACCCCCCCTTAATCTTTACTTGGGGAGTTTACATCAACAGGTTGTAAACCCAAATTTTTACAATGGAATTGAAATCTCTCTTTAGAAAGTGGTTTTGTTAAAATATCAGCCACTTGATCTTCACCTTTTCAATAAAGAAGAGTAATTTTCTTGTCTTCAACTTGTTCTCGAATGAAGTGATGTTGAAGTGAAATATGTTTGGTCCTTGCATGAAAAACTAGATTCTTTGCCATGGCAATAGCACTTTGATTGTCACAATGTAGAGGGGTAGGTGCTTGTTGAGGTAGACCCAAATCATCAAGAAGTCTTCTAATCCATAAAGCTTCCTTAGCTGCATTGGTACAACCTTTGTATTTAGCTTCAGTTGAGCAAAGGGAAATAGAGTGTTTTTTTTACTTTTCCAAGAAATTGCACCTAAACCAACAAAGAAACAATAGCCACAAGTGGATTTCCCATCATTGGGATCTCCACCTAGATCGAAATCAATATAGCCATGTAAAATAAATTCAGAATTGGCATCATAGACTAATCCCATATTAATAGTTCCTTTAATGTACCTTAAGATTCATTTAGCAACTTTAAAATGAGTTTGTTGAGGTTTAGACATAAATCAAGAAACTAAACCAACACTTAAGCAATATCAGGTCTAGTAAGAGTTAAATAATTTACATGAAACTATATTCTTGCCAAGAGGTAACTTGACTAAGTCCCAAGTTTGATTAGCAATTAAAGAGTCATATTCCTCTTGCATGGCTTTTTGCCAATGAGGTTGAGAGTTAGCTTGATCAAAAGACTTAGGATCGTTAGAATTCATAATAGTAGTCATCAAAGCATAATTACAATAATTAATCCTTCTATGTTTAATTCCACCAAATCTAGAAATGCAGTCATCACTTTCATTGATTAAGTTTTGAGCCCATTTAGGTTTACATTTAGTTGCAATGGAATTATCACTAGAGGAAGAATCATTAGCAATAAAAGCATCATTAGTAGCTACTTGAATATCATTACTTGTAGGAGCAGAAATAATAGGTGGTACTTGAGTTGAAGGGTTAAGAGGAGGAGTAGGGTTAAGAGAAGGAGGTTGGTCCTCCACCAGCACAATTTTAGTGCCACTGAATTCTGCATCATGTGTAGTAGAATAGTCATGGACACCATTTTCTATAATACAAACATCTCTAGCAACTTGAACTTTGTTAGTAGTGGAATCATAAACACGATAACCCTTAGTGTTTTCATCATAACCAACAAACATATAAGGAGATGACTTAGTATCTAATTTATGCCTTTTCTGTTTAGGAGTATGAACATAAGCAATAGATCCAAAAATCTGCAAATGATGTAAATCAGGTTTCCTACCAGACCAAGCCTCTTCTGGAGTAATATCCTTGAGAGCTTTGGTATGAGTCCTATTAAGAATATAAGTTGCACAAAACATGGCTTTAGCCCAAAATTTATAATGCAAATTCTTAGCATGCAACATGCTTCTAGCCATTTCAACAATGGTCCGATGCTTTCTTTCCGCCACACCATTTTGCTATGGTGTATAAGGAATAGTAAGCTCATGTTTAATTCCACATGATTTCAAATAAGAGTGGAAAGAATTATTCACATATTCCTTTCCATTATCAGTTCTGAGAATTTTAAGTTTAAAACCAGATTGCCTTTCAACATATAACTGAAATTCAATGAATATATCAAGAACTTGATCCTTGCTATGCAAAAAATAGATCCAAGTTCGTCTAGAAAAATCATCAACAAAGGTAAGTGCATACTGAGAACCTTGGATGGAGTTATTCTCCATGGGGCCCAAAAGGTCACTGTGGACAAGATGCAACTTATTAGTTGCCCGCCATGATTTTCCATTTGGAAAGGGCTCCCCATGCATCTTACCACTCATACAACTTGTACAAGCAATCTTAAAAGGAATAATGTGAGGCAAGCCATCAACCATATTGTTTTTTTGCATTAAAGTAATATAATCCGAATTTAAATGGCCAAGTCTTTCATGCCATATATTGAAATCAATAGAAGTATGTAAAGAATATCGTGAACTAGCAAATTCATGAAATTTAAATAAGTTGTAATTATCCATTTTAGCATGAGCAATCAATTGTTTAGTTTGAGGATCTATGACATAACATGTATCTTTATAGAATTCAACTTTATAGTCCTTACATAACTATGAAACATAAAGCAAATTAGTTTTTAGATTAGGTACATACAATACATCATGCAATTTACCATTAGGAATAGTTACATCACCTAAACCGTCAACTTTACAAGTCTGGTTATTAGCTAACTGAATAGGAATGTTAGCAATATCAGGTTGCAAGGAATCAAAAATTTCTTTATGAGAAGTTACATGTTGTGATGCACCACTGTCAACAATCCATTCTAAAGGTCTGCAAAGATTAAAGCTACAAGTAAAAGCATGACGAGAATTAGAACTAGTATAGTTACCTTTTCTATGATTTGATTTTTGATTATGGTTACTAATATTCATAGGTTTTTTATCATTTTTCTTTTTAAAACAGTTATTGACAACATGACCATCTTTTCCACAATAAGAACAATGAGGTTTGGAATTGGAATGATTCCTTTGATTATTCGTATTATGATTGTTATTATGATTATTGTTATGGTGTTTTTTATTATTGTTATATTTCGCATGAAATTTATTGTTGGAATTATTAGAATTAATATTATATTGTTTGTTGTTATTATTATTATTATTATTATTTGAACAAAAATTATTATTTGAATTTTGAGACATAAAGGCATGTTCAGTTAATTTAAGGGTACCAAACTGAATTAGCTTAGCTTCTTCCTGTCTTAATAAAGTTTGAAAAATAACATAAGTTAACTGAGTAGTTAAATTAGGAATAGAAACTTGTGCATGAACATTAGTTATAAACTATTGAAACTATCTAGGAAGACACTTTTTAAGAATAAGATGAATTAAACAAATGTCCTCTAATTGAATACCTAAAGCAATAATTTGGCTTTTAAGAGAATCAAATTTTAACAGAAATTCATCCATAGTCTTAAAATCTATATACCTAAGATCTTCAAGTTGATCCTGCAATTGTATTTTGCGGTAGTCATCTCCACTGTCATACTTGGTTTGCAAGATTGACCAGGCATCATGAGCTTTAGAATAGTGTGCAATTAACACATATAAATCTGGAATAATGGAAATACCAATTAAACCTAAAGCTTCTTCATTTTTAGTTTTTCAAGTATCTTTTTCGTCTTGGGTAGCCGCTGAACCAGGTTCAATAGAAGGATCAGTGGCTATCTCGAAGAGGTGTTTAAAACGAAAAATGAATGAAATATGAGTTTTCTAGGAATGATAATTAGAATGACTAAGTTTTATTTTTGGAATTAAGGTTGACATCTTTATGAAAGAAAAATGTCCCAAAATATGACTTATATGTAAACTTGAATTAAAATAAAATGTGATGATGGAACTATGAATAAGTTTCTGAAAAAAAATGATATAACTCTGCAACGAAATGTTAGTACAAGGATTAATTTGAAATAAAAAAGAATCCTGTAGAAGCATTTTTAGAATGATTATAGCCTAAAAATAATGAATCCAATTTTCTATATTTAGGATGGCTATATTAATGATTCCTAATGATAAAAAAAAATGTAATACAAAATTTAAGTGTTTTTTATTGAAAAAAAAATAGAGGAATCTAATTTTCTATAATTAAGATGATACAGAATGATTGAAGAAAGAAAACAAAAAAAGAAAGTAACTGCCAAAAGAATGAGAAAGATGCTAAATAACTGAAACCACTGACATGCAGAGGTCTAGGATGGAAAAATGACAAATGCGAATAAACAAAGATGAAAAAGTTATGAAACAGATAACGACACAGGCATAAGGACAAGTGCACATAAAAAATAGTAAATAAAACTTGCAGATTTTTCAACCAGACACTCCCACAGACAAAACCAAAAAACAAAAATTCCTCAAATCCTCTTCCCAGGAAAAAATTCTTTAGAGAACACTGGGTGAAAGAGAGAAGACGAAAGAAGAATAAGGATGGTCACTATCTCAAATGTTTTTGTGTTGATGCTATTAAGAATTATGTCTTTGGAACCCCTGGTCTTGGAAAAACTAGAGCTAGCCCTATTCAGATCGCCTCTGCTTGTGCTCTTGTTTGAAATGCTATTTTTCTGCCCACTGGAGGACTCTACTGTGCTGCTCTAACTAGTACTCA
The DNA here is from genome assembly GCA_028749045.1 of Cupressus sempervirens. Lineage (NCBI taxonomy): Eukaryota > Viridiplantae > Streptophyta > Pinopsida > Cupressales > Cupressaceae > Cupressus > Cupressus sempervirens. The sequence continues at coordinate 825,795,259 of CM053792.1, forward strand.
AATCATCGCAGGGAATGGGAAAATTTGTTTTCGCTTTTGGTCCTCTAAGAACCCAAGCCACATTGTCGTAGGCACGGGCGGCATCTTCAGCTGTATCAAACATACCAAGCCAAACCCTTGTCTTTTTCTACGAATCTCTTATTTCTGCGACAAATCTTCCCCATGGCCACTAGACCTTTAGACTTTCTTGTTGCTCCTTGTGGCTGGGGGGCTTGAAAAAAAATGAGCAGTGGAAACTGCTCACTGCGCTTATTGATTGAGTGCAGCGATATTTGGAGGGGTTAAATAAAACAAGAATCCTTCTTCTTTTCGAATCGCTCAAATCAATTAGGAAGGCTCGCTCGAGCAAGTTCTGCAAAGAGGCAGGACTCTAAAAAAAAAAAGAAAAGATCTAAAAAAAATGGAAAGTTCAAGATACTAACTAAAATCTCATAGATTTTTTTTAAAAAAAATTAAATTTGCCAAATACATAAATTAAGATATAGATGAAAATAAATTAAAATAAAAAAAATGTCTTAGATTTTTTTTAAAAAAAGAGTAGGAAAATTTTATATATATTTTTTGAAAACTTAACCTATGGAGTGACCTAAGGTTTTTTTTAATATAATTGAAGGAATTTTTTTTTAATTAAATGATAAGAAGAATAAATATATAAAATATGTATAATTAAACAAATTGCACAATTTTAAAATAAATAAGTGCTTAATAAATGCTTCTTGTTTTGGTGGCACGCCTTCCAAAACAAGAGCAAAAAAATTTTGAATTTTTTTGAACAGAAAACCCTTTGGCGACAAGCCTTCCAAAGAGGGTTAGAAAACAATGATAAAAATGATGCAATAAAATCTGCACACAAAGGATGTTAGAATGAGAAAAAAATCACAACACAAACTTCTTCTCTCAATGACATCTCCAAATAAGGTGTGCTCCAATGAATTGCAACCTTCAACACAAAACTTAAAACAAGGATTAGATAGCCAAGCTCTGATACCATGTAAAAAATGATAACATAGAGCAAGGAACGAGAAATAATCCAAGTAAGTTAAGTGTGAAACAATGTTACCATGAGATAAAAAAAATCCAAGCGCATACACCAATATGGTTCAACAATGGAGAAAAGGATTTATAAGGGGAAAGAAAAGAAAACCCCTTGTGAGTATTATAAGTGAAGGCAAATGCCTAGAGAAGAGAGAGAGAGAATGTTGGAGCAAACTAGCTCAATACAATAACATCAAATTGATGAGAGTAAAGAAGAAAGAAGGAGGAGCATCTCTTTTAAAGAGATGAGAAAGGAGTTGCATGTGTAACTCCCATTTCTATGAATGCCACATTCATAATAGGTGTGTGCAAAGTGTCACAATCCTCTTAAGGAGGATAAACTAAATTCCTTAATAAAGGAATTATAAAAATGAGTTGTCCTCACATGTGGAATAAAGGACAAACAATGACATGTCCTCCACATGTGTACAATAGGACAAACTACATTTAGGGATCCTTGGAATATCCCAATTATATACATCCAAGAGAAGATTAACCTTTCTAACAACAAGGAGGCCCATCAGGAGATCGTAAGGCAAAATTTGAAGAGATAAGATGCTATGATATTATTGTAAGATTGTAGGAATAAACTTTAGAGTTGAGATCATATGATAAACATAGGATTAGGAGGGGAAGATTTATAAGATTTAAAGAATTTTGAATATTGCAAATGGAGATATGGGTACCGCCTAGTGAAATGTCTAGTGGGAATCTGAAACATGACACCTATGGATTGGGGAGCTAGGGTGAGATAAAAATAAAGAGTTCTAAGATATCAAAATTATGAATACACATCCTGAGGTTCTAAAATTGAAAATTTAGAGAAAATTTGTGATATTATATAGTTAAAACTATACAGTCATTTGAATTTTTCAATTATAATACTCTATTCATGGCCTAGGGCCTAGTTTTTTAAATCAACTTTAGAGGCACCATTCTTACTAGAAATATGCACTATAGTATATTGCTAGAACCGGGAGAAGCCAAATTCTCCATTTTTGCAATCAATTTTTACATAGGTCTTCAATGGCAGAAGCTACAAGCAATTTTATCTTTCCAAGGCATTCTTAGTATAAATACATATTTTTTTGTTCTAGATGGAATATAATCAAGATTATATCATATTTTGATAAGACTAGATACACTAGGAAACCATAAAGAATAGAATTGAATGGTTTAAAGATAGTTGTAAAGGATAAAGTTTTGTTGGTTGGAAGCAATTGGATTAACAACAAGGGTAGATGAATACAAACCAAATCAGATTGAAGCTCCTGCATACTTTATGAGGTGTATCTGATTTTCCTTTAGGGGGGAGTTTTTTTTGATTACTTGAAGGAGATGCATCAGATATTTTGCAACAACATTAATCTATTTTGATTCATAGAAGAGAGAGGAGATCAGTTCTACAACATCAAGATGAAGAGTCTCAGGTAGACACTTGATAGTATCAAATTTTAATCTAGGAGTTTTCTACATGTCTATATATTCATTTTCTCTTCTCATTGTAAGGGTTCCAATTTTTGGGTCAAGAGTCTTTTCAATTGCTATGAGACCATAGTTGGTTCCAGTTCCATTTTTTGGTTACTATGATACCATTTCTCTATAGTTTCTCTATTATAAGTAGTACTGTAGTTTCTTGAAGCATTTAGATTATACAATCATCCTTTGTGTATTCTCTGAGTTTTGTATATACATGATGTATTGATTTCAAGGAATTTATTACAAAGCTTTATTTGAAGTTTCATTTTGAATTTTATCTCCTTTTTATGCATTTGTAGTTTTCTGTTGACTATCTACAAAGTTCATATTGTCTAGTTGTAGCTTGTTTTTTAAAGTTGTATGCCACTTTGTGTCTTGTTGTTGGATCAAGAGCCTAAGTAATATACTTGATATGCATTGATAAAATTACAAGAATCGTAGGAGGATCTAATAAGAATGAATTTCATTTGAAGAAAGATGTCTATTTGCAAGGTAGATAGATATATCAAATATTTGAATATACGAGCATATTTTAGGTATCCATGTGTATGTTTTGACTTAGTTTATGCCTAATGGATAAAGGGACTAGTCAACTTGGAGATTGCATGTTCTTGTTGTTGCATACTTGGGTTACGTTGATATCCAAATCTTTAATCAAATATCTTTTCCCTTTTATGTTTAAGATTTGAAAAGAATTTCCCTCACTTAGTTTAATAGATTCATGTGTCCTATTATTGGCTATTTTATGTCCATGAATATTTGCATAAAAATAGAAGATTTAGGGGTTTTATCTATTATATAGATTTAGTTATATGCTTTTGCACTAGTACCATATAAAGAATCTAAGTTCCACCTACCTAGGTCTTGTAGAGCTTGGAGAGAAGAAGAAGAGTATAGCCTTATAGCTAGCCCTAGTGTCTAAATAGGTGCATTGAACATGAGAATTATCTACCCCTAGGTGTATGTGTTCTTATCACTAGGTTATTCAAAAGTTGTTAATTTAGAATCCAATAGGTACCTCTCTCTTGTACATCTTCATCTTTAGCCTAAGTCCTTCAAACTTTCACACAAGCACCACAAGCTCTGATACCAATTGTTAGAATATTTTGAATAAATGAGTGGAAGTGAATGAGTTCTTCCTAGATCTAGATGTATAAAAAAACTTGAAACTTCAACAAATTCAACCCAATAACTCACTAACTAAAATTGTTCACTATAATCCAACTTATTCATTCTATTTAGCTCTTTCTTCTATATGTACGAACTTGCATAAACTTATCATTGTTATCAATAAACTTAAAAATAAAAATAATAAGTAGCATAAACACATAACAAACATGTACAGAATGTTTGACACCAAGATATAATGTGAAACTTGAATTTTGAAAAAAACACTAGCTATATGCTACCACTTTTTAGTCTTTTGAAGTGAGTTATATTAGGAGCTAACCCTATTAAAGGTTACAAAACACACTATTAGGTGTGATCCTATTAAAGGTTTTAATTACCCTATTAAGAGTGGCCTCATTATAGGACTTATAATCATTACATTAGAATATCACCATGATTAAAGGATTTACAAATGACTATTATGTCAACCTTGTCAAAATGATATTTATTGTTGCCACAATGGTTAGAAAGTGAAAAGAAGAAGAAGAGATTTGATAACACACAACTCATTTTGGAAGTTCAAAACTCTATTCTACTCAACTGTGGTTCATTGAACGGACTCAATCATTTGCATTGTCTTAGATCTACTTGACAACTCTTCAAGCAATCCTTTACCTTACAAACTTCACACTTCTCCTTGTAAGTCTATTAAGTAATTTTATTCACAAATTTCTACCCTAAAAAGCCTCTAAAACATATGAAAAACCTCCTTGAATAGATAGTTTTTATCTTTTGTCTCTTAATCATAATTTTAGATTTTAGGGTTTATGATCATATCATAAATATTCAACGAATCTATGCACCTTCTTGTTCTTTTTCTTTTCTCAACTCTTCTAGAAATATCTTCTCAAATCTTAATCTTTGATCACTCAATTGATATTTTCCTTGTGTTAAATAACATACCTCATCAATCCTTATGATCAACAAGTTTTTCTTATTCAAATATTTCAACTATGTTAGCCACAAATCTTGATTTTCTCATAAACAACCTTTTGTTGATACTTGGTCATCACTATGTTCTTCTACTCAGTCTTCACTGGATCACTTAGTCATCACTAAATTATCTCACTTGATCATCACTATTCAACTCGATTATTTCTATCACTTGAAAACCTTAGTCACTTGATAATCTTTGTCACTTGGCCAACACTATTCAACTTAGCAATGCTTAAGTTTTGTTATCTTCTGCTTCAAATCATTCATTGACCGTGTGACACTAATACTTGGCTAAGCTTAGAGAAAATATTACAATATCAATCTCCTTCTCTCTTCAACCAATCTTTCTTCTTAAGGAATGAACAACACATTATCTTTTCAAGTACTAACTTATCAAATGCCCATTGTAATTCTATCTCACTTACACATCTCAACTCAAACTTTCAAGAGGTCATCTCATGTTTTATTCTTTTAAAATTCTCTTCATCAATCAAATGATGGCACTCTACACTTTAAGTAAATGTCTCTCTAATATGTTTGACACTTGTCTTACCCATAGGTTTGACATCAATGAAAATATAACAATTATTCCAATAAGGCTCTCAATAATGGTACATTGAACAATAATTATAATTTTTTTTTACCATTATATTCCGCTTCCACCCCCCCCTCGACATCAATGAAAAGGTGAGTCCAAAAGTATATGTACATGTAAAAAATGTAGATCTTTCTTGCTTGATTCATGTTGAATTAGTGCTCAAAAGATTGACACAATCTGAAAAATTATCTTTTAAACTCTCGAGATCTTCTTCCCATAAAGATTTTATTGCCTCAACAACAATTATTACTCCACAAATGCCATATGCTACAAGTTTTTCTGCATTCAAATATGTATAGACAAAATTTTCATAAGATATCTTTGACTCCAATAGAGTTTCATGTTGTTTTTGAATTAAATTCACCTTAGGAATAAAGTGATCTCTCAGTTTGAATTTCTTAAACAATCTTTCATTTTCATTCTACAATAGTCTCAACTCATCACTTGCTTGTCCCATCTTTCGATCATATTCAATTAACTTGAATTCTTTGTCCCTCAAGTCATCAATTAGTTTTCATATTTATTTGTCCTTTCCTTTATTTCATTTGAGATGAATAATGTATGTTTATGTGTTAAATCACACTACGCATGCAAGTTCTTTCCCTTAGTGATACATTTCCTCATTTCTTTGATACACGTGTCTAGCACTGAAATGTCATTTCATATATTATTGAATACTATACTGAAAAGTTTTTCATCATGTTTTTCTTGAATATTTATCTTTACTACCTCTTCTAGAGTAGAATAATGACTACCAAATTCTGCTATAATATTTTCAACTCTCTTGTCAATACTCATTAAATAATGCTTGGAAAGGTAAAGTACTTTGTAGTTTCTTTATGGTCTATCCCAATAGTCTATGTGTATTCTTCCTCAACTTGCTAGACTCTTTACCAATCTTCCCAATAAAGAATGTAAAAGACTAAATGTATGTTTGTTTATCCATGTTTACATCAAACATATTTGTAACATGTTGTGGAAAACCTAAGAAAAGTTCTTCAAAAGGTGATTTTGAAGTTCTTGCATGGGTAGTCTCTATTGCCATGGGAGGGGTCTATAAAACATTAATCTATCTCTCCTTATTTGATTCACCTCCTTTTGGATTGAAGTTTCAATTCTTGGTTCAACTATGGCTTATGAAGGTTGCATTTCCATTTGATTTTTCCTTTCTTGATCCTCTTCTTTGTTTTCTCCTTCACTCTCTACTCATGTCAAATAAATTTTGACTTTTGTGACCTCCCACACAACATTCAACTAATGTGCCCAGTAGTCAAAATTTGCACTCACATAACTATGTTCTAATGATATCACTTTTGGTGATTCCTGACTATGCATAATAGTTGACTCCCAATGATTCTTCTTTTCATCATTATCATCATTTGAACTAGTGTAGTCTACAATATTATCAAGAACAAGATTTCCAACATTTAAATCTTGTTATTTTGCAAATGAATTTTCTAAAGTACTTGCAAAAGGGTCCTCACTAATATTAATTTTGATTTTGGCTCCCCCTATGATCATATCTCATCTTGTTGATTTGGTGCATTAAGAGTATTATCCAAATGTTTTTTAGAGGAAATTGTATCCTTTATTTCTATTACAATATTATCTTGTGGTTGATCCACTATTTTAGTAGGTTCATTCACCACTTTTATCACTACTTCAATTTCTTTTTTCACTTCTTCATATAGACCTCCCATTATCTATATGGCCCTTGTCTTTTTCCTTAATAGTGTTGGAATAATTTAGAATAACTAATGGGGGTGGGGGGGTTGAATAAGTTATCCAAGTTCCAATTGTATAGATAAAAAAATTTAGTACTTAGCAAGAATATGTGCATGCATTGATTAGATCATCCAATTTCTCAAACCTTTGTATATTATTTTCCTAGGTCAAATGAACTTTGTAGAAATGTAAACATGAAATATCATAAATTCAATCACACAATTTTGACACAAGGATTTAACATGGAAACCCAATTTTGGAAAAACCACCAATAACATGCTACCAATTTTCACTCTTCTGAAGTGAGCTTTGTGAGGAGCCAACCCTATTAAAGGTTACAATGCACACTATTAAATGTGACCTTGCTTAAAGGATTTCAATCACTTTATTAAAAGTGATCCTTGGTAGAGGACTTTAGAAAATTCTAATAGAATTTCACCCTATTAAGGGATTTACTCATGACTATTAGGTCGACCTTAATCCAAAGAACTTATCCAAACTGATACAATTGCTACAAAGTAACAATAGGACTTGATCTGATAAAAAAAGAGTTCACTTACATGTTTTAGATCTCTTATTCAACTCTATTTTTCTTGGCATTCATTTTCCTTCATCTTTGATTGCTTGTTCACCCTTCAAGCCTTCTTCTTTACTATTCCAACTATAGGTTCATTCCTTTGGTCACCATATGAAGTATCCCCTCCCTACTCCTTCTCTTTCTTGCTCACACTTTTCTTCTGGCTTTGTATCTGCTTAAATAGATAATTTTGATCTTTTGCCACTTAATCATAATATTCCATCTTAGGGTTAGGTTAGATTGATTGAATCCTCCCTTCTTTCCATTATGTTCCCTCTAGAAACTTCTCTTACAATCCTCATCAAATTCATCTTTAAATGGTTTATCTTGAGTTTTGTGCCACCAAATCATCATATTTATCATCAACACAATTCACATAATTCAAGAAATCAACTTATGTTAGCTCAGATTTGTCAAATCTTCATTCAAACTTTCTATGCTATCACTCAACAATAACTGACTTCTGATGATCGGTGAACATGAAGTTGCTTGGCATAAACTCTATCTTGCTTGGTCAATACTGCCATTTTTGATGCTTGAAACATATTGAATTTTTATTGGCATAAACTAAATGCTCAGCTTACACTATTTACTTGGTTAGGCTTGGAAAACACATTCTTTTTTCAAAGTCTTCTTCTTGTCTTTGCTTCAATATCCTTTCATTGTATCCTTATGCATATAAACAATACACTATATGATCAAAGTCTTACTTGGTCTTACTACTCCTTTTATACATTGTATAACTCAACCTTTCTCTAGGTACCCTTGTTATCATTTCATTTCAAATCCTCTTCATTAATCAATCAAATGATAATATTTAGACCAAAGCTAGCAATTGTCTTACCAACAAGTAGCAAGATTGACATCAATAAAAAATAATGATTTTTCCCATGATATGATTTTATACTTCAACAATCTTCTTTTTCAACAATCTCCCTCTTTGGCATTGATATCAAACCAATATAAAAAAGAAGCTTAATACCTTTTGTTGAAATCTCTCCCTCTATTAGTATATATCCTTCCTCTGTATAGGTTTCTATTTTCTTTGCAATCTATCTTCTTCTTTAGATGACCTCTCTCTTTAATATATTTATTGTAAACTCTTCCTCTTTCTTTGATAAAACTCTCCCTCTTTGACAACAATGCCAAAGACTTGTCATCTATTCATGTAGATATTAATAATTTAGGTTTTCTTGATAAGGTTCTTCCTTTGTCACCTTTCTTATGAGTGGAATTTTTTTGTTTCATTTCCTTCCCTACTTTAGGTTGTTCCTAAAGTAAGATCCACTACATCAAGTTGTAAAGTATGCCATTCAACTTGGTTGATGCAGGGAGCTACTATTACTTCTTTAAGTAGGTTGAGATAGGGGTATCACCCCTAGCTTACCTCTAAGATATTTATGTACATATTTAGATAAATCCTCTATGAATATATTAGCTATCTGTTCCTTTGTATTCACATATTCCATTCTCACTTCTTTGTCCCAAACCAATTCTCTCAAATAGTGATATTTGATTGCAGTGTGCTTTGTCTTTATGTGCATCACAAGATTCTTAGATATGTTTATAGCACTTGTATTATCATAGTAGATTACCATAGGTTCTATGATTACTTCCTCCATTCCTTTGAGTAACTATTTTATCCATTCCACATTTGTATAATTCACTACAACAACCACATATTCAACTTTAGTAGTAGATTGTGAAATACAATTCTATTTCTTGCTAGTCTAGGAAACTAATCATTTTCCTACAAAAAATGCTCCACCACTTGTGCTTTTCTTCTTATCAATGTTTCTAGCACAATCAACATTTGTATAGCCTCTCAAGTCAAACTACCATTCTTCTTATCATATAGACCATAGTCTTCTATACCTTTTAAGTATCTCATAATCCTTTTAACAACCATTAAGTGATTCTCCTTAGGATTTGTAGAAAATCTTGCAAAAATCCAAAAAACTAGTGCAATATTAGGCCTACTATGAACTACATATTACAACTTTCCAATCACAATCATATACAATGTTTGATTTTCCTCAACATAATCATCAGTTTTGGATAGTTTATGTCCTATCACCAAGGGGGTATTAACTGGTCTTGAATCTTCCATACAAAAAGTCTTCAAGTTTTCCTTTACATACTTTGAGTGAGTAATGTAAATACTATATTTCATTAGATATAATTGTAATCCAACAAAGAACATTATTTCTCCAAACATAGACAACTCAGATTATTTTATCATTTCATTTGCAAATGTCTTACATAATGCATTTTTTCCTCCAAATATGATATCATCAGCAAATATTTCAGCTATTAAAGTTCATTTACCTCCTTCTATCTTCAAATATAGATTTCTATTGTCATTAGTCTTCTCAAAACCAATCTTTTCAAGATAAATTGTGCAATCTTTCATACCATGCTCTAGGAGCTTGCTTTAAACCATATAAAGCTTTGTGCAATCTACACACAATATTTTTATTGTTTGGATCAATGAATCCTTTAGGTTGTTTAATGTAAACCTCCTCTTCTAATATGCCATTCATAAATGCTAACTTAACATCCATTTGATAAAATTTGAATCCTTTATAAGTAGAATAAGAAAAGAAAAGTTCTTACTCCTTCAAATCTTGCAACTGGGGAAAATGTCTCTGCATAATCATTTCCCTCTTCTTGTGCATAACCTTTGTAGACTAATCTTTCTTGATTCCTTTTTACTTCACCATTCTCATCTAATTTGTTTCAATATATCCACTTTGTTCCAATAATTTTTTTTCCTCTGGTCTTGCTACTAGTGTCCAGGTTTTGTTCTTCTCAATTTGATCAATTTCTTCATCCATGGATTGAATCCAGTCTTCATTCTCTAGTGCATCCTTCACCATTTTAGGTTCATGTTTGGATAACAAACATGTATCATTTCTTAATATATTATTTTTCATTGGTCCATCCTCTTTTCCTCTAATGATTTGTTCAAAAGGATGATACCTTCTGACATATTTTGATAATCTTGACTTTGTTCTTCTTTCTTCAACAATATGTTGTTTATGAAGTTCAATCTCAGGTTCGATGTGTACTTCTTTGTTAGGTAACTTGAAATTCCTTTCTTGTAAACTGATATCAGCATCTGAATGTACCTCGGCTTCTGACTATAACTCAACATCCATTGTATGTGACTCAATGGTTACTAATTCTTGTTGATTAGTAGCTTGGTTCTTAGAATCATCAGTATTAGTAGACATGCCTTCATAGTAGTACATAAAGGTTTTATGATTTTCAGGTTCCTTCTTCTATTCATCTTCATGTATTTTTGTATATTAATCAACTTTTACATTTGCACTTTCCACAACTTTGTCAGTGTTAGTATATAAACACTTGTAAGATTTACTTATTGTGGAATATCCTAAGAATATACCTTCTTCACTTTATGCATCAAGTTTTCCATTTCTATTATCTTTTAGAATGTACCACTTGCTTCTAAATACTTTAAAATGTTTGACATTGGGTGAGTATCCATACCATAATTCAAAAGGTGTGAAATTTGTACCTTTCTTGACTTGTACTTGGTTCAAGGTATAGATAGTTGTATTGGTAGCTTCTCTCCAGTATTCCAAAGCAACATTATTCTCCATCATCACTATTCTTGAACAATGCATCACAAATCTATTTCTCCTTTCAACTATCCCATTTTGTGCAGGGGTTTTTAGTGCAAAATTTTATCTTTTGATTCCTGTATCATTGCAAAAAAAATTGAATTCATTTGACGTAAACTCTCTACCTCTGTCAAATTTTAGACATTTTAAGCTTTTACTAGTTTCCCTTTCAACTCTTTCTAGCTACTACTTCAACATTTGAAAAGAATCAAAATTTTCTCTCCAAAACATCACTCTCATCATTCTAGGGTAATCATCAACAAATAGAAAACCATACTTGTCACCTTTGTAGCTTTGCACATCAATTGGTCCACATAGATCAATATGAGAGGGTAAAAGCACAAACTTGTGTCACCTTTTATAAAGAAATGTGATATCAGAATGTGACAGTTCAACATTAGTGACAAAAAAAATGGTATTTGTGTTTAAAATATGAAGATGATATAAACTGATGAAATGTGTAGAATTGGATGAACTTTATGCCTATAATTTTTATATTTTTTGAGTAAGAATTTATTCATTTTATTTTATTTTGAAGTCCCTTTTTTAACTGTAAAAAATATAGGGTGTAGTTCCCGTCAAACAAGTATATGCAAATCATCTTTTTTTGTTTTGATTTGAAAATATCTTATAGATGGCATGTATAGCTAGTGCAAAAATAAAGAAATAATTATTTTTGATGTATATTTTCTTTGTTATAAGTACTCAAGTTTGACCTTCTCAGAATCCAACAATTTTTTCCTCTCGTCAAAATTTTCCTATCAAATCTATACCTTCTTGAAAAAAAATTACATATTCGTGAAGAGGATTCTCTCCTCTAGAGATAAATATAATTTTTAAATTTTTTTGATATGATTTACTATTTTTTTCCCTTTTTTGAGAGAGCATCTTCTGAAATGTTGAAATATCGACTTATAATACTTTGAGATTATAACATATTATAACTAATCAAAACACTAAAAAATTTATATAATGATGATATTGAATCAGAGATCAATAAAAGGGTATATTTAGTTTTTGAAAAAAATTGAGTTTTGATAGAGAAATGAGATTTGACCAAAAAAGGTTTTCGTATCACAAACGGTGACACGGATCTATGCTTTTACCCGAGATAATTCAAAAATTTCATTTGAGATATGAGTCTTAATCTTAAAAATAGACTTTGTTATCTTTCCTAACTGACATTGTTTGCAAATCACATTATCAGGTTTCTTTAGTTTTGGAAATCCTCTTACTCTTTTCATCTTAAGTATACTAACCAAGTGGTCAACATTTACATGACATAATCTTTTTTGCTATAGCCACATGTCATCAAACTATACAACTAAATAGGTTGCTTCGATCATCTCAAGATAAAATAGATTACCTCTTGTTTGATCATGACTTCCAATGGGTTCTCCATCAACATCATAGATATTAGCTTTCTTGTCTTCAGATTCAACTTTACATCTTGAACTATTCAATTGTGACATATACTCAATAGATTATACTTAAGTCCTTCCACATATTAAGCATTTTCAAAAGTGATCTTGTTTATCAATCTTATTGATCCTTCACATTTCACTCGATAGAGTGCATCATTACCAAATCTAGCACTATTTCCATTATAATGCTCAAGGGTTATGAACTTAATTTTTTCACTAGTCATGTAATGAGAACATCCACTGTCAATGATCCATTTGTAACTTTTGGTCAAATAAGAATCCAATGCAATTGCTTCATCTTCATCTAAATCATCTTTCATAGAAACATAGACAACTTCTTCATTACGATCATCTAATTCACCATCAAATTCTTCTTTATCAATGTAGCAAGGTTTCTTTCCCTTGTCTTTATAGCCTTTGTCACTCTCATCTTTTCTACTTATACAATTGTCTTCATTTTTGTTTTTTGTCTTCTCAGGACATCTTGATTCATTATGACCAACTTCATTACAATTAAAACATATGATAGGTAACTTACCTTTGTATTTTCCTTTCCCTCTATGAAATCTCCTAGCTAGTAGTGATTCTGGTTCTTCTAGATCTTCTTCATCTATTTCACTGTCACTAGCAACATGTTTTATCTTTCTCTTTCTCTTATCTTTAGGTTCATTGAGTTTTATTTTAGCTTTGAAAGAAGAGTCAATATTATTAGATTTGAAATTATCAAAATTTGAAAGTTCAAAAGTAGCTAATCGACCAACCAATCCTTTAAGGGTTAGATCACTACCAGGAGTACACCTTAGTTCTTGTATAGCAAAGATTCTAATAGCATAGATAGGTAGTAGGATTCTTGATACTTTTTTTAATCATAGTTTCATCTTCAATCTTTTAATTAGATGCTCTAATTGGATTTACAACATCTTTCATTCTTCCAAATACTGAACTACAATTTCACCTTCTTGCCTTTTCATATCATCAAGTTTTCCTCTTAGACTTTTTCCCTTCGCTCTTAGCACATTATTGTCTCCTCCATATATTTTTTGTAGAGCATCCCACATTTATTTAGCATTAACGCATTCTTTAATGTCATCAAATTCTGAACAATTTAGGGAAGATGCAATATCCAACATTGCCTAATTGTGTTCTTTCTTTTCTTTTAGTTGTTTTGCAGAAAGGGCTCCAACCACTGCCAAATATTTAGCAGTCACAATTGACCATAAAAAATTTCCAAGTCTACCTAGATGCAACTTCATCAAACTTTTCCATGTAGGAAAGTTTTCCTTGTTTAGCTTTGATGCAAGAGCATCTCAGGGCAGTTGGCTATCCTGAATGATTAAGGGATTTTGGTAGGGTTGAGTGGACCTATTTGGGTCTTTGGTAGTTAATTTTGATGTATTTAATAATTATTGTAAGCCTTTAAAGGAATTTGAAATTTAATTTCTGTTAGAGGCCAACTTATGGCTCTTCAAGTATTTAATGTTAGGTTTATTTAGTTTTTAGCATTCTAGGCCAACTCGAAGCTTAGATTGGAATAAGTAGGGGTTGTGGTGAAGTCTTTAGTCATTATTAATCCATCTTAGAGAAGAGAAGATGGTAGAGGAGAAAATTTTGAAGAGAGATAGTAGTTGAGGTTTGGGAAACAAAGAGATTGCTTGGTGCGCTTTTGAGTACCAGTTAGATCTTCCTTGGAGGTTTCTACCAGAGTATGGATCTAGAATAGCTAGTTTTTGGGTTATATCTTGAAGGATATTGTAGAATTTTTATTGTATTTGGATGTAAATAAGAAGGCCTTACAACCCAACACATTGCATGTAACAATTATTTTATGAATAAAGAGTTGTGACTTGGCTTCAAATCTTGCATTGTTATTGTGTTTCCATTGTGTGTTTATTTGCTGGGAGCTAGGAAATCTCCTTTGGAGATTATCCTACCTTGAACTGCATCAAGTGGTATTAGAGTGAAGGATTTTCCTAAGTGTGTAGACTGAGCACTGAAGTTGAGGCAGTTTGCACTAGGGTTTTGTGAAGTGGATTTATTAAGGTTTACAAAAATCTTGGAAGATACCTTTAAAAGATTAGACCCTAGGCCTATTGATGATCTTAGAAGCACCATGGAAGAAAAGATCTCAGAGAGGGTTAAATAAGATTTTAGATCTAAAATAGAGGATGTTAAAGCCACTTTCAAATCTGAGATGGCGTTGATGAAGAGTGATATGATTGCTGAGATCATAAGTGCTATAGGTGGTGTACCTTGGCATATGGGTACTTAAGATGGTTATGAGAAAGCTTTTGAAGAATTTGAATTTTCTAGATTGAGTGGTGAGGCTAGAACTGATCATATGGAGGGACCTATGGGAAATAGGGTTGGTCAATTTGCTAGACCTAGATCTCAATTGAAGTTGAGGCATAAGATGGAGGTTTTTAATTTCTTAAGTACTTTAAATCCTGAAGACCTGATTGATTGGATTGGTTAATTGAAAGACTATGTTGAGCTTAAGGATATTGAGGATCCACTCAAAGTAAGGTTGGCACAAACCAAGCTGAAGGGACATGCTCCTCTTTGGTGGAAAGAACTATAAAGAGATAGAGAAGAAGAAGGTGAATTGAAGATCACTAGATGGAGATTGATGGTGACTAAGTTGAAGGCTAAGTTCATTCATATTGATTATGAACTTGAGTTGTTTAAGAGGTTGTAGAATTTGAAGCAGAATGATATGACTATGAAAGATTGTATAGAGGAGTTCAAGTTGACTATTCGGTTTGGGCATGGAGAATTGCCAAAGGAAAATGTAGCTTGATTCATTAATGGTTTGAGATTCAATATTTAGGATGAAGTTGGTATGCTAAAATTTCTTTGCTTGAGGATGCTTATTAGTATGCTTTGAGAGAAGAGGAGAAGTTGAAGAGGAAGAATCAAGGTAGTTCTTGAGGGAAGGAGAAGTCAAACTACTCAACAAAGGCTAAATTGAGTGTAGAAGATGAACCAAAACCTATTGAGCATAAGAGAAGGACATGTAGAAATGAGTTTAAGGGAACTTGCTTTACATGTCATGAAGAAGGACATAGATTTTATGAGTGTTTGTAGAAGGATGGTGATAGAAGAGTTGCTACTATAAATGAGGTTGAAGACCATGAACCTGAGCAGGGAGAGATTTTATTAGCTCAACAAGTATTGGTTGGTTAGAGGGAATCTTGTTAGAGGACTAATTTTTTTAGGACTTGTTGTAAGTCCAGTGTTAAGGTTTGTAATGTCATTGTGGGTAGTGTTAGTGTTGATAACCTTTTTGTAGAGGAAATGGTTCAAAAACATCATTTAAACAGAGTTAGAAATCCTTATCCTTATAGAATTGGTTGGTTGTGAGGTGAGCATATTTTGGAAGTGAAGGAGTAGTGTCTTGTTGAGTTCCAAATTGGGTAGTATAAGGATCAAGTGTTGTGTCATGTTGTGGACATGAACAATTGTCATGTGTTTCTTGGTAGACCTTGGTAGTATGATTGTAAGGCTATGCATGAGCATGTCAAGAATGTGTTTACAATTGAGAAAGGATGTAGGAAGAATTCTCTAATTTCTTTGCATAATGATGAGGTTGGTAGAAGGAACTGTTGGAAATATAGATGAAATAATTGAGAGGGGAGGGGTGAATCAGTTACCACAAAAACAATTCCAAAAATCTCTTAGATGTCTATAATACTTACTTACTGCTGATACTCGATAAATAGTGTAGGAATATTGTAACTCGGTAGGTTAACTAATTACTAATCATCTAGTATTCATAGTTATTAATGTGCATGCAAAGGTTAAATAAATGAACACAAGAGACATTAGATTTAATGTGGAAACCCAATATGGAAAAAACCACCAAGTAACTAGTCACCAATTTTCACTCTTTTGAAGTGAGCCCTATTAGGAGCCAACCCTATTAAAGGTTATAATGCACACTGTTAGGTGTGACCTTGTTAGAGGATTTAATCACCCTGTTAGGAGTGGCCTGGTTAGAGGTCTTTAGAACAATTCAACTGAACTGTCACCTTGTTAGAGGATTTACAAAATGGCTGTTAAACCAACTCTATTAAGAGATTCTAGATTCACTATTACAATGATTAGAAAGAAAAAATGAGGTGACCTGAATGCAACTTATCTTTTTCTAATTAAAGATCTCTGTTTAGCTTCAGCAGATCGTTACTAATCAAATACAACTTTGCAACTCCTCCAGGATATCTAATCCTTCATTAAATTCGCTCAATATTCACTTATTCCATCCTCATCCATATATTCACACTCACACCTTAATTCACAACTTGAACATCTAAATATATACCTTTCAGATTATCAAGTCAACTCAAATATAAGTTACAACAACTAAAAAAATCATTAGATTAGTCGGCTGCATGAAACAATTGAACTTAATATCAAAATAATAAAATCCTTCGCTGGTCGATCCAGCTCGGTAACCACTGCTCCAGAATGGTTTTCTAGTGTTAACCAAGTGAGGCTTGGAAAACACTACAAACCCTATAAAAATCTTTTGGAGACCGAATGAACTCGGTTAGCACTGACCTTCCTTTGCTGACCTTGTGAGCTCAGTAGAAGCTAACTCTTTGCCACATTTTCTTTGATAACCGAGTGAGCTCAGTAGATATTAACTTTTCTTCATTAACCTTGGGAGCTTGGTTAACACTAAATTTTTGCTACAATATCCTTTGATGACTGAGTGAGCTCGGTAAGAATTGACTTTTCTTTGTTAACCTTGGAAGCTCGGTTAACACTAACTTTCTGCTACAAAATCTTTTGATGATCGAGTCAGCTCGGTAAGAACTAAATTTTTTGTGTAATGTTCAAGAATGTTTGGTAGACACTATAAATTGCTTTGCTAATCATCTGAGCTTAGTAGACTCTGTCTGATGACTGATATGACATTTGTGTAACATCAAAGACAATACACAATACACAATTGTATCCAACAATCTCCCTCTTTGGCATTGTTGGCAACACAACATGTCATAGTAGAATGAAATTTGAAAACAAGTCTAACAAGCCTTTTTCTATCAGAACAGCTTTCTCTATTAGATACAAAACTCTCCCTCTTTTAGTAATCTCCCTCTGTGAAGGAATTACATAGAAAACTTCTTCCTCTCAAACAAATTTCAAAAAGATATGCCTCAAACAAATTTCAGAAAGATATCACAGTTTTAGTAAAACTCTCCCTCTTTGACAACACATGCCAAAGACAACACAACTCAATGAATTTTAATGTACCTTTAGTACTGATTCATATGCAATATTTTTTGATTATGCTACATCAACTAATAGATCTTCAACTTGGTATGCATTGATGCATCACTAAAACTTCATTTTAGTGAACTTCAGATAGGGGAGTAATGCCTAACTTACCTCTTAGATACATCTTAGATACAAGAATGCATCCTTAAGTAATGGTTTTGTAAATATGTCAGCAATTTTTTCCTTTGTATGAACATATTCCAATTTGATCTCCTTATCTTGCACCAATTCTCTGACAAAATGATATTTTATTGCAATGTGCTTGGTTTTGGAATGCATTATTAGATTCTCGGATATTTTGATTGCACTTGTACTATCACAGAACATAAAAATCGGTTCTTTCATTTCCACCTTCATGCCTCCCAACAACTGTTTAAACCAAACAATATTAGAATAGTTTACTACTGCAGCAACATACTCTGCCTCTACTGTAGATTGGGATGTACAATTCTTCTTTTTGCTTGTGCAAGAAACTAACCTCTTTCAAAGAAACAATGCTACTCCACTTGTACTTTTTCTTTCATCAAGGTTTCCTACCTAATCAACATTAGTAAACACTTTCAAATCTAGATTACCTCCAAATTTGTACCATAAACTATAATCTTTAGTTCCTTTCAAATATCTCATTATTCTTTTGATTGCCATCATGTGATTTTCTCTTGGTTTTGCTGAAAATCTTGCTACAATACCAACTGCAAGGGGAATATCTGGCCTAGTATGAACTACATACTACAACTTTCCAATCATAGATCTATATTATGTTTGATCTACTTCTTTTGATTCATCTTCCTTGGTAACTTTTAATCCAGTACACATAGGAGTCCCAACTAGTTTACAATCTTCCATACGAAAGTTTTCAATATCTCCTTGATGTATTTTGATTGAGTGATGTAGATACCATTTTTATTCTGTTGAATTTGAAGACCAACAAAGAATTCGATCTCTCCAAACATAGGCATTTCAAATTCCTTGTTCATTTGTTCTAAAAATTCTTTGCAAGGATCATCATTCCCTATGAAAACAATATCATCTACAAATATTTCTGCCAAGACAATCTTATTATCTGGTCCTTCCTTTATATACAAGCTACTGTTATCATTAGTTCTTTGAAAACCAATTTAAATAAGATAGTTATGCAATATTTCATAACATGCTCTAGGGGTTTGTTTCAAACCATACAATACCTTGTGTAATTTGCAGACCATGTTCTTCTTATCTGGATCAACAAAACCTTCAAGTTGTTCAATGTAAACCTCTTCATCCAATATACCATTGAGGAATGCTGACTTGACATCCATCTAATAAAATTTGAATCCTTTGTGAGCAGCATATGCTAGTAAAGTTCCGACTCCTTCCAATCTTGCAACAGGAGCAAAAGTTTCTCCATAGTCTATTCCTTCTTTTTGAGCATATCCTTTGCATACTAGTCTAGCTTTGTTTCTTGATACCTTACCATCTTCATCCAACTTGTTTCTGAATACCCACTTAGTTCCAATCACATTTTTATCTTTAGGCCTGGGTATAAGATTCCATGTCTTTTTTTTCTCTATCTGCTCTATTTCTTCATTCATAGCCTCAATCCAACTATCATTTCCTAATGCATCTTTGATATTTCTAGGTTCAAAATCAGCAAGTAAACAAATACTTTTCACCTTACTTCTTGTCATGGTTCCTTCAAATTTGTCTCCAATGATCTGATCCGCTGAATGATGTCTCCTGACATATTTTGCTAATATAGGTTCCTTTCTTTTTGAATGAATTTCATTGTTATCCTCTTGCACTTCAACTTTAGGTTCTAGCTATTCTGGCTCAGTAGATATTAGCTCGAGTCCTTCAGACTTGGTAGAGACTTGCTCGGTAGCATCATAATGTAACTCGGGTTGCTATAGCTTGGTTTGAACTTCCTGTAGCTCAATTACTGATGACTAGGGAGTATAAGATTCCTGATTGACTGGTACTGTATCAGGTTCAGTGAAAACAAACCTTCTATAATCTTCTAGTTCCATTTTGCTTCCTTCTTCAATCCTTTATGCAAACTCATCAACTTTCACATGCGCACTTTCTATGACTTTGTGAATAGACAAGTTCAAATATCTATATGCTTTACTTTTGCAAGAGTATCCCAAAAGTATTCCTTCATCACTTTTTACATCAAATTTTCCTTTTTTACATTCTTTCAAAATGTAACATTTACTTCCAAATACTTTTAGATAGCTTACATTAGGTTTATAGCCATACCATAGCTCATAGGGAGTTTTGAATGAGTCCTTTTTAAGCTATACTGGGTTTAAGGTATGAATTGCAGTGCTGATAGCTTCCTTCTAGTAATTGATAGCAATGTTCTTTTCAATCATTAAGGTTCTTGCACAATCCATGATAGATCTGTTCCTCCTTTCAGCTATTCCATTTTGCTCAAGAGTTCTAGGGGCTGATACTTGTCTTTTGATTCCTCCCTCAATGCAAAATTTATTAAACTCATGTGAAATGAATTCTCCACCTTTATCTGACCTCAAGCATTTTAATCTTTTCCCTGTTTCCTTTTCTGCTTTGACTAAATACCATTTAAATTTCTCAAATGCTTCTAATTTTTTCTTTAGATACATTATAGTCATAATTCTTGAGTAATCATCAACAAAAAGAATAAAGAACTTTTCTCCAGTATAACTTTCAATTCCAATGGGTCCACCTAGATCAGTATGCATAATTTCTAATATATCTTCAAACTAATAGTTTTTACTTCTAAAACTAGTCTTTTCCATTTTACCAGTCTGACAATTCTTGCATAGACTGACCTTAGGTTTCTTTATATTAGGAATGCCTCTTACTTTCTTGAATTTTCTTATCTTCGCCAAGTTATCAAAATTGACATGACACAATCTTTTATGCCATAACCAACTTTCTTCAACCTGAGCAATAAAACATGAACGTTCACCAAGTTCAAGATAAAATAAGTTACCTTTTGTTTGAGTGCTTGATCCAATCAATTTTCCTTTGCCATCCAACAGTCTTGCTTTTCCATGCATGAATTCTACTTTGAATCCATTATTGAGTAGCTGTGCCACACTCAAAAAATTATGCTTCAGTCCTTCTACCCAATAGGCATTATCACATATAAGTTCTTTGGTTAGAGAGATTCTTCCTCTTCCTTTTATATAGTGAGGTTCATTGTTACCAAATCTTACACTGCCACCATCATAGTTTTCAAAGTATTCAAAATTAGTCTTATCACTAGTCATTTGATGAGAACAACCACTATCGATGATCTATGTATCATTTTTGCTCATATGAGAAATGAGTGCCATTTCCTCATCATTATCAAATTCATCTTTCATAGCAATGTAGATAATTTCATCTTCTTCTTTATTATTAGAATCATTAGAATCTTTAGCCATAAAACATGTTTTCTTACATTTATCCTTGAATGATTTGAAGTCTTTCTTTCCATTGTACTTGTAACCTTTCTTCTCATCTTTGTTCTGCTTGTTTAGGTACCTAGCAGCAATATGACCAACTTCTTCACATGAAAAACAGATTAGAGGAACTTTATCTTTATATTTTCCTCTGCCTCTAAAATATTTTCTTGCTAGTAGAGCTTCAATCACCTTAAGATCACTGTCTGAACTTTGGTTTGATTCATCTTCACTTCCTGACTGAGATTTCTTTTTCTGTTTACTTTTCTCCTTGAGTGAAAGCTTAGCTTCAAATGTTGACTCAATATTTTTGGAAGCTAGAACATAGTTGTCAAAGTTGTCTAGTTCAAATGTAGTTAATCTTCCAACTATGGCCTCGAGATTTATCTTGTGATTTACTTCACATCTTCTTTCTTGAATTGCAGAAACTCTCATTGCATAAATGGGAAGTAGAGTTCTAAGAACTTTACTTATTACTGTCTCCTCCTTGATATCTCCTCCAGATGCTTTGATTGCACTGATGCATGCTTTGACTCTTTCAACATATTCTGCAATGTTTTCATCCTCTCTCATCTTCATTTGATCAAATTGTCCTCTTAGACTTTCTGCTTTGGCTTTTCTTACATTATCATCTCCTCCATAGATTTCTTTCAGCTTTTCCCACATTTCAAAAGTAGATTTGCAGTCCTTGATATCATCAAATTATTCATAACTCAGAGCAGATGTTATATCTATCATCATGATGTTGTGGGTCTTCTTTTCAGCAATATCATTGACAGATAGTGTACCAGCTGGTTCTACATATTTTTTGTCAAGGTATTTTAGTCCTGTATCTCCAATAGAAGCTAGATGAAGTCTCATCAACCCTTGTCATGCTAAGAAGTTGTCCCTGTTAAGTCTTGGAATTTCCCTCTTATAAGACATCTTGATCTTTGACTTAGATCTTTGAAATCTTGTCCTACAAGCACAAAAATATCCAATACCAATTGTTGAAAATATAGATGAAATAACTGAGAGGGGAGAGGTGAATCAGTTACCATAAAAACAATCTCAAAAATCCCTTATATGTCTATAATACTTACTTACTGCTGATACTCGGTAAATAGTGTAGGAATACTATAACTCAGTAAGTTAACTAATTATTGATCATCTAGTATTCATAGTTATTAATGTGCATGCAAAGGTTAAATAAATGAACACAAGAGACACCAAATTTAACGTGGAAACCTAATATGGAAAAAAACCACCAAGTAACTAGTCACCAATTTTCACTCTTCTGAAGTGAGCCCTGTTAGGATCCAACCCTGTTAAAGGTTACAATGAACACTGTTAGGTGTGACCTTGTTATAGGATTTAATCACCCTGTTAGGAGTGGCTTGGTTAGAGGTCTTTAGAACAATTCAACTGAACTGTCACCTTGTTAGAGGATTTACAAAATGGTTGTTAAACCAACTCTATTAAGAGATTCTAGATTCACTATTACAATGATTAGAAATCAACAATGAGGTGACCTGAATGATATGCAACTTATCTTTTGCTAATTATAGATCTCTGTTCGGCTTCATTGGATCCTTACTGATCAAATACAAATTTACAACTCCTCCAGGATATCTAATCCTTCATCAGAATTTGCTCAATATTTTCTTATTCTATCGTCATCTATATATTCACACTCACACCTTAATTCACAATTTGAACATCTAAATATATACCTTTCAGATTATCAAGTTGGCTCAAATATAAGTTACAACAACTAAAAGAATCATTACATCAGTTGGCTACATGAAACAATTGAACTTAATATAAAAATAATAAAATCTTTCGCTGGCTGACCTAGCTCAGTAACCATTGCTCCAAAATGGTTTTCTAGTGTTAACCAAGTGAGGCTTGGTAAACACTGCAAACCCTACAAAAATCCTTTAGAGATCGAATGAAATCGATTAGCACTGACCTTCCTTTGTTGACCTTGTGAGCTCGGTAGAAGTTAACTCTCTGCCACATTTCCTTTGATAACCGAGTGAGCTTGGTAGACATTAACTTTTCTTCGTTAACCTTGGGAGCTCGGTTAACACTAACTTTCTACTAAAAAATACTTTGATGATCGAGTGAACTCAGTAAGAATTTAATTTTCTTTGTTAACCCTAGGAGCTCGGTTAACACTAACTTTCTGCTACAAAATCCTTTGATGACTGAGTGAGCTCGGTAAGAACTAACTTTTCTGTGTAATGTTGAGGAATGTTCGGTAGACACTGTAAATTGCTTTGCTAATCATCTAAGCTTGGTAGACTCTATCTGATGACTGATATGACATTTTTGTAACATCAAAGACAATACACAATTAATAATTGTATCCAACAAGAACCTAAGTATTGGTATCCGAGTTGAGTTGATAGATTCTAAAAGGGTTACTGATCAATGTGGGTAGAAAACCTATGGAACATTGAGGATGGAGGTGAAAAAGAAGAAGAAGAGGAAGGAAAAAAGTGTACAAGTTGAAGACTTTTAGAACATGTATGTGAAGAACTAGTTTGAGATTTATGTGTTAAATCCTAGAAGATGTTCTTCTAGCTATTGAGAACATCTTTTTTGCACCTGGGGAGTCTAATGTAGGAGCATCCTAGGGTAGTTGGCTATCCTGCATGATTAAGGGATTTCGGTAGGGTTGATGGGCCTATTTGGGTCTTGGGTAGTTAATTTTGACATATTTAATAATTATTGTAAGCCTTTAAAGGTATTTGACAATTAATTTCTATTAGAGGTTGACTTGTGGCTTTTCAAGTATCTAATGTTAGGTTTATTTAGTTTTTAACATTTTAAGTTGACTTGTGGCTTAGATTGGTATAAGTATGGGTTGTGGTGAAGTCTTTAGTCATAATTCATCTATCTTGGAGAAGAGGAGGTGGTAGAGGAGTGTTTATGCACCCTAAAATGGTTGCTTAGACTATGGGCCCCCATTATTCAACTTATCAATTAATCAATTTCTTGAATAAATGGTTTGCAATATTTTATTAAATTAATTAAAATCAATTTCCTTAATAAAATTTGATTATTTAAATATTTTCTAAGGTTGATCATTTTATCTTAAGTCTTATTTAATTAAAAGAAAATCTCTCTTTTAATTAAATAAAATAAGCTCCCATTTAATTTAAAAAAAAATATTTCTTTTAATTTAATTAAATATTTCCTATTTTATTAAAAGAACTTGCTCCCTTTTAATTAAATAAATCTCCACTTAAAGAGGAAATAAAATAAATAAAAATTAAAAATTCTTCTACACTTAAATGCACATATTTCTAAGTGGGATTCCATTCAATTTTTTTCCTATTTTCTCATTGGTGGATCTTTACTTCACATGGATCATTCTTTCTCCACCCTTGATTAAATATTTTCCCCTCTTAATCTTGATCATCCAATATTTTTTATAAGGGAGAGCCCTCTCCTCATTTTACATACACACACTCTTTGCTATTGTTATGCTACAGGTTTGGAGAGCGATTTTGAAGGAGTTTGAATACTAAAGCTTTTTGTGGAGAACTTTTATCTTCTAGTATTCTTCTCTCATGCATCCATGGCTTCCATTATTATATCTCATCCATGCATTTTCATATTATCTTAGATCTTGCATTATTTGACATTTTTATCATATAGATTAGCTTTCATCTCCATTTGCATGCATATTAGATCTTTGAATCTCTCATTTTACGATGTAATTGCATGGGCACAAACTAGGTCAAAACTGAAGGACTTCATTACAAACCCTTGCAATCCATGAATAGAGAGCTATGAGTCACCATTCGAGATCTCATTCTTGAGCAATCTTGGATATAATGACTCATAGAAGTGTGCTCACATTTTAGGCATATATTTTTAACACCCACTATAGAGCAACCCACCTTTACTTGCTCGTTTTGGACATTTTTAGATCTAACCCCCCTTGTATGAATTTGTTTGGAGATGAAAAACTCTAGATCTTAAAGATTTGATCATATCACCCAAACAACTTCATTTTTTGGTTTGAATTTTGTTTTTTAAGTTGGTGACACATCAAAGAAGCTTTAGTGAATTTTTAAGATTTTTCTAAGATATTTTCTATTTTTTATAATTTTTTCTTGATTTGTCATGAAAAATCATTTTAGGGTGAAAAATTAGCACAATTTTTGAAAAAAAATGCAATTTTGGAAAGGTTTCTAAATTCTAAATAGGGTTGGTTCTTTGTGTTTTGATTTTAGAGATAATATTAAGGCTTAATAATTCAATTTGTAAAACATGGTCTATTTTGACAAAATGGCTCCCTAAGGCACAAATGAAAAGATATTTTCAAAATTCTAACATTTTTGGAAATCTCTCTGATTTTTGATTGGGGTCCTTTTCTACATTTAGGGCTTTGGATCCAAATTCATATCATATAGGTCCAATCTTGATGACTATGTCAAAAATAATATTAAAAAAGGGCATTTAATGAATAGCTTGCATTTAATTTTCACAGTGGATCAATGCATGACGTGAGCTTTCATTTGGGTTATTTTCTGATTATTATCACTCTTAAAAATTATATTTTCAAATTTAACCCTAGCTTTGTATAATTTGGATATATATTCCATATTTTGTGCTTATTTATTTTGCTTATTGCTTTGTTCATTGCAAGTGAGCATTTAAGAGTAAATGAAAGGTACAACTGAAAAAAATGCTTTGCAAGGATTATTAGTTATTTTGTTGGATCTCTATAACATTTTGATTTTCAACTAAAATGAACATCTCATGTGTTTGGCTTGAGTGCTTTTACATGCTTTCATAGATTCACACATTATTTGGTACTCTAAAATTGGATCTAGATTTGCTTTCCTGCAGCTATGTCTCACATAGTAATTAGGTTTGGGAAATCTTGAGAGGCTGAGCTTCATTTTCTTTCTCTACATGTGAAGCTCCTCTTGATGACAAATCCCTTTGTAGGCAGGGTAGGATATTTGTTATTATCTCACTATTTTGCTTGGATTTGTCATCAACATCCATTAGTACTTTCTCTTTTGATATTGGCGGTGTTTGTTGTTGGTTTCTAAAAATTTGGTGAAGTGATTTCAAATTAGTGTGTCAATGAATATTGTTTTCTATGTTTGGGTAAGGTGAAGAGGGTAGAGGAGTATGCTTTGTTCCCTTTAGGGTACATCAAAAACTTAGAACCCTTGAATTTGAACCAAGTTTCCATGTGGTACAACTTTGTGAGTCTTCTTTGATTAGAGAGGGTTAACCATAGTTGATATTCTCTTTATTAGGTCAACCATGCGGATAGAACCTCAAGCAGTAATAGCCATTTTATTATGGTAGTAGAAACTACTATATAAATATCCTTGTGGAGGGAATCCTCATGGGTGTAGTCTTTTGTTGGGCTATTGAATCTCTTTAGTATCTTTGATTGATTAAATTCTCAAAATATGTCAAAACCCTAGTGCATTGGGATTGTGTTTTGGCCATTGTAGATTACAAAAGTTGTAGAGTTGAACATTATGAAGAACCATAATGCTACCAAATTTTCTTTTCTAGGACTATGTACATGATTGAAAAATATTTTTATAACATACATAGTAGTGGTTTCAAGGATTAGATTGATACTATGACACTATTCTTGTTCATGTGCAAGGTTGCTTTGTCCCTTGCTCATTGTTTGAAGACATTTTCTTGAAATCCCTAATTGCTATCTTGCATGCCTGGTTCATGATTAAAAATCTATTGATACACCTAGTTGGACATTTAAAACAAATAAAATCTAAGTTCGTAAGTCAAGACTTTACAATCAAACTTCTTTGTTGTCCTATTATTTCCAATCTCCCTAGGTTGATCTGGTTTAGATTAGGCTACTTACCCCATTGTTATAATCTTGTTTTCACCTTGGATTATTGTGCTTTGACCTCTTGAATTAGTAATCATTGATTTCACAAGTGACCTTGTTTGGAGTTGGTGAGTTAGAGATTATCCTTGTTAAGAAAGATATACCTTAGATTCTTTGATATTATGCTTGGAGAGTCTTAATAATCTCTTTTCCATCCACTTTCATCAAAATTCAAGTTTAATTAATTGAAATTTGGCTAAATTATCCTCCTGGTCCATATGTTATAGGGTATTCACCCAAATTTTTGGGCACCTTTGTGGCAGCGTTGGTTTATGGCTATTGCAAAATTATATCTTATCATGTCTTTCTTGGACAAGTGAGTTTTTTTACTGTCCTATTTTGGTATCAACATTTCTTAGATTTATCTTATATTCAACTAGTACCTTTTCTTTCATGCTAGTTATAACAAGATATCAAGTAGATCAAGGAAAGCAACCTCAAGTTGTCTTTAAACAATTACCTTTAGTTCAAACTCTTCGAAGGTATAAGGGAAAAGTGTTGACATAAAAATCAAGTTTGTTATTAGTGACATACACTTATTCAGATTGTAATTATCTACTAAGCTTATCGTATAGTTAATAGTGTTTTCCAAGCATTTTAGTTGTTGCTGAGTTCTATAGTTGCTACCAAGTCCTTTGGACAAATTCTAGCATTTACCGAGGAGTTACAATTACCATGAAGATTAGTAGTGTAAACCAAGCATCTTAGTGTATGCCAAGTTTACTAATGCAAATTGAGTTGTGCAGTGCTTACTAAGTTTGCAATTAATGTGATGCAAGTCTAGAGTTAACCAAGCTACTCAATGTTAACCAAGTGCCTCAGTTTATACTAAGCTCAAGGTGATAGTGTTTACCAAGCTATGTAGAGGTAAATAAGTGATTAGTTTATATGACAAGTTTCATAGTATCTATTGAGTCACTAGTGCAAATTGAGTTCAAGACTACTTGAAAGTGATTAGTATGCACTAAGATTCTACATCTACTAAGTGCATGATGATGCTAAGCATTGATAGTGGATCCTGAGTATCAGAACTTCACCGAGTCAATCTTTAGAGCTTGAGTGTATACACTTGAATCAACATTGTAATATTTGTGTAAACTTGTATAGTGGCTGACTTTGTAATTTGTATAATTAGATTGGTATATATGGTGTATTGTAGAACATCCAATGTGTTTAGTAACCATTCATATGTAATGTAATCTTAAGTGAAGAGTAAAAAGTGCAAATTACAAAGGCTACAATAGTATAAGGAACAACAAAGATTCATCTATCATAGCAAGGTGATTTGTACACTTAAATTAATCTCATTTAGCAAACCAAGTTGTAGATCAAAGATCAACTACTGTTTCATCCTAACAGGTGGATCAATCAAATCCTTTAACAAGGTAGACCTAACAGTCTTTTGCAAATCTCTTTATCGAGTGCATACTTCATTGTATGTTTGTAAATCATTTCATAAGGTGGATCTAGCAATCCTTATTGCTCCTAACATGTCAGATCATCAGAAGTGATCAATGTAAGCCTTAATACGCCAGCTTTATACTATAGTACTAAAACTCTTGGGTATCATCCCCACCCTAGTTTTTCTTTCTATTTGGAAGGTTTCTGAGTCACCAAATCTTTGTGTCAAAGTGTTATGAATCCTTTCATGTTTTTAGTTTCTTATACATATAATTAGACCAGATTATATGTGAAGGATTAAATGCTAATTGGACTATTGGATTAAGAGTTAAAATTGTAGAAGTTTTAGAAGTTACTGATTTACCTCTCCCCTCTTAGTGACTTAGCTTTGTTAAGAATATTTTCAACAATTGGTATTAGAGATTTTTGGTTCTTAGAAGAAAGTTTAATAGCTTGAGCAAAGGTCAAAGCCATGGAGATATTCAGACTTGACAAAGCTATTGACAATGAGAAGCTAGATTTGGAAATAGCTATTGCCCAACTCAAGCAAGCAAAGGAGAAACTCTCTCAATCCCTAAAAAGAAGAAAAGAACTTGCAATTCAAATGAATGATCATCTCTACATTGAAGAAAAGATTGAAGATCTTCATTCAAGAAATCAAGATGAAGCCAATGAAGCAATCAAAAAACTCTTAGAAAAGAATGGTTCCTTGTAAGAAAAGTGAGAAAACTAAGAAGAGAACGAGAAATTCAGTCAGTAAAGCTATAAGAAGTCATGGAAGAGAAGGTCAAGATAAAAGAAGAGATAACAGGAAAGAGCAATGAAATCTTGCACCAATCCCTTCAACAAGAAGATCTCATTGTTAAACTCTTCAATGCAAATGAAGAAATCATGAACCTAAGATCTAAAAATGAAAGATTGCAAAATGATCTAAATTGTGAAAGGAAAATCAATAAAAGAATGATGAAATCCCAAGCAAAAATGAATTAATTGAACTAGAGAAATCTCTATAGACAAGAAGGAAAAGTAAGAATTGGATATATAGAAGAAGGAGAATCATCCAAGCACGTAACTCAAAAGAATCAAAGACCTACTTGCAATCACTATGGTAAGATAGGTCATACTTCAAACAAATGTTGGAGCAATGGAAAAGAAAACTTCAATGGAAAGTGCTACAATTGCAATCAACATGGTCATAAGGCTAATGAATGCAAAGAAAAACCAAGATTTGAAGGCAAATGCAAGAAGCATGGTAACAAATCATCAGAATACAAAACCAAGATATTAAATCCAGTAGAACAAATTGTAAAAGCTATATTCGATTGGGACTACAACACCTAGTGTGGATGTTATTATTATGGAGAATTTGGACACAATGGAATGAATTATGTAAAACATCATTTGAGGAAAAGAGATACTACTAAAAGATGTTTCATTTGTACAGAACTTGGTTATCTTGCCAAAAATTGCATGAATACTAGTAGAATTGAAGATGAGAAGAAGGGAAAATATGATAACATCTAAAAATAGATGAGACAGCAATAGGTTCCAAAGTCTACCAATAATGAAAGTCCAAGCAATGATGAACAAGTCACTCAAGAATTGGGTGATTCCACAATCTCTACTTGATTTCTCAAAGGAGAAACTAGGACTAGGATACCAAAGAAGACATTCAAAATAGTTCTAGATTGAAAATATAGAAGATCCATATCTATATTCGAGATACAAAGGGATCACTAAGTGAAAAGGGTACCATTCACTACCGAGTTACCTTCTTTACCAAGTGAGGTTGGGTCACAGACTCTTCCGAGTGAGGTTGGGAGTAACAAAAATTTCATATGGCTACCAAATGATGGAAGATTTTTCCAAGTAGTCAATGCAAAGAAGTGGATGACAATCTATCAATGTGATCTACCATCTGTATTGAGAACTTATGGAAAAAAATGATAAAAGGAATAAAATCAAAGTCATTTTCACCATGAATTTTTGAGAGCTATTACATAGTGTGATTTTTAGAGCTTCCAAGTGATTTGAGAAAATTGTTAATGAAAATTTTGAGTTCTCTCAAACCCTACCAAGCAAAGATGGCATCCAGTAGTAGCAAGGCAAAGTGGGGTTCTGACATGCTACTTTGTGGTGAATGGAAAGCTCCAAACTTCAAACTCACCCCTACAATTTTTAGAACCCTAGATCCAAGTGGAGTGCAATCTCAAATCCCTCCAAAGGTACTATTGATAAATGACATTTTTTCTCACTTTATATGTATGATTCAAGATATTGGCACTTTGGAAATGGATGAAGCCCTAGGACAGTTGTGTGTTAATGGTGTCTTGAAACTCGAGCATCAACACCTAGAGACAAAAGGGTTGACACATATTCCTCATATGCCCCATGAATTTCAAGTAAAATGGATTAGGTATATTCTTAGTTGGGTGCACAATAGTCAATTATGGTTGGAGTAGCCAATTTTAATCACGAAGAAGATGATTCATAGAATCATTGGTCTCCCAATGTTGACCAAAGCTAAAATGACCAAAACCCTAGGTTGGGTTGAACTTGAGAAGAAAACCCTAGTAGAATGGGAAGGTAGAGGCATGAAGATAAGTAGTATGACTGATATGGAACTAAAATTTGACATTCATATCATAGTGCACAAAATCTATAGCTCTAGCTGGTTGAACACTGTGCCTTGTGAAGCAGTTGACCTTTCTTACAAGGTAGTCAAGAATAATCTTTCATTTAACCTTGCTGAGCTACTATTGAAGCAATTCAACAAGAACATGGAAATAATTTGGATGACAAAGAAAAAACCATGTAAGTTTGGTTCTCTATTGACCTATTTATTCTTTTATGTTTAGAAAATTTTTCCTTCAAAAGGATCAGTTATATGGAGAAAAGATGTGCCAATTCTCTACCAAATTAATAATTATATTTCTAAGATGGGAGAGAACTATAATAGTATCATGGATAACTATTTTGATGCATTTAAAGAGAAAATGAATAGTAGATTCAAAATTCTAAGAAAACTAGTCGAGGACTACAAGGATGATGTATGTTTCATGGTAGATAGTGATAAGGTATACATTGGATTGGTCATGCCTAGAATATCATGGGTGAAACCTCTTGGATATGACGTTAATACTAATGAAACTAAGGATATCATTTAGGCACTTGTAAATGAACCAGTTGATCCCAAGGCTACATATTTTGGTACCTATGATGAAGCAAAAGTCAAGATAGAACTAGAGATCAAGCTCCCTTAGGTGGTAAACAAAGGAAAGAAAAGAATTACTAAATTGAAAACTAGCTTCACCCTTTTGTTGACCAAAGGAAAAGGTGGGGATGAGGAAGAATCTAAGGAAGAAGAACCATTAAAGAAGAAGGGCAAGGTAATTATCACCAAGCCTACCAAGACATCCACTGATGTATTTACAAGAAGATCTTCAAGAAATAAAGCTAATAAGGAAGGAGGAGATATAATATTTAGGAGACTTCCACCCACCTTCCAAGATAGACTAAAAGAACTATAGGAAGGAGTAGGTATAACAAATTTTAAAGCATTAAAGTATGAAACTAGGACTAAGGAAGAAAAGAAGCAGATTGAATACTTGGTGATGAACAAAATGGGTAAGTGGAAACACTCACTAGACCAGCTTACTTCTCAGCTCCCTAATATTTTGCTGGATAAGTGTTAGTTGTCCGATGAGTCACCATGTTTAAAACTCTTCAATTAAATTTTTTCTCACCAAGCTCTTGAAGTTTTTCCTTCATTGCCTTGCATGTTCACCATCTCTTGAAGTGTTATCCAAAGTCCCTAACACGTCATGTCACAATTTTTTCTTTTGAACCACTTTGAACCACTTTGAACTCTGGTTCAAAGCAGTTCAAAGTAGTTCAACCAGAGGTTTTTGCACTAACAATTTTTCTATAGGAAATGCACATCAAAGCTACGAGGTGTTCTTTTGAATTACTTTGAACCACTTTGAACTTTGGTTCAAAGTAGTTTAAAGTTGTTCAATGATGGAGGTTTCTTGGCGAAGATGGGTTACGATGTAGAACTTGTCATCATTTTGCAAGGCATTGATTTCTATGTCAGAGGGTAATAATTTAAAGGAAATTTTTATTCCCAAAGTGAAAGATCATCATTATGAGGAAAAGTGGAAAATCTTCAGCCAAAAAAGGAGATTGGATGTTGTAATAAAGCTAATCATTATTGATATAGCCGAAAAGGGCAATTATTAAAAGAAATGGTTATATCACAAGGTTTTCAAATGTGCAATCTTTAACAAGTAGTGATTTGTCATTAATGCCTTATAATGAACCTGTACTTTCACACGTAAGTGCTTTTCCTTCTTAAAATGAGCTTGGATTTCTTTTTTACTTTTATCATGTGAAGAGTTGAAGTTTGGAGAAGAAACTGTTAAGGAAGAAAGGGAAAATCATTGTTTTCAGAAAATAACAAGTGAGAAACATAGAAGTTCTTGTTTTTGTTTTGTAATCTCTGTGTTTTCCAAAAAAATCTATTTGAAGCCTTGCTATTTTGATTAAGGATGAAGTCTATTTTACATTTCTTTGGCAATGTTTCAAGTTTGGAATGTAGAAAGCCTGTCATAAGTGATATGAACTTAGAGGGTGTTAAGTTAGAGATTTTGTAAGAAAATTTCCTTGAGTATGCTAATAAATCAAGAGGGTGCATGGAGGTTCTAACAAGTGGACTACTCAAAGCTGTGGCTTTTCCCCCATCTCTTTTGAGTCTTGAGTTGTTCCAAATGTGTATTGACCACTATGATGTTAGGAGCGAATGTATTGCAAGAAAAGATGGTGAAACAATGATCTCAATTTTGAGAGACACTATTGCCTCTATATTGCATCTGCTAGAGGGCACCTTTGCTGCATTCTCCCCTATTCAAGTCTAGGCCGAATATCAAGAAACTCCAAAACAATTTTGCAATACCCTGGCTAGGAAATGGATCGAGACCATGTATGGTGGAGGTTCTAGGCTACCCAATGTTAACACTAAAGATCACCTTAAACCTCATATTCATGACCTTGTGGTGTTATTGCATAGAGTCAAAGGTTCTATAGATGTCTTTTTATTTGAGGAATGGATGTATAGATATATAGAGATCATTTTGAATGGAAAGCAATGGATGCGTTGGGCAAAGATTATCACTAGTTTGCTAAGGGCACAACTTAAGCATGCAGAAGAGTCTAGAGAAAATTTCTATATTGTTAGATTGTGGTGACTGATCAGGAAAGTACTGTACATACTTCATAAATAGTGGGGTTTGGGGCATCGCCCCGAAAAAATTTTCTTTTGGAAGTAGCCGACATCGACATGGTAGCCGACATATTATGGCCGACATATGGCCGACATGTTATAACCCTAAAGCGGTTTAATACTTGTATAAAAAGGGCTTAGGGTTGGGTATTTTTTGATATGTGGTGATACGAAATTGGTTCTTGCGGCGGTATTGAGCTGTAAGGGATTACGGATTGTAATCAGGTTGTAATCATTGGATTGTAATAAGATCGGACTTGCTGTTTGGTGGACGTAGCCCAGGGATTGGGTGAACCACGTTAAATCTTGGTGCCTTGTGTTCATTTCTGTGTGTTCTATTATTTTCTATTATTGGTTATATTTGCATGTAGTTTTTATTTCTGTCCGTGGTTTATCCTAACATATATGGCTTCCTACTTGAGTTATTGTATCACCTGTGTTTGTGACCTTACCCCTCTTCCTCACAGAGTCTAGAATGAAGACAAAATGGTGTACCAATATTGCCCTTTACCGCAAAAGGATAAATTGTTGGAGAACTTTAGGAAGGTTCATGATGTGTTAATTGAGAATGTACATATAGCCTTGAAGAAAATACCAATGCCTAGGTTGTCTTCCGAAGCTCTAAGGTTGATTCAACAATACAAAAGTTTCTTCATACAGTTTCCCAGGTTCGCTTACTTGAGAATAGGTAGATTCAAAGAGGAACCTGTAAAACTTCCACGATATTCTTTGTAATGCCCCGCGAAGGGATCCAAAGAATTAACCTAAAATTTCACTAAATTTGGTAACATTTTTTTTTAAAAAAAATTACATGAAAGTAAATACCACATATAACTTGTTCACAATAATGGAAGCAATAGCAATGTCCATCTAAAAATAAACATAACATACTTAACAGATTACATTCTTTAAGATCCCTTAACGTGAATTACATACATGTTTCCATCTAGTACAACATCCACATGAAATAATAATGATAAGTCCAATGTACAAATGTCCTTTCTAAATTACATTCCAGAATGCACAATCATCCACTGTACATGTCGCAGGGTATGAAGGCTTAAAAGAATATACATATGTAGAATAAGGTACATCATCCTATTCTAATCCATGATATATCAAAGTAAAGATAATCACATGATACATCATCATAGAAGACACATACATCCATCATAAAGATCAAACAAAATAAACTAAGTGCACGGTTCCTCCCAACTGTTAATAGCATCATTAGACCATCGTGGGCCCTAGCCATCCCTTTGTGCGTAACATCCCAAATCACCGAAGAGATCATCGGCATTAACATAGTAGGAATGTCACTTCTAATAAATACATCATCATATGTAGAAGTAATCTAACATGCAAATATAAGCATAAGATAACATCATCTAACATATGCTAATCATCAATGAAAGGATACATATCCACCATCACGAAAGACGCTTCAACCACGATATCTCAATGAATCTCAAATGATAAGAGTGGAAAATACACTACCACCCGACCGCGTGGTACCTAAGTGGTCCACTCCCACCATGCTCAGGAGATAATCTCAAGTACCAAACAGGCTATCAAAATCACATAGCACAAATCTCTAAAGTCCAGGAATCCTAAAAGTATACTAACTCAAAGGTTCTAATCACAAAACAAAGATCTACTTCCTAGAGGCACATAATGACATGTAGGAACCTACTATGCAAGCGGGAAAGTGTCATCGCATTTATCTCGTACAAGTTACCCTGGCAGTTAGCTAAACTCCACGGATCCATACAGATCTCATGCAGCCACTAGTATCCTCTCATACTGACAAGGCATACTATGGAATGCAAGGTCGCAACCATGCATTCTCACTACTCCCATCCTACCCTATACAAGCACTCAAGGCATGGACGAGAACTAAAACTCTTATCTTTTTAGGTTCATTCAGTTAGTATTAAGTGTGAATGTTATCACTTATTAATCCAACTTACAATGAGTTACCCTGGCAGCCTCTTAGGGCCCCAACCCCCATTGCAAGCCACTTCCTGACACTACATGCAGATATCCTACCCTAATGCTCATGGTATCATAAATCATCAAAATCACCAAAGAAAATCCATAATAAAATCATCAAATATCCACAATAAGAATCATCAAATATCCATGATAAAATCATCAAATATGCATAAAAGCATCAAATCTCCATGAGCAACATCCATAGAAAATCATGACCACAACAGCTCTCTATTGGCAACTGAAGTATCACTAATAATCGAAGTATCCATTGGTTCTCGATAACCAAAATATGTCCCAATCATACTGATCAAAGACTCCAAAAATGGTTGAGTCAAACATGTCACAACATGACATCATTAAGAATAAATCCACATTTCAGT
Organism: Cupressus sempervirens; assembly: GCA_028749045.1. NCBI lineage: Eukaryota > Viridiplantae > Streptophyta > Pinopsida > Cupressales > Cupressaceae > Cupressus > Cupressus sempervirens. The sequence goes on from CM053792.1 coordinate 825,831,481, forward strand.
CCCATCATGGCGACTAGAATATAACCAAGGATAACTGATCGATGACCAAAAATAATGGTTAAGTCAAGGGTCTCAAACATAATAATCTCAACTTTAACAATCAGTAATCACAACCAATACATAGAGCATTCCATCACATAATCATGGTTGGGTTTATAAAGATCGAGAATAAATCCTCATCATGACATCACAATCACATAATCCCCCAAGCCTCTGGTAGACATCCTATACTGGTCAACACTAGTCAACCCAAAACCCAAAGCAATAGCATAAAGAATACACAATGTAAACACATGTTTTGGTTTTTCTAAGTTTTCAAATTTGAATGTAAGAGTCTCCATTTATGTTTTCGCAAATAATATCAAGTGGAGAAATATCACATTTTACCTAACCCATGTATTTGCTTGATAAATAAAAGTTCCTCCATTAGACTCAATTTTCTAATTGATCCAATAATATTTTATTTATAAAAACTTTGTTTGAAAAAATAACATTTCCAATAATCAAAACTTTGATTATATATTCTAATAATTAATCTTAATTAAAACTAATGTTTAATTATTAATATCTCTTCATAACCTTAATAACAATACTTTAAATCATTAAAAGAGTGATCCATTAATTCAAAACTTTATAATAATTATTTATAATTAATTATACATATATACATATATACATATATATATACATATATATATATATACATATATATATATATATACATATATATATACATATATATATATATATACATATATATATATATATACATATATATATATATATATATATATATATATATATATACATACATTTATGCACATACATAAATATATATATAATAATAATAATTAATAACAATGCAACCGAAATCGAAATTCATACCAAATCATATATAAGATGATGTTGCAAGTCATTTAAACCAAACGAAAAATCGCAATGGGATTTATTAAATTGCGTGGTCGTATAAGGTACCGCACTGCAGGTACACTGCGGATCGCAGGTACCCTGCGATCTCGCAGGTACCCTGCGATCTCGCAGGCCTGTGGTGGGTGGGGTATTAAATACCCGCCCGCCCAACATTTGCATATGTATAAAACATTTTCAAAACACTTCCACTGCGTGATGCGATTCAGATTTTTGATTAAAACTTAATGTTTTTTCAAAAACGTTTTTTGATTAATGATATTCGGTTTTTAAACAAATACATATATATTATATACATACATATGTATGTATACATATATAAAGGCTTATGTATGTATGTATGTATGTATGTATATATATATATATATATATATATATATATATATATATATATATATATATATATATATATATATATATATATATATACATATATATATATATATGTATTTATGTTCATATATTGTAATATTTTTAATTTTGTATATATATATATATATATAAAATTACATATATATATATGTATGTATAAGCAGATTTACGAATACAATTTCCAATTTTCAGAATTTCTCTACAAAACTTGATTTTCAAAATTTCTAATAATTAACCTAATGGGTTTAACTATGAATTTTCAACCCTAGCCCCATGTCATTTTCAGATCTAAGCATATAGAATCCTTGAATAAATTTTAATTTCCCAATTGAAAATGCATAATGAAATATGAGATTCCTCAAAAGACATATGGAAGACACGAAGAAGACAGGGAAAGCAAGATGCGGAAATAGCATAAGTGAAATCACAAGAATCTACCCGAATTCTGATGCTATATCGCTCTTCCTCAGAAAACCCGCAGAACAAGCTCCCTTCTTCAGAATTCTCGAGTCCTCCAATGCTCCAATTGTTCTCCATTCTATCCACGCTATCCACGCTATCCATGCTATCCACACTATCCACGCTATGTCTAAGCTTCTAGGAATGCCTGAATATAAAGAGCTCTCAGGAAACCTCTAGAATGCTTCTAGAAACAGCTGGAAGGTGTCACCAACTAAGCATGGGTCTTTTCCAACCTTTTTGATGAGCCATAGGGTTGTAGACACGATGTGCTTAATTGATGCACTAACCCCCGTGTTGTTGACACATGAGAAATAGAGAAATGCGTTAATTCCCATGCAAGCTTATAACTCCAATTTACTTTTTAAATAATTTCCATTTAAATATTTATAACTTCCATTTTAATTTTTATAACTTTTATTATTATTATTTGTTTATTAATTTATTAGTATTTTATAATTATTATTTATTTTAATTTCTAATTTTCTTTTATTTAATTCTTTTCTCTCAATTAATTCTCCTTTAATTAATTATAATCAAGATATCAAAGATCATGATATTTAATTTTCTCAAATAATTAATTTATTAATTAAATCTATTTGTTGAGACTTAATTAATAGAAAATTCACCATAGACCTCCAAGATAAAATATGAAAACCCATCATAGGACAATTCATACAAAATCAGTCTAAAGGATTAAAAATCATGAAATATGTCATCCGACACATTCAGTGGGTACTCAACTATGATACTTGTCCTAACTCACTAGGACAAATGGTTTTAGGGTTTGGGATTTGGACTTGAGAATTTATCTCCCCTCTCTTATCATTGAGATAGTATAATAGGGTACACTCATCCTGGCAATTCAGGGAAGTCGATACCCAGTACCTACAACCTGCAAAAAACCATGCATGTACATACAATATATATAGTACTAAGCTAAACAGGCAATGGCAGGAAGTGGTGCATCGTGTAGATCTCGAATAAGTAGGTGATTACGACTCCCTTCCTTAACCACATCAGAAATGCCATACAATAAGAAAACACACACACCATACACATGCATGTATGGGGTAAGTATCCATAATAAAACACATGAGATAATAAACCATCTAACTAATCATCAACAATAGCTGAAAAAAATATAATGATCATCATACATACATGAAATGTAAAGTCTAAATGATCTCATCATATAACAACTGAATCCATAACATAATGTCTGATAGTGTCAAAACAATACCACTAATCCATTAACATAAAGCTAGTCTATCATAGTCTAATAATAATAGCAATAATATGTCCAGAAAAGATATGAATGAGGGTAGGCACTACATCCACACCCCCTTAGATTAGGCTTACTCCTGAAAGCCTACAAACAAGTAGGGATATAACTCCCTCAATCTAGCTGCATCCTCCCAAGTCACTGAAGAATCATCAGTAGGGTCCCATTGGACACTTACCTGCTCGATGGTTCGATCCCTGAGGGTTAACCCCCACTACTCCAGAATATGAACTGGCTCCAAAGCCAGCTGCCCATCCTCTACCCATAATGCATTCCAATCAAGAACATGCACAATATCAAGAATGTACTACCTAAGCACTGAAACATGGAAAACATCATGAATGCGAGCTAGGTTGGGCAGTAGAACGAGGCGGTAAGAAACTGGGCCAATCCTCTCTAGAATCTCAAATGGTCCCACAAAATGAGGTGCTAGCTTAGAACCCTTTCTGTAATGGATTAGACTCTTTCACGGTCACACTCTCAAGAAAACCTTATCTCCCACTGCAAACTGCTTATCAGTCCTATGAGCATCAACATACTTCTTCTGCCTATCATGTGTCGTAGTCAAATGCTTGTGGATACGCACTACCTATTGTTCCATATCATGAAGCATCTCAGGACCCAACAGGATGCGATCCTCAAGGTTGTACCAACTCAAGGGTGTACGACAAGGATGACCATATAATGCCTAAAAAGGTGCCATGCCAATAGAACTATGATACCCATTGTAGTAAGAAAACTCCTCTAGGTAGAGATAGTCCTCCCAATATGTCTTCCTATCCATCACATACATTCGTAACATATCCTCCAAAACTTGATTCACCCTCTCTGTCTGACCATCAGTCTCTTGATGATATGTCAAACTGAAGTTTAACTGTGCTCCAAGCTCATGCTGCAACGATGTCCAAAATGCAGATTTGAATACAAGATCCCTGTCAGAAATGATCTTTCTAGGAATACCATGTAATCTCACAATGTCACGCATGAAGACATTAGCTACAGAAGCTGCTGTGTAGGAAGACCTGATGGGTGAAAAATGTGCCACCTTAGTCAACCGATCAACAGTGGCCATGATAGCATCATGATGAAAAATAGTCATAGGTAATCCTACAATGAAATCCATAGAGATGATATCCCACTTCCAAGAAGGAATGAGATTTGGCTGCAAAAGTCCAGCTGGGTGCTAGTGTTCTACCTTGACTCTCTGACACTCAAGACACCTAGTCACAAAATCAGCAATATCTCGCTTCATTCTGGACCAAAAGAACAAATGTCTCAAATCAACATGCATCTTCTTGACATCTGGATGTGCTAAGTACAATGTACGATGGGCTTCTGCTAGAATCAAGGTGCAAAGCTCATCCAGTAATGGCACATAAATCCTCCCCAAATGTCTCAAAAGACCATATGATTCTCGAACACAACCTGTAAACTTACCTTCCAAGGGTCTCCCTGAATCTATCTCTCTACACACTTCCTGATACTAAGAATCAGTAGGAAGTGCCTGAAGAATCTGACTCCTCAAATCGACACTAAGAGTCATAGATGATACCACATGTCTCATGCGACTCAAAGCATCCGCCACCACATTCTCCTTACCTTGAATGTACTTAACCTCAAAATCATACTCGCATAGAAACTCCATCCATCCTCTCTGGCGAGCATTCAAATTAGGTTGAGTAAAAATATACTAAAGACTACGATGATCGCTGTGTAGCTCAAATCTGTGCCCCAACAAGAAATGTCTCCATTTTGTCAAAGCATGAACTACTGCTGCTAACTCAAGATCATGTGTAGGATAATTTAACTCATAATCCTTGAGCTTTCGTGATTCATGTGCTATCACCCATCCATTCTACATCAACACTGCCCCAATCCCTTCAAGAGAAGCATCTGTGCACACCATGAAATCTCCCTCTGGATCAGGTACTGCTAAAATTGGTGCACTAGTCAAAAGTTCCTTGAGCTTCTGAAATGCTTCCTCACATTTCTTTGTCCACACAAACTTCTTTCCTTTCCTCTGAAGAGAAGTGATAGGATGTTTTATCCTAGAGAAGTTCTAGACAAATCTGTGATAATAACCAACTAAACCCATGAAACTACGAATCTCTGACACGTTAGTCGGTGTCGACCAATCTATTATCGCCTGAATCTTTGCAAGATCTACTAAAATACCATCACCTGAGATGACATGCCCTAAATACTGAATCTCTAATTTGAAGAATTCATACTTAGCTGCATTAGCATAAAGCTGATTGTCTCTCAAACACTACAATACCAACCGCAGGTGTTCCTCATGCTCCTTCTGACTCTTAGAGTATATCAATATATCATCAAGAAACACAAGTACAAACCTATCAAGATATGATCAAAATACATCATTCATCAAACTCATGAACACTGATGGAGCATTAGTCAACCCAAAAGGTACCACTGTGAACTCATAATGCCCATAGCGAGTTTGAAAAGTGGTCTTGTGAATGTCAGCTTCCTTAATGCGAAGCTGGTGGTATCCTGACTTAAGGTCAATCTTGGAGAATACTGTAGCTCCCTTGATCTGATCAAATAAGTCATCAATCCTAGGCAAAGGATACCTGTTATTAACAGTCACCTTATTCAACTGTCTGTAGTCGATACAAAGGCACAAAGAACCATCTTTCTTCTTCACAAAGAGCACTGGAGCTCCCCATGGTGATACACTAGGTCAAATTCTCCCTTTGGCTAGAAGTTCCTCTAGCTGAAGATGTAGCTCACCCAGTTCCTATGTAGTCATGTGATAAGGAGCTTTAGAGATAGGCTCTGCTCTAGGAATTAGATCAATGCTAAAATCGATATCCCTCTTTGGAGGCATGCCTGGAATCTCACTTGGAAAAACATCTACGTACTCCTGAAAAATCGGGTGATCTAAAGTCTTCCTCACAAGATCTTCCTCATCAAGATCATTTACCATAACAAAAAATATTTGACATCCCTTACGGAAACTTCACTTCATTTGCATAGCAGAAATCATCCGTAAAGATATAGGCCTTGGTATCCCAACTATCTTCACATCATTCCCTTGGTCATCTTGGCACATAATAATCTTCTTCCTGCAATCTATACTAGCTTTATGAGTTCCAAGCCAATCCATGCCTAAAACCACATCATAGGAACCAAGGGGTATGACTTGAAGATCCACTATAGAAACAAAGCTTCCTAAGCTAAGCCCACACTTATAAACTATAGAGTTCGTGGAGACCTTGATACTTGAGGCTAGTTCCACTTGCCAACCATGATCTTGCTTCACTGCATCTAGCTTACCCTTAGAAACTATAGATGGTAAAATAAATGAATCTGTAGCTCCTGAATCAAATAATACTAAAAGAGATATACCTCGAATAGCACCTGTGGTCTCAACCATTGTTCCCTGATGATCCACCTGATGGTGATCAACTGCTGAAAATATTCTATGAGCTCTACGTGCATCACAAACTATAGGCTCTGAAGCTGTAAGCCTAGGTCCTAAAAACTAAGGTGCTCATTGTGGACACTAAACTACATAATGACCAATCTATCCACATGAAAAACATTCTGTATTCCTGCCAGATCCTCTACCCATAGGTGGTACATTTGATTGCTGACGGCTATTCCTCCTAACAAATGACTGACTACTCTGAGCTAGCTGATTGGGCTGATTTTGTTTATTGCATTGAGCATTGCAGTTGTTCTTAAAGTTAGAACCTTTGCCACCACCTTGAGCCTGAGAATTTGATCCCTTCTGCTATTGCATCTGCTGAGACTACTGCTAAAACTGTTTTCCCTTAGAAAAGAAAGGCTTCTTGTTACCACCTGAATTGAAGTTGCCTTTAGATCCTGACGCTACTGGGACTCCTACAAAACCACCTTGACCAAGGTTGACACTTTGCTCAACAAGGATTTCTCGATGTACTGCATCCTTGAGGGTTTTTGGCTCAAATACTTTGACACCCCCAATAATATGGTTGTCAAACCCCTAATAAAGTGTTGTGTCAACTGAGCCGAATTTTCACTGAACCCTGAAAAATACATGATCTCATAAAACTTACACTCATACTCGGTCACTGACATAGTGTACTACTTGAGATTATGAAATTCATTTGCCCTTTGTTGTTTCCATTCCTCTGGTAGGAATCATTCACAAGAACTCTCTAAGAATAGTTCCCAAGTGACACTACTCATATCAATCCCCAACTTCTTCTCCTCAATTATCCACCAAGTGGCCCCAAAATTCTCTAAATTGGTGATCGCAAATATTGCCTTAACATTGCTATCAAAGTCCTGCATAGCAAAAATCCTGTCGAGAGAAATAAGCCACTGCTCAGCCACATAACCAGAACCTTGCCCATTGAAAGGCTTAACCTTGGATCTTGAAAGATCCTTCATCTGAGTGGACACAATGGACCTTTGACGATCCTTTCGAGGACTTCTAGATCTGGGTCTATGCTCTTGTTCTGTCTGATGCACTTTAGGCTATTCTTGAATAGGAGGTAGACATTCTAGAATAGTCTGCATCATCTATCTTAAAACAACCTCTTCAGACTCAGCTTGGTCCTCTCTATGGCTCTCTTCCTGCTGCCTATTAGAGTGCTCTTCCCTACTCTCTATACGAGTCGATCCCTCATGGGTAGACTCATGGGCACTGACGGCTTTGCCACAACCACAACCTCTTCCATGGCCTCTACCATGACCTCTAACAGAAGACCTAGTCCTAGATACCATCCTACAATAGTACAAAGTACTACTACAATTGAAAGACACATGTTTGTAATAGACTAAGTTTAGTTCTATGTTTAGGTCTAAATAAAATTTCAGTTTTGACAACTAAGTGTTGAAGTATGAAAAATATACAAGTAATAGTTCAAGTTCTATTTTCAGTTCACCTAGTTTCAAGTTGAAGAGATACACTTAATAGTTCAAGTTCTAGTTGTTCCAAAATACCCAGAGCTCCCAATGTAGAAACTCGGGCTCTGATACCAAATGTAATGCCCCACCAAGGGATCCAAAGAATTAAACTAGAATTTCACTAAATTTGGTAACATTTAAAAAAAAAAAAAATTACATGAAAGTAAATACCACATATAACTTATTCACAATAACGAAAGTGATAGCAATGTCCATCTAAAAATAAACATAACATACTTAATAGATTACATTCTTTAAGATCCCTTAACGTGAATTACATACATGTTTCCATCTAGTGCAACATCCACATGAAATAATAATGATAAGTCCAATTTACAAATGTCCTTTCTAAATTACATTCCAGAATGCACAATCATCCACTGTACATGTCATAGGGTATGAAGGCTTAAAAGAATATACATATGTAGAATAAGGTACATCATCCTATTCTAATCCATGATATATCAAAGTAAAGATAATCACATGATACATCATCATAGAAGACACATACATCCATCATAAAGATCAAACAAAATAAACTAAGTGCACGGTTCCTCCCAACTGTTAATAGCATCATTAGACCATCGTGGGCCCTAGCCATCCCTCTGTGCGTCATTTAAACCATGATGTTGCAAGTCATTTAAACCAAACGAAAAATCACAATGCGATTTATTAAATCACGTAGCCATATAAGGTACCGCACTGCAGGTACACTGCAGATCGCAGGTACCCTGCGGTCGTAGGTACCCTGCGATCTCGCAGGCCTGCGGTGAGTGGGGTATTAAATACGCGCCCGCCCAACATTTGCATATGTATAAAACATTTTCAAAATGCTTCCACTGCGTGATGCGATTTGGATTTTTGATTAAAATTTAATGTTTTTTCAAAAACATTTTTCGATTAATGATATTCAGTTTTTAAACAAATACATATATATTATATACATACATATGTATGTATACATATATATAAAGGCTTATATATATATATATATATATATATATGTATGTATAAGAAGATTTACGAATACAATTTCCAATTTTCAGAATTTCTCTATGAAACTTGATTTTCAAAATTTCTAATAATTAACCTAATGGGTTTAACTATGAATTTTCAACCCTAGCCCCATGTCATTTTCAGATCTAAGCATATAGAATCCTCAAATAAATTTTAATTGCCCAAATTGAAAATGCATAATGAAATATGAGATTCCTTAGAAGACATATGGAAGACACGAAGAAGATAGGGAAAGCAAGATGCGGAAATAGCATAAGTGAAATCACAAGAATCTACCCGAATTCTGATGCTATATCGCTCTTCCTCAGAAAACCCGCATAACAAGCTCCCTTCTTCAGAATTCTCGAGTCCTCCAATGCTCCAATTGTTCTCCACGTTATCCACACTATCCACGCTATCCACGCTATGTCTAAGCTTCTAGGAATGCCTGAATATAAAGAGCTCTCAGGAAACCTCTAGAATGCTTCTAGAAACAGCTGGAAGGTGTCACCAACTAAGCATGGGTCTTTTCCAACCTTTTTGATGAGCCATATGGTTGTAGACACCATGTGCTTAATTGATGCACTAACCCCTATGTTTTTGACACCTGAGAAATAGAGAAATGCATTAATTCCCATGCAAGCTTATAACTCCAATTTACTTTTTAAATAATTTCCATTTAAATATTTATAACTTCCATTTTAATTTTTATAAATTTTATTATTATTATTTTTTTATTAATTTATTAGTATTTTATAATTATTATTTATTTTAATTTCTAATTTTCTTTTATTTAATTCTTTTCTCTCAATTAATTCTCCTTTAATTAATTATAATCAAGATATCAAAGATCATGATATTTAATTTTCTCAAATAATTAATTTATTAATTAAATCTATTTGTTGAGACTTAATTAATAGAAAATTCACCATAGACCTCCAAGATAAAATATGAAAACCCATCATAGGACAATTCATACAAAATTAGTCTAAAGGATTAAAAATCACGAAATATGTCATCCGACACATTCAGTGGGTACTCAACTATGATACTTGTCCTAACTCACTAGGATAAATGGTTTTAGGGTTTGGGATTTGGACTTGAGAATTTATCTCCCCTCTCTTATCATTGAGATAGTATAATAGGGTACGCTCATCCTGGCAATTCAGGGAAGTCGATACCCGGTACCTGCAACTTGTAGAAAACCATGCATGTACATACAATATATATAGTACTAAGCTAAACAGGCAATGGCAGGAAGTGGTGCATCGTGTAGATCTCGACTAAGCAGGTGACTACGACTCCCTTCCTTAACCACATTAGAAATGCCATACAATAAGAAAACATGCACACCATACACATGCAAGTATGGGGTAAGTATCCATAATAAAACACATGAGATAATAAACCATCTAACTAATCATCAACAATAGCTGAAAACAATATAATGATCATCATACATACATGGAATGTAAAGTCTAAATGATCTCATCATATAACAACTGAATCCATAACATAATGTCTGATAGTGTCAAAATAATACCACTAATCCATTAACATAAAGCTAGTCTATCATAATCTAATAATAATAGCAATAATATGTCTAGAAAAGATGTGAACGAGGGTAGGCACTACATGATTTGGATTGCTTTGTTTTAGTTGAGATTTGTAGGCAGCTATTCTCTGTTGTTAAGGATAATTTACCACAGGAGGATTGGGAGACAACCTTCCCAACTAAGTTGGGTTCTCTGGTCTATAATAGTATGACTAATGCTTTTATTATTGGGAACAATTTTCTTGGATTCAATTTTGGTTCTTATCATAGTAGAAGAAATTTTAATAGCAAAGGATATGCAGTTTAGATTCTTGGGCTTGTAGGCTACCCATCAGCAACTCTATAGTTGAAAGATCTATGGAAAGATTGTAAAGATGAGGAGGAGATTATGAGGAGAGATCATTTAAGGTTAACATCATAGCGAATCAATTCCCTAAAGCTGAAATTCAAAATAGAGGGCTTGGTTGAGGATGGCTAAGATATGGTCAAACCGAGCTAGGAGGAGTCTCGTGAATTGAAGTTACTGGTAGTAGATTGGAACCAGGATGAAGAACAGGATATAAATCTAAGAGCTAGATTTATATTTACTTACACAGATGATTGGCTAAAGAAGTAGAACAAGAAAGTTGTCCATGAACCCTCTTCAAGGGTGGTTTCTTTTTCTAAACCATCATCTTCTAACATCCCACTTTCGTCTCTTGTCATAGGTAGTGAGTTGGCTCAAGTTAAATAGAAGAGGATGCCCATCCATACACAAAATACAACTCCTAAAACCATATCTTGAGCTAAAATTGAGGCCATTAAGCAACACAAGGTTCAAATAGAGAAGATGTCAACTCAGGGGTAGGATTTAACCGATGGTGTCAATTTCTTAGATGGCACTGATGGTGATATACAATTCATTGAGGCTCCTAAGGTGGATCAACAAAAGTTTATGACTCCCACTAGAGATCCTCAAGTGATTTTTGTAGGTCCTACTATCCCTACTTGGTTATCCAACAAAATCAACAAGAAAAGAAGTCTGCAACTAGTAACATCACTTGTGAAGGATTTTTAACTAAATATGTTGCATGAGGTTCAAAGGTTAAGAAGTTGAAAATGGATGCCCACCTGAACAAGGACCTAGTGGATGGGAAGATCACTACTGAAATAACCACATATAAATAGAAAATAGAGTCCAGAGATATTGATGATGAAGGTTTCAAAGTTACCTCAGTTGAATTAGGGACCATTAATAGAAGCACTAGTAATCACTTTTTCAAATTCTCTACTGACCACATGCTAACTCAATTTGAGAAGGATAGAAAAGAGAAAAAGGAACTGAAGAGCATGGTGATGACTATGGCCACGTATATTGATTCGTTGATGAATCTTGGTGCATTGCTAGTTGTTCAAGCCCCTCAAGCTTTCAAACCAAATTTTGCAAGAAGTCAATATCTAGTGAAGCAAATGCAAAGAGTAAATTTTCTAGTAGACTCCATGAAGGATTGGGTGGAAATCATCATAAAAGAAGGTAATAAGTTTATTTTGGAATTTATAAATGTATATGCTGAAGGGGAATCACTACTAGGAGAGATTCAAACTTTGATTCTCTGACGGGAAGTAGAGCAAAGCCAGTGTTAGGTGATTGCTTTTCAAATAACTGAAGTTGAGAGGTTTGGGGTGCTTAAGTTTTTGAATGAGAATCCAATGAAGAATGTAGATCCTTGCATATTGTTCATTATGAAAAACAACATGAGCTGGAAGGAGGTAATTAAAGAGGTGCAGGGCATCGAGAACAAAGTCACTAGAATGCATGAAGAACTCCTTAAAGATATGAAAGTAGTAAAACCTATGGGAATTCTATAGTTTGATGATGGGAATATGGATTTTGAGACACTAACTAAGAGTTTCAATGAAGCTATTGAGTAGATTAGGGGTAATGAATTGCTAAGCACCCATGACTTCACTATGTTGGCAAACATCGAGTCAATGTTATGTCTCAACAAAAACCTCATGCCGCATCAGAGCTTGAAGATAAAGGAGTTCAAATGGTAGAAGGACACGTGCACAACTAGGTTACTGAGTCTAAAAAATCTAGATTCCCATGCAATGCAAGAGTTAATGAACACTTTCAAGAGCTAGAAGCTGGTGCATCAGACTATGGGCAAGGAAGAAAAGACTGGCAATAAGGCTTAAACAATATAGTTTTTTTTGTTACATTTTGACACCTATTTTATAACTACTTTCTTGTTCATAACTATTTCTTGTTTTAACTGAAATGGATGGGTTTTGATGGAGGCCTTTCAGATTCTATAATTAAACTATAAATGCTGGGGCATTGAATTGATTAAGGTTAGAAAGAGATAGTTAGAAACTCTAATAAGTAGAAGCTTTTATACAGTAATCAAAAGATAGTATATGGATGTTTTTCTTTTTGAATGACTGTGTGCATGAAGAAGGTTTTATATATATATATATATATATATATATATATATATATATATATATATATATATATAGATAGATAGATAGATAGATAGATAGATAGATAGATAGATAGATAGATAGATAGATAGATAGATAGATAGATAGATAGATAGATAGATAGATATGATCTTGAATTCAGCTTGGAAACTTGGTGTTCGAAGCATTTAGATCACTATTACTTTGTGAACTTTGGTTTATTGGTTCAAGATATTTGATTTCTATTCTTACTATAAGTTCATTTCAATTAAGGTGCTTGAATGATTGATATCAATTTATGGTGTTATTCATTTCTTGAAGTAGATATTTTGTGGAAGTATGGTTTGATGAAAGTTTATTTTGTTGTTTGAATTAATTCTTACCTCCCTACCAAGGAGTACATGAGAGATCCTTACGTGCTTTCTGGTAAAAGTGCAAAGATACTTTGAATTCATTACAAATTTCATAAGGAAGCTATACTTTTAAAATACAAAGAGAAAATCAAATAACATGAGCTTTTCTCAACTATTGTGAACATTTTGTGCTTTTCGTACCTTGGGCATAGAGTGAATTTTTTAAATAGTTTAAAGGAAAATCTATTCAACAACAATAAGATTAAGCCAAGATGGGAATTTTTCATGCAAATTGTAAAAGACATATGTAAGAAAACCCTAAAACAACTTATTCAAAGCTTAATAGATAAGGAGATTAAGGAATCTCTAAAGAAAAATGAGGAGAAATTAACTTTGAAATTCAATACTTGTCTGGTTTTGATAAAAGATATTGAGCATGTTGTAAGGAATGCAACACATACATGGAAGAATATATATCTTCTTCATAAACTAAGAGATTTTTCTATTGAGGTAAAGGATGATGATGATGATGATGATAAAGAGGAGAAATATGAAGAGGAAAATGTTGAAGAAGCAACTCATTTTGATAACATTGATGATAAAGACGAATAGGAGCAAGAGGCTATCAAGGAAGAAAAGCAAGATGATGAGGAAACTGACCTAGTCAAGATTGTTGTATTCATTATAGCCTCACTTTCTCATTGTCCAAGCAAGGGATTGACCACATCAAGTATGAAGATGACATCTACAGGATTGATTGTGACTAGCACTCAAAGAAAACTAGCCAATCAATCTTTGCACCAACTCAGGTAAGTACATCATTGACTAAAGTGACCTCCACTTCATCTACCAAGTTGAAAACTCTTCCTTCTTCTACCATGTTGGCAACATCAGTTTTGAATTCATCAATTTTGGCTACTATAGGCATTACTTTAGGTATTTCTACAATAAGTGTAGTATCAAGTTTTATAGATAATTATGTCTACTATTGTTTCTATTCCAAGTACAGAAGCAATAAGTGCAAGAATAGTTGAGACTAAGGCTCAATTGAGCACAACATTTTTGGTCAAAGGAAAGGAGATGGAGGAAGAAATAGACCTAGATGAGGAAATTGTAATCCCAAATTGGGACATTTCCAAGCTCATTCGAGACCAAATGCAGACATTTGGTGAACTTCTAAAAAGAAAGCCAAGCAGTAGAGGAATAGAGAAGAAGAGATATGGAATTTAAAATCATTAAGGATAACAAGAATATTTTGGTAGGAGCGGGAGGTATAGAGGTTGATTCTTTACAACCATTTTGTATCAATTAGCAAAGGTAGTTCAAAAGTTCAATGAAGATATAGATGGACAAGATAAGTTACTATAGAAGGCAAAAAAGAAGTTTGAGAATAGAGTGTTGGAGCACATTTCTCAATGAATTTCTATTTATCAACTAGAACTCTCTACCATTTTGGGTTCTTTGGAAACATCTTGTACTAATGTGTCATCACTTTTTGGTAAGCTATGTGATGTTTCAAATTTTACCAAGGAAATAAAGAACAAATTGTCCAAGATAGGTAAAGACCTCAAGGCAAGTGCTTAGCAACTATAGCTTGACCCTAGTTCAAGCCCTATACATTTCAATAAGATTTTATTTTTGACTGAGTTACAATTAGAATTGATTAAGGAAGAGGCTAGAATCAGATCTACCTTAGTACATATTCAGAACATGATCCTTCCCAACATGGATTCATTTTAGAAACATATTGCACATTCAAAAACCCTCATCCATGACAATAAATTCTCCATAGCAGACCACATGATTGAGTTGTCAACAGAGGTATAGATTGCACTTTACACACGTAAGGTCTTACAAGACAATTGGGATAAAACATTGGGTATAATACTCAAGGTACTTTTAGACTTTTTGTCTCATTTTGGAATTTACATGTAAATATATAGAATAAATCTTTGGCATTAATGTCAAAATGGGGAGTGTATACTGTAAATAAGAAGATACAGAGAAGATATGGAAATAATAAGTTATGGGGGAAGAAAATGCATTGCAGAATAGCTACATAAAGGAAATGGGGGAGATAGATATGTACAGAAATATAAATTTTATATAGCAAGGAAATGTATTCAAATGTATAGTATACTATATAGGAGGCTTACCATGTATAGATATATATCTTACAAAATCAATTTTGAAAAAATCTAAAAAATAGTATACTCTACTAAGCTAAGAATCACTAGGTGATGGATAAAGGTATTTAGGAAACTTTTTAAATTCAATTTTGGATGATAAGTGTTTTTTTCACTAATGCCAAAGGGGGAGATTGTTGACATAACAGTCAAGTCTGTTATTTAAAAAAAATAAATTTAGGGCTAAACGCTTTGACCTGGAGCTATGAACCAATGAGGCCACAGATAGGGGACCTCATCCCCATTAGATTTGAACCTTGATGGCAAGGATAACAACTCAACAACTTAACCATCACAACATGCCACTATTGGCAATAGTTAAGTTTGTTATTAGTAACATACACTTATTCAAATTGTAAGTATCTACCAAGCTTATTGTAAAGTTAACAGTGTTTGCAATAATTCTAGTTGTTGCCAATTTCTATAGTTCCTACTAAATCATTTGGACAAAATATATTGTTTATCAAGCAGTTACAATTATCATGAAGATTAGCAATGTAAATTGAACATCTCATTGTATGTCAAGTTTACCAATGCAACTTGAGTTGCGTAGTGCTTACTGAGTTCATAGTTAATGTGATGTAAGTCCAGTGTTAACTAAGCTACTCACTATTAACCAAGTGACTTAGTTTATACTAAGATAAAGGTGATAGTGTTTACTGAGCTATGTAGAGGTAAACAAGTGATTTAGTTTATATCAAAAGTTTCATAGTATCTATTGAGTCACCAATGCAAACTGAGTTCAAGACTACTTGAAACTGATTAGTATGGATCGAGCTTCTACATCTATTGAGTGCATGATGATGTTGAGTATTCATAGTGGATGTCAAGTATCAAAACTTCACCAAGTCAATCTTTAGAGTCCGAGTGTCTACACTTGAGCCGGCCTTGTAATATTCATGTAAACTTGTAATGTGGCCAACTTTTTGATTTGTATAATTGGATTGGTATATATGTATGTATTTTAGCACATCCAATGTGTGTACCAACCATGCATATGTAATGTAATCTTAAGTGAAGAGTAGAAAGTGTGAATTACAAAGGCTACAATAGTATAAGGAGTAGTAGAGATTGATCTATCATAGCAAGGTGATTTATACACTTAAAGGAATCTCATTTAGCAAACCAAGATACAAATTAGAGATCAACTACTATTTCATCCTAATAGGTTGATCAGTCAAATCCTTTAACAAGGTAGACCTAATAGTCTTTTATAAATCTCTACTCCAAGTCCATACTTCATTATATATTTGTAAATCCCTTCACAAGGTGGACCTAGCAGTCCTTATTGCTCCTAACAAGGTAGATCATCAAAAGTGATCAATGTAAGCCTTAATAGGAAAACTTTATACTGCACTACTAAAGGTTGTGTCTATCATCCCCACCCCAGTTTTACTTTCCATTTGGAAGGTTTCTAGGTCAATAAATCTTTGTGTCAAAGTGTTATGAATGCTTTCATGTTTTCAATTTCTTACGCATATAATTAGATCAGATTATATGTGAAGGATTAAATGCTAGTTGGACTATTGGATTAAGAGTTAAAATTGTAGAAGTTACTGATTCACCCCTCCCCTCTTAGTAACTTAGCTTTGTTAAGAATATTTCCAACAAAAAGAACCTGTGTTTATTCAATCACCTGAGTGTATTCTAGAAGCTTTTTTTGACCCTAGTGGTGATCTTATTGACTTGAGTACACCCTTAGCATCACCACACAAAAAGAATCAAATTAGTGAGTATTATGTTGACCTTTTCAATGGTGATCCCACTCGTGGAAGTAGAACAACCTCACCCCTTATTGAGGATAGGTATTTGGATGCACATCAAAGGGCTAAGAAAAGTAAACATTATGCCTATCAAGAAGAGGAATCCCAACATGATGATCAAGTTAGTTAGCCTTCTAGCACTTGTGTGAATGCAATATTTATTGGTAACTAGTTTAGACAATCAAGACCATCTACACTGCTCATGACACCTTTGGGTTATGCAAGTGATAGACTTAAAACACTTGAGCATAAGAAGAAAGCCCTTCTAGAGGCACAAGTTAAGAAGGAAGAGCAATTTAGATGCCTAGAGGAAGAAAGGAAAGTTATGATTGAGATTGAAAGAAAAGCCTATCAAGAAGCACAAGATGTTCTCATGGCTCAACAACTTGACAATCAATTCAACAATGTGCACATTGGTGGTGGAAACAACTCTCCTCTACTCACTCCTCCCAAGAGTCCACAAAATGGAAAATATTTTAGAACACCTTCACCATCCCCTAGTCCTAAAGGAAGGAGCACTTCAAGGCATGATGATTATAGGAGGCCAACACCTAATAGAGTTTCAAGAAAATCTTCACAAGATGCTCATCATGGTTCATAGTATGGTGGTAGTTCAAATATTGACCCCAATTCTTATGATTTCATGGCTATGTAACAAGATCCACAATTTCAACAATATGTAGAAGCATATATGGAACAAAAAAAAGATGCATGCTTTCAACATTTAGCCAACAAAGGTGCTAAGGTTCCTTGCAACTTTGATATAGACAAAAAGATTTGAAAGCATGCTCCTTCTATGGAAGAAGGATTTGAGCAAATAAAAAAGAAAATGGCACAAATGGTAGCACCCAAGAGTTCATTTTTACTTGATTTAGTTTGTCCTGATCCTATTGATAAGAGTGTTGACATGAATGAGTTTCCTAGGAAAATTGAGATCCCCCAATATGACAAGTATGATGGAAATGGGGATCCAAATGATCATGTGCATCAATTTAACATCACAAATTTTGAATTTCATCATAAATACTCATAACTTATAAGATTGTTTCCAAGGATTCTTAGGCGTTAGTCAATGGAATGGTTCACCAATATCACTCCCCCTATTAAGACGTTCCCTAAGTTAATTTAGAGGTTTGTTCAACACTTTGCATACATTCTTTCACAATCTACCTCATTATTGTATTTTTGTCACACAAAGAAAAATCAAGGAGAATCCTTTGCCACTTTCTTATGGATATGGAGATGATAGTCATCTTTGATGAAGCTAAAATTTGCCTTTATCTTTGTTAAAACACTTATGGACCTATGTTTACCAAACCTTTGATGAACCTATGGGGTAGAAACTATGTCATCTTTTGCTCATATTATATCTAGTATGTAGTATTTCATATGGTTATCAAAATGTGTGTTCTTATGTTTGAATTTAATTTGATAAATTTTTATTTGCAAACATATTTGTGTCATAAATAACTTGTTAATGAAGACTAAAAGATGATTGGAAGGATTCAAAAGTTAGGTGTCAACAACATTCAAGAAGAAGCGAGCGCTAAGGAGCAACCATGGTGAAGAAAGTTTTAACGGTTCCAGAAAACATGGTAGTAAGTAAGGAGGAGCTATGAAGATTCATTGCCTTCTCTACATTTACTTTGTGGTGAGTGGATGTTAATACTTTATTATTCCCGCCTTAAGTCGTTATTTCTTCTTCCTGCCTTTAGTTGTTCTTCCTATTTTCTCTCCTATAGATTTAAAGCTAGAACATTTACTTTTCTATTATGGAATAAAGTGTTGATCTCCTATATATGTAGGAATCGACCCCAGTGTGTTAAGTTTTTTTAGCAAGTAAGAAGAAAAGTTCTGAGAGCAAACTATTAACTTTTACAATTGTGTTTTATAGTTTTGTGTTATGTAATGAATATCTAAATGGAATGAAATAGTTTTCTTTGGCTTCTATCCCGTGTTAATAGTTTAGAGAAGCCAACCAAGGGGGCTCACTTGGGAGGTGGATTAGATTAGGACAGAATAGATTTATTTTCAAGCATTAGTAGTACCTTAAGTAGAAGTAGTAAGTTCCTTCCTGTAGCATTGCACTCTGTGAATGTTCTTGCAGCATATGTGAGAACAATTTTAGTGGATGAGCCAAGTTGGAATATTTGTTATCTTTTCCATTGTATTTCTAGTATTCACAGAGTTAAGTGTTTTACTCTATAGAAGTAGTGTAAGTTCTTTTCCTTACATTTTTACTTTCTTGCAGCATAAGCGTAGTGACTCATTAAGAGACCTAGTGCACATACTATGCCAACCATTTCAAGTATACATCCTAAGGTTGATAAGATTAAATGCACCTCATAGTGGGGAAAATATTCCTTAGTTTGAATATATTATTCCTAAGCAAGCCCTAGTTCATGACTATGATACACCTATTGTGAGGCAGTTCATTTTTGGTGTCGTTGCTAGGGATGGTGTCAAGCTAGGAGCATTTTTTAGTCATAGTTTTTAGTTTGAGTTCTTTTTACCAATGTAAAAAGCTTAATTGCATGCATCAAAGAGGAAGACAATGAGATGAACATGATAGATTTCTTCCATGAGGATCTATTGATTTGAACAAAGAAGTTGAAGAAGAAGATGTTGAGTTACCTTTTGAAGATGTAAGTCCTATTTTTCCCACAACATCATCATCAAGAGCTAAACCCATAGATATATTTGGTCTTCAACCTTTCATTGAAGTATTGGCTAGTTTCCTTGATAGCACTACCTTGAATCCATCGGTTGTTAATCATCCAATGCCCAATGTTCCTTTTTAGCAGCAACCTCAAAATCCATTACCACCAGTCATGGCACAACTTACTTTTCCATTTCCACTTCCAAGTCTTGTAACGAATGCCAATTTCAAGAACATACCTCCCACTACTCTGTCAAAGTTCTATGGCCTTGCAACCGAAGACCTTGATACTTTCTTGTTTGAGTTAGACATACTTTGTCATAGTTTTGACTACAACACTACTGCCCATAAGCTTAAGTTATTTCTAGCAACATTGAAAGAATTAGCTCTACAATGGTTCATGGGCTTAGGAGCCAATGCATCTACAACTTGGGATGAAATGTAAGCTCTATTCCTAGAGAAGTATAAAGAATATTGCAAAGCATCTAGTATAAGAGGGGATGATATCTTCAAGATATCACAGAAGGAGGAGGAGACATTGGAAGACTATGTTTCACATTTCTATATACATTGTAAAAGAATCCTCAACACACATTGTCTGAAGACTCACAAAAGCTAGTCTTTTTGAGAGGTGTGAATGATGACTATTTGGAAGCATTGGACTTGATGGCTGGTGGTGATGTATGTCAAGCTTCTTGGGATGACCTCAAAAAGATCTATCAAAACTATTCAAGGTCAAATATGAAGAAAGGACGAGGACTATGTTCTACAGTCACTAAAGGGATTAGTCAAGGCACTTCAAAGCTTGAGATATCCAATCTATTATCAGATTTCAAACAAGACCTTATTAATGATGTCTCCATAGAGCTAGACATGATGACTACAAAGAAAAAGCAAGTAGAAGCTAAATTACAACTAGTTGAGTACTGTCCTCATTGCCAAAAGAAAAAGAAGGATTGCCAATGTAAATTGGTTGCAAGCATGGAGAACCAACATCTTCCAACTAAATACGTCAAAAAAGATGGAGATGATGAGCAAGTATTCTTTGTTGCTCAATGCCAACCATGGGCCCAATGTCAAGGTATGCCTTAGGACCCCTTACAAAGTTCAAATTCATATGGTAGTCAATGACAAAACTGTAATACCCAATTTCCTCCACAAAATCAATCCAATTGGAACAATGCTGGGCAAAATAACCCACAACAATCTTAATGGCCTCAGAATTCCCAACAACCCTAGCCTAATCAATAGAATAACCAATGGCCATAGAACCAAAAAAACCAACCAAACTACTAGAAAAACTAGTAGAACCAATGGTAAGCACCCCAAGAGAATTGGAAATCTATGAACCAATGGAAGGGATCTCAACAATGGCCTAACAAAAATACTGGTGCTCCAAAATTACCCCCTCTAGTTCAACAACTTACTTTAATGCCACCACTTGCAAATCCTGGACCTCAAAGAAAACATAGTTACCCACACAACCTCAGCCAAATTCGAATAGCCACCAACCACAATAGCCCATGTATAGTGTTGATACCCAGTAGTATCTTGCTTATGCTTTAGGTGTTGCAGATATACATCTAAGATCTGGATCAACTTCACCAGCTCCTAAACCACTCATAACTAAAATACCATACTCTCCTGTAGCATCAGAACCTTCAATTGCTAAGCTTGATGAATCAACTAATGTTACCTTGGCAATGCCAGTTCAACTAGCATTAGAAACTCCTTTTCCAAAATAACTAATACAAAAGAAACTTGAACAAACCAAGGAACAACCTTTTGGCATTGTTGATTAGTTGAAAAATATACATGTCCAAATACCACTATTTCAAGATATTAAGGACATTCTAGTCTATGGAAAAGCTATTAGGGAAGCTTGCTTGAAGAAACTTGGAAGGATGAAAAAGGACCCCACCACAGTCCATGTTGTGGGAAAATTGGCTAATATCATGCTAGGGAAAGTGATTACACCAAAATATTCTTATCCAGGAAGTCCAATAGTGAATTTTAGTATAAATGGTCAATTTGTTAGAAATGCTTTAGTAGATCTTGGAGCTGCTATAACTATGATGACCAAGGATACTATGAAGAAGTTGCAAATAGAAGGATTAAGGCCTACACCAACCATTCAATAGCTTGTAGATAGTTCCACTGTCACTCCTGATGGGATGATAAATAATATTGTTGTGACCTTAGATTCTCTAGAGTATCCTGCAGAATTTATGATTTTGTCCCCTAAAGTCAATCTATCTAGTTATCCTATCATCTTAGGTAGACCATGGTTAGCCACAACTGATGCAAATATAAGTTGGAGATCGGGGAACATGACCATATCAAATGCCCAAGCAACAAAGCAATTTGATTTATATCCTCTAGCCCAACCATTACCAAATTTGAGTACATCTGTTTGGCCAAATTTAGGAGGTGAAGAAGAAGAGTTAAATTCTATAGTACAACTCATGATGTTGCATAGACAGTCTTTTCTAAAATTGCAAGAAGAAGATTCAGTACTCTAGAGTATCCTCACTAACACTTGTGTGCTAGAGAAAGATGTATCTGAAAGCTTTTTGTTAGAATTAATCACATATGAGGAATGTCATAAGAATTGTACTTTTCTCAAATAACCTAAAATTCTTTGTCCACTCCTCCCTTGTGAATTAGAAGCAAGTCCAATCTCTGAAGTTTCTATGATAGAATCCACTACTACTATTGAATTGAGTAAAGGCAATAAACTACATGTTAATCCCAAATTAACATCCACATAGATAGAACAGTTAAAAGGATTTCTTCAGAGGCATGAGAAGGCTTTTGCATGGGACTATGGTGATATGAAAGGATTGAGCCCTACATTATGTACTCATAGAATATACATTAATTAAGGTTTTCTACCACTCCATGAACCCCAAAGAAGGATAAATCCAAGCCTTAGAGAAATAGTCAAAACAGAATTGCAAAAATTGCTTGATGTTGGTTTCATCTATCCTATATCTAATAGTAAATGGGTATCACCTCTGGTTATAGTACCTAAGAAAGGAGGGAAATGGAGAATTTGTGTAGATTATATAGAATTGAATAAGGCTACTAAAAAGGATCATTTTCCTTTAACCTTCATAGATTGAGTTCTAGATACACTAGCTAGAAAGAAGTATTTCTCCTTTCTATATGGGTATAGTGGTTATAATCAAATCATGTCCATTGGGTACTTTTGCATTTTTTTAAAAACCATTTGGTCTCTGTAATGCTCCTACAACATTTAAACGACTAGTTATCAGTATCTTTGCTGATGTATCACATTATTGTATAGAAATCTTAATGGATGACTTCACAACATTTGGAGTTACTTTTGAAGAAGCAATGATGAGTCTTGAAAAGGTTTTGGTGAGATTTCAAGAACATAATTTGGCACTGAACAGTGAAAAGTGTTTCATGCTCATGCAGGAGGGTGTGGTACTTGGTCATTTCATATCTACTACAGGAATACAAGTGGACCCAGCTAATATAGAGGTAATTCAAACATTGCCCATACCTACAAAATCAAAAGATGTAAGATCCTTTCTAGGACATGCTGGATATTATAGGCATTTTATCAAAGATTTTAGTAAAATAGCCAGTCCTTTGTGTAAGTTACTTATAAAAGAAGCAGAATTTGGTTGGACATTTGAATGTGATGAAGCATTCCTATAGCTTAAGAAACTGTTAACCACAACCATAGTTTTACAAGGCCTTGATTGGAATTTACCTTTTCACATATATACAGATGCCTCTGGTTATGCCATAGGTGCAGTCCTAGCATAGAAATCTCAAAATCTTGAAAATGCCATCTATCATATTAGTAAGAGTCTTCATGACCTAGAGGTGAACTACACCATGACTGAAAAAGAATTACTAGCAGTAGTTTATGCCCTAAAAAAATTTTGGCATTACATAACTGGTTATTCCATCTATTTTTATACTGATAATCTAGCAATCAAATATCTCATGAGAAAACCTACTCTAACAGGTAGGTTAGCAAGATGGTTACTATTGTTACAATAATTTGACATAACCATAGTTGATAAGCCTGGGAAAGCCAATGTTGTAGCTAATTATTTACCAAGAATCCATCATGATGATACTGACACTACTCCAGTAGATGATGCATTTTTGGATGAGCATTTGTTTCATATTGCCATTCAAATTCCATGGTATGCAAATATTGCTAACTATATTGCAGCCAATAAGATACTAGCAATTTTTCTTATAAGGAAAGAAAGCTACTTGTAGAGAAAAGTTTCTATTTCTCTTGGATAGATAATCTTTTTTTCTATACTAGACCTGATCAAGTTATGAGAAGATGTGTGAGAGAAGATGAGACATATGACATTCTACATGCATTTAATAATGAACCATGCGGAGGACATTTTGTAGCCAAAAGGATAGCTTTTGAACTCCAAACAATTTGTTATTATTAACCTACACTTCATAAGGATGCAATCAACTATACAAGGAAGTGTGACCAATGCCAAAGGATGGGTCAACCAACAAGAATATATGAAATGCCTCTTAATCCTCAAATGGAATTCACACCATTTGAAAAATGGGGAATGGACTTCATTGCTCCAATTGATCCTCCATCCAATGGGAAGTCCTATATTCTAGTATGCACTGACTACCTAACAAAATGGGTTGAAGTTAAGGCTATGAAGCATGCCCATGATGAAATTTTTTTTGAATTCTTGTATGAAGAGATTTTTACTTGCTATGGTGTTCAGAGCTAGTTACTGACCAAGGTGGACAATTTACTTCCAACCCAATCTCAAAATTGATGAAACAATATAACATCAGGTACCAAAAATATAGTCCTTATCATCCACAAGATAATGGACAAGCAAAGATTACAAACCATGAGCTGAAAAGTATTCTAAGAAAAATAATCCATTTGCATTGTCGGAATTGGACCAATAGATTACAAGATGCTATTTGGACTTATAGAACAACCTGTAAGACTACTACAAGATTCACACCATTTGAGGTCCTATATGGAAGGGTGGAAATGCTTCCAATTGAATTTGAACATAAAACTCTAATGACAACCTTGGCATTTGATATTGACCTTCCTATAGCACAAAGAGAATGCCTTTTGCATCTTAACTCTTTGGATGAGATGTGTAAAGCCACTTTGGAACATATTGAACTGGTACACAAAAAAGGGAAACAATGGCATGATTCTCATATTATTAGTAAACAATTTTAAGTTTGTGATTGAGCATTATTATATGACTCCCTCTTCAAGGATATGCTAGGGAAGATGCAGACACAATGGTTAGGACCATATGAAATCAATCATGTCTTTGAGAATGGAACTATGCAACTAACCACAATTGATCAAGTGCCTTCCAAATTGTTAGTCAATGGTCACTGACTCAAGTTATATAAAAGGCCACAAACAAAATCTGATTTTCTACAGTAGTTCTAACAACTAGATTGAAATATGACTCAAGCAACTCTTCCTCTAGCCGAAGGTGTTAACCTTTCGACTGTTGCTCTTCAACATTAGTTTTTAGTTTGAATGCTCATAATAATAACTTTATGTTCACATAAAGTTCACTTTCTGTTCATTTTTTTCTTTCCATCTCATATCTTTATCTTCCATCCATCCACCTCATCTCATTTCTTAATCTTTTATCCACCCACTTTCCACATCATCAAATTTTCCATGTTTTCAATAAAATCTACAAATGCTGATGGATGTTGCCACTACATTATTTTTGCCACCTTTTTAGTATGTACGACAATCAACTTGATAGGTATAGAATTTTCAAATTATCTTTCATTTATAAGTCCATAGATTTCTTCAATTATATTTAATACTGCATGAAATATATAATGGTAGCGTATGCCAATCCCTCACTTGTACTAATCTGACAAGTGAGGACACTTGTCTAAAATTAGTAGGGGGTAGGGGAAGGTCATACTATCTAATGGCATGTCTACTTATCTATGATGATTTTCTAAATCTTTGCATTACCCCTTATTAATGAAAATTTTTTGCCATAAGTATGCATAGTAAGGCGTTGTACTCCCTATTTTTGAATGATTTTTTGTGTCAAGCTATGATGTGACCTATTTTAATTTATTTTTTCATTTGAACCCTATTTCCAGATGATTTCCACACAAACTTATGATTTACCTTCATTGAAAGCTTAATTATTGTACATAACAATTTTTTATGACAATTAATTGCTTCCTAAAGTAAAGCAGTGTGATGAGTCTAAGGAATAACGTAGAGTTTGAAGCTTGAATTTAGAAAAAAGGGGAGAAAATAGAGTAGTAGAGGAAGTGTTGAGAAATGGGTGGGAATTTGCAAAGGAGAGAGCTGATAGAGCACATTGTGTTGTTCTTCGATGTAGAAGCTATGAGAAGATTCAGTTCTTGTGGATGGCTATGTTATTGTTTAAGTTTAATGTCATATGATGAAGAGGTGGTTGTAGAATTTACCAAGACATTCGACAAGGGTGAAGCTTCTATTTGGGGCTTGAAAATAGTTGCAATAGAGGAGCACATTTTAGAAGTAATAGGGTTACCCGTGATTGGAGAGCACTACCTGAGCACACATGATGCTAGGTCAGTGAGGGCCCAATTTATTGGACCACATGACCCTCAATTAGATGACACAAAAAAAGGATGTAAGAGATTTTCATTGCTGCCACCATACCCTAAATTAGTGATGCACATTATCAGGTATTTTACTTGTGAAGGAAGATTTTATCACTTGAATGCACATCATTTCAAGCTACTTAGCTGTGTAAGGCATAAAATTGCTATGAATATTCTAAATTTCTTGTATAATATGCTTTGCATTAGTGCGGAGGAGACTTATAAAGGGAAAGAGAATTCTATTACTCACCATGCTTTAATTAAGTTGTTAATAGAGAGGTCTCTTAGGGATGTATCCCCTTTAACATGGGATGAGTTTGTGCAACTTAAAACCCTGCAACCCCAAGCTGGCCCTAGTGAATAGCATAGTGAGGAAAACATAGCTCCTAGTAGTGAGCCTATAGAACAAAACATTCAAGGAGCTGATACTGAAAAGACTCAAGGAAATGAACAAGAAACTACCCCTATTCAAGAAAATGTACCTCCACCTATACAAAAAATCTCTAAACCTACTACTAGCAAAGCAAAGAGGAAAAAAAAATTACCAGAAGAAACTTCTGTTCAGCAAGAACCAAGTCCTATAATTGTAAAACAAAAGAGAACAAAGAAGGGTCCTGCACAATTGATCCTATAGTAGTGACACCAAAGAAAAAAAGTAGGCAATAGGTTGTAACATAAGAAGATACCCCTATACAGAGAAGCCCTAGAATGAGAGGGCAAGTTTCTAAGGATCCTATGTTGTCTAAAACATCCACTAGGGAATCTCTAATGCAAATTGTTTTCTATCATTCTCCCCCTCATCCTAAGATAACAAATACTCCTGATAATCTTACTGCAAAGTGTGGAAAAGAAATTAAAGAAAGTATAGATGATACCCCAGTAGATTTACCAGACACTTCTAGCCATAGGGATGAAATAGTTCTTGAGTACCTCCAATGTTCCTATGGCCCTTGTATGATATCAATGTTGATAGACTTGATAAGTTGTAGCAAGATCACTAGAGAGAAGTGTGGGAGAGAACCAAAGGATTTTACTACACTTTTAAGAGCAATAGAAAGGGGAGGATAGAAATTGGAGAGTTCAGGTCTCTAACAAGGAACTATAATGCTTGAGGACAAGTATTAGTTTGGCAGGGGGCAGATGATGAGACTAAAATTTGCCTTTATTTCATGGTGTTTAAGATACTTTGTTGATACTTTTTTTTGTCTTTGTTAAAACACTTATGGACCTATGTTTATCGAACCTTTGATGAACCTATGGGGTAGAAACTATGTCATCTTTTGCTCATATTATATCTAGTATGTAGTATTTCATATAGTTATCAAAATGTGTGTTCTTATGCTTGAATTTAATTTGATAAATGTTTATTTGCAAACATGATTCATGTCATAACTAACCTATTAATGAAGACTAAAAGATGATTGGAAGGATTCAAAAGTTAGGCTTCAAGAACATTCAAGGAGAAGTGAGTGCTAAGGAGCAACCATGTTGGAGAAAGTTGTAACAGTTCCAAAAAACATGGCAATGAGTAAGGAGGAGCTATGAAGATTCATCGCCTTCTCTGCATTTACTCTGTGGTGAGCGGATGTTAACACTTTATTATTCCTGCCTTAAGCCATTATTTCTTCTTCTCACCTTTAGTCGTTCTTCCTATTTTCTCTCCTATAGATTTAAAGCTAGGACACTTACTTTTCTATTATGGAATAAAGTGTTGATCTCCTATATATGTAGGAATCGACCCCAATATGTTAAGTTTTTTTAGCGAGTAAGAAGAAAAGTTCTGAGAGTAGACAGTTGTGTTTTACAATTCTATGTTATGTAATGAATATCTAAATGGAATGAAATAGTTTTCTTTGGCTTCTATCTTGTGTTAATAGTTTAGCGAAGCCAACCAAGGGGGCCCACTTGGGAGGTGGATTAGATTAGGATAGAATAGATTTATTTTCAAGCATTAGTAGTATCTTAAGTAGAAATAGTAAGTTCCTTCCTATAGCATCGCACTCTATGAATGTTACTGCAGCATGTGTGAGAACAATTTTAGTGGATGAGCCAAGTTGGAATATCTATTATCTTTTCCATTGTATTTCTAGTATTCATAGAGTTAAGTGTTTTACCTTCTTGCAGTAGTAGTGTAAGTTCTTTTCCTTGCATTTTTACTTTCCTACATCATAAGCTTAGTGCTTCATTAAGAGATCTGGTGCACATACTATGCCAACCATTTCAAGTATATGTCCCTGGGTTGATAAGATTAAAAGCACCTCATGGTGGGGAAAATATTCCTTATTTTGAATATATTTTTCCTAAGCAAGGCCTAGTGCATGACTATGATACGTCTATTGTGAGGTGGTTCAATCTCATTATTCTAGGAGTATCCCTGATAAAGAAAAGATTGAAATCCTCATTAGTAACATGGTTCCTGAGATGAAGTATGAAGTTAAGAAGAAGGTATTTGATTCTTTTGATGCCATGATTGAAACTAAATTTAGAATTGAGGATGTTTTGAAAGAGCAACATATTTTGACTAAGAATAGAAAGAACAACAATGGTTAGAATAATCACAACAATAACAAGGATAAAGGAAAGAACACGTATTGGAATAAGAACAAACAAGTGATTAATGATGGAGTTGTGGATTCCTCTAAGCCTAAAGATCAAGCTTTTCTTCATTTGGCTAGTGCCAATCAACAAAGTAATAAACCAAGATATCAAGAAAGGCTTAAAGGATAGAAATACAATTTTACACAATTGGGTGAGTCATATGAAGAGATATTCATGAAGCTCCTTGCTCATAATCTGGTGCACCCTTATGATGACACAAATTTTTGAATGTTTGAAGTTAAGCCATGGTGGTGGGATGAGAAGGCCTACTGCAAAATTCAGAATGGTATTGGACATGATATTGAGAACTATGGTAGATTTAAGCATGTTGTTCAAGATCTTATTGAGAATGGAAAACTTGAGATAGATGGATTAAATACCAATGCTGATCACATAGCCTTCAAAGAGCCTTTGTCCAAGTATGAGAAAGGGGAAGCTTCCCAACCTAAGAATGTAAAGGCTACAATTAATTACACTTATGAAAATGAAAAAATGTTGTCAATATGCTTGAGATTGTAGAAGAAAGTGTCAACATGATGGAAGATAAAGATCCCCATGGTCATGATTTGAACATGAGCTCTCCTATTCATCATAAAAAATCTATTTTGATGGTAAGGGATGCTTACTCTAAAGAGTCAACTCAAGGTCCCCTTTTCATTAGAGGACCCAATTCAAGCTAGTCAAGTAAGCCTAAGCAAGTGTCCTTCCAAAATCTCAATGTTGTTACACAAAGTCTAGGTACCCATATCATTAAAGGACCTAGTTCAACCCAACCAAGTAATCCAAAACAAGTACAATCCAATAATGTGTCTTCAAAACCAGCAGTTGATCTTAAATTGAATTATAATCTTGTTGATCAATTGCAAAGAACCACCACTCAAATTTCAATCTTTTGAGCTTTTAGAGTTGTCTTCGAGACACAAGCAAGTTCTTGAGGATGCTTTGTGCATGGAAAATGTCCCCAACAATTTAGATGTCGATCAATTCTAGAACATGGTTAATCATATTGCTATTTCTCATTACCTTCCCGCAGTAGTAGTGTAAGTTCTTTTCCTTGCATTTTTACTTTCCTACAGCATAAGCTTAGTGCTTCATTAAGAGATCTAGTGCACATACTATGCCAACCATTTCAAGTATATGTCCCTGGGTTGATAAGATTAAAAGCACCTCATGGTGGGGAAAATAGTCCTTAGTTTGAATATATTTTTCCTAAGCAAGGCCTAGTGCATGACTATGATACGTCTATTGTGAGGCAGTTCAATCTCATTATTCTAGGAGTATCCCTGATAAAGAAAAGATTGAAATCCTCATTAGTAACATGGTTCCTGAGATGAAGTATGAAGTTAAGAAGAAGGTATTTGAGTCTTTTGATGCCATGATTGAAACTAAATTTAGAATTGAGGATGTTTTGAAAGAGCAACATATTTTGACTAAGAATAGAAAGAACAACAATGGTTAGAATAATCACAACAATAACAAGGATAAAGAAAAGAACACGTATTGGAATAAGAACAAACAAGTGATTAATGATGGAGTTGTGGATTCCTCTAAGCCTAAAGATCAAGCTTTTCTTCATTTGGCTAGTGCCAATCAACAAAGTAATAAACCAAGATATCAAGAAAGGCTTAAAGGATAGAAATACAATTTCACACAATTGGGTGAGTCATATGAAGAGATATTCATGAAGCTCCTTGCTCATAATCTGGTGCACCCTTATGATGACACAAATTTTTGCATGTCTGAAGTTAAGCCATGGTGGTGGGATGAGAAGGCCTACTGCAAACTTCAGAATGGTATTGGACATGATATTGAGAACTATGGTAGATTTAAGCATGTTGTTCAAGATCTTATTGAGAATGGAAAACTTGAGATAGATGGATTAAATACCAATGCTGATCACATAGCCTTCAAAGAGCCTTTGTCCAAGTATGAGAAAGGGGAAGCTTCCCAACCTAAGAATGGAAAGGCTACAATTAATTACACTTATGCAAATGCAAAAAATGTTGTCAATATGCTTGAGATTGTAGAAGAAAGTGTCAACATGATGGAAGATAAAGATCCCCATGGTCATGATTTGAACATGAGCTCTCCTATTCATAGTAAAAAATCTATTTTGATGGTAAGGGATTCTTACTCTAAAGAGTCAACTCAAGGTCCCCTTTTCATTAGAGGACCCAATTCAAGCTAGTCAAGTAAGCCTAAGCAAGTGTCCTTCCAAAATCTCAATGTTGTTACACAAAGTCTAGGTACCCATATCATTAAAGGACCTAGTTCAACCCAACCAAGTAATCCAAAACAAGTACAATCCAATAATGTGTCTTCAAAACCAGCAGTTGATCTTAAATTGAATTATAATCTTGTTGATCAATTGCAAAGAACCACCACTCAAATTTCAATCTTTTGAGCTTTTAGAGTTGTCTTCGAGACACAAGAAAGTTCTTGAGGATGCTTTGTGCATGTAAAATGTCCCCAACAATTTAGATGTTGATCAATTCTAGAATATGGTTAATCATATTTCTATTTCTCATTACCTTTCCTTTCTAAAGGAAGATAATTCTTTGAGCCATCCGCACAATCTTTCCCTTCATATTGAGGTCATGATCCATAAAACTCATGTTAGGCATGTGTTGATAGATGGGGATGATGGGCTTAATATTTGTTCTTTGAGTCTCTTATAGAAATTGGGTTATTCTAAACAAGTTATTGATACTAGAAGAAAGATTACTATCAAAGCCAATGATGAGGCAAAGAGAAGTTCAAAGGAGTTGGCTATCCTTCCTATTAGGATTGGCCCTATTGAAAAAGATGTTTCATTCCAAATAATTGATATTGGACCTTTTGTGTACAACATTTTACTTGGTAGACCATGGATTCATGATATGAAAGTAGTTCCATCTACCTATCATCAGTGTATTAAGTTTCCTTACAATAGAACATAGATTTGTATTCCTAGGGTTAACACTTTGTCTATAAACTCAATTTTAGCAAGTAATCATGTTCTCCTCAATAGAGAAGTAGATGGTTTTAATGTAGTTTCATCTAACTACAAAGAGAATTTTAAGTCTACAGACCTTGGAATGGGAGGCTATCAACTCAACTCCCTCACAACATTACTAGTTTCACCTAGGTCTTATGGTAAACCTTCACAAGAGATGAAACCTTCCTCTTCAGCTATGACATTATTTGACACATTTTTACATTCATCAGTACCTATTCAAGATGAGAAAGAAGATGTAGCTATTAGAGATTAGATTTATAGAGAAGAGAAGTAAATGCACAATTAGAATTTGACTCCTTCTAATGCTTATGGAAGAGGGTATGCTCTTGTCAATAAAATATGCTATGTTGGACATGGTCCTCTTAGTAATAGATTAGATGGTAGAGAAAAATCCCTTGATCATGGTATTTTTGGATGAAAGTATAAGAGGTTGGTTGCTTAGGATATGTGAATCACAATGAGCATGTTGCTCCTATCCTTGATAAGTCAGATAGTGAAGAAGAGACTGAATATATGCCTAATTCAGAAAATCAACAAGACATTGGGTCCCTTGCACTAATACCCTTTGGGAACATTTAAATAGTTCAGCCACTCATGAGATAGTTGAAAATTTAGAACATAAGAGTGTGAACCTTAATGGCATTAAGGCATCCATGTCCAGACATCCAAAGCCTTCACAATGTAAGCATCCTAGTCAAGATTTAGAAATAGATTCACATGAGTGTGAATGGGATATTTTCTTAGAACCTTCCATAGTTGATATGGATGTTGATGTTGTTCATACATATAGTTCTCAACCAAACTTAGTCAATGAGTCATGTGTAGGACTAGAGGATTTGAACTCGCATGTTGCCTTAGTGGATGATTCTTCACTTGTGAGGATGAATCCTAATTTGGGTAGTTTGGGAAGTTTCTTCATGGAATCTAAATCTTTAGTTACTAGAGATATCATTCATATTCACAACCCTAAACCAGTCATTGATTTACCCCTTGTTCATCTTGACCTAATTGATTGGTCCCAATGCAATCAAGAACCTAAGCTCTTAACATTTCAAAATGACTATGAAATAACCTATTATTTGAATGTTATTGAACTTGTAGTTTCTTCTACCAGTGAACTAGCTACAAATATGATAGAGCTAGACATCAAGTTGCTTAGTCACAAAATAAAGAGAAAAGAGAAGAAAAAGAATAGGAGTTCTAATGGTGAAAACCACTGTGTGGTGGTGTCAAAACCAAAAAATGTAAAAAGAAAGGATGTATTTGAGGGTGAAAACCTCTTTGAGGCACCTTAGGATGAGGTATTTGATCTTCTCCCTAGTTATATGTTCTTTGATGGATCCGTTATGCAAAATGGTTCTGGAGCTGGGGAACTCATTAGCTCAGAGTGGACCAATCTAAGCATGTGGTTCTTAACTATGATTTCTAAATCTTACAAGTTATTATTTCCATGTACAAATAACATTGCTGAGTATGAAGCTTTAATAAATAGACTTAAGATGGCCATAGAATGGATAATTATAGTGTTACACATTTATGGAGATTCACAACTAATAATTAACCAAGTCAATGATGATTGCCTAACAAAAAATGAGAAATTGGTACATTACAAGAAAATGGTTGATTCCTTGAGACTCTACTTTACATTCATCTCATTTCAAAAAATCCCTCAAGTAGAAAATAAAGTAGTTGATGCTATGGCTACACTTGCTTCACTTCTTCAATTAATGTAGCATGAATCAAGATTTGAATTCTTGGTGGAAGAGCTACATCACCCTATCTATGATTCCCAAGAAAATTATGTCATTTGTACAATTGTTGGTCATGAGTCATCTTGTTATGGTTCTATTTACTCATACCTTCATGATGGAATTATACCTAAAAAATTTAACTAATGTAAACATGGAAACCTAATTCAAATTACCTCTCACCATTCCCTTATCTATAGTGATTTGTATAGGAGGGGTCTAGATGGAACACTTCCTAGATTTTTAGAAAAGGAAGAATTTGATCAAGCATTAGTTGACATACATGAGAGTATCTATGGGGGACATTCTAATGGTCTTTCCATGGCTCAAAGGTTTCTTAAGGACGGGTACTAATAGCCCAAAATACATATTGATGTAGTAGCTTTTGCAAAGTCATGTGGAAAGTGTCAAAAACATGGTAACCTGATACATGCTCTTGGTAGGGAGCTCATTCTTCTATTTCTCAATAGTTGTTTTAGCATTGGGCCTTTGATCTTGTTGGGCAGATTCATCCCAACTGATCATGTGGACACAAGTTTATTATCACTACTACTGATTATTTCTCTAAATTGGTAGAAGCTATCCCACTTTGTTTTTCCTTAGGCAAGATAGTTTCTCTATTTATTTTGAATCATATTATCAATAGATATGGAGTGCCTTCCAAGATTATCACTGACAATGGAGGTTAGTTTAAAAATAAGGACCTTAAGAAACTCTATATGAAATTCAAGATAAAAAAACATTGGTCCTCTATTTACTTCCTACAAGGAATGGTCAAGAAGAAGCATAAAAAAAAACCATTCTTAAAATCTTGCATATAAGAGTTCATAAGAATGGTAGAGATTGGCACTTATAGGTAAATCCAACTTCGTGGGCCTATAGAATGAGTATTCACACTCCTACTTGGGCTACTCCTTTTGCCCTTACATATGGTGCTAAAGTAGTGTTACCTTTATAGGTTGAGATTTGGTCACTTAGATTTTCTCTCAAAGGTCTAGTTACAAATGAAAATGATCACACCATGAAAATTATCACACCATGAGACTTCAAGAGTTAGAACTTCTAGATAAGAAGCATCAAGCATCATTTGACCATATGAAGGTCTATCAAAAGTGCATGTCAAAAGAATTCTACAAAAAGGTTCACCCTAGAGAATTCCAGGTGGGAGATCTTGTCCTACATGTGAATCCTAAGAATCAATAGAATAGAGATCAAAAGGGTAAGTTTGAACCTAATTGGCTTGGACCTTATATATTATTACAACAACTTTTGGGTCTAGTGCCTATTTATTGTCTATAGTAGAGGGAGAGTAGCTTCCTAATCCTATCAATGTCTTGCATCTAAAGAAGTTCTACCCATGATGCCCATTCTATCTAGGGGCATTTTATATTATTTGTATATATTTATTGATCTTGAAAAAAATACAAAATAAAAATCATATATTTCAAAAATCCAAAAAAAAAAAAAAATATTTTGAAAATTCTATAAATTGGAAAATGTCCTAAAATAATGACCATCTTAGTGAAAAATACAAAAATTTCAAAAAATTTAAAAATTTTAAAAAATAGAAAAAGTGCCTTGGTGAAAACTTGGAAACAGGCACCTTGGTAGCAAAAATACAATTGTTTTAATAAAATTCCTAAAAAAAAATTTAAAAAACAAAAAACAAAAATTAAAAAATCCAAGTGGTGAAAACCTAGAAACGGGTGCTACCTAAGGCCTTTGTACCCTTGTTTCTTAGCATGCGTCCTCGACACTTAACCTTTCTCCATCATGCACTGTCCTTGTTGCCTTGGCTTGGAATTGGTCTTTGTCTAGGGCGCATAACTATGTTAGCTTCAGTCTCTTGTGTATTAGTCTTTAGGAAACCTCATGAACAATATTTTTCAACACCACCCCAATTTTATTTTTCAATACAACCCCTGACAGTGAGAGTTTTTCAACACTTATTGGTTTGGTCTAACCTATCATGCCCAAAATTTGGGGCAAAAACACACCAAATTTAAAAAAATTAAAATTAAAATTAATCTACCAAGTTAATACATTCTACACTAAATAGGTTATGGAAAGATGATAGAGGATTAAAGTGATTTTTGAATACATATCACTAAGATGCAGAGTTGACATCTCCACATACTGTATGGGTTTGAACCCCTAAAATCCTAAATATATAGGAACATTTAGTTTTGGTTACATGAGTTGACCAATTAAACATAAGGTTCAAATTGCAAAGGTATGAGATCAAATTCAAAATACATTTTAGGGTTTCTAAGTTCTTAAGTCGACTATGATGCTATCCTTTTTAACACTATACTAGATCAATCCTTAGGATAATCTAGCTCTACAATTAAAGGTTAATCCATCATGGCATATTAATACTAAATTCAAAAAATGATCATGACCTATTTTAAACTAATTCAAGACATTAAATATTCATCAATAAAATAATTTTGACATACATTTTCCTAGCAAAAATAATCCTATGCTACCATCAAGTTGGCTAAATAAGAACCCTTCGATAACCCCTTCAAAACTATAACCTTAAAAGTTTGGGTTAACTAAATCCATAATTAAATACAAAAAGATAATTATAAGGCATTATTAAAGTTTTTTCCTAAATAAAATAATTTAATCTTACATATTATTTCGACCTTATAACAAAAGAAACCCTCACACTCACTTGAAACTTATACACCTATGTTTTCTAGAGACTCACTAGTTCTATCTCAAACAATTTAACATTCATATTTAAACTAAATAATCTTTTTCAATAAAAAAGAAAATCTAACTAATAACACTATACATTCTTTAACTAATATAATATTAATATTAAAACAAAATAACTTAATAGTACTAACAACATCTAACATTCAAATCCTAGCGCTTAACTCTTAACATTATCTCTCCTAACTTATACTAACTTCATAGCTTACACTTTACTAAATTCCTATTGTCTAAACATATTCTAACATTAACAAAATTAGCAATTAAATATACTTTAAATTTCTAACATTAAATTATACTAACATACCCTACATTATTTTTACTTTAGTTAACTTTAACTTAACGAGTAACTAAAATCTATTTCAAAAAAACATTAACTATCTAACTTAATATCCAAAAATAATAATAAAACTTTATTAATACTACTTACTATTAACAAATTATAACTTACTAACTAAACCCTTGCTAACAGAAATTAATAAAATCTAATTTCAAAAGAAAACAATAACTACAACTGATTTTAACTAGCTAACTGACCTAGTCCTTACCCATCCCTACCTACCTAACCCTACTTCCTAAACCCCATGTAACCCCTTCCCACACATCCCAAGCAAGAGCACATGGCCCAAGTGGACTTAGGTGCTTTATAAGCTATAGATCTTGTCCCCCCACCATGAAGATGTACACCTAAGCATGGAAGAAAGTGCAAGGTTTTCAAGGAAGCCAAACATGACACATAAACAATTTGCATTAAAGTGGAAGGTGACTAGGTTAAAAAGAATTATTCCAAACAAGGTTTAAGTACCATTCTTAGCCCACTTTCAATGACTTGGCAGTAGAGAATGTGGAATTCAATGCCACAAGAAGGGATAAAGTAAAGGTAAGAGGGTTGATAGGATATGGTGGTGATGTGATAGTATAGGAATACTTATAGTTAAAAGTTTAGTGGGTGGTAGAATAGAATTAGGATAACATATAAATTTTTTAATTTTTTAAAATGTTAAATCATTTATAATTTATATAATTTAACTTTTTAAATAGTGTCAAGGTGGAATCCAAGGGAATATTCCCTATTGCAAAAAGGGATTTTTTTTTCCTATGCAATTTCTAGAGAGCTTATTTGCTCTAAGGGGGTAATCTTTAATTTTTTTCTCAAGTCTCATTCATTTTTTTCCTAAGTGTTAAAATTTCTAATTTATACAATTTGCCAAGGGGATATATATATATATATATATATATATATATATATATATATATAAGTTGATTAAAATATATAGTTAAATGTAATGCTTGAGTATTTGAATAGGAGTATTATGCTTCTTGATAACTACAAAGATGCAAAACAAATTACCATTCATACAATCAAAATTTATTAACATAATTTGGTATTGAATTGCATAGCTTCATAAATATCATCACTTTATCTAATTGACATAAATCAAGTAAATACAAATTCGAACTATAAGAATGTCATAGAAAGGATAAAACATCATTGCATCCATTTTTAATTAATATATGCCTATAAATTGAATCATACAGAATATCACATGAACATAAAGTATTCCATTTTTATTCATTCATTTGATTCAAGGATTCCCTTGGGAAAGAACCAAGGAAGAAAACCTAAGATCATAATAATTTCAACAATGAGTTTAATAATAAGATTTTTACAACATGATCATAATCATGAGGAGAAATCTCCCAACACATGTTGAATAACAACTCTGAATTTCTTTCTTGGCTCCATAATATGGTAGTCATTATGAAATCTACAACACATCAAGGTAACCATGGAGAGAATGAAACTGACTGAGAGACAAACATATTTAACATGATGACACAAACAACCCATTCAATCCCATCCCAGGTTTGTACAATAGGTTCATTATTGAACTAGACTAGGGAGAAGGTGGATGTTTCCAAATAGGAGATGTTAGTCACAACACCATAATAGATGCCCTTTCGAGGCTAATATCAAAAGAAATTTCCTTCTTTCATAGATGCCCTTTCGAGGTTGATATCATAAGAACTTCCATTCTTTCATTTCCCAATTTCTCAAAATAGAAACATGGTTTGTACTAATGAGTAGGGGCCCAAAACACCCTACTCTCTCCCTGTCCTCATCTTGAGGAGAGACTCTACACTATCCAGGTCCAACTGAATCCATGCTCCTATACATGGCCACTTTTTCCCTATTCGAGGGTGAGTAGTGCCAATACAACCCTTAGAATCCCCTCAAAAATTAAATGTAAAACATGAAGAAAACATTTAAGGAAAAACCCATTACAATCCCTCCCAAACATGTTCCTCAAACACATGAACATAGATATGCAAAAGAAATTACTTAAGAATGAAACACAACATGGACACATGAGCTTAAAGGATTCCTACCTTCACAATATGGTTATGGGAACTAAAATTTGAGAAGAGTTATCTTTCCTTCTCCTTCAATCTTGAATTTACTCTCTAAAACTAGAGGTTGGGTGAATAACCTTTCACTTTCAAATCTACCTCTAAGTAGGCTCCTAACTCAACCATTTACAAAATGCAATAAGTCCCCCACTTGAGTAAGGTTTCTAGAAACTTTTGACTTAACCTCACCACTAAAGCAAACTTCAAGGTGGAGTTTATCTTATCAAACTCATGATAAAACTTTAATTTTCGCAATAAAGCAAAAATGAGATATTTGGGTGGTCACCAAAGTCAACGAAAGGGTCTAGAGGGGTGGAAAATGCCCCCAACCCATACATATACCCCCTAAGTACTTAGTTTTCATGATTTTTTTCCTCTAGGACTATTTAATGACCTATTAAAATGCTTAAAATATTTGGACTTTCTAAAAGACTTTAAAAAATGCAAAATTAACACTAAACCCTATTAGGGTAATTAATCTTGATTACCCACTAATTAGCATTAGGTCACTAACCTAGTCCAACTCAAATTTTTAGGTTACTCAACTAACTCTAATTATCATGTTGAAATGCATATACGAATCATGAGTGTCAAGCGATACTATAAAAATCATTGTTACAAAATTTATTAACTCTTAATGATTACAGAATGATACATTCATTCAACTCAAGATACAAATAAAATATGAACAATGAGGTCTGCATCTATTATTAGACTCAACCTTGGTTTTCACAATGGTACATAGGGTCTAGTTTTGATTTTCTGTTAGATTCTCTGGCTAATAAATCCCACACACTCATTTCACACATCAATAGCTCGAGAAAATCACATGCATATATATATATATAACTCATTAGGATAATTACATAAATTAAAACATAGATCTTTCATTTAAATAAATGTTTCCAATTTCAGCACATATTTAATCATCAATAATTACATAATCAGTATAACATAACTTATTAATTCAAATTAGAACACTAGAATAATCATTATTAGGCATGCATATAATTAATCATAAATATTGTTAATAGGGCATACTAAACTATTTGAAAACATGAAACCTAATCATCAAGGTACCAAAATCAACACCCTCATCATCAAGTAAAAATGCTTCGTATCATTGTTAGTGAAATTTTAATATTGAAACAGTCGAGATAATGTAGTAGTTCTCGAATCACTAAGTATTAAAACATGGATGTATCAACTGCTCTCAATTTCATTAGGACATTGACAACATAAAACATTACTTCATATCCATTTCAATCTCCTATAACAGTTTTAACAAATGATTCATATTTGATAAGTACATATGAGGAGGGACTTTACATCCTCCCCCACTAGCCTTTGACTTCCTCCTAGAAGTTGCACAACTAAAATTTTCATTCCAAGATAGACCTTGTCTAAACTTGTACCAAAATTTACTCCTATTAAAAGAATGATTAATAATTCACATACATACCTAGGAATGGTAGCCTATTTTCCTGATTATCATTACTAAAAGTGAAGTTCAAACCATAACTCTAACATGGTTATGTTGTTCTAGGGTCAAACACTTCTTAAAACATATTGGTCACATATAAAAAACTTTCTAGTCTAATGTAAACATACCTATAGAGCCTCTATCAATAATAATATAATAAGATATTCTAAATCCCCACATACCCACTCATCGGGTAACAACTATACGAGACTCCCTCAATTGAGGTTTTCTTATAATGCAACTTTTCTCTTTATGTAGGGTTAATCACTTTTCCTTTAGAGTTTCCACAACATATTGATTATTTAATAGGACACAAAATAAGTCCATCACTTCACATGCACCTTTTGCATCTAAAAATCCATTAGGTTAACTTGTAACCTTATCTAGTTGTATGCTTGGGTGCCATTTCATTACTCATAATAGTCTTCAAATATTCATTGGTCCTATTATTAAAGTCTTGGGGGAGGGTGGGGCATGACTACTCTCACTAATGACCCCATACCCTAGTGTTATACATCCACTTAATTGTCAGGAATCCCTTTGGTAGTCCCATCATATGTCACTCTGCTAACAAAATTTAGAAGAAAGTGCCTCAAAATTTTTAATTCAACATCAAGGATGAAACATCCAACTCAAAAGTCTAAAAGAAATAAAGAGTGGCCACAATAGTAAAATTTTAAATCAGGAAGTGAAGACATGACCTAGAGGCAAAATAGAATCATCAATAATACAGTTGGCTAAATAGCCCCACATCGTATTGTTGGAAAAAAGGAAAGAACATTAAAATAGAAAAATCTGAAATTAGACAAATAAAGAAATAAATCCAATTACTTACAAAATTTACATTACTAACATAATGCAGTTGTACTAGGGTCTCTAAAGGAAAGGAGAAATCCTAGGTCCTGCAATAACAATGCAGGGATCTTGAATTGAAATTAGATGGTGTCCAAAGACCATGTTGCTCAACCTATGGTTAATCCCGCATGCTAACTACACATTTCACTTTATCGACATCGCCCTATGATTATGATTTATTGTACTAAGGGGTTCAGCTTGATTAGAACTCACTCAAAAGTGCAAATATGAGGATACTTAAATGAGTTCCCCCTCCATCCCCTTATTGTTACATTGGTTTCTCGGCGAAGAATCTAAACATGTGGGGACCTCAATGTTAGTAGAGTTGTACTCTGAGCTTGAAATTACAAAACTAAATCTCTCATCCTCAATTCAC
This sequence comes from Cupressus sempervirens, assembly GCA_028749045.1. Classification (NCBI taxonomy): domain Eukaryota; kingdom Viridiplantae; phylum Streptophyta; class Pinopsida; order Cupressales; family Cupressaceae; genus Cupressus; species Cupressus sempervirens. The sequence continues at coordinate 825,873,237 of CM053792.1, forward strand.
CATAATTACATATTTGGGAACCTACCCATAATCTTTATTAGGTCAAATTTACCATGATATACTGACTAATATTGTGTTATCACTCTCACCAACTTGGTAGAATCCTCCATATATATATATATATATATATATATATATATATATATATATATATATATATATATATATATATATATATATATATATATATATATATATATATATATATATATATATATATATATATATGTATATCTATGTATATATATACATGTCTATATATATGTATATATACATGTATATATATATGTATATATACATGTATATATATATGTATATATATACATGTATATATATACATGTATATATATAATGTATATATAGATGTTCGTGTTGTTCCATCATTTACACAAGTTCTAATTATCATCCGAGAATCTGTTGAATGCTATTGTTCTTATCAATAATCCATACTTCACATCCTTCTAGTCATAAATGACTTATGAATTCATCCTTAGGTTGTAGGGTTGCAACTAGTTAGGTATAAAACCATTATTAGAATGTTGTCAATGTTTACTTATTCATTCTTACAACTACCTCCTTACTATCAATATAGGTCATCACTATTGGTCTTATCATGCCTCATGGTTTATAATCCTCTTATTACTTAACTCTGATACCTGAAACTTTAGTTCATATTAGGTTGATGACCTTATCGCAACTTTACTTTCTCTAATTTGTAGGGTTATGATTGATCCAATAATTTCAATCCAGAGTCTACAAGCATTTTCTTAATAGTTAAAATTTGGTATTACTTGTGATTATACAATAAGCCTGCAAGAATTAATAGACTCGCATAACCCTAACTTAGTATTTTTTATTACTGTATGTTACATACTTCCACCATTCAAATTTTTTTCTTAATACCATATTTAGATAGATTCATTCCCCGATTAGGGTTCTATTCCTCATAGTAGGTTGAGATACTCTCTTTCTTTGTATGTTCCTCACTAACTATCTATTGTTGAATAGCTTCTCATATTAGTAATCCTATCATTCGAGGTTCCCAAATGTTACTTGTAGATTCCAAATTATCTCTTGTTTGCTTTTTAAGGATTACTAGAATAATATATTTTAAATTCTTAATAGGTTAGAGGTATCCCAATAAATTGGTAACGTGATATACTCTTCAAGTGTTACCTTCCTATTCACTCATCATTCATTTTATCTATTCAATATTTTAATCCAAAGGTAAAAAATTAGATTATGAAGATTGTAGGCTTCTTTTACTCATGTTTGAAAAGTTTAAAAGGATACTAGTTTACCAGATCACTTCATACTTGATATAAACTACAATGCTTCAACAAGTGATCAAGTCAAACAAAATCTGACTTCTACTATAGATGTTGAGAAACACTTTCTCTTTGACTTCTAGGTTATTTGATTGTTTTTGCTCACATGATTTAAATATGTTTTAGGGTTCTTAATTTAGTTTTCCCACAATGTGCTTACATTTGATAAAAATTCAAATTATTAATGAGATCATAATATACTTTAATATAAATATAACATTCTTGCATCGAATCAATTATTTTCAAGCCCTTAAGACTAATTTATCTACTATGGTTCATCATTTTCGATCATTAATAGTGGTTCAAAGTTTTACTTAGGTCTAATTATCAGTGTGATAGTTTAGCAAGAATACATTTCATTATTAAATTTTTGCAAGGGGAAAGTCCTTGCTTGATATAATATAATTTAAATGTCCACACTTAACATGGACCCATTATTGCCCAAGTGTAACGAAACTTAGCTTTGATACTAGAATGTCATGCCCAAAACTTGGGGTAAAAAAACACCAACAATTTTTTTTCTTAAATTAATCTACAAAGTTAATACATGCTACATTGAAGAGGTTATGGAAAGATAACAAAGGATTAAAGTGAGTTTTGAATTCATATCACTAAGATGCAGAGTTGACATCTCCACATACTGTACGGGTTCAAACACCTGAAATCCTAACACTACAGGAATACTTAGTTCTAGTTAAATAAGTTGATCAATTAAACATAAGGTTCAAATTGCAAAGGTATGACATCGAGTTCAAAATATATTTTAGGGTTTCTAAGTTCTTAAGTCGACTATGATGCTATCCTTTTTAACACTATACTAAATCAATCCTTAGAATAATAAAAATCTACAATTAAAGGTTAATCCATCATAATATATTAATACTAGATTCCAAAAATGATCATAACCTATTTTAAACTAATTCAAGACATTAAATATTCATCAATAAAACAAATTTGACATACATTTCCTTAGAAAAAAATAATCCTATGCTACCATCAAGTTGGCTAAATAAGAACCCTTTGATAACCCCTTCAAAACTATAACCTTAGAAGTTCAAGTTAAATAAATCCATAATTAAATACAAAAAGATACTACTAAGGCATTATCAAAGTTTTCTCTTAAATAAAATAATTTCATCTTACATATTATTCTGACCTTATAACAAAACCAACCCTCACACTTAAAACTTATTCACCTATGTTTTCTAGAGATTCACTACTTACCCACTACTTCTATCTCAAATAGTTTAACATTCATATTGAAACTAAATAATCTTTTTCAATAAAAAATAAAATTTAACTAATAACACTATACATTTTTAAACTAATATAATATTAATATTAAAACAAAATAACTTACTAGTACTAACAACATCTAACATTCAAATCCTAGCCCTTAACTCTTAACATTATCTCTCCTGACTTATACTAACTTCATAGCTTACACTTTATTAAATTCTTAATGTCTACACATATTCTAGCATTAAAAAAATTAAATACTAAATATACTTTAAATTTCTAACATTAAATTATACTAACATACCCTAAATTATTTTTACTTTAGTTAACTTTAACTTAACAAATAACTAAAATCTATTTCAAAAAACATTAGCTATCTAACTTAACATCCAAAAAAAAACCAAACTTTATTAATACTAATTACTATTAACAAATTATAACTTACTAACTAAACCCTTACTAACAAAATTTAATAAAAGCTAATTTCAAAAGAAAACAATAACTACAACTGATTTTAACTAGCTAACTAACCTAGCCCTTACCCATTCCTACCTACCTAACCCCACTTCCAAAGCTCCATGTAACCCCTTCCCACAAATCCCAAGCAAGAGCACATGGCCCAAGTGGACTTGGGTGCTTTCCAAGTTGCAGGTCTTGTCTCCCACCATAAAGATGTATGCCTAAGCATGGAAGAAAGTGCAAGATTTTAAAGGAAGCCAAACAAGACTCATCAACAATTTGCATTAAAGTGGGAGGTGACTAGGTTAAAAAACATCATTCCAAACAAGGTTTAAGTACCATTCTCAGCCCACTTTCAAGCTCTTGGCAGTAGAGAATGTGTAATTCAATGTTGTAGGAAGGGACAAAGTAAGGTAAGAGGGTTGATAGGATACAATAATGATTTGATAGTATAGGAATAGTTATAGTTAAAAGTTTAGTGGGTGGTAGGATAGAATTAGGATAATATATAAAATTTCTTTTATTTTTAAAATTTTAATTTTAAATCATTTATAATTTATATAATTTACCTTTTCAAATGGTGTCAAGGTGGAATCCAAGGGAATATTCCCTATTGCAAAAAGGGATTTATTATTTTTTTCCTATACAATTTCCAAAGAGCTTATTTTCTCTAAGGGGGTAATTTTTTTTCCTCAAGTCTCACTCATTTTTTTCCTAAGTGTTAAAACTATGAAGATGCAAAACAAAATTCCATTCATACACTCGAATTTTCTTAACATAATTTGGTATTGAATTGCATAACTTCATAAATATCATCATTTTATCTAATTGAAATTAATCAAGGAAATACAAATTCGAACTATAAGAATGTCATAGAAAGGGTAAAACATCATTGCATCCATTTTTCAATAACATATGCCGATAAATTGAATCACATGGAATATCACATGAATAGAAAGTATTCCATTTTTATTCATTCATCTGATTCAAGGACTCCCTCAGGAAAGAACTAGGGAAGAAAATATGAGATCATAATCATTTCAACAATGAGTTTAACAATAACATTTTTACAATAGGATCATAATCCCGAGGAGAAATCTCCCAACACATTTTGAATAACAACTCTAAATTTCCTGCTTGGCTCCATAACAAGGTAGTCATTACAAAATCAGCCACATGTCAAGGTAACCATGGAGAGATCAAAACTAATCAGAAGGCAAACAGATTTAACATGATGACACAAATAACCCTTTCACTCCCATCCCAGGTTTGTACAATTGGTTCATTATCAAACCAGACTAGGGAGAAGGTGGACTTTTTCAAATAGGAGACGTCAGTCACAACACCATAATAGATGCCCTTTCGAGGTTAATATGACAAGAACTTCTATTCTTTCATAGATGCCCTTTCAAGGATGATATCACAAGGACTTCTGTTCTTTCATTTCTCAATTTCTCAAAATAGAAACATGGTTTGTACTGACAAGTAGGGGCCCAAAACACCCTACTCTCTCCCTATTCTCATCTTAAAGAGAGACTCTACACTATCTAGGTCCAACTAAAGCCCTCCTTCCATACATGGCTACTTCTGCCCTATCTAAGGGTGAGTAATGCCAATATAACCCTTATAATCCCCTCAAAAATCAAATGTAAATCATAAAGGGAACATTTAAGGAAAAACCCATTACAATCCCTCCCAAACATGTTCCTCAAACACACGAACATACATATGCAAAAGAAACTACTTAAGAATGAAACACAACATGGGCACATGAGCTTGAAGGATTCCTAACTTCACAATATGGTTATGGAAACTAAAATTCAAGAAGAGCTATCTTTCCTTCTACTTTAGTCTTGAATTTACTCTCTAAAGCTAGAGGTTGGGTGAACAACCTTTCACTCTCAAATCTACCTCTAAATAGGCTTCTAACTCAACCACTTACAAAATGCAATAACTCCCCCACTTGATTAAGGTTTCTAGAAACTTCTGACTTAAACTAACCACCAAAGAAAACTTCAAGGTGGAGTTTATCTTATCAAACTCATGATGAAACTTCAATCTTCACAATAATGCAAAAATGATATATTTGGGTGGTCACCAAAGTCAACGAAAGGGGCTAGGGGGGTGAAAAATGCCCCCAACCCATACATATACCCCCTAGGTACTTAGTTTTCATGATATTTTGCCTCTAGGACTATTTAATGACCTGTTAAAATGCTTAAAATATTTGGACTTCCTAAAAACTTTTTAAAATGCAAAATTAACACTAAACCCTAATTAGGCTAATTAATCTTGATTACCGACTAGTTAGCATTAGGTTACTAAACTAGTCCAACTCAAATTCTCAGGTTACATAGCTAACCCTAATTAACATGCTGAAATGCTTATATGAATCAGGAGTGTCAAGCGACACTATAAAAATCATTGCTACAAAATTTATTAACACTTAATGATTACAGAATGATACATTCATTCAACTCATGATACAAATAAAATATGAACAACAAGGTCTACATCTATTTTTAGACTCAACCCTAGTTTTCACAATGGTACATAGGGTCTAGTTCTAATTCTCCATTAGATTCCCCAACTAATAAATCCTACACACTCATTTCACACATCAGTAGCTCAAGAAAATCACATGCATATATATATTAACTCATCAGGATAATTACATAAATTAAAACATAAATCTTTCATTTAAATAACCCTTTCCAATTTCAGCACATATTTAATCATTAGTAATTACATAATCAGTATTACATAACTTATTAATTTAGATTAAAATACTAGAACAATCATTATTAGGCATGCATATAATTAAACATCATAAGCATCATCAATAGGGCATAGTAAACTATCTGAAAGCATAAAACTTAATCATTGAGGTACCAATATCAACACCGTCATCATCAAGTGAAAATGCCTCATATCATTGTTACTGAAATTTGAATGTTTAAATAGTCAAGATAATGTAGTAGTTCTCAAATCATTGAGTATTAAAACATGGATGTATCAACTGCTTTCAATTTCATTAGGAAATTCACAACATAAAACATTCCTTCATATCCATTTCAATCTCCTATAATAGTTTTAATAGAGAATTCATATTTGATAAGTGCATATGAGGAGGGACCTTACATTACCCAGTTTTGTCATGTAATATTACCTATTTTCAAGCATTCAATCTTTATCCTTAGAAATCAATATCAGTTAATACACTTAAATTTTTAAACATAAACACTTAATTTTTGTTCTATGTCATGATCTTTTCTTTTTGTATTGACTGTTATTGATTTTCATTGAGTGTCATTATTCCTAAGTCTCTCTGGGATGTATAGCTAGAGGACTTGGGGCATGTGGCATATGTTTTATTTGCTACATTAAATTGGGCAAGCTAACATCAAAGTCATCTTGAACTTTATTTCTTTGATGCTTATGTTAGAATCTTTCCACATTCCAATTCGATATAAATCACATTCATATCTTCATAGTTGCACTTGTGACTAGTGATGATTGTGTGATTTTTTGATGTTTGTTAATAATGGCCCAATTATGAAAATAAGTTCCTTTACATTCTCTAATGAATTATGAACACAAAATCCTATGTTATGGTTGTCCTATTGCAAGCACACATTTGCATTTTCATGTAGCTTGCATTGTTAGGCTTCATGTTAGTTTGCATTTTTAGGCTACATTACGAGTTTGAGAGGGTTTTCCCTTCATCTTTCTTGTGGACTTTTAATCAACTATGGTCACATTTTGATCTTCATTTCCTTATCTTCTTTTGTGATTTGAATCAAAATTTTCTATCTTAAACAGTTTATTGATTTTGGAGCATTCTCTTTCTTAGGAAAATTCTCCTTCTTCTTTCCATTTGTTTCCATCTCTTCCAAATTTCTATCTTCCATTTACTTTCACCCCTCATCTTTTCTTCTAATTCAACTTTAGGGTATAATATTTCATTCTCGATGATCTACCTTGGTTTTGTGATTCTTGTATCTTTCATCTTACATCAAAAACCTTATATTTAGTTTGATTTGATCAATTTGTTATTTCTCCTTTATCTCATTTTGATTTTGATCATGAGGGGGCAGTACTTATCAAACTTCAATCCTTGATTCAATTTTATCCTCAACTTTTTCAAGTCAAAATTTATTTGTATTCTTTGTTTGAACGTGTTCCTGAATTGACCACACATCTAAGTTGTTTTGTGATCTTGAATCAACCTCACACTTCAATTTCTTTCTTTGACTACATGTGTTTCCAAATCAATCACACATTAGTCAAAGAGGGGAAAATGTAAGCACCCTAAAATGGTCACCTAGACTATGGGCCCCCATTATTTAATTTATCAATTTCTTGAATCAATGATTTGTAATATTTAATTAAATCAATTCAAATCAATTTCCTTGATCAAATTTGATTATTTCAATATTTTCTAAGGCTAATCATTTTATCCTAAGTCTTATTTAACTAAAAAAAAATCTCCCTTTTAATTAAATAAATCCCCACTTAAAGAGGAAATAAAATAAATAAAAATTAAAAATTCTTCTACACTTAAATACACATATTTCTGAGTGGGATTCCATTTAATTCTTTTCCTTTTTTCTCATTGGTGGATCTTTATTTCACATAGATCATTCTTTCTCCACTTTGATTAAATCTCTTTGCCTCTTAATCTTGATCATCCAATCTTCTTTATAAGGGAGAGCCCTCTTTTCATTTTACATACATACACTCTATGCTATTGTTATGCTATAGATTTGGAGAGTGATTTTTGAAAGAGTTTGAATACTAAATCTTTTTGTGGAGAATTTTTATCTTCTAGTCTTCTTCTCACATGCATCCATGGCTTCCATTATCATATCTCATCTATGCATTTTCATATTAGCTTAGATCTTGCATTGATAGATTGGATCTTGCATTGTTTTATATTGTTATCATATAGATTAGCTTTCATCTCCATTTGCATGCATATTGGATCTTTGAATCTCTCATTTTATGGTTTACTTGCATGAGCACAAACTAGGTCAAAACTAAGGGCCTTCATTAAAAACCCTTACACTCCATGGATAGAGAGCTATGAGCCACCATTTGAGACCTCATTCTTGAACAATCTTGGATATAATGACTCAAATAAGTGTGCTCACATTTTAAGCACACAGAGTGAATTTTTAAGAGAACTAGTAGTTGAGGCTTGGAAAATAAAGAGATTTCTTGGTGGGCTTAGCAATACCAATTGGATCTTCCTTGGAGGTTTCTACTAGAGTGTGGATTTGGACTATCTAGTCTTTGGGTTGGATCTTGAGGTATCTTGCAAAAATGTTATTGTAATTTATATTGTATTTTTTTGTAACTGAGAAGGCCTTACATCCCAACACATTGCATGTAACAATTATTTTATGAATAAAGTGTTGTGACTTGACTTTAAATCTTGCATTGTTATTGTGTTTCTACCATGTGGTTATTTGTTGGGGCTTAGGACATCTCCTTTGGGGAATCTCCTACCTTGTACTGCCTGAAGCTTAGGCACCTCCTTTCTATACATCTTGATCTTTAGCTTCAATTACCTTCAAACTATTTCCTCACAAGCACCAAGAGCTCTGATACCAATTATTGGAATAAGTTAGTGTAACTAAGACAGAGGGGTAAATCAATTATCCAAGTTCCAAATGTATAGATAAAAAAATTTAGTACTTAGCAAGTATATGTGCATGCATTGATTAGATCATCAAATATCTCAAACCTTTGTATATTACTATCCCAGGTCAAATGAACTTTGTAGAGATGTAAACATGAAATATCACAAAATTTTGACACAAGGCTTTAATGTGAAAATCCAATTTGGGAAAAACCACTACTAACATGCTATTAATTTTCACTATTCTAAAGTGAGCTCTATGAAGAGTCAACCTTGTTAAAGCTTACAATGCACACAATTAAATGTGACATTGACTAAAGGATTTCAATCAACCTATTAAAAGTGAGAATTTTTAGAGGACTTTAGAACATTCCATTATAATTTCACACTATTAAAGGATTTACTCATGACTATCAAGTCAACCTTAATCGAAAGGATTTATCCAAACTAATACAATTTCTACAAAGTAATGGTAGTTTGATAACAAAAAAACTCACTTGGAAATGTTAGATCTCTTATTCTACTTGGCATTCATTCCCCTTCATCTATGATTTATTGTTCACCCTTCAAGCCTTCATCTCCTTAAGTCTTCTTGCTTAGTATGCCAACTATAGTTTCATTCCTTTGGTCACCATATGAAGCAACACCTCCAGACTCCTCTTTCTCACTCACACTTTTCTTTTACCCCTTTATCTCCTTAAATAGATAATTTTGATTTTTTTTAGTTAGTCACATCTTAAGGTTAGGTTAGATTCATTGAATCTTACCTTCTTTCCATTATGTTCCCTCTAGAAATTTCTCTTACAATCCTCATCAAATTCTTTTTCAAACAATTTATCTTGAACTTTGTGCCACCAACTCATTATGTTTATCATCAACATGATTCACATAATTCAAAAAATCAATTTATGTTAGCTTAGATTCATCAAATCTTCATCCAAACTCTTTAGGTCATCACTTCGAAATAATTGACTTCTGATGCTTGATCAACACTAGGTTGCTTAGCATAAAGTAAATCTTTCTTAGACAATACTACCATTTTTTATGCTTGACACATACTACATTTTTCTTTTCTTGGCACATACTAAACTTTTCTTAGTGTGAACTAAATGCTTGGCTTACACTATTTACTCAATAAGACTTGGCAAACACATTCTTTTTGTAAAGTCTTCTTCTTCGCTTTGCTTCAGTATCCTTTCAATGTATCTTTAAGTAGATAAGAAATGCACTTTATCATCAAAGTCTTACTTGGTCTTAGTGCTCCTTTTATACACCATGTAACTCAACCTTTCTCTAGGGGCTCTTGTTATCCTTTCTTTTCAAATCCTCTTCATTAATCAATCAAATGATAGAATTTAGATCATAGTTAGCAATTGTCTTACTAGCATGTATTAGGTTTGACATTAGTGAAAAAATAATGACTGTTCCCATGATAGGATTCTATACTTCAACAATCTTCTTTTTAAAAATAGTGGCTCCAATCTCTTCAAACTTTATTGAAGTTTACTTTCATCTTCTAGAATGCAATTTTTTTGGATAGCTTTTTCTCTTATCCTTTTTTCCTCTTCAATTTGTCTCTTCTTCTTTTTCTTCAAACTCTGATAATGTTCTTCTGGTATATTTTCATGAAGGTTTATGAATTATTGTTTAAATTCTATCATATATATGGTCATTGCATTTTCCAATTCATATAATTCATAGTACTTGTTTAGCTGGGTTAGGTTAGCCTCATCGATAATCATTTGATTCCTTCTTCCTATTCCAGGCTTCCAACTTCTCCTCTTCTTCCTATTCATCTTAGATTGGTTTTGAAAAAGTAGTGACAAAATACATATTCATTATTCAACATAATTGTTTAGATAGTACATGTGGAGTAATATGATAGTTAATGCTGAGCACTAGTAGGTGTTGATTAGTTAATGTGTGTTAAGTCATGCAAGTGCTGAGCCAACAGAGGGAACCAAGTAAATAGTATGTGCTGAGTGAATGAGGTGTTGAGAAAATAGTGTGTTGAGCTATCCAAAAGCTAAGTTATAACATTAGGAGCATAGTGAAGGCTGAGCATTAGAGCCTTTGGATGTCAAGTGAATAGTTTATGTCATAGATGTTTGTAATGGCACAAACTTCTATGTAAACAATTTTTTGGCCAACATAATCATAATTTTAATTATAAGAGATAAGTATGGAGTCATATTATGAATCCATATGCAATACATGAAACCAATTAGATTGGAGGAAGTATTAGGCGGTAATAAGGATCAACTATAATAATTGATTCTTACCTAATCTATCAAAATAGATGTTTATTTAGGAAGGATAAACCCTAAGAAGTAAAGGGAGTGTGAGGAGATAAATGCTAAGAGTTTAGAGGGAATTCATGGTGGTTTAGATGGTTATGTTAGAGTTATACAATTAGTTCGAGAAAAATAAAGTAAATAAGTGAAAGGATAGAGGATACATATTTGATCAGGGGGATCAAAGTTTAAACAGAAAGGAGGATAACTAACATCAAGTAGTAGAGTGCTAATGGAAGGATCATTGTGTTGAATCATTCTAATAGGTAATACAAAGAAAATCTCTCAATTGAGTAGTCCAAATAGGATATTGTAAATCTCTTAACCAAATGCTTACTTTATTGTAAATTTAAATCCTGTAATAGGGTCAGACCTAATAGTATTTGTAAGCCTTTAATAAGGTAGACCATTCACAAGGTAGATCATAGATTATGATCACACACATTGTAGTCATAATTGGCCACACTTTACAACTATAGTAGTGAAGGGGTTCACCTTCTCATTCAAGGGGTTCTAGGTAACCAAATTTATTGTATTATGTGTTATTTAGTTTATGTTATGGATGTGATGCATGTTAAGTTATTTTAGTTTATATGTTAAGTTATGAGATGGATGTTGGTGATATGTTTTAGAGGAAAAAGTTTTAAGTGGTGATTCACCCCCCTCTCAAAACTTACTCTTCCATTTTTATTTCCAATAATTTGTATTAGATTTTTGTTCTCTAGAAATGAAAGTTTTATAGCTTTGGAGGTAAGATCTTGAAGATGGAAGTCTAGAAGTTGCGAAAGACTATTGAGAACTAGAAGATTGAAATACAACTTACCCTACATCAACTCAAGGAGGAAAGATATGAATTTCATCATTCATTGAAGATAAGAAAGGAATTGGCTATTTAAAAAAATGACACTCAATACCAAGAAGAAGACAGTACTGGATTCTTTGAGGATGGAAACTTAAATGATTTTGATGCAGCTATTGTAGATCTAATGGAAAAGAATGGTTCCCTAACTAAAGAAGTTAGAAATCATAAAAGAGAGCAAGAAGTGCAATCAATATTGCTATGTGAGATAACTGAAATGAAAAAGAAAGCTGAGGAAGAAAAAGTTATAATTGAAGAAGACAAAAGAATACTGACTAATAGACTTGAAGAGAAGACATTAGATGTGCAAAAGCTTGTTAACACACAATTGGATACAATGAATTAATTGATACCTACAAACCATGAATTGAGTGGAAGGGAAATTGAGATCAAAACTCTAAAGTCACGTAATGATCTACTATAAAATGAATTGAGAGCAGAAAAGGAATTCAATGAAAGATTCAACAAACCAAGTGAAGCCATAAAATACTTTGAGAAATTGATGGAATCACCAAGACCTAAAAATGATACTGTTGGATTGAGATTGACTAATGTAATCACCCAAAATTGGTCACATACTTAAATGTAGAATTACATCTTGGAATGGAATAGGTTCAAATAAATCAAACATGTCAAATCAATTTGATCTCATTCAATTGTGACACATGAATATTAATTTTAGAATAAGCATTAATGAGTCATTATTTTGGAAATCAATTTAATATTGATAAGGGATCTCTTGTCCATAAATGAATATTTTATTCTTTATGGGGTCCAAGGATATTCTTAAACAATTCTAAGTGGGTATCCACTTTAGATTGTTTATTCTAAGTGGGATCTGCACTTTAGATTGTTTATTCTAGTGGGATCTCTACCATGAATAAAATAGTCAACCTCCAACCTCACCATGGTTGGATTAAACTCTACCCCAAGCCCTTGGAAAAATATATAAATACAAGGAATTCTAAGAGCTAAGGGAGGCAATTTTAGAGCAAAGAAACTCTATTAGATTAAGCATTCTAGCATTTCAATTCTAATTCTATCTTTCAATTCTAGCTTAATTGCTCTATTTCTTAGCTTGATTGTACTCCATGCTAGCTTAATATTTCAATTCTAACCTTGAATTTTACATTCATGCTAGCTTGAATCTCTCATTCTAGGGGTGTCAATGTCACTAATTTGGTCTTAATTATAAGAGCCATTAATTCCATTTACATACTCATTCCTTAGTTAGAGAGAAATATGATAGTTCTATAGGGTTTTATTTTTAATTTTGTTTCATTATATGTGCTAACCCTATGATATAATGTCTTATTGAAGTGTGTTGGTTTTGTAGATACATGATCCACATTTCTCACACACATTTTTGGTGCCCATAGTGGGGCAAGAACCAAGTTTCTAGCTCCATTTTCTTTCTGGTATTTTAGTTGTATTCTCATGCTTGATTTTTTTTACAGCAACCTATTGCATCTAACCAAGTGATTTTGCAGGTTTCTTACTTTGGTTTTAAGGATAACCCATATGTAGATTGGTTTGAAGGCTACAACTCTACATTTAAAAATATTTACACATATCTTCCAAACCATTTGGGATATGTATCTGAAATTTCTTTTGCAATGTGGCAATAGTCCCGAGAGTCTTCAATCCAAAATTTACACTTATTCAAATTGATTTGCATGATTTGTAACAATTTCTTTTTTTTTTCCATAAAAATGGGTTTTTGGGTGCAAATAAGTGAATTTCTCAATCAACTCAGCATTTTTGGATAGGTCTAAAAATTATAGAGGGGGTTTGTTCTTTTTATTTTTAGTTTACATGTTATATTAATGCTCAAATAGTCAATTTACCAAAAATAGTCTATTTTGACAAAGTGGGTCCCATAGGAGAAAATGGGTAAATATGACCTAAATTCTACATTTTTAGAAACCTCTCTAATTTTTAATAGGGATCCCTTCTATTTACTTATATTTTGAAGCCAAAATCATAAGAAATAAATCAAATCTTGTTGACTAGGCCAAAAACCAATATTAAAAAAAATGACATTTGATGAATAGCTTGCATTTAATTTCACATGGATCAATGCAGGATGTGAGATTTTATTTGGGTTATTTTATGGTTATTATCACTCTTTAAAATTATATTTTCATATCTAACCCTAGTTTTGCACAAGTTGGATATATATTACATATCTTGTGTTTGCTTATTTTTCTTGTTGCTTTGTTCGTTGTGAGTGATCGTCGAAGCATAAATGAAAGGTACAATAGAGAAAAGATTTTTTGCAAGGATTACTAGGTATTTTTTTGGATCTCTATAACATTTGGATTTATAAAGAAAATGAACACTCTCATGTGTTTGGCTTGAGTGCTTTTACATGCTTTCATAGACTCACACTTCATTTGGTGCTCTAAAACTGGATCTAGATTTACTTTCATGAATATGTATTTCACATAGTAATTAGACCCTATGAACACTATTTGTGGAGTTCTTAGGGGAATGTGCTTTATTTTCTTGCCTTACATGGGAAGATCTTCTCAATGATAGATCCTCCTATAGGTAGGGATAGATATTTGTTATTATCTCACTATTCTTCTTGGGTTTGTCCTCAACATCCATTACTAGTTTCTCTTTTGAGATTGGTTGTTTTTTTTATTGGCTTTTCAAAAAAATTTGGTGAGGTGATTTTGAATTAGCATGTCAAAGAATTTTGTTTTCTATGTTTGGTAAGGTGAAGAGGCTAGAGGATTATGCTCTTTTCTCTTTCGAGTACATCAGAAACTTGGAACCCTTGAATCCAAACCAAGTCTTCATATGGTACAACTTTGTGAGTCTTCCTTGATTAGAGAGGGTTAATTGTAGTGGAAATTCCCTTTATTAGGTCAACTATGTGGATGGAACCTCAAGTAGTAATAGCCATTTTTGACATGGTAGTAGCAACCACTATATAAATGTCCTTGTGGGGGAAATCCTTACAGGTGTAGTCTTTTGTTGGGTTGTCAGATCTCTTTAGTATCTCTGATTGATTAAATTCTAAGAATATGTCAAAACACTAGTACATTAGGATTGGATTTTTCCCACTGTAGATTACAAAAGCTGTAGAGCTAAACATTACTAAGAACCATAGTGCTGCCAAATTTTATTTTCTAGTACTATGTGCATAATTAGAAAACATTTTGAGCACATACATAGTGGTAGTTCTAGGGATTAGACTGGTAATATGACATTATTATTGTTCATATGCAAGGTTGCTTTTTCCTTTTCTCATTGTTTGAAGAAGTTTGCTTGAAATCCCTAATTATTGTCTTCTATGCTTGGTTTATGATTGAAAATTTATCACACCTAGTTGGATATTTAAGATGAATAAAATCTAAGTTCCTAAATTGAGACTTTATGATCAAACTACTTTGCTATCCTATTATTTCTAATCTTCCTAGGTTGATCTGGTTAAGATTAGGCAACTTACTATTGAAAATTTGATTGAAAAAAATACTATCAAAGAGGGAGATTATTGCAAAGAAGGAAGATGGTTGATAAAGAATATTTTCAATCATTTTTTTGTCATTGATGTCAAACCTACTATTTACTGGAATGATAATTGCTTATAAGATCCAAGTACTATCACTTAGTTGATTGATGAAGAGGATTTAATCAAATAGATGTAAGAAGTGTTGGATACAATTGTTCAATTGTGTGTTGTGTTTGATATTACACAAATTTCATATCAGTTATTAGTTAGAGTCTACTGAGCTCAGTTGGTCAGGAAGGCAAAAGACAGAGTCTACTAAGCTCAAAAGGTTAGCAAAGTGAATTACAAAGTCTATCAAGCATTTGTAGAGGTTACACTATGAAGATAGTTTCTACCAAGCTCACTCGGGCGCTAAAGGTTTCTATGGTAGAAGTCAATTTCTACCGAGCTCACAAGGTTAGTGAAGGAAAGTTAGTTCTTACCGAGTTCACTCGATCTCCAAAGGATTTTGTAGAGTTTGTATTGTTTACCAAACTTCACTTGGTTAACACTAGAAATTATTTTTTGGAGCAGTGTTCACTGAGTAGGGTGGGCCAATGAAGGATTTCATTATTTTGAGAAATAAAGTTTATTTGTTTCAAGTAATGTTTATAGATGATTGATGTATTGTTTATTGGTAAATTTAACTTGTATATGAACTGACTTGATAATTTGTAATGTATAAATAAAAGGTCAAGTTGTGATTTCAAATGAATGGATGGATGAATGAATGAGTGAGCATGCAAGTGAGTTGATTGTGTGAAGAGGAAATGTAAGAGAATTTTGAAGAAGGATAAGATATCCTTGAGGAGCAACAAAGTTTTATTTGACCAGTGAGGATCTATTGAAGCAAAGCAAAGATCTATATTAGCAAAGTTCACTTGCATCTCATTCAAGTCACTTATTATTACTTTCTCACCATTGTAGCAATAATTCCTAAAATCTCTTAATAGAGTTGGTCTAACAACCATTTTGTAAATCCTCTAACAAGGTGGATTCTTCTACTAAATTAATCTAAGTCCTCTAGAAAGGCCATTCCTAGCAAGGTGATTAAATCTTGAAACCAGGTCACAACTAATAGTGTGTTTTGTAACATTTAATAGGGTTGGCTCCTAACAGACCTCACTTTAGAAGAGTAAAAATTGGTAGCTAGTTACTTGGTGGTTTTTCCTATATTGAGTTTCCACATTAAATTTGGTGTCTTTCATGTTGATGTAATTTTCTTTTGTATGCATGTTAATGATTTTGAATGCTTAAAGATCAGTAATAAGTTAATACACAATTCATCTATCGATTTACAACATTTTTTTGTGAGTCTATCGAGTTACAATAGTAATTAAGTTTTAAGACATCTAAAGGATCTATGGATTTTTTTTTGTGGTAACTAATTCACCCCCCCTCAGTTACTCCATTTGGTATTAGAGATTTTGGTGCTTGCAAGAATGATTTCAAGGATCTAAGCTAAAGATCAAGATGTCTTACAAGAAAGAAATTCCAAGGCTTAACAAGGATAACTTTTCAACATGGCAAGGTCTCATGAGACTCCATCTGGATTCCATTAGAGATATTGGATTGAAGTATCTTGATGAAGCATATGTAACTCCTTCTAGTACATTATCTTATAATGACATTGCTAAGAAGAATACTCATAGCACCATGATGATAGACATTGCATCTACCCTAAGCTATGAAGAATTTGATGATGTCAAGGATTGCAAAACTGCCTTCAAAATGTGGAACAAGATGAAAGATATCTATGGAGGTGATGATAATGTGAGAAGAGCCAAAGAAGAAAGTTTATGAGGTCAATTTGATCAGATAAGGATGAGAGAAGACAAAAAGATTGCAAAATATGTTGAAAGAGTCAAAGATAGTGTTAGTGCAATCAAAGCTTCTGGAGGAGATATCAAGAAGGAAATAATTATAAGTAAAGTTCTTAAAACATTACTTCTCATATATGCAATTAGAGTTTCTACAATTCAAGAAAGAAGATTTGAAGCAAATCATAAGATAAATTTAGAGGCCATAGTTGGAAGAATATTGAATCAACATTTGAAGCCAAGCTTTCCCTCAAGGAGAAAGGCAAGAAGATAAAGGTTTCTTAGTCAAAAAGTGAAGAAGAATCAGAATAGAGTTTTGACAGGGATCTTGAAGTGGTTGAAGCTCTACTAGCAAGGAAATATTCTAAAGGCAAAGGAAAATACAAAGGTAAGGTTCCTCTAATCTATTTTTCATGTGAGGAAATATGAAAAATTTCTGCTAGGTGCTCAAATAAGAAAAACAAGGATAAGAAGAAAGGTCACAAGTGTAATTGCAAGAAAGACTTCAAATCATTCAAGGACAAAGGTAAGAAAATATGTTTCATGGCTAAGGATTCTAATGATTTTGATGATGAAGAAGATGAAATTGTTTACATTGCTATGAAAGATGACTTTGATAATGATGAAAAAATGGTACTTATTTCTCATGCAAGAAAAAATGATATATGGATTATAAATAGTGGTTTCTCTCATCATATGACTAGTGATAAAACAAAGTTTGAACATTTTGAAGACTATGATGGTGGTAGTGTGAGGTTTGGTAATAATGAACCTTATTGCATAAAAGGAAAAGGAAGAATCTCACTAACCAAAGAGCTTTTATGTGATAATGCATATTGGGTAGAAGGACTAAGACACAATTTTTTGAGTGTGGCATAGCTACTCAGTAATGGATTCAAGGTGAAATTCATGTGTGGAAAAGAAAGACTGCTAGATGAAAAAGGAAAGCTGATTGGATTAGGCACTCAAACAAAAGGTAACTTGTTCTATCTTGAACTTGGTGAATATTCATGTTTTATTACTCAAGTTGAAGAAAGTTGGTTATAACATAGGAGGTTGGGTTATGTGAACTTTGATAACTTGGTGAAAATAAACAAATTCAGGAAAGTAAAAGGCATTCTTAATATAAAGAAATCAGAGGTTGGTCTATGCAAGAATTGTTAGATTGGTAAGATAGGAAAGACTAGCTTTAAAAGTAAGAACTATCAATCTGAAGAAGTTTTAGAAATTGTGCATACTGATTTGTGTGGACCTATTGGAATTGAAAGCTATAATGGTGAAAATTTTTTCATTCTTTTTGTTGATGATTACTCAAGAATGATGACTATCATGTACCTAAGAGAGAAGTTAGAACCATTTGAGAAGTTCAAATGGTATTTGGCTAGAGTTGAGAAGGAAACAAGCAAAAGACTAAAATGTTTGAGGTCAAACAAAGATGGTGAATTCATCTCCCATGAATTATATAACTTTTTCATTGAAAGGGGAATCAAAAGATAGGTATCAGCCCTTGGAATTCCCAAGAAAAATGGAATAGCTAAAAGGAGGAACAGATCTATCATGGACTGTGCTAGAACCTTAATGATTGAAAAGAACATTGCTATCAAATACTAGAAGGAAGCTATCAATGTTGTAGTTCATACCTTGAATCGGGTACAATTAAACAAGGACTCATTCAAAACCCCCTATGAGTTATGATATGGCTATAAACCCAATTTAAGCTAGCTAAAAGTATTTGGAAGCAAATGTTACATTTTGAAAGAATCTAGGAAAAGTAAATTTTATGTGAAAGGTGATGAAGCAATATTTTTGAGATATTCTTGAAAGAGTAAATTATATAGATGTTTGAATTCATCTTCTCACAAAGTCATAGAAAGTGCACATGTGAAAGTTGATGAGTTTGCAAAAAGAACAGAAGAAGAAAGCAAAGGGGAACTAGAAGACTATAGGAGATTTTTTTTTATTGAACTTGATATAGTGCTAGGTACACTTGTCAACCATGAATCCTTTACTCTTGAGTCTTCAATAACCAAGTTGCAAGAAGTTCAAACCAAGCTATAGGAACCTAAGTCACATTTTGATGCTACCGAGCTAATGCCTACCAAGTCTGAAGGACCCAAGCAATGTGGAGAATAGCCAAAACTTGAAGTTGAAGTGCAAGAGGATGAGAATATAATTCATTCAAAAGGTAAGGAACCTGTATTAGCTAAGTATGTCAGGAGATATCATGCACCAAATTAGATCATTAGAGACAAATTTGAAGGTACTATGACAAGAAGTAAGTTGAAAGTTACTTGTTTACTTGCTGATTTTGAACCTAGAAATGTCAAAGATGCATTAGAAAATGAAATTTGGATTGAGGCTATGAATGAAGAGATATAGCAGATAAAGAAAAATAAAACATGGAATCTTTTACCCAGGCCTAAAGATAAAAATATGATCGGAACTAAGTGGGTATTTAGAAATAAGTTGAATGAAGATGGTAAGGTGTCAAGGAACAAAGCTAGATTGGTATGCAAAGGATACTCTCAAGAAGAAGGAATAGACTATGGAGAGACTTTTACATATGTTGCATATAAAAGATTTAAGGTTTATTAGATGGATGTCAAGTCAGCATTTCTCAATGGTATACTTGATGAAGAAGTCTACATTGAATAGCCTAAAGGTTTTTTTGATCTAGACAAGAAGGATATGGTCTAAAAATTGCACAAAATATTTAATGGTCTAAAATAAGCCCCTGGAGCATGGTATGAAAGATTGCATAACTATCTTATTCAGATTGGTTTTTAGAGAACTAATGATAATAGTAGCTTTTACATCAAGGAAGGATCAGATAATAAGATTATTTTGGCTAAAATATTTGTGGATGATACTTTGTTCACAAGGAATGATAATCTTTGCAAAGAATTTTTAAAATAAACGAACAAGGACTTTGAGATGTCAATGTTTGGAGAGATCAAATTCTTTGTTGGTCTTCAAATTTAGTAGAGTAAGAATGGCATCTACATCACTCAATCTAAATACATCAAATAGATACTAAAAAAGTTTGGTATGAAAGATTGCAAACTAGTTGGAACTCCTATGTGTACTAGACTGAAACTTACAAAGGATGATGAATCAAAGGAGGTAGATTAGATATTGTATAGATCTATGATTGGAAAGTAGTAGTATGTGGTTCGTACAAGGCCAAATATTACTCTTACAGTTGGTATTGCTAGAAGATTTTCAAAAAAACCAAGAGAAAATCACATGATGGAAATCAAAAGGATCATGAGATATTTGAAAGGCATTGAAGATTATGGATTATGGTATAAATTTGGAGGTAATCTAGATCTAAAAGTGTTTATTGACGTAGATTGGGCAAGAAACATTGATGATAGAAAGAGTATAAGTAGAGGAGCTTTCTTTCTTGGAAAGAGGTTGGTTTCTTGGACTAGTAAAAAGAAAAATTGTACATCCCAATCTATAGCAAAAGTAGAGTATGTTGCAGCAACAGTAAACTATTCTAATATTGTTTGGTTCAAACAACTACTGGAAGGCATGAAGGAGGAAATGAAATAGCCTATTGTTATGTTTTGAGACAATACAAGTGCAATCAACTTTCCAAAAATCTAGTGATGCATTTAAAAACCAAGCACCTTGCAATAAAGTATCACTTTGTTAGAGAATTGGTGTAGGATAAGGAGATTAGATTGCAATATGTCCATACAAAAGAAAAAATTGCTGACATATTCACTAAGCCTTTACCTAAGGATGCATTCTTGTATCTAAGAGGTAAGTTAGGGGTCATTCCCCTATCTAAAGCTCACTAAAATGAAGTTTTAGTGATGCATCAATAGGTATCAAGTTGAAGATCTTTCAGTTGATGTAGAATAATCATGGAAATATTGCATATGAATCAGTACATAAGGTACACTATTATTCATTTAGTTTGTGTTGTCTTTCAAATGAAGAGTATACTGTCATATCTTTTTGAAATTTGAATTTTTTTATGAAGAGTTTGATGTTTGAAAAGAAGCTATGTAATTCCTTCATAGAGGGAGATTACTATATTTAAGAATTTTGTAGAATGAAATGTAAGAGGGAGAAATATTCTATTAGGAAAAGACTTGTTTTCAAATTTTATTCTGCTATGACATGTGTTCTCATCAATGCCAAAGAGGGAGATTGTTGGATACAATTGCTCAATTATGTGTTGCCTTTGATGTTACACAAATGTCATATCAGTTATTAGTCAGATTCTACCAAGATCAATTGGTTAGTAAGGCAAAAGATAGAGTCTATTGAGCTCAGTTGGTTAGCAAGGAAAAAGATAGACTCTGTCGAGCTCAGAAAGTTAGCAAAGTGGATCATAGAGTCTACTGAGTGTTTGTAGAGGTTACACTATGAAGAAAATTTCTATTGAGCTCACTCAGGTGCTAAAGGTTTCTATGGAAGAAGTCAATTTCTTTCTAGCTCACAAGGTTAGCAAAGGAAAGTTAGTTCTTATCGAGTTCACTCGGTCTCCAAAGGATTTTGTAGAGTTTACAATGTTTATTGAACTTCACTTGGTTAACACTAGAAATCATTTTTTAGAGCAATGTTTACTAAGTAGGGTTGGCCAATGAAGGATTTGATTGTTTTGGGAAATAAAATTTATTTATTTAATGTAATTTTTGTAGCTGACTAATGTATTTTTTATTGGTAAATGTAACTTGTAAATGAGTTGACTTGAAAATTTGTAATGTATAAATAAAATGTCAAATTTTGATTTCAAATGTATGGATGGATGAATGAATGAGCAAGCATGCAAGTGAGTTGATTATGTAAAGAGGAAGTGTGAGAAAATTTTGAAGAAGGATCAAATATTCCTTGAGAAGTAGCAAAGTTGTATTTGATTAGTGAGGATCTATTGAAGCAAAGTAGAGATTTGTATCAACAAAGTTTAGTTACATCTCATTCAGGTCACTTATTGTTACTTTCTCACCATTGTAGCAATAATTCCTAAAATCTCTTAACTAGGTCACACCTAACAGTGTGTTTTGTAACTTTTAATAGGGTTGGCTCCTAATAGGGCTCACTTTAGAAGAGTGAAAATTGGTAGCTAGTTACTTGGTGGTTTTTCTCATATTGGATTTCCATGTTAAATCTAGTGTCTCTCGTGTTGATGTTATTTTATTTTGCATGCATGTTAATGATTGTGAATGCTTAAAGATTAGTAATAAGTTAATACATAGTTCATCTACTGAGTTACAACATTTTTCTCTGAGGCTATCGAGTGATAGCATTAATTAAGTTTTAAGACATCTAAGGGATTTGTGGATTTGTTTTTGTGGTAACTGATTCACCCCACTTCTCAATTACTCCATAACTTTTTTGCATCCAAAAGCTTAATGAAAATGCACCTTGGATCAATAGGTGATTATGTAAAAACCTCAATTGGAGTGGAACATGTAGATCTAGCTAGACCCCTTTTTGTAGATGATTTGATGAAAATGAAG
Organism: Cupressus sempervirens; assembly: GCA_028749045.1. Taxonomy (NCBI): domain Eukaryota; kingdom Viridiplantae; phylum Streptophyta; class Pinopsida; order Cupressales; family Cupressaceae; genus Cupressus; species Cupressus sempervirens. The sequence continues at coordinate 825,895,859 of CM053792.1, forward strand.
GAGCACAATCAGGCAATGCTAGATATTGCCTCTGCACTCAGCTATGCTAAATTTGATGACATCAAAGGATTTGATTCTGCATTCAAGATGTGGAAAGCTCTATTAGACATCTATGGAGGAGATTAGAATGTTCAAAGAGCAAAGAGAGAAAGCCTCATAGGAAAGTTTGATGACATGAAAATGGAGGAAGGTGAGAATGTTGCTCAATATGCCTCTAGAATGAAAGAAGTGGTAAGTGGAATAAGAAATTTAGGTAGTCATTTGGAAAATGATACTATCAGTAGCAAATACTTAAGAACTTTTCTCCCCATCTATGCTATTAGAGTTTTAGCCATCCAAGAGCTAAGGTGTGTCCTAGGAAATCAGCTAACTTTTGAAGGAATAATAGGGAGACTTACAACATTTGAATTGTCCAATTATGATAACTACAGACCTGATAATCTTGAATCTTCCTTCAAGGCCAAGCTATCATTGAAAGACACTAAGGAGGTGAAATCAAAGAAGAAGAGTAGAAAAGGAAAACATGCATCCAGTGACAACATCACAGATGAAGAGGATGCGGAACAACTGGAAGCACTACTTGCTAGAAGATTCTAAAGAGGTAAAGGTAAATTCAAAGGTAAGCTGCCTATCATTTATTTTAATTGAAATGAAGTAGGACATATTGCTGCAAGGTGTACACAAAAGAAGAACTACAAAGAAGGAAACAAGTACAAGAACAAAATAGAAGATGATAGCAAAGATTACAAGGACAAAGGAAAAAGATGCTACATTGTTGAAGAAGATTTTGATGAGAATGATGTTGAAGTAGTCTATGTGGCCATGAAAGATGAATTAGATGAAGATGAGGCAACAACACTGGTAACCTATGTGAACAAGAATGACAAATGGATCATAGACAGTGGATGCTCACATCACATGACATGAGACAAAAGTAAGTTTATTACCTTTGCCCAGTATGATGGAAATAGTGTTAGATTTGGTAATGATGCTCTATGTCAGATCAAAGAAAAAGGCTCTATTAAACTTACAAATAAAATTTCATGTGATAATGCATAATATATTAAAGGGTTGAACTATAATTTGCTAAGTGTATCATAGTTAGGCAATGTAGGTTGCAAAGTAGAATTTGGAAACAAAATTGCCAAAATCTATGATATTGATGGAAACCTGATAGGAAAAGGAGAACAAATTAGGATTAACTTGTTTTACCTAGATATGGAACAAGAAACCTATCTCATTGTTAGACTTGATGATATGTGGCTATGGCATAAAAGGCTATGTCATGTTAACTTTGATAATCTGATTAGCATCAGCAAAAAGAAGAAAGTCAGAGGTCTACCTAAGTTAAAGAAACCTAAAAATACAATGTGCAAACAATGTCAACTAGAAAAAATGACCAAGTCAAGTTTTAAAAACAAAATCTACACTTCCAATGAAGTACTAGAGTTAGTATATATTGACTTATGTGGCCCAATAGAAGTACAAAGCCACTAAGGAGATAGATACATAATCCTATTTGTGGATGACTGCTCAAGGATGATGATTGCCATGTTCTTAAAGCAAAAATCTAATGCATTTCAAATGTTTAAGTGGTATTTGGCTACGTTCAAGAAGGAAATAGGAGAGAGTCTAAAGTGCTTAAGATCAGAAAGAGGAGGAGAGTTTATATCAAAAGAGTTTGAGATATTTTGCAATGGAAAAGGAATCAAGAGACAAACATTGACACCAAGAACTCCACCTTAGAATGAGATTGCAGAGAGAAGGAATAGGTCAATAATAGACTATGCTAGAATATTGATGATGGAGAAAAATGTTGCTTTGAAGTATTGGAGAGAAGCTATAAATACTACTATTTATACCTTGAGTTGAGTACAAGTGAGGAAAGGTACAAATGTAACACCTTTTGAGCTATGATATGGTCACTCACCTAATGTAAAAAATTTCAAAGTGTTTGGTTGCAAATTTTATATTCTTAAAGATACTAGAAATGACAAGTTTGAAGCAAAGAGTGATGAAGGGATATTCCTTGGATACTCCGCTAGAATTAAGGTATATAAGTGTTTGAATACTAACACTAACAAGATTGTGGAAAGTGCAAAAATAAATTTTAATGAGCATGCAAAAGTCCAAGTTGATGAATTTGAGAAATTAGAAGATTATAGATCCTTTGTATACTTCTATGAAGGAATGTCTATTGAAGATGAAGTTGCCAATCAAGTTGGGAATCAACAACAAATTTTAGTATCAGCTGAGTCATAGCTAGTGAATGTCGAGCTGTAGTCAATAGATGAGTTACAAAATGATAAAAATGCACATTATGATTATTAAATAATCACACATGGAAGAGATAATGAAATACCAGACAATGATGTGCAAAGTGACTCTAAAGCTGAAAAACCAAATGTGGAAAGAAAGATAGAACCAAGACTAGCCAGGTATGTGAGAAGACATCACCCTGTAGAACAAATTATTGGAGACAACGATGCAAGACTAATGATAAGGAATAGACTAAAGAATGAATCATGTCTACTAATAAAAATTGAGCCCAAAATAGTGAAAGATGCACTACAAGATAATAATTGGCATAAATCTATACAAGAGGAGATAGATTAGATTGAGAAGAACAAAACATGGACTCTAGTTCCTAGACTAGCTGATAAGAATGTAATTGGTACCAAATGGGTCTTTAGAAAAAAACTTGATGAGAATGGTGAGGTAACAAGAAACAAGGCCAGATTGGTTTGCAAAGGCTATGCATAAGAAGAAGGACTAGATTATGGGGAAACATTTTCCCTTGTTGCAAGAATGGAAGGAGTTAGAACACTACTTGCATATGCTACTTACAAAGGTTTCAAAGTCTACCAAATGGATGTAAGGTTTTCTTTTCTAAATGGTATATTGGAAGAGGAAGTCTACATTAAAAAACCAGAGGGATTTGTTGATGACAACAACAAGGATATGGTTTGCAAATTGCATAGAGCACTCTATGGTTTGAAGCAAGCACCTAGAGCATGGTATGAAAGACTGCACAAATACCTTGTAAAGATAGGATTTGAGAGAAATATATGATAGTAGAAACCTATACATCAAGGCAAAAAAAGGTAAAGATATTTTGATATCTAAAATTTTTGTTGATGATATAATATTTGGACTAAAAGATGCTCTATGAAAAGATTTTTTTGATCAAATAAAATATGAAATTGAGATGTCAATGTTTGGAGGAATCAAATTCTTTATTGGATTGCAAGTACATCAATTGAAGTATGGAATATTTGTGACCCAATCAAAATACATCAAGGAGATACTCAAGACATTTAGATTACAAGATTCAAAATTAGTCAGTACACCAATTGTAATAGGACACAAGTAATCTAAGAATGATAGGTCAACTGAACTGAATCAGACAATGTATAGATAAATGATTAGAAAGTTGTAGTATGTTGTGCATAGTAGACTAGACATTGCATTAGTTGTTGGAATAGTGGCAAGATTTTCTACAAATCCAAGAGAAAATCATCTAATGGCAGTAAAAAGAATACTGAGGTAACTAAAAGGAACTGATGACTTTGGTTTATATTACAAGATGAGTGAAAATTTTGAGTTGAAAGTCTACACTAATGCAGATTGTGGAGGTAATATTGATGATAAAAAAATTACCAGTGGAGGAGCACTTTTCTTAGGCAAAAGATTGATTACTTAGACCAGAAAAAAGGTAAAATTGTACCTCACTGTCCATAGCAAAATCTAAATATGTTGTTGCTTCTATCAATTGCACTAATATTTTATGGCTCAAACATCTATTGCAAGGTATGAAAGAAGAGATAACTAAACCTATGATTCTCTATTGTGGTAACACAAGTACCATCAACATATCAAAGAATCCTATGATGCATGCAAAAAATAAGCATATTGCAATTAAGTATCATTATGTAAGAGAATTGGTGGAAGACAAGCAAGCAAGGATGAAATATGTCAGCTCAAAGGAACATATTGTTGACATCTTTACAAAAGCACTACCTAAAGATGCTTTTGAGTATCTTAGACATCAGTTAGGGGCAATACCCCTATCCAAGGCTATTTGAGAAAAAGAAAGACTGCCCTGCATCAAATGAGCTGATTGTTAGCATATTACAAATTGATGCAAAGGATATTTACTTTAGGATCATGCCTAAAGTAATCAAAGTACTAAAGTTCCAAAACAATCACAAAGCAAGGTGATAGATGGAGAAATTGGAAGTACCTACAAATGGTACACTTGCATGTTAAGATGCTGAAACAATAAGTCTTTGGAATTTTTGTCAAAGAGGGAGAAGTAGCAAGAAACTAATCAACAATAATTGATCAGCAACATTCAATTGGATGAAGGTAGAAGTAGTAAGAACTAATAAAATCCATAGGATCAAATGGACAGAGGGAGAAGTAGTTAGATACTAGAATAACAGAAGATGATCAATGTATATAGAAGAAGAAATAATGTAAGAAGGAGTTAGGAGCAATACAAGATCAAAGTGAACAATGGTAAGCCATAGAGAGAGAGAGAGAGAGAGAGAGAGAGAGAGAGAGAGAGAGAGAGAGAGAGAGAGAGAGAGAGAGAGAGAGAATATATAGTAGAAAGAAAAGAAATCAAGATAACATATCAAAGAGGGAGTTGTGAAAATTGATGGTAACACGATTTTCCTTTTGGCATTTGATTTACTATTTTAACTTAGCTAGCATATTGATAAATTGGTTGATCAGTTTGGTTTTCCATCAATGCTAAAGAGGGAGACTATTAGAAATTTGATTAAAAAAGAATACTATCAAAGACGGAGATTGTTGCAAAGAAGGAAGATGGTTGATAAAGAATGTTTTCAATCATTGTTTTGTCATTGATGTCAAACATACTATTTGATGGAATAAAAATTTCTTATAAGATCCAAGTACTATCACTTAGTTGATTGATGAAGAGGATTTAATCAAGAAGATGTAAGAAGAGTACCTAAGGGAAAGGTTGAGTTATGGTTTTGTAATGAAGTGCAAGGATCAGTTAAGACAATGGTAAAATAATGTATTGATAATATACTTGAAGATATAGAGGTTGGCCACACTTAGAAACATTGGAGGAATAAGTTGCAACAAGGTTGACTACAAAGCTTAACTAAGTTCATTAGTGAGTGCTGAGCAAGCTAGATCAAGGTGAGTAGATTTTCAGTTTGTGTCGAGCAAAAGAAAAATCTAGTGTGTGCCGAGCGATACAAAAGGAGCTGAGTAAAGTATCATGTGCCAAGTGTCACAAAAACTTAGTGGGTGCCAAGTGAATCCATAGTAGGTGTTGAGCATTAGTAAAATGTAGTTGATGTTGAGTAATATAGTATGTGCCAAGCACTAGAATTTCAATAGTGCTGAGCTGCTACATTATTGGAAAAGTCAAAGATTTGCTAGATCCGAGCTGACAAGTTTGTTACCTTGAATTTTATGAACCAGATGGAGGATAAGGATGATGAGCTGGTGTCATAAAATTTTATTTAAACCATTTCTGAGTGAATTCAAGAGGATTCTTCATGATGTTTCTAGAAGGTAAAAGATGTGGGTTAGACTCAATGAATCCTACCTAATCCATTCAAACTAAAATTAAAGAAGGGAAGAATCAAGCAAGAAAAGAAATTCTAGACTTCTATTTAAGGAGTCATGGGCCAAGAAGCAAGAGCTGTTGGGTGTCAAATTTTGAAGTGATTAAAAGGTGTCAAGGAGAAGACATCAAGGAGAAGGAAGAATAGAGCACATCGACTCTGCTTCGATAAGTGCTCATAGAGGATATTGCACTAGTATATTGAGCATGAAGACTCAAGGTGACAAATCTTGAAAGGAGGACAAGTTGTCAGAGCTCTAGAGATTGAAAGCTAGGAAAAATTGTGAAGAGTTGAACTATGATATGAAATCTACAAGTTAAGTTGTGAGTTGTATCAAGTCAAAAGCCCTTGTTGTTACTCTCTAACAATTGTTGAAGCTAGGGTAAAATCCTATGGACTTAGGTTGGTTTAACAACCATTTGTAAATCTTTTAATAGGGTGGCATTCCAAGTGAATGTTCTAAAGTCCTCTAACTATGCCCACTTCTAATAGGGTAGATAAATCCTTTAACTAGGTTACATTTAATAGTGTGTTGTACCCTTTAACAGGGCATGCCTTTCATAGGGCATCACTTCAAAAGAGTGAGAATTGAGTAGCATGTTACTGGTGGTTTTTCCAAATTGGGTTTCCACATAAATCACTATGTTATGTGTTGATATTTCATGTGTTATACTTGCATGTTGATTTACAGTAACTTGCTAAGTAGGAAAGTTTAAGCTTGGATGAATGAATAGTTTAATAGTCTCATGTTAATTGATGAAAAAGTTTTAATTGGACATTTGGACCTTGAATAACTAATTCACCCCCACTCTTAGTTATTCTAAAGAATTTCTAACACTTACCCCGCTGTTAGAAGCTTGTTTGCACCTTGGGTTATTGTGCTTTGACTCCTCTAGGATCTTAGTCTAAACCTGTCAAATTTTTTCTACCTATGACTATTGAAACTAAGGGTGGAAGAGAGTTTTCTTGCTTCACATAAAGCTATACATCACAATGGCTAACAAAAAATGTGCTAAATCCAACATTCCTACTAAGGAAGAAGCCATACTTATTGCAAACATGAAGAAACAAATCCAATCAATGAGCACTCAACTTCAAAGACTAAAGGGAGAAGATGACACATCATCAAAAAAATTCTCTTGGAAGATTATTCTCCTTCCTCCAATGATAGAAAATCATCAACCTCTTAAGATGTTGAATCCAAGCCATCTAAGAACAATGCAAAAACACCTAAGAAATCTAGAAGTATCTTTGAAGGAAAACCTTGGGGACCTAAACCAAAGTGTGATTTCACCCCTTTGGGAAAATCTTATGAATCAACTTTGGAAGAACTTCTTGAAAAAAAACTCATTGTTTTACCTAAAGTTGTTTGACTAGAGTCTTCTTTATGAGTAACTATTATGCCTATCATAGACATAATCTACATAAACTTCACATTGCATGGAGTTGAAAAGTAAAATCCAAGATTTATTTAATGAAGGAATAATTCCAAAACCTAAGAAATTATCTTTTAAAGATACTATTCTCAAGCCTGATCAACATATGAAACCATGTCTAGTAATGGTTCAAATGTGACTTCTACTTCTACCAAGATGCCATTACCTTCTAAAGAATCTAAGCTCTCCAACATACCTCCACCAAATAAAGAACTCACTACTTTCTCTATTGACAATGTGTACCATCAAGGGCTTCCTCTAAAAGAAAGCCAAGCTAATCTTGACCTAGCTACAAACCTCTGCCATACTACTCAAACTAAATATCCAAAACCTTCATGTCTGACTACTCCTATTACTCCCACTCTAGCTAGTCCTTCACTATCTCTTGAAGAGCCTACCATGCCAACTCCACATTCTACCTTATCTGTAGAAGTGAATCCATGTCAAGAGGATTCTAAAAGTATTAAAGATCAAGATCAAGAACCCTCTTATGTCCCTCAAGATGTCATCCCTCCATCTCAAGAGCCACATAGTCCTTCATCTCCCATATCATACCTCTGTACTAGGAAATATCATGATATTCCTTCCACCATCCCTAATGACATTAGTGAAGATCAAGAGAAGGATACTTTTCCTATGCTAACTAAACTTCCTTGTGAAGATAAAAGTATTCCCTCACCCTCTTTTTCTACTTCTCTACATCTACTTCAAATCTACACTAAATCTATAAGTTCTCCTATAAAAGGTGTTGCTCCTATTAAAGTTACATGTGAGTCTATTAATGGCGTAGGTCATGTTTCTCACTCTAAGGATGTTGATATCCCTATCCACTATCCATTTGTATCTTTTAAATCTATCCTTGGTCCTTATCTATCTAAGCTAAAGCCTTCAAACCTTCCATCTATTTTGGGACCTTATATTCCCCCATCTCCTAATTCCACTCTCAACTAATTACCTACTTCTCCTACCCTAGCTCATGATCAACAAAGATATATATCCTTGAGTCCTTCATATAAATCTTTCCATCTAAACTAGCTATATCAACCTTTGTCATACACAAGTTGCCAGCCTTTTGGAAGCATTTTGGGTGATCAAATTAAAAATAAACATAATCACCTTATCTCCTCTAATCAACATGTTAATGATAAGAAAGGAAATACACAAAAGAGACTACAAAGGTCCATTGTGGCAAAATCAAAGAAAATATGGGTTCGTAAATCCATTATGAAAGAAATATGATCTAAAGCATCTAATGAGAAATCAAAAGCTATATGGATTCCCAAGTCTATTTTGAAGGATTTGAATATTGAACATAAATCAAATTTTAAATTAAAGCTTCCAAAGGCTTCCACTCCATCTTCTTCCAAAAATCTTCCTAAAAAGGTTTCAATAGCTTCCACTCCATCTTTTTCTAAAACTATTCTACTATCTCCTACATCAAAACCTCAAGCTATCTCATCCATATCTACTCAAATATTCCACTACCCTTCAAGGTGTGTGTCTTTGTTGATCTTTCCCTTTTTTACACCTACCCTTCTACAATATTTTGAAGCCTACACTTCCTTATTATTAATCCTCCATCTATCCATTCAAAACCTACAATCTCCCTTCCATTACATTATCAACATCTTTGAGCATACATTTCTATGGTCTTGGCCTATAATGACTTATCCTTCTAATAGGAGCACTATTAAAATTGAAAAAGGCTTCATCCCTCTTTTTAAAAAAAAAAATCAAAAAAAAAATTCAAAAAATTCAAAAAATTCAAAAAAAAAGTGCCTTGGTGAAAACCACTTCTTGTGGCACCTTGGTAGCAAAAAAAATTTTAAAAATAAATGAATACGTCCTATGGTGAAAACCACTTCATGTGGCACTTTGGACAAGTACCATGATGAAAAATTAGCAATGTGTAATTCTTCCATCACCCATCTATCCGCTCTTCCACCTTTGATCTTGACAAAGTTGATATGCCTATGAGCATTGGCTATCTAATCTATCAATTTCCCTATCATAATCTTGTGTATCCCACTTCTCATAGTCTCCATACCAAAATTTTCTATCCTACTCACTTGAGCCTTTGGTCTTGATCAAAAGGAAAAGAAAAAGAAAACTGGTTCTTAGAAATGTCTTAACATGTCAATTCTCTTGGATAACTTACATTTCATGACATCATGTCAATATCCTACATGCTACCTTCCGTTACACCATATTGCTATATCCTTTTACCTAGCATGGGTACTCTTGAGGAGTCAGTCCTTGAGGATCACTTTCACTTGCTTCATATTCCTTACCTATCCATCTCTACTTATCCACCAACTTGCTACTACATCTTGTCCTACACCTTGCTAGACATTGGGGACAAACCAATGCAATCATGCTTGAGAGCTAGATATCTCTAAAAAATAAAAGTTGCTAAAAATTTCAAAAAGTTCTAAAAAAATCATTATCCTTGTGAAAACCTAGCAATAGACATCTTGATAATACCAAAAAAAAATCTAAAAATCCAAAAAATCCAAAAAAATGTTCAACTTTCCTATACAACTGTATTTTTTCTTTCCTTCTTTGAGTGATTTTCTATCTGCAAGTTTTATGCTTTAGCTTTGCTATCTTCACCTGTACATAAGCTCTTAGTTAACTTCAAAACATTACTCATACCTACATGGATTGAAATTGGTCATAAATCGAGGGGGCAACCTACTTGTTCTAGGGGGAAATGTCCTATACTTTCTAAAGGTCTCTCTTACATTAGTCACCAATTGTTCTAACTGAGTCTAACTACTATTGCTCTACTACAATGAGATTCCTTTAGTGTTCTCAAAAACTCTCTCTCACTTCAGTCACTAGTTGTTCTAACTATGTCTATCTACTATTGCTTTGATATAGAGATTTCTCACATTCACACTACAACTTCCAAACATGACATCAATCTAGTTATACCAAACTTGAAAACTAAAAACTAAAACTGTTTGAGCTATGCTAAGATTTACTTTTGAAAACTACCAAAAACATATATATATCAACAAAATAAAAAACCAAATTAATTTTTTTCAAAAATCCCAAAAACATTCACAAAATTCCAAAAACTCTAAACATTCATATTGAATTAAGATCATTACATTAGGTGATACACGTTTGAGACAATGTTTAGAAACAAAAACAATATGCACTTTATTAATGAGCATCTAAAGAATCAGTTACAAAGACACAAAGCCAAAAGATAAAATAAATTCTCATTGAGCTCCTCCTCATGAAGGCTAGATATTTGGATTCCCAATAGGTGGTTTTCCCATTCCTATTTGTGCAGTTCCAGATGATGAAACTCCTAGTGTCAGTCTTGCACCTTCCCAAATTGTATCCATAGGAATCAGAATATGGCCACATCTCAACATAATGTTCATTTGTGTCATAAAAATTGTATCTAAGAAGGATATTCCTCCCCTATACTCTAGAGGGACTACTTGATGATTCAATTCCATGTAGTATGCCACCTCTTGTGTAAGCTTCTTTGACCATTCTCAAACTTAATTCATATTTGACTATAGTCTCGCTACCCTAGGTAGCATTGTTTCCTTCTGAGCAATGTCCTATTCTACCTTATATGTATTCATAGTCTTTTTTTAGGACTCCCTCTCAGGCTTCACTTCATGTATCTAATTCATGAAGTGGGTGATCCTTGCATTGGCAACATTTAATTGATCTTGTGATCGATATGCTATGGAATTAGTCTTTGCCATTGTTTCTCTAAATGCTTCCACCTTAGCTCATAAAAACACCATCTCATTGTGAATTTGTACCACTGATGCCCACACTGATACTAGAGATACCTCTACAGTCCCTATTCACACTCATTTTTCTGCCAACATTGCTTTTGCCCATTTTGATTCCTTGCATGCTCCATATTCTCGAGGTCTCTCAATCAAACCTTGAAAGAACTCTACATCTTTCTTTGTGTTATTAGCCTACCCTATCTCTACCACTAATACTTTCTTTAGCTCTACTTCCATTTCCATGAGTGCATCATTAACTAGTTGCAAGACAATACTAGGATGTGTTTCTTTGAAAGGACAAAATGAAGACATAATAGAACTACTCGCCTTCTCTACAGATAAGTCAATCATTCCCCCAAGATGTTCTTTCCATGCCAAAATGGCGATGCTACTAACTTCACCATAGTTCCTTTCTCAATGAATGGGGTAGCCTTTTCTATAGGCATTTGATCTTTTGTTTGGTTATCAGTAAAGAAGACATGCACATTGCTATCTTCTAGTTGTGTCCCATCACTTGGAGATTCAATTTCCTCCACTTTTTCATTTTTCCTTGCAATCTACATCACACTTTTAGCTAACATCTATAGTAGGATAGGATCCTCATTTTATTTTGTTGGATCTTGGGGCAATTCAGCTTGACTTGCCTCTACAACTTCTCATTCACACTGATGCACATTTCGATGATGTTAGAGTAAATAATTAATATCTAATTATTTATTCTATTACTTAAGCTTACTTAGGTCATGCATTTATTTAATATTTTATATTTAATGCATGTAGTGGTTAGTTGTTGACAACTCGGGAGTTTGTTCCTTTTTTAGCATATTCCACTTTTTGTGGATGTGTGCTGAGTTGTCAATCTTATCTTCTACCTCCTTCCAGCTTGTTCTACAAGCTTCCATGAGCTCTTTATATTCGGGCTCTCTCTCATTGTAATATCATCATATCATTTCTTATTGTAAATACATTTCTTCTTGTGTTTGCATTATGATGGCTCTCATGTCCGTTTAGGGTTTTTGCCCGTGCTCCATGCTCTTCCCTTCTATGGCTTCTCTTTGACAGGTTCGCATGCAGGTGATCTTGGCATCTTCGGAGTTGGCTTTCCTCAACTCCAACAGATGAGAGGATTCTCATCTTGCTTCTGATCAGCTACATTTTTCTCTTTTGTTTCTTCTCCACTATGTTCTATCTGCCACACTATCACTATCATCATCCACCCATCCTCCAAGATTTTCTTCTCCCATCTAATGCTCTTGTTGCAATTTTTCTTGTGATCCTACCATGGCTATATTTGCACACAAACAGATACAACTATCTTCTTATGGATTTTTGCAGTATTTTGATGTTTTCAACACACTATGGATAACCTCATTAATAATTTCTCACCTATTTATGGCAACAAACTCTTAATGCCTTCTGCTACACACTATTGACTTCTTAGGAGTAGGAGAGTTGTCCACCATCTTTTCCAAAATGACACACAATAATGCCACTCTGATTGATTTCTGTACATCTTATAACACATACAAATTGCACAAAAACCAACCTCATCTTGCCAGTACATCAAACATAGTGCCTTTTGATAGTTACATTTCACTCTTGTTTCTTCCAAAAGATGCTTCCCATGTGCGCTCATGCTTGTCCTCCAAACAAGCCAAAACTGACACACTTCAAAAAACACATCACATGCAACACAAATTCTAAGATTATTTACAACAATGATTTATCCAATCTTTACTTGGTTGAATCCTATGAGCATCCAAAAATATTATCACAATAGACAAACCTTCAACTATTTTTTGCAATGGGTTTGTAATTTACACTTGCTGACAAACGCACACGATTCTATCACTGGCTTTATTTTTTGCCTAGTGACAAATTTCATACTATTATTTATAATTGTTCTTCAAACAAAGATGCACACAGAGATTATGTGATATTTAATTTTTTTAGTCATGATTTTTCTAGAACCTCCATGATGTCTAAGACTAGAGAAGCCAAGATGAAAAATATGAACTTTTTCTTTGTTTTCTGACTATGTTGTTTTACTGCGACAATTTTGTAATTACTGTACATATTGTTAATTATTGTAAATATTTTACTTTTCATGTACATATTAGATTGGAATGATAAATTATTCATATTTCCATGGTTGAACCAATGGTGATTGTACTATATCATATTTTTACTCCTCAATGATGAAAATTAAACCATACTAATTTAGTGACTAAGTCCTAGGGTTGCATTCATTTAGGTTTATATTTCAGCTCATCTTTGCACTACAAAATTTCTCCCATAGCTCTTTTAGTAGCCTTTTAAAAAAACACAAGGTGTAGAATATTCAACACATATTACATTTCATAATCCCCTCCTTAATTTGATAATCATGGTCCATTTTCGAGATCAAAATCAAAATATTATATTCTTCAACTTTGAGAAAATCATTGTCAAACTTGGTCAAACATGGTCATATGGACCCTCACATCACTCTAAATGGACTCTACACTTTCTACAATCTATTATGCTCTATTCTGTATTCTACTAAATCACTCTTCATATCTACATCTATTACTCTACATCACTCTTTTTTGAATTATCATCTTTTGATTTTTCTCCTGAGGGGACAGGATGATTACATCATTGAATCTTACTTCAAAATTCTACTTCAAATTCTATTTCAAAATTCTACTTCATATCTTGCTTCTTCAATCAATTCTTACTTCAAATTCAACCTAATCTAAAGTCAAAGTCCTCATTGTTAGGGGCATCTATGCTCTCTATATCTCACACCATCTTCTATCTATTCTATCAATCAATCTACCAACTGACTTTTTGTCAGTTATCTGAATCAAACTTATGAAAACTAAAAATCATAGTTCAGTGGACAAGTATCAGGGCATTCTAACGCTAACTCTTGAGGATTAAGCTTCATTCTGGGGATATTCCTATGACTCATGATAGGTCTTGTCATCTATTTTATGGACTGGTATTGGGGCATTGTAATTCTAACTCCAGAGGACTAATCTTTATTCTTGAGATAGTTCTAAAAGTCTTATCTATTGATCTTCATACAATCAAAATTGGAACTGATCTCAATTCTCATTCTACACTTCAAATCAAACTATTCTTTGAATCAATGTGCTACTCACAAATCAATTCAAATGTCATCACCCAAAATTGGTCACATCCTTAAATGCAGAATTATAATTTGGAATGGAATATGTTCAAATAAATTAAACAAGTAAAATCAATTTGAACCCATTCAATTATGACACATGAATATTAATTTCAGAGTAAACATTAATGAGTCATTTTTTGGAAATCAATTTAATATTGATAAGAGACCCCCTATGCATAAATGAATATTTTATTCTTTATGGGGTCCAAGGATATTCTTAAACAATTTTGAGTGGGGTCTCCACTCCAGATTGTTTATTCTAAGTGGAATGTCTAGTTCAAATTATTTATTGTGAGTGGGACCTCAACTTCAGATTGTTTATTCTAAGTGGGATCTCCACTCTGCATTATTTATTCTAGTGGGATCTCCACCATGAATAAAATAATCAACCCCCAACCTCACCATGGTTGGGTCAAACTCTACCCCAAGCCCTTGGAAAAATCTATAATTACAAGGCATCATAAGAGCTAAGGGAGGAAATTTTAGAGCAAAGATACTCTATTAGATTAAGCATTTTAGCATTTCAATTCTAATTCTATGTTTCAATTCTTAATTTGTTTATTTCTTAGCTTGATTGTACTTGATGCTAGCTTAATATTTCAATTCTAAGTTTTAATTTTACATTCATGTTAGCTTGAATCTCTCATTCTAGGGGTATCAATGTCATTGATTTGGTCTTAATTCTAAGAGCAATTAATTCCATTTACATACTCATTCCTTAGTTAGAGAGCAATATGATGGTTTTATAGGGTTTTATTCTTAATTTTGTTTCATTATATGTACTAACCCTATGATATAATGTCTTATTGAAGTATGTTTTTTTTACAGATACATGATCCACACTTTTCACACACACTAATAATGAGTAAGGATAATCATCTAGAAGTGGTGAGAAAAGGAATAAAAGAGGTAAGAAATACAAACCCACTTTCAATAATTGTGGAAAATTGGGTCATACAACAAATGATTGTAGGAACAAAGTTGTCAACCATATAACCCTAGGAATAAATATAGAGGATACTGCTACAACTACAACAAACAAGGACATTAGGAAAATTAATGCAAGACCAAGATCATGAGAACTCAAAGATTTGAATGATACTATTACAATTGTCAAAAGTATGGACACAAAGCATGTGAATGTAGATGTAAGATCAAGTGAACATCAAACAAATAGACAAAGGTGCAACAAAATAGAAACTCCTATGATTGGGATTACAACACAAGGTATAGTTGTCACTATTGTCAAGAATATAGACATGTTTATAGAAATCACATAAAGACACATTTTAGAGGCAACTATAATAGATGGTTGAGTGGGAATACATGCTTTAGTTGTCTCAAGAATGATCATGTTAGTAGAAATTGTCCAACTCGGTCAACAGTGCCAAGCAATAAGTTTATTAAAGGTAAAGAAAAGGTCAATGTTGAGAAAATGAAGTAGATGAATAAGACATGGATAAAGAAGGAATATTGCAATACATTAAGTTAAGATGAGGTCCCTTCATCTAATGGATCAGGTTACCACATCACCCCCAACTATGAAATAAAAGGTATGTATGAAATTGATATTTGAAAATTTATATTATGCACTAGTCCCAAATATCTAAGATTTAAAAAGAATAAATTTGCATGAATCAAGATGCAATGAAGAAGTTAAGAGTAAGAGTTACTCTATAGATATATTGTTTTCTATGTTGTTTTCGAGCATGGAAGAAATTGTAGTTATTGTTGAGTGATGGAGTCAAGGCTAGTATGACTCAAGCTCGCTATGTTAGCCAAGCATGTTGAAAATCCTATGATAGTTGAGATTATAGATTTATAAGAACTAAGCATTTAATGTCAAATTTGAAGGGTTATATATTCAATTTTTGACTTTTTTGCATTCACCAGAGTTTGAAGAGCATGAAGAATATAAAGGTGATTTACAAAAGGAGATTCTAGTATTTGTAAACTAGATTAAACTACTAATTGACACTATTTTATAGATTTAAGAGGTATTTGGCTTGTGTCAAGTTATAGTATTATGTTTTTTGCAAACCCCAGGAAATTAAAATAGTAGTTAGTTCTTTGTCTACTATTGGAAAGAGAGGAAGGAAGTTTTCAATTTCCAATTGATTAGAAATGATGTTAGGTAGTCCCCATTCTATGAAATTCCTGAGATTTTATACAAGGGAGATCCATCTAGTGTGCTATACATGATACCACCAAAAGTTCTCATGATTTAGGATATGAGATGTTGCTATGATATAAATATTGCAGAGGTAGGAGACATGGAAATAAGAGATATCTATAGTAAGCTATGTGATAATGGATTTTTGAGAATAGAGAATAAGATTGTCAAGCGAAAAGGTTTAATGCATGCCCTAGATTTTTCTCAAATGTCTAAACTTGAATGGACTCATATTATTCTAAGTTGTATATGTGACAACTAGATTTGATTAGAGGCTAGAACAATTAGGATTTCTAAGAGGATTGTGCATAGAGTATCAAGGTATCCTACTCTTCATCGACCAAACAGCATGTAGAGTGATGGAAAGGTTATTTAGAAAAATACATGTGTCATATGGAACAAGAGAGGGATGCCAATTAACACTATTTTAGATCCCATTGTTTCCTTTGTAGTCAAAGTCATTGCCCATAAGTTTTTTTAGTTAAGCTGACAGAATAGTGTTTCCTATATGGCAATGGACTTAGGTTACCAAATTGTGAAGAGAGATCATTCCTATGACCTTGCTGAGTTACAACTACAACAGTTATAAGAAAAATTGGAATTTGTTAGGAAGGCCAACATTTCATCTTGCATGTTTGGTTCTTTGATTATTTACATATTTTTCTAAGCACAAAACACATTCCCCACTTTTGGTAAAGTTTTTTGGTAGACGAATAGGTCAGTTGCACAACAAATTACAAAATTCATTGAGCAACTTGGAGACAATTTTGAGTCAATCATGACTTGTTATTTTGAGGATTTTAAGAAATCCATGAAATAAAGATTGAGGATTCATGTATCATTATTGGAAAAAAAATACAATGATGTGTGTTTTCTAGTTTATGCATATTATACATATGTGCAAGTAGCAATACCATGGTCATATGGTTAAAACCCTTTCCATATGAGATCAATGTGGATGAAGCCTCTACAAAAATCACAACATTAATAGAAGAAGAAATTGATAGGATGCAAATATTTTGGAAACTATGATGAGGCAAAATATAGAATAGAAATTAATTTATAGATTGCCTTTGTTATAAGAAAGAAGAACAAAATAGTGAAGAAACTAAAAGAGAAGTTTGGTGAAGGTAATGAAGCACTAGAAATAGAAGATCTTGATGATGAAAAAGAAGAAGAAGAATAAAAAGGCCAAGCATCACTAGAACTAACACAAGGCATAGGTAAAGGTGAAGATGCTAATGCAAAAGGTGCTAAGGGAGAAGAAGCTGAGGAAGCACCTAAGGTTGCCAAGAAAAAGAAGAAGGCAAAGGAATAGGTAGTGGAGAAACCTAAGAAGATAGTGAAGAAGTCACAATAAAAGCCTACTATACCTTTAACTAGGTCAAGTACTAGGGCAGCCACTACATAGGCTAAAGAAGTTGAAAAACCTAAAGGAAAAAGATGTAGTGATATAGAAAAGTTGAGCTAGCCTACTCAAAAGACCTTCAAGAGATTAAGGAAGAAGTACAAGCCACAAGAGAATTTAGATGAGGAGGAGATAGAGTCTGATGACTTGAGTCAATTCAAAGTGGTAAGCCACAACCCCTCTTCTCATATTGATAAATTGTGTGAAAAGATTAAGGCCAATGGCATTTTGAGTTTGATAAGCTATGGAGTGTTGATAAAAATATGGTTGAAGAGGACATATATGATATGTTGGATAATTTTAAAACTACTCTTCTAGAGTTTTCCAACTCTTTACCTAAAAGTCTTTATGATAGAGTTGAGAAAAAAAGGCAATTCAATAAGAGACAAATAAGGGAAACTGCACTAGCCTAGGTAATGCTTGAATTGGATTAAAATATGATTGGTAAAGAAATGGAGAAGCATAAAGTGAAATTTTCTCCCAAATGAAAATAATTCCATATTTTGAAAAATATGAAGATGTGATTACCAAAAGTACATCAATTTGGAAATCTATTTATGGGTTATCCACTCAAGCAATAACTAAGAAAGGTGAACAAGAAGCTAAAAAGAATGAGGAAGAGCAAGCTAAAGAGGTGAACTCAATCAAGGAAGGTAATGTGGAGGGAACTAAAGAACCAACAAAGGATCCAATAACTAAAGAAGAGCACAAGGTACACTAGTATTAAGTGTTAATCCTCCACATGATGACCAAGAGAGTCAATAGGTTTAGTGAGCATCAAGGATGTTCCTAATAAAACATCACAAAATGTCGATCCTTTGAATGAAGATGATGTGAAGAAAGTTCTTCAAGACTCTACCAATGCAACATTTTTATGTAGTAATCCAATATTGGGGAGAGTGGATGAGATTCAATAGGTAGAAGTTGCATTTGCAAGGGAGATACAACAAGACACTTCAAATGTGTCCCTACTTACTACAAAGATAAAGGAAAAGGAATCATAGGATCTACAAAGAGATCAAAGTGTAAGCCTAGAATAGATTGATGTTACAACTAAGACACCATCTATTATGCCAACCATTTTTATACAAATGAAAGAGATAGAAGAACAATCTATGGATACATCAGTGCCCAACATAAGCTATTTAGGTTTACAATTTCATGCCCTAAATTTTACATGGAAAAACACAACAACAATTTTTTTTTTTTGAAAGGTGAACTAAAGAATAGCATGTATAGAGCTGTACTTTGTTTTGGAATATTCTATCAAACCATGGAGTATCTGGGGTATAACATTTCATGATTCTTGAGAATGTTAGAATGATTCAATTTTGACCATTGGGTTAGAGATAATTAATTTTAGTTGATGTTGAGGAATTTTTTTCCATACAAATTTATGGACTTAAAGTTCCAAGGAAGGGCAATAAGATTCCCTAATACTCATTGAACAACCAAGGTGTAGCATAGGAGTTAGATGATGATATCCTTTTTGATTCTATGTCCTAACCTAGTAATGGGACATTGCGCATAAAGATGTGAAGTATGGTCTTAGTTCAAGAACCTAACAAATCAAGGGTGTATGGATATACTTATTTGTTCTAAATATTCTTCTGATAATTCATTATTCAATATATATACATTTTCTTTTGCATCTTACGAAGTGATATTAATTTATTCTATTTTATTTCATCATTATACTAAATATTAGTAATATTATTATTTTTTGTTATTATATATTTTTAATCTATTTATAAGTGCAGGTGTATAATTTTAATGAATTCTCGCATAATGCCTTCCCATATGACTCTAATTTATTTGCCCAACCATATACCAATATTTGACTATGGTGACATATGAATATGTTTATTAATTATATTAATTTTAAGTTCCAAAAAATCTTATTATTAGTTATCAACCATTTAGTGATGGTTAACATCAAAGTTGGATTGCTTCCAATACAATGATAATTTCGTTAATTTTATTTAATAACTACATGTCATACCCTTATAAATTAATGAAATTAAGTAAATAAAAGGATTATAAGGTCCAAAAAAATATTGCAAATCTAATAACTAATATATTTGAATTCGTATCTATCTCTACACTATTCCACCATCTTACCTTACCTCTCTCTATGATTAAGATAAAATATAACCACCATAGATAAGTATGAGATAACAACTTAAGTCATACTTTGTTACCTATTTTCCCATGATACTCAACCCTTCTTTCTAATACTCTACTTTAACATGTGAATTAATCATGTCTAAACCGCAATTCCATAATAAATTTTCACTTAATAAACTAACATTTAACTTAGCATTCTATTTCTTTGCGTCATGATTCCTATATCTATCTACCATCCTTTCTACTCCCTATATTTATTCCTAACAAAATTATTTCCTAATTCCCATGCCCACCTACTAACTACCCAACCTTAACATACTTTACTAACAATTCTTTTTAACAACATCCTTCATTTACTAAGTCTATTTTACTAACACCAAGTCAAATGTCCACTCCCACTACCCTATACCTTTCCCCACTTCCCTAAATGCCTACATTCCTTAGGTTAGCATATTCTTTTCCTCCCACAGTGAAGGCACCCAAGGAAGGGAAGATTCTAACATTTTTTAGAGCATGTCCAACTTTTAACATATTCCTATGCACTTCGAAAGGTTTTCAAGAGAATAGGCAACTTAAACCAAGGTGATATGACATTGGTCAGTAAGGGATTTTTTCCCAAGTGTGATTGGGTGGTGGGTCCCTTTGTCTCCCCTATGTTCATTTTAGTACATTGACTATCCTATTGCTTTGAAAGGTGGATGCCCAAGCCCTTGTCTTGTCTTGTTTATGTTTAAGTTTTTTTTAATTTTATAGGGGGATGTTTATATATATATATATATATATATATATTTGATACTATCAAGTCTAAGGGGATAGATGCCTAGGTAATTTTACCACACTTGACTTGACATTACCTTATATGTATATTTTTATTATTAAACTTGTGAGATTGTGACTCAAAGGTTCCGACATCTATATGAGTCCTTAAATTCAAAGTTTATGCACTAGCACTTTATTACTAGTATGAGTCTCACCTCTAATGTATTATTTCTTATTATTCTAAGCATGAAATTCCCAAGGTATATTACTTTTGAATATTTTATTGCTCTATATTCTGGGGGAGGGATTATTTTCTTCTACCATACATTTTCTAGAGAATAAGATATGCATCTAGAACAACTTTTCCTTTTGGATTTTTAAGCCAAGTCATACAAGGTGTTGTTTTCTTTCACTTTAACTATGAAGCTAAGATGATTGGTTGATGATGAAATTGTTGTTATCTCCAAATCTATATAACCTTAGAGATTTTCAATGTTTATCATTCCAATGTATAGGTTCTATTAGAAAATGAAAATCTAAAGAATCCATTCCTATGCATGTACAAAAGAACTATATAAAAAAAATACTATAACTTTCTCCCATTGTATCAAATGCATGATATATGATTATACAATTCAATCACTTGTGTTCCAAATTGAACCAACTATAACAATAAGAATTTTCCACACAACAACTATGAAGTATTTATGCCAAAGGATTTATAGAACAACATAAGGAGGAGTGTTTGATTTACATGATTTCTCCATATCACATTCAATCACATAATTGTGAACTTACAATGATTTACTCAATCTATCCTGCATGATTTTAACAAGAATTATCCTACATGAAGACCCCATAAGATTTAACTATAACCTAAATGGATAGATCTTCATATTTTCACAAGCTTGATCATCTACTTTTAACATGTCTTTCCTCACAATAAATATTTCCTTACAAACACAACTCTATCAAAATTTTCAACTTCATTTTACATAATATACAATAAGAAGTAAGTCCCTTGAAACAACAATGGAACTCAACATCACAACCCATTATGAGATGACATGGAAATATTGATCTCTCCATGCAATTGATTTTCTACATTGCCAATAGTGAAACCCTAATTTCTTTATAAGAACCATTTCCTCAAAATTTGCAAAATAACACCAAACTTGGAAACCATGGAATCTCACCTCCCATCGTAGGCTTCTATGAAACCACCCACCGAGCAGGGCAAACAAGATTCAAACTGGGTGCCATTCCAATCTTACAAATACATAATCATCACAAAACTTGAACAATCCCATCCCAAGAGTATTTCACAATGGTTCACCAATGAAACCTTGAACATAAGGTCAAGGTGTGCTCTCAAAAAGGAGACTCACCATATCATACCATAACTACAATAAATAAATTTTCATGCCCTTTTTGGGCTTTTCACAAATAAACAAAATTCCATGTCATTTCAGGGCTTCCACAAACATCCTCCAAACATTCTACCAACAACTATAGCTTCCTTGAATCCTATGCTCCATTAACTTCCTTTCTACACTTTCTTTCCCTTATCACCCCCAAAGAAAGATATGAATGAATATGGCATGTAATGGAGCCTGTACTCCAAGGTTCTCAACTATATTTCAAGCCCAACTAAGCCCTTCACCTTGGACCTCTCTTCCCTTCCCATAGGGTGAGTGAAGCCCTCACACCCATAACAACACTTGGCATTCAAATCAAAACAAAAAAATTAAGAAAGAGAGTGAAGAAAATTACATGGACACAATACCCATTCACACCATCACAACACAATAAAAAAATCTACAATACCAACATTCATTATACAATGCATGATCCCATAACAATTGCTCCATGCTTGTAGATTCACTATGCAATGCTAAAAGAAAGAATATGGTCATGGTTTGAACACCAACCTTGGTCCAATATAAAGGCAATGATAGTTGTAGTAGAGCTCCCATAATCTCCCTTCAAACCCTAATTGTCTCTAAACTTAGAGAGTGGGTGAACACCCCACTAGTTTGTCCAAGACTCCCTAAAAAGGTCTTCCCACTAACTTTCTTTTAGCAAAAACACCAAGCCATTTCTTCTTACAAACTTGTCTCCCTCTAAGTTTTCTATATTTGACTTAGTGAAAACATGGGAGAGAACACATGTGGCAAGTCCATTTTTGAATTAAAGAAACAATGCATGGGTAAAAGGGCCCCCTAGGCTACCTAGTCACTGTCATGGTCAAAATAAGGTGCCTAACATATTATACTATTGCATGCAGTAGCTCATTTTCACATACAAGACACTTTGGGACCACATAATGACCCCTCAAAACCCTAGTCAAGTCTAAATTCAAATTTCCTTTGATTATGATCCATCCTACCCCTTGTCAAGTGGGTTTACTTACTCATTAGAAAGGTAATTAGTCTTAGGGTAAAATGCCACCATAACCAAAACCCTAGATGACATGTCATTGCACCCAAAATACACAAGTGTCAAGTGACACATAAAAGCACATTCCACATCACCATGACATGTCCCTAATGCATCTTTATTATTAAACATTTCCTCATACAAGAAAACTTACATTTACAAAATAAAATACATCACAACAAGGCTTTTGATCTTCCAAAGATTCACCTTGGTTAAACTGTATTCAGATAGGTTTGGATCTTGTTTCCACCAAAATTTCCATGGTTCCACTTCTTGCACATTAAACTGAAGCATTAGTAGTCCAAGGAGGTCATATATATATATATATATATATATATATATATATACACACACACACACACATATACATATAATTTAAAAATATAATCTTATTAACATGATTCAATTAAATTTTCTTTAATAATCATTTCAAATAAATCATTTAAAATGTTAAAATATCAAGATCTGCATATCATAAACCGTCATAATCAAATCAACATTTATCTGCATATCACATTAAATCACAAATCATCATTATCAAATTAACATTTATCTGCATATCACATTAAATCATAAACCATCATAATCAAATTAACATTTATCTACATATCACATTAAATCATTAACCATCATAATCAAATTAACATTTATCTTCATATCACATTAAATTATAAACCATCATAATCAAATTAACATTTATCTACGTATCACATTAAATCATAAACCATCATAATCAAATTATCATTTATCTACATATCACATTAAATCATGAGTCATCGTAATCATCATATCATAATCTAATTCTATCATGTCATAAAGTTGCATCCATATGTGTTCAATCATTCCATTCACAATATCAGGTTCTTAGTACATATCATAGGTGCAAAACACTACTGTAAATGTCAAAATCAATAGATAATATAAGCCATTGTCCTTCTAAGTCTCGAATAATGTCAAAATATCCAAATCTTGAATTTCAAAATGCAAGTAACATACCTCCACTTAAACATTACAATCACATTACAAGAATTTTTGCAATTCAGCTTCTATCAAAGCAATTGAAAAAGGTTAGAACATGAATGAAATCATTAATTATGTCATTTATGTCTTAATGTGCATACATAAGTGTGGATCATCAAAATGTAGATATTAAAATATCATAACCCTATAGTCTCAAAAGTATATCAAAACATCAAATTAGAAGTATCATAATGCAAATATGTCATCTATACTATGACAGATCTGGTGAGGCCTCACATACAAGTTGTAGTGATTTTTGAGAAGGATGGAACATAAGTGCATAAGGGTCAAGAAGCAAGTCCCATACCTATTCCACCATCATAGGGTGAAGTCCAAAAGGAAGGAGATAAGACTAAATATTTGAAGCTGACTACGAAACCTAAGGAGAAAATTGTAATACAAACTCTAGTTACATTGCTAGTTTCTACATCTCCTCTTAGTTGTCACACTCTTTAGAGATTGATTACACATGCCACACCACTATAGATATCAAGGCCAACTTCCAACACACCCAAGAGTGTTGAATTTACATCATTTGAGGATGTAAGTTTAGATGACATGATTGAACTACCAATAAATGATCATTCTTCAATATGCTCTACAAAGGAAGAAGAGGCAAGAAATCTTATGGAGGGAGCATAAGATAAAGCAAGTTTTGCATGAAATTAAAGAAATATTTTTTCAGATTTTAGTCTCCCAAAAATGAATGAAGATAATCCCATTAAAGATAAACTTGTCACTATTGTGGACAAGACAAAGGATGAAGAGTTAGATTCTAATGTTAAATTATTATAATGGTGAGAAAGAAAATTTCATATAAGGGTTTTAGAGAAGATATCTAGTGTTATTGCACTAAGATAGGTTGATCTTTGAACCAATGGAAGGTGTGAACAAGGCGTTAGAGGAAATTTTCTCTCTCTACACAAAGCTATGCAATGTTGATCTATATACTAAGGAAAAATAATAGGCTATTGACCTACTACAAGGACATTTGCAGCTCACAGGTAGGACATTAAAACTATCTCCTAGTTATAGTCAGATACACTTTTAGAGGTTATTGATAACTTAGAGTAGGCTTGCCAACTTGTAAGAAAATGATGCCAATATCAAACCTACTCTTTTCAATATCTAGTCCATGTTAACTCCTCACATGGAAATGTTACACAAGGAACTAGCCTTTGCAGATACTTTGATGAAGAAATATTCTCAACTTTCTACACATGAAAGCTTACTTGACCTAGCTTCTAATCTTGAAATACATATTGATTCATTAGTTTCAACATGTGATAACTAGGATGCAACATTAAAGATTATCATGGAGCTACACAAGCCATTCCTAGACAAATACACTATAATTGTACAACCCAATTGACAGAAGTGTCAAAAAAAGGGCCATATGAAATTTTTGGGATATGTTTTGGTCTATGAAGTTTTGGATAAGTATTTTTAGAATATCTACTCAGTGAGGGTAATGCATGAAGAAACATAAAATGAAGTATTTCCTTAGGGGGAGTAATAAGGTATTGAAGACAAACAACAATTTTGCAAATTTTGAAATTTTGAAGTTTTGTATTGAAGCCAAACAATGAAAATAGATTATCTAACTTATGCATTAGATAAGAATGTTATTCCATGATAAAGTGTTTTTTCCACTCATGTCAAAGGGGGAGATTGTTAATCTCATATTGGTTTTGACAAAGTAGTGACAAAACACTTAGTCACTATTCATCACAACTATTCAAATAGTACATGTCGAGTAATAAAATAGTTAGTGTTGAGAACTGGTAGGTGCCAAGCAATAAGTGCATGTTGAGTCATTCAAGTGCTAAGCCAATAGAATGAGCTGAGAAAATAATATGTGCCAAGTGATTTTTCTATTGAGAAAATAGAGTGTGTCAAGCTATTTAGAAGTTGAGTTACAACATTAGGAGAATAGTGAAGGCTAAGCATCAGAGCCTTTGGATGTCAAGTGAATAGTTTATGTCATATATATTTGTAATGACATAAACTTCTATGTAAACCATTTTTGGGCCAAAATAATCATAATATGGATTATAAAAGATAACTATGAAGTCATATTATGAATCCCTATGCAATACATGCAACCAATTAGATTGAGGGAAGTAATAGGGAAGCATTAGGCAACAATAAGGATCAACCATAGTCATTGATTCTTACCTAATCCATCACCACCAATGTTTATTTAAGAAGGCTAAACCCTAAGAAATAATGGGAGTGCAAGGAGATGAATGCTAAGAGTTTAGAGGGCATTCATGGTGGTTTAGATGGCTATGATAGAGTTATACATTGTAGAATTAGTTTGAGAAGAACAATGTAAAGAAGTGAAAGGAAAAAGGAGACATATCTGATCAGGAGGATCAAGGTTTAAATAGTAAGGAGGATATCTGACATCAAGAAGTAGAGTGATAATTGAAGGATCATGGTGTTGAATCATTATAATAGGTGATTTTAGATATCTCTTAACTGAGTAGTCCTAATAGGCTATTGTAAATATCTTAATAGAGTACTTAATTTATTGTAAGTTTACATCCTCTAACAAGGTGAGACCTAACAGTCTTTGTAAGCTTTTAAAAAAGTACACCTATCATAGGGTAGATCATAGATTATGATCAAACACATTGTAGCCATAATTGGCCACACTTTACAACTATAGTAGTGAAGATTTGTGGGTGTCATCCCCACCCTAGTTTTACTTCTCATTGGAGGATTTGTGGGTAATCATATTTATTGTGTTATTTTTTATTTAATTTATGCTATGGATGTGATGCATGTTAAGTTATTTCATTTTATATGTGAAGTTATGAGATGAATGTTGGTGATATGTGTTAGAGGAAAATATTTTAAGTGCTGATTCACCCCCCCTAGAACTTACTTTCCCATTGTTATTTTTAACATTTTGACTACTTTTTTCTTGTCATGGTTTATTTTGTGGTGGAGAGATTTGACCTCTTATTTTATTAGTTGGTACTTTTTCCTCTTCTTCCATCCTTTTCTTCTCTCCAACATATGTAGCTAATATCTTTGGCTTCTTCTTTGATCTTCTTCCACTTCCATTTCCCTGATTCTCTTAGATCTTTTAGGATTTTCCTCTTCTTTTACTTGTTTGACTATGACCTTTATGTTTATGTTAATTTTGGTGAAGATTTTATAGACTTCCTTGTAGATGTAATCTCTCTAACTTCTTCCTCTACTAGAGGCCAATCTATTGTGACTAAGGGTGTTTTAGGTGTAGTAACTACTGGTGGAGTGTTCTATGAAGGTTTCATAAACAAAGGTTGGGATAATAAGATGTTGCTTTGTCCACTTGCCTTTCTTTTAAAAGTTATTTCTTTTTCTTCTACAAAATCCCCCTTAGTCATTTGCATATCTTTTAGCATTTTCTTAATTACATTGTCAAACTTCTTCTTAATTTCTTTACATATTTTTTTATTGTCGTATATCTTTTACTCTTTCTTCAAACGTGACCCATATATCACTATTTTCATCTGTATTATATTTTAGTTTTGCCTCCATCCATATTTTATCAGTTTCTATCATGAAAAATATGTCATATTTATACTTATCTACAATAGATTTTGGAATCGTTATTCTCGTCTTCATCTCTATCTAAAATGATTTCATCATACATGTTATGTTATTGGTCATGTACTCTGAATATTTTCTAATGTAATAACTCACTAACTCTATAGTGTATTTATCAAACTTCCATTCAGATGTAGGCATGTTATGAAATCTCTTCAACATCTAAAATAAAATATAAGTAGTGATTCAAATATGAAAGTCTCATATTTTCTCTTCTTTATGCTTTCAATGTTATCAAATAGCCGTTGTCTTAGAATCCCACAAAGATTGACTTCTATTGTGTCTACACACATCTTGTAAGCAACATGATGAATCATAATGATATCTCATCCTCTCTAGAACTAGACTTCATATTATAATCTAAAATATTACTTAAGAAACCTTACACTAGTTTTCTTAATTAAGTTAAGCATCATGTCTCTACCATTCCACTTAGTTTATATGTTTTATTGTACTGTCTTCTTCACAATTTTTTCATTAACATGAATTATACATTTGTTTCTCAAACCTATTACCTTGTAAATTAGATCATTGATAATTTGTTCATTATATTTGAGTCTCTTATATTTTCAAATTTGTATTGTATTTATGCCCTAGGGTTTTCGAAGATTAAAACTCCATCCATAATTTGTGAAAGTTCCCTAATGAGAACATCTTCTAATGGTAGTGTAAGTTTTCTTTTAAACTTATGTCTAGATTTCTCCAAAATATCATAAAATAATGAAGGGTCCATTTCATAATATTCAAATTTAAAATCACTTTAGAAATTAACCTTGTTAATCAAAAAATATCTCTGAAATTGTAATTTTAAGGCTTTGATGGAAATTAGATCTAATTGATTCTGAAATGCTCCAAATTTTCTTTAATTCTTCTTCTTAACTCCTTTCAATTCTCAATTGATCAATTGGTGTCCAAAAAAATTGATTTCAGCCCTTAAATCTACCAAAATTCACTTTTTCATTAATTTTTCAAGTACACATAACTCAATGAAAAGAAGATACTTTATCCAATAGGATAGATTTCTTTCATTTGGTCTCATACAATTATATTTCAGTATGTTCTCTTAGCTATAGCTTCCTAATAACATTCTCATCCTTTGCTCAAGTACACAAATTAATTATATTAATGAGGGGTCTAATGAACATCTAGTATATTATCCCTTATTTCCTTGATAAAGACGATTACTTAAGTTGATATTGGTATTTCAGCTACAATTATTGATTTCATATTTTCCTCTAGCATGTCTTTTGTCTTTTATACCCATACCTTAGTGCTAGAAAATGTTCCTTCTCTAACAAATATTTTATTTAGACTTTCAACTTTCTTTCCTTTCACATTCTCATTTCTTCTAGAAGTGTTGTTCACATTCCCTCTAAAGTTCATATTTTGTGATCTCATGTTAGGTGATCTCATTGTACAAAATCTTGTTGTATGTCCCAAATTGTTGCAAATATGACATGCTATATATTTGTTTCCATATCTAGGCCCAAATTAATTAGTCTATAGTCTTCAATCTCTATTAATATGCCCAAAGCTATAGCAATTATAACAATTATTCCATCTCTTATGAAATTTATTTCTTCCATTGGTTTATTAGTTGTAGGTTTAGTACTTCCATACATTTTATTATCATTATTAATTCTAGTTTTCCTATATTCATTAGATCTATGTTCATAAGATTTTTTTTTTATAGCAATAGCCATAAAAGGTTTTAGTATGCTTACCTATGCAACCCTTCTTCATATGCCCAAGTATTTCTTAGGTTGATTAGGTACTTCTTTAGCTAGATCTTCTTATTGATTAGATTGTTGGTTTACTAGATCTTGTTCCTCAATAACTTTAGATCCTTTAGATGATTCTCCTTCAGTATATACAATCACTATTTTGTCTCTAATAGGTCTTTGTGTCATAATCTACTCATCAAGATTTTTGGTGCTTGAATATAACTTCTCAAGATGTTTTCTTTTTTATGTAAATTCTCCTTTAACATGGTGTTGTACTTCTCAAGTTCTTTATAATATAACTTTATATTCTCAAGTTCAGATGTCACCTTGGTAAGTTTGTATTTTAGATCTACATTTTGAAATTTTAAATCAAACTAACTTTTCTTTTCATCTTCCATTACGCAAATCTTCAAATTTTTAAGTATTGGCTTATGTTTTAGGATTTCATTCTGCTTTTTAAGACTTGAAACTACTTCACTATCCTTGATATGATCATATGACTCTCTTTTTTTGATCTAGATGATTCAATATTTTCTTTCAATTTCTAAATGAAATCTTGTGCATCACTAATTTTGGTCTTCGACTTATTTCTTTCCTCTAAGATTGTATCATGTTCCTCAGGATCTTCAAGATTCTTATACAAGTTATCCATATCCATGGAGATCATACTCAAGAAACTACACCTCTTATGAGTAACTCTACTATAATAGCAATTGTTAGAAATATGGAATACATAAACAATGTTCCACAAACTCTTTTCCAACTATGGATATTACGAACCATCTTTAAAATTGCATATATGATCAAATTGAAAAGTAAACATAGCCATAACACAATGCAACTCATAACATCATTATTTGTTAACTAGGGAAACCCTTGACAAGGGAAAACCTCGATGGGTATGGTACCTACAAAATGATCCACTAATCAAAAGTATCTATTGAAATATATTGACCCTAATAGGATTCTATTACATCTATATAGTGTATATGTCCTTGTTTAAAGGCTCAACTTTGTTAGAAATTGGTATTACAATGCAAAAGTATGGAGGAAGAATACACTTCTTAAACATGAAAATACAACTTTATAATGCTATCAATAGAAATAGATACAAAAAACTTTATTAGTGCTGATATCCTTAATAGTTGATTTGGTGTTTGGTTCCTTCTTAAAAAATGATCATACAATCGTGCTGTGATACCCCAAAAGTGGTCTCCTAAACCAATTTTCTCCTAATCTCTAAATCAATCAACAAAGCCCTAAAATGACTAGGAATTTCTACTCCTAATTGTCTCTACTCACTTTGAATATCAATTGCATAGAACCAATAATTTTCAATAATCATTTAACCTTAATAGATTTCTAAATTATCATATTGAAATTGGCTAATTAAACCTCTTTGATTGATTAATTCAATATAAATTTTGCACACTTTTTATTGAATTAATCTATAATGGTCAATTATACATGAAAATGGATTTATTAAAATTATTTGACTTAAATTGTCTCCACATATTCTTTGTTTTAATAAAAATATTCAAACGATAGACACTTTTAAAAAAAAATCTTAAAAAATGGGACAAGTTGCAAGAGTGAAGACATGTCATATTCCCACTCCTATGGAATCTTTAAATTTTAGTCAGATTGTCTCCACTCCTCTCCTTGTACCTTTCACCCATTTTCTCTTTAAAATAAAGAGCTCTGTCCTCACTCTAAATTCATTCTAGTTTATGCTATTGTTATGCTCCAAGTTTTATTCTAGAGAACTTCGAGCACTCATCTTGCACTTGCATTCTTAGCTTAATGTTCATTTTACTTGCATTATGGAATACTTGCTATCTTATATTTCCCTTCATGCACTAGCTTAAACCATATAGTTTAGCTAGGTAGCTTTCTAACTCTTTGTTAACTTAGATATGTACCTCTATAGTTTATCATTCATTTTTATTGCATGCTTGTGATTCTTGGATATTACCACTCTTTCCTCTATTCATTGAATATATAATTCTATGGTTCATCTTGCAAGGATTTCTTAACTGGGTTCATTTGAGAGCCATAATCTCATAACTCTTTCATGTCATGTGTAGGAAGTTATAGGGCACCTCTTGAGATTCTCTTCAACAGGGGTATTCTTAAGAATAATGGTCTATAGAAGTGTGACATGTTTTTATGCACACATTTCTAGCACCCATTGGGGGGAATTGAAAATCAATTTTCTTCCTTTGTGTTTTCTCAAAGTCACATTTTTCTACATTTCTATTTTTGTACTCTAGTGTACAAACTTGTATGAGTCTTCTAGTTACTCATACAAGGACTTATTATGGGTAATATTAGTTTTAAAGTATCCATTCCTTGTCTTAGGTCTTATTTATAAGTCATACAAGGTTTTTGGATAATTGTAAAGTTATTTATTATCTCGTACAAGATTTCATGTAAGATTATTTACTCATATCACTTTCAGAGCTAGTTTTCTATCAATTTTTTTTATAGTTATTTACATGATGTTGATGTTAATTTTTTCTTTATTTGATTTATGTGTTTTGATTTCATATAACTTAAGGGTATGTGCAGGATCATGTTGTGCCAAAAAGTGGCGATGTGAAAAAAAGAGAGTTTGAAGACGCCTAAAAGTGCTTCAAAATTTGCTCTGACTTTTTTTTACCTATCCAGGAACCAAACTTGGAAGGTTCAGCCGAGCCTTATCGGATATCCGATATGATATCGGATATCTGATTTGACATCGGATATCCAATTTTAAATCAAATATCCGACTAATAATTATAATCATATAATAGTATGATATATTATTTAATATTATTATTATAATTATTATTATACTATAATATAATAATAATATTATTATTATATTATAATCGTATAATATTATACAATAATAATAATATTATAATGTATTATATTATAATAACGTATTATATTATAATAATATAATATAATAATATTATTATTATATAATATAATATTTTATATTATAATATATAGTAAATTAATATAATAAATATAAAATATAATATAAAAATATATAAAATGTAATATATATTATATATTATATGTTATATTATATATATTGTACTCATTTTATGATATTGTGCCATATCGGATTTCTGATACTTGTACATTGGATTAAATAAAATCACAGACCCGCGGGCCCTCATTTTACGCAAATTTGGGGCCAGTATTGCCATAGCAGATCAGATATTAGATACGAGATCGGATATCAGATATTAGGTATGTTTCTCCCCCCTAACTCATTTTTAACCTAAATTTAATAGATTTTAACATGATTTTGTTTGTTTTAGTTGAATCTAGGGTTTTTTGACAAAAATGGTTAAAATTTAGATTTTTTTAAAATATATATTACGTTTTGCAATTCAATAGGAATGGCTGACCAAAATGATGACACTAAGGCAGGGAATAATATTCCTCGTAACCCACCACCAAACGATCTAGTATCCCCACAAAACCCTCGACCAAATGATCCTCTACCTCCTCAAAACCCTCCTCGAATCGAGGATTTGATAAATGAAAATCTCATTGAGTTGAAAGGTTTGCATAGAACATACAATAATGTACCTACACTAGCTCCTATGTTATCCACGTTAAACACCATAGTGGATAACATTGAAACCCTTACAAACCAACAAAATGTCACTCTTTGTTGGCATGATGAAATGCACCAGATGTTTGATGATGGTTTGGATTATGATCAGGTCACGACCCTAAACATAACCAAAGACGATTTGGCTAACCTTTTTACTAACCCAAAAATGAGTATACCAGTTGACCAAAAAAAACCAAACTATCGATTAAATGGTGCACAAATGACGCCATACGTGCAAATTTTTGGGACTTTCGGTGGATGATCTTTGATATCCCTCCACATGGCAATTTAGACATACCATTTTATTTCCTTAGAAAATTATATGCAGAATTTGTGTTGAAACTTAAAGTGAACTATTGGAGCATGAAGCCCAACATGGGCTTAGGACTAGGAGCTCCTCAGGATAGACCCTCTTCCCAGTGGAAGAAACTTGGCACTTTTGTCCCCCCCCCCAATAATATCTCCCTCCCTCCTTAAGGGAAGCATCCAGATATTATGGTAGAGGCTAGCTCTTAGACCATGAGAGCCATTCATAGGCTGAGTAGCCTAATGATATCTCAGGCTAGGTCAGTCCTGCCTCCTCATGTTGATGATGTTGGTGCCAGTTCATCATCGGCTAGCTCATCACACGTTTGTGTGCCTCACACTTACATTACATGCAAGAATATTTTCCTGAGTCCCATTGGTCATCTTCCTGAGTATCATTTTGTATTAGACGAGGATACACCAGATGCACGTACAGAGGCTACAGATCCTGATGTGAGAGAGGAGGGGAATGCAGAGGCATGGACTCCTTTGGTGTCGGTACGTGTATACATTTTTTTTTATGACATATGTGATTTAAATTTAATTTTTATAATAGAGTAATTTTAATTTTTAAGCCATGCTGACTTTTACATGTATGTGATCTTAATTCATGTTTAGTTGATGATCGAGGAGGAGCTCAGACAGATAGATGATGCTACACTCTAAGCCATTTCATTTGGCCTTGAGACATCTACGGTACATTATGTTGTGTTCACATTTTTTTTTCTATTTGATATTATATCATATATGGTTGCTAATCTTTCTTTAATCTTGCAGATACCACCTGCCCCAAGGGGAGAAAGTGCGGGGGGTGAGCTAGCATGCATTGACAAAGGAAAGGTAATTAGATGTTTTCTAATTGATTAAATATTGATGCATTCTTGTAAAATGTTTGTGGTAATCTCATTTAATTACATTCTTTATTGTATATAGGGTCTGGCTACTGGCGATGAGCCTATACAGATTCGGCGTCCTAGATCATCAGGGATTTTCATTCGCACAGAGAACCCCATTGTATGTATAGTATCATTTATTTTTTATTTTTTTTATTGATGCAGAGGAAAGTATGATTGTTGTTCTATACAATTTTTGTGATTTTTTCTGTACCAATAATGATTCATGTCTTGCATATGTTCATTACAACTTAAATAGGCTTATATGAACCTGTCCAACCGACCAAGTTGGTTACAAAGGTTTATTTAATCAAACAAATACCAAATTACTACTTTCCCTCCAAAACTAATATGATCATTTGAATTTGAAATTCAAATTTCAAACTATAGTTTTTATGCATTCCCTAACTTTCTAAAATATTCCATTGACTCAAAATTGGTCATATGGATTTATTAAATGCAACTAAGTATGAAACTATCCTAAGACTACCACATATGGCTCTTTTGGCCATTTTACATCATGTTGCCCTTAGGTCCTTACTAGGAATTTTATGAATTTTGTCTTTCAAAGTACATTGGTTATTACATAATTCTATTATTGGTTTTAATATATCCAATTAACAATCAATCATGTCTTTGATCCTCTATCTTCATCTGGTACCAAGGCTCTCTTAGATGATTTAATAGGTGCCCCTGCACCAAACACCCCACCTTCAAAGCAACTCTTGTCCCAAGAGTTAAGGGGTACTATCTTCTTTCCTCCCATCCTTCTAGAGGGATCTTTGCAACTTTGCACCTACAATGTATTACCCTATGCACCTACATACAAATAATTAGAAACAAAAAGCATTGGATCCTTGTTACCAGTCATGGTAACCTTACTGCCTGCTGATTGTGAACAGTCATGTTTTATCCTTGACAAAGGCTGAATAACTTGTTGTCTAAGGTCATTCTGACCCTGTCTCTTATCCTCCATGGATATGTTCACTTCTTTTTTCACTCTCATCACCAAAGGACACCATACTATTCCTATCATCACTCCTTTTGCTGTCAATGTCTGCTTGTAAGCAGAATTCTGAGTTTTGTCTTGAACAATCTCATCCTTCATAACCAAAAGAGATGGCTTTAGTGGCAGATCTGTCATATCATGTTTACTCTCCCTCTTCTCCTGCAATTCCATAAACTCTTTCTTGCCAAAACAAATAACTCTTTCCTCATCATGACCAGTCAAAGGATTTAGCTTAAACTTCACACCATCTTTATGTACTATATAAACATTTGATGAGCCAAAATGAATAGTGTTCCTTGAGGCTTGCCAAGGCCTTCCAAGGATTACATGGCAGCATGTCATTAGAATGTGATCACATATAGCTTGATCTTTTATATTCTCCTATAGAGAAATCCACTATTGCTTTCTCCCTTACAACAATATTTTGTGCATCACTGACCCAAAATGCCCTATATGGTCTATCAATAGGATACTTCTTCAATCCTAGTTTATTTACCATTTCATAAGACACTAAATCATCAAAGGAACTAGAGTCTATTATCATCTTACAAATCCTACCATGGCTCATGCAATTTGTCCTGAAAATGGATGGTCTGGTCTCCTTTTGCTGCTGCATTTGTGGTCATCTTCTCACCATCAAAGATTCTCCTTCAAGTTCAGGGTCTGCATTATCGTACTTATTTTCTTCCTCTTCTCCTTGGGTCAAGGTGACTCTCCTCTCCTCCTTCCTAAAATCCACACCTTTCTCAGGGCACTTGTAGGATTGATTGCCTACTCCTCCACATGTGAAGCATTTACCTGTGAAAACACTATTACCTCTTCCACTTCCAAATCTTCCTTCCCTGAAACTTCCTCTTGTCTCAGATGTAATCTCTTTTCCTTTATCTTTGTCTTGATTGTTTGAAGTGTCAAACTAACTTCTTACACCTCTTCCTCTCATTATTCCACCTCCTCTCTGATTTTCTTGCCTCTCATTCTTTCTTTTCAACTTCTCCTCTACCTAAATTGCCAACTAAAAACATTCTCCAAGTGTCCTCGGTACATTCAATCCTATTTCATCTTGAATATTGTACTTGAGGCCATTAATGTATCTAGCCACTTTCTCATCTTCATCTTCCAGTCCTCCCCTAATACTTAGGGTATGGAATTTCTTACTATAGGACATGACATCCATATCCCTCTATTTCAAATTGTTCCTTCTTATCTTTAAATTTGGATTGCTAAATTAGATGGCAAGAATTGATTTCTCACCATGGTCTTCATTCTCTCCTAATTTGAAATCTTATTCAATCCCCTTTTGATGCAGAGTCTGCAGCAACTACCTTCCACAAGCCAATAAATGGTTGTCACAATCCAACTTAGGATTCTAGGACTTCTCACAAGTCCTCTTACCCACTCCGGGTATACTCAACCTCCAAGCCAAACAAGGAAATCCCACTTCAACAGCCTCACCAACTGTCACCAGAAATGGAGACAATCATGGACATACTATTCCAACCCAAACTCATCAATTTGTTTGGTTCCACCAAACTCCCAACACACCTTTTCACTTCTAGGCCTACAAACCTTGTAGCCTTCCAATTAGCTTCTTTGCACTTTTCTCCAAGTATCCCTTAATAGCATAGGGACTTCTCCATAGTTCCAAACACCCTTCTTGGCACCTACTAAGAATCCAAAAGCTTTTGGGCTGATCTTGCTCCAACACCCTCCAAATTGCTTCTTGGTACCTAGGCCTAGTTGATCAAGTTAGGCTAGGGCTTCAAGGAAGAATGGGCAAGGTGGGTTCCCAAGACCCAAAACACTTAAGGCAATCTCCAACACAATCAATGCATCCAACTCTAGCACTCAAACTGATCAGAAGTGCTTGCAACCATGACTGTCACCAATTACCTTGCAAAAACCGGTCAAGCACATGGGCTTTCTTGACCTAGGGCCGACTTGGAAAAATAGTTACCCTTCTCTCCAGGCCTCCAACCTCTAACATTATGTTGTGTAGTCTCCTAACTTGCATATCCCTTAGTTTTAGAGGGTGCCACTGGTGGGAATGCAAGTTAGGGATGCATTTATGGAAGGGTCTAGGAAACAAGGCTTTTCAAACCACCTTCCACTAAAATGCAGAGAACTTTTAAACCCCAACTCCTTTTTGAGTCAAACTAAAACCAAAAGTTTCCTAACTCACCCCTACAACTATTTCATACACTTAGCAATCATTAAAGTTTTGTACAGATCTGTACCATCATAACAGCTGAGCGATTACCAATAAATTTCTAGAAAATTGAATCTTTTATTGT
The DNA here is from genome assembly GCA_028749045.1 of Cupressus sempervirens. Classification (NCBI taxonomy): domain Eukaryota; kingdom Viridiplantae; phylum Streptophyta; class Pinopsida; order Cupressales; family Cupressaceae; genus Cupressus; species Cupressus sempervirens. The sequence continues at coordinate 825,933,223 of CM053792.1, forward strand.
TTTTTCTCCAAACCACCGTACACTCTGATCTCCCCCTTTCAACTGAGATCACATATGAAATATATAAAGGTCTACATGATCATTGGAACAACCATATAGGCATTCCCAACCATAAAACAAAAAAAAACCACTTTTTGCTAATACTGTTTAGACTCTAAATACCCTATTCTAAGGCCTTTTGGTCCCATGGAGTCACTTGGTTTATAACCACACCAAAATTCTTGTGGGCCTTACATGTGCCTTTATTACAAAACATAGACCAACTTGTAAAATATGGACCAAACCTTTATTTCAACTTCCTAATCTACTTGAATCCTCGCTTTCATGGAGTGGCAAGGTGTCCGGCAACATAGATACTTGTTCCCCCCTGCCACATAGGTTAGGTGCCCTACACCACCTTTCCTGTCTCTCATTCTAAACACTAGTCCACCAAGTGAGTGATGTTCCTCTTAGTCTTGTTGTTGCTACTTTTACCTTCTTATCTGCCTCTATGTCTTCAAGATCAAAGTAGTTCTCAAGGGCCTCTATCCACCCTAGCACTTCTTCACTATCCATTTTACCCTAGTATATTGGAAAATCAATATGGTTCTTCCCACCATTACCTTGTACTTCCTTAATGATTCTCATAAATCTACTTTATTTAGGATCGTCTATTGTCGCATGCTCTTGCCTTGCATTACCAACCTCTTCTTCTTCATGGTTCTCTCCATGATTTCTTCCTCTAACCTCTTCTCCTCTAGGTTCTTGCCTTTCCTTTTCTAGGGATTCTATCCTTGCAATAAGCTTCAGCCTCTCTCTTCTCATCTGTCTTTCTTCCCTCACTCTAGATGCTTCAAGTTCTCTCCTCTCTCTTTTTTCTTTTGCCAACTCTTCTCTCAATTCTTCAAGTTCTCTAGCCATTTAATTTTTAGGAGGCATTTTCACAACAAATTTTCTTCCTTCCCAAGGGCCAACTCACTGATTCTCTTTCTTTCCTCACCAAGAAATCTCTGGACACCACTTATGTACCTTTCAACTTTGGGACACACAAGGAGGAATTAGACACGTGAAGGCTTCAACAAAGGGACCAACACACTAAGGATTTTCAAGATTATAGGTCTTGGTCACACTCCTAAACACCCAAACTTCAAAACCCTCCTTAAAATGGCTTAAAAACCAGGGCTTGCTTGTTCAAACCCCAAAACTCAATTCTAGAACGTTTTGACTTGTCTAATGACAAGATATGATCATGACAACCTACATGAACCTATCAAATGACTCATCTACCATATGAAATCCTAAAATCCTATATCATGCCCAATTACAACTTTTTCCCATATATGAGTCCAACATTATAACTTTGTATGCTTCCATGAGCCATAATTGGTGCAAGGATTGCCCAATTGACTTCAAGAGATGTTCCATGACCTCTGTAATGCCTTAGATCTTCAATGTTCCCCTGATGAGCATGGGATGCTCCTGCAACACTTATCTTCATAAATAAATTCAAAACTAATTTTCATGATATTAACAACTACTATTTTGTATCTCATAGGAGACTCCTAGTGCACATGAGGTTCGACGGGACAGTTATGTAGATTTGATGATGCAGCCACTCACTCCTGAGGAGGAGCCTACAATAGTAAGTTGTAATTTGAATTCATGATTAAATATGTTATAAATTTATCATGCTATGAATTATAATGTTATAGTTTAAATTGTAGATTCATCTGACAAAGGTATTTGAACATATATAGCCCACAATCAGAGAGGTACCAGCATTGCCGAGGGCATATGAGAGGACTCCTAGCCGGTGCAGGAGGTCGATGAGAGAGGTATTTATTATGAATTTTTGATAGTATTAATCTCCATTACGAAAAAGATCATTATGCATTTGAGTAATTCAATGTTAGATGTGTAGAATCATATAAATTTAGTAGTCTAACTTTGGGTTTTCCTTTTTTGTTTATGTAGGAGGCATCCGATCCACCTAGTGCAGCGAAGAGGCTGCATTTTGATCATCCACCAACACCCTAGGATAGTATAATTTTCGTAGGATGCATCATGAGACATTTTGAGATGGCATATGCCACATTGTATACAGAAACATTGATACTATACACATTCTGATGGCAGGATCAGCAACATTTTGTATATATATATATATATATTTGAGTACTTTTTCTATGGATACATGATCTTTGATATATATTTGTGTAAAATTTTGTCTATGGATACATGTATTTTGATATATATTTTTGTCATTTACGTGCACAATGATATACATATTAATTTAGTATCTAGTATTGTTCAATTTATCGTGGATCATGTGTCATGCCCTAAATTTTACTAGTAAAAACACAACAATTTTTTATTTTTTTGTAGCTTATGAAGTCGCATAAGAAATTACATACTGTAAAACAGGGTTATCATTGAATAGGAGTTCAAGACTCATGTGGATAGTGTGAAGGTGTTAACATTTTAGTCACAGGTGGTTTTCAAATAGATTGGATGATAGTCTAGTTCAAGTTAGCGTCATGTGTCAAACAAGCAAGTTCAAGATACAACACTCATAAATTAGTGAGGTAATTCATATCCTAACAAGCCTCTGATACTAATATTCTATTAGGGTCTGTCAGTTGTATCATATGGACTAGGTCGTGATTCTAGCATGTAAGGGAAGGGGATCATAATTACTTATTATCCTCATTACCAATGTACACACATTCATTAATCATTAAAATATATATTAATGTGACAATTAATATATGGTGTGGAAGTGTAGTATATCTTAATTGATTAAACACACATATCTAGAGAATTTAGATTTAGTACTCATCACATGAGCACCCTTAGTCAAATAAGAAAATGTGCACTTATCTACCACACTATATCAGATCTAACCATTGGAAATTAGAAAAGATATGCCCCAAAGGTAGCTTCGAAGTCTACATGATGGAGAAGGGGCCACTTGCATTGATAGTATCCATCATTCAACACATTAGTTACACAACTTATGGAAGAAACAATTTGTTTTATGTGCCAAATGTGTATCATGTGCTTGCATCCATATCTTACTGGTTATAGGTCCTCTCGGAGATTGGACCAATACTGAGTCATTTTCTCCCTCTTTACTCTATTTAGTCATCCTTATGCATTCTATCAACATTGCTTCCTCACCAAACTAGCACTCACTACAGTTTTCTAAACACAAAAATTACTATTTCAATACATAAATTAAACTCACTCTAACAAAAGACAATTACTAACTATCTAGCTCATCAACTACTAACTAATCTAGCTACATTGCCATGCTTTTACATTTACTATTTTAATTACTATAATTACTATACTATTACATTTACTTTTTACATTATTACATCTAACTATTCACCATAAGCTCACTTTCTCACTATCAATATTATTATTATCAAAGCATGTTAAGATTCAAAGTAGTTTCATAGTACGAATTAGTAAGCACATAAAATGAGGAACTCTTAGTAAGTCTAAGGGCCAATTCAAAGTACTTAACTCAATAATAATTCATGATCTGTATTTAAACACATCCTACTACACCATCGTATTGAGTGTGTCAATTCAAATTTGTTAGATGAATTGTTTATGCAAGGATTAGGTGCAAGCATATAAATAAGGTTTGTATATAACATACCTTGTCATTCTAACATATATGTATCAATGTATCAATGTGCTTTATTGACTAGACAAAACTAGATTTGAGTTATTATTTTAATCCACCATCCATCCTTACCCTTGATTCTCCAATCCCATCATCCTGACAACTTACTTCATATTAACCCTATTATATGTACATCCAATCAATCTTGGCTTTTATTTTATTTTTGAATTAAATATTTAAATATTTCATATTATCTAACATGCACACTAATATGCCTTTATTTAATTAATTACTAATTTATTATTTGAGTGTTGGATGTGACTTAGAGGTCACAAGATTGTAATGTGTACCATTCTGTCACTTAGAAAATATATTAGTCTAGGACACTCATTAGCCTCTATATGCTATTATTATTTTTATTTTTATTGGATAGCAGTCTAGAATCTGGGAATATTCTTTAATATGTTATTGCTCTGTATTAAGGAAGGGATTTATTTGCCTTTACCATACATTTTCTAGAGAGGAAAATGCATGCCTACAACAATGTATCTCATAGATTTTATTATGTCTTCTCTTACAACAAACTTCATTTTGTTATATCATAAAATTAATTTGATGATTTCCTTGCTTAGAATTGCATTAAGCTTGGTAATTAAAATCAATGTTATCCATGCATGTGATATGAACATAAAATTTTCCTTCCAAATTATTGAGTGCACAACAAGATTGTAAGCAATCTACTAAGTTTTAAATTTATACAATCAATGGTATCACATAACATCTATGGATTGTTATTATCAACTAATCATTTACAATACCACAAGGAGAAAACTTTCTTTCACATTTTCAAATGATAACAATTATGTCAAAGAAAATCTATGACTCGTACCAATGCTTTCATAACAATATAAACTCCAAATGAAACATGGATATACAACCTTATCAATTATTTCTTCTACACATACATTAGGTAACAATGATACAATCTCCTTCCATCACAATGGGGCAACATAAGGGACTTTTCAAAATCATAAGGAACATGGACATTGAAAGATATGGAAAATGAGTAGCATGAACATTGTCCAACATGATCGTTGAGAACATGAACAAGCTGGTGAATCCTCCTTCACAAATGAGGGCACAATGTCAAGTTTTCTCATCCAACATCAATCTGCAAGATGATCATTCCAAGCCATTTCCATTGCTCCCTTGGACACAAATCTGTATATGCAACACAACAAAATAACAAGGACCATGGGTTCTTTCCACCCAACCATAGGCCTCAAAGAGACCACCCCCGCGCTAGGAAACAAGGCTCAAACTGGGATACACATACAATCTTTCAATGCATAAACATTACATTTCAAACTTGAACAATTTCCCCCCAAGACTATTTCACAATGGCTTCACAGATGGAACCATAAACATAGGATTAAGGTGTGTTCTAAAATGGAGACTTGCCATACCAAACCATATTTGCAATAAAAAAATTTCATGCCCTCTCGAGGCTATCATAATTCAGCAAATTTCATGCCCTCTCGGGGCTATCATAAATGAACCATTTAATGCCCTCTCGGGACCTCCACATTTCCTCCTCCAAACCCACTACCATCAGCTGTAACTCCTCAAACTTCCTTTCTACACCATACTTTTCTTATCACCCCCAGCAAGATATGAAATGTTATGGCATACAATGGAGCCCATACTCCAAGGTTCTCAATACATTTTTCAAACCCAACTTAAGCCCTTCACCCTGGACTTCTCTTCCCTTCCCACAAGGGTGAGTGTAAGTCCCATGCCCATAACAATACTCAAGCACAAAACAAGAAAACAAAACCAAGTAGAAATAAAACAAAAAAAATTCAAGAGCACATCACATTTTCACAACACAATATCAACACCCATAATACAACAAGGAAATAGACAAATCCAAACCTCATACTCACAATACTCCACACAATACAACAAGATGCACAATGGTGTCACACTAATCTACATGGAATGAACACCATTAAAGCACTCACATGAATGCTACTCCACAATGCAATGCAATGCACACTCCATTGATAAACTCCACACTTGCATGTTTGCTTAACCATGCTAAAAGAAAGAAATGGAAAAGAAGCAAGTTTGAGATACCAACCTTGGTCCAAGCTAGGGTAAGGATAGTTGTAGTAGAGCTCCCCTAATCTCCCTCCAAAACCTACCTGTCTCTAAAATTAGAGAGTGGTCAAACACCCCACTAGTTTGGCCAAGACCCTCTAATAAAGCCTTCCCACTAACTTATTTTAGCAAAAACACTAAGCCACTCCATCCTTACAAACTTGTCTCCTCTAACGGTTCATTGATAGCCCTCACGAGCTCTAAGTTATGACCCTCGAAGGATCGACCTCAAAATGCACTTAGAGCACCTTGAAGACTCCTCGGTACGAGGTGGCCGCAAATGATGGATGGTCTTTGTGGCCAAAAAAAGGGTGTGACTAGGGTTCACCCACCCATCTAGAGGTAATGGCACTGATGATTCGATCCCAAGATCAGCGGTTTAAAAGTTACGTTGTGGTGCACCTATGAACTGAGGCACACTACGAGTTTTGGCATCGAGCGAGATTGTTGTGCTGAATCCAAATGGAATGTGATCTCTCAAAAATGAGATAGGTTATTTTAGGCCTCAGTATCACCATCTTATAGCATTTGATAGTTCATCGATAGCCCTCATGAGCTCTGAGTTATGACCCTCGAAAGATCGACCTCAAAATGCACTTAGAGCACCTTGGAGAATCCTCAATACGAGGTGGCCTCAAATGATGGATGGTCTTCATGGCTAGAACAAGGGTGTGACTAGGGTTCACCCACCCATCCAGAGTTAATGGTACTAATGATTCAATGCCAAGATCAGCGGTTTCAAAGTTATGTTGTGGTGCACCTATGAACTGAGGCACATTGCAAATTTTGGCATCGAGCGAGATTGTTGTGCTGAATCCAAATGGAATGTGATCTCTCAAAAATGAGATAGGTTAATTTAGGCCTTAGTATCACCATCCTGTAGCATTTGATATTTGATCGATAGCCCTCACGAGCTCTGAGTTATGACCCTCAAAAGATCGACCTCAAAATGCACTTAGAGCACCTTGGAGACTCCTCGGTACGAGGTGGCCATAAATGATGGATGGTCTTTGTGGATAGAACAAGGGTGTGACTAGGGTTCACCCGCCCATCCAGAGCTAATGGCACTGATGATTTGATGCCAAGATCAACAATTTCAAAGTTATGTTGTGGTGCACCTATGAACTGAGGCACATTGCGAGTTTTGGCATCGAGCGAGATCGCTGTGCTAAATCCAAACGGAATGTGATCTTTCAAAAATGAGATAGATTATTTTAGGCCTCAATATCATCGTCTTGTAGCATTTGACAGTTCATTGATAGCCCTCACAAGCTTTGAGTTATGACCCTCGAAAGATTGACCTCAAAATGCACTTAGAGCACCTTGGAGACTCCTCGGTACGGGGTGGCCGCAAATGATGGATGGTCTTCGTGGCCAGAACAAGGGTGTGACTAGGGTTCACCCGCCCATCTAGAGCTAATGGTACTAACGATTCGATGCCAAGATTAGCAGTTTCAAAGTTATGTTGTGGTGCACCTATGAACTGAGGCACACTACGAGTTTTGGCATCGAGCGAGATCGCTGTGCTAAATCTAAACAGAATGTGATCTCTCAAAAATGAGATAAGTTATTTTAGGCCTCAATATCAAAGTCCTTTAGCATTTGATAGTTCATCAATAGTCCTCATGAGCTCTAAGTTATGACCCTCGAAAGATCGACCTCAAAATGCACTTAGGGCACCTTGGAGACTCCTCGGTACGGGGTGGCCACGGATGATAGAGGGTCTACGTGGTGGAACAAGGGTGTCACTATGGTTCACCCACCCACTCAGAGCTAATGGCACTGACTTGTAGCCATTAGGAGTTAGATTTTGAAAAGTTGTCAAGAAAGGTAGACCCCTTTGACTTGTATCATGAAAGGTTGCTTTGTGTCTTGCTTGATTGTTTGAAGACTACTCCATGTGTCACTATCTTTCTTGGAAAAAAAATTGCTTTTGAACATCAAGCTTGCAATATTATCAATTATTGTCAAACTTTTTCAACCAAGTCAAAACGTCAAATGCAAATATTTGTTTGCATTTTTTGCGAAGGGGGGTTTCATAAATTGACTTTGATTTTCTATGTCTCTAGTGCTTGAACATGCTTAAAATGGCTCTTTGGTCTTAAACCTATTGGTATTTTCTAACTTCATGGTCTATGATATGCATACTAAGAATTTCTTTCACTAAATGGTTTCCTTGATCTATTAACTACACTTAAATTTGTTCACTTGTCATCTCTCTTTCTTTATGTTCAATACAAAGAGCTAGAAGAGACAAATAATCTTTCTTACCTTCATCTCTCTAAGCACATGATAGAAATAAATTCTAAACTTGAGAAAAGGTTAGAGGAGAATATTGCATTCTTAAATTAATCTCCATGGAAGAAAATTTCATAAAACTAAAGATTCCATAGTGTTGAAACATAAAATCCAAGATCTCATTTATGATGGGATTGTTGATACCTCTAATGACTCATGTGTCACAAGATCATGCTGATGAACTTATGTCAAGTGATGATTTCCTTGACACCTTCACTTCTTATAACACTAATGAACCTCCTAAAGTTTCAAAGCTTTCGAAAATGCCTCCACCAAACAAAGAACCTAATTCTTTCCATATAGACCATGCGTACCCTCAAGGGTTACAACTAAAAGAAAATCAAGCTAACCATGCGTACCCTATTTTACTTTCTCATCCACTCATAGCCTTCATATCCAACTTCATATCATTTCATTATGCATGTGCTATCTTTATTATTGGCTTTAATTGCTTATCCTACATGCTATCTTCTTTCATGGATTTCATGGCTTATCCCAAATGTGCTTCATACAACTTTTCAATATGAAAGTCTTTCAAAATATTATACAATAGTATGACTCTTTATGCTTTCAAATGCTATGATTGGTTGCAAAATGGAAGAAATCAATTATTCTAATTGTTCATCCATAATTTCTAGATTTTTCTTATTTGATTAGTTTGATAAAAATAGTTTTAATAATCATAATGTCAGCTTTATGTCAAATAAGAAAAAAACCAAATTTGTAATAAGATATCTGCATGCAATTATCTCTCATATAGTTATAAATGCTCTTAAAATTGTCATTATAGCCTTGTATCACATGCAAATATGATTTGGAAGAACTTGTTCAATATCTTCCTCTTATAATTCCTTACAAAGAACCTACCAAAATACAAAAACCATATACAAAAAACTACACATTTTACATCATAATACATCATAAATTTTAGAAATTCTCTCCAATACCACCCCCCTCTAACTCTTCATGATGTACCTACATTCCAATATCATAAAAAAATTAGTAACTTATTGTATTAAAAAAGATAATCATCAATTCATTAAATCATTATGAAGAAAATAACATAAGAAGTATATATACCTAGTCAAGTATTCCAATAGGGTCCTCTCTCTATTTTAGGGTCTCCAATAGGGCTTCATGATCAGCATTAGCAATAGTAAAAAGTTCTTTTACTTTTGGTCTTCCTTGATCCTTCAATAACTTTACATTTGTTGCTATAATAAGATGTGAATATATGAGAATTACTTTGTGCTTCTGATAGTCTTCGAATGCAGGAATTCCGTTCCTTCTAAGCATGTATGTCCGCATCCATGTTCCAGCAACAACCACTGCACCAATAGGATACGTGAATCCATCATCATCTGTGATCGGTTGTGCAAGTTTTTGTTTGCCTCTTACACAATGTGCTAACCAATAATCAGATTTGTCATCATTCCCCTGTGGTGCAACCAATGCAGAGACATGTCCTAGCTGAAGTAGTCTGATAGATGGTTATGCTCAAGTGAACTTTTCATGTGATCATTTTTGATAGAGGGTATGATAGACAATGGAGTAAGATAATGTGGAGCCCATGTGTCCACCCACTCACTTGACTCACAGTGATCCCAATCACACTAAAAATAAGTACAACAAAAACAAGCTAGTTGTCATATCCAAATGGTCCATGTACTAGAATTAGAGCTCCGAAATGAATGCATTTTTTATGAGTCTCTCACTTCACAATCTAATCTATCACCTATGGACCCTTCCTCAACCAACCAAAAGAACTTGCGTACCACTGAATCAAGAGTCCCCCCCTATGATAATGCTAAACTACACCAATCAACAATGCTACAAGCATCAAGAAGCTCTGTTGTTGAAATCTTTAGTTGCTCCTTAACTAGAGCTCTCTTCACACATGCCCCTACTCCATCATGTTCCCCTTTTCCATGGCTGGACTCAAAAAAATTCCAAATATGAGGTACCCCTCTCTCTATGTGCATCATACACAACCAATAAAACATTGGAACATTCTTGAATTGACCTATACAGTTATCTGACCAAATGATATGTCTATCCATAGCAATTGCATGCTCATGTAAGAAATCAAAAAAAAATTCAAAACAATGTTGCACAAACTCGTGAGAGTGAGATCTATCATCACTCATATAAAAATGATACTCTCTAATAATCTTTCAATTATCTTCTGCACTATCAGGGGCATGTCTATATGTTATGTGAACAAAAATTGCAATCTAAATGGAGTTGTAATACTGAGATTGTGTCTCATTTTGAGGTTGCAATGTGTAGTTCTCAGCAAAATCAACAACTGATACAATAGTGCCAATGGGAAAAGTCTCCTTACACGTTCTAAATTGTTGATCCAACCACTGAGGCCTATGACTATGTCTTGCATACTTGTAAAAAAGATTTGCCTTGAAATTTGAAATAAAATTAGCCACACTAATATCTTTTCCAACCAATTCACATCTAGAGCTCTCACTCCCACTCTTCAATGTGTATTTCACCATTTCATATACCTTTTTTTTTAGTATTGTCTTTCCAAGATCTTGTTCGCACCCCTCATGGAAACGTGTGTCAAATTTGGATAAGCCACCACATTCTGAACACTTCTCATTTAAGCAAGAATTTCTATAAAAGGAACAACCATCAACTCTATGACATAAGAGTTGATCTAGCAAGTCTCTTGATGTTTTTGGAAGTCCACTAGCCCCACAATCCTCCAACATTTCTTTGCTATGCAAAGTAGAACGGATGGAGCGTAATAGTTCATGGTGCATAGAAAACTCAACAACATGTATTTCGAATTTTAAGTGGCACACAATAAAATGGCTTCAAAGATTCAAAAGCCCTTTGTGATATATGAAGACTTGGATGACTCTCTCTAAATTGTTTGAACAACATAGTTTGACTTACTTCTAAATGGTGTTTAGGATGTGGCGTGCGATCTCTGATGGTAATTCTCAACTTTAAGACGTCTTTAGCATTGGGTGATACTCGTGAGTTAGAGTGCCAAAATTGTGTAATTTCTTCCTTCACATCGTCAGATAGCTTCTTATCAAAACATGGAAGTCTCCCACCAAATGTCCATGTTTCATTTTGAAGAGGATCATCAATTTTCTCTCGTCGACTAAGTGCTCTTCTCAAAGTAGTACGATTTAGATTCAAATCAATACACGTTTGTCTCATATATCTATCCTTTCTCAAATGATGACTTACTAAAGAGGTTGTAATGACCCTTTGAGTAGCTCTATTATCCTTCTCTCTACTATTTTTCCCAATGCTATTGAGAGCACTGAAAAGATTCTTCACGATAATGGCATTTCTTTTCAACTTTTTTTTGACACGAATCTTCAATTTGGAAAGAATAGGTCTTATCTTTTGCATCTTTAATAAGTGCATGAAAAGTTGACATTGCTCTACCATTGTCTTGTTGCTGAAAAACATTTGATACAGTCTTGAAGCCCATAACCAAATGGTTCTTTCTGATTTTTTTCCTTCGAAACTAGCAATAATTGTTTCATCAATTTCAATTATCCATTTTGGTGTTTTAGAACCTTCATGCTGATTATAATTAGGAGATATGTAAGGTTCTTGTGCATTAGGTTCCTGTGCATTATCATCTTCAACATGGTCAATTATGCAATTTGGATTATGACTTGGTGGCATTTCTTCTTCAAAATTTTCATTCTCCAAATTTTCAATTTCGGCATTATCATTTTCAATAGGTACATTTTCATTCCCCAACTGTACATATTCATTATCTGATTCTATGATTTCACCTTCAATTAATTCATTGTCAACTTGACTGATATTTAGCATACCTTGTCTTTTTCTTCGATGTTCCATTTTGTCACTTTCGCTATATGTCACAATGTCTTCATTGGATATCTTCCTTTTGCGTTTATCCTTTCGACGACTACTGCTCCCCATTCAAATGAAAAATTTGAACACCTAAGGTTATATTTTTGAATTTTTTTAATTAGTTGGGCCCCAAAATGCGACTTTTTTCAAAACTCATGAAAAAAAAAGTGGAAAAGTGATGTTGTCAGGTCTGCAGGGACAGGCAATTATTGGGAATTGGTGCTAGTAAAATTGGATATCCGATATTGCAAAGTAAATTTTTGGAGGGAAAACTTGCTATAATTTTCCTCTTTTGCCATAATTATATTAATATTATCAAAATCAAAACTTGCTATAATTTTTTGACTTTGATTTATTACTAAGCTAATAGTATAGTACTATTAATATATAATAGTATTAATAGTATAATAGTATTAATATTATTACTATAGATATAATAGTGTAAATATTTAGTGTTTATTTATATTATTACTATTATTATGCTACAATATAGTATTAATATATATATTATTATTATACGTATAATAGTATTATTATTATTATTATCATAAAATAGTATAAATACTATATATATCCTTTCATTTTTTAACCCATATACATAAGAATGATTTGAATATGTCCGTAGGGGTCCTAGGACCCCTAGGGACATATGTCATCGTTTAATGGGTCAAAGGGGGTCGTACGTCACCCTATGACCACCTTTGACCCATATGGCCCATTCGAATATGTCTCTAGGACCCTTAGGGACATATGTCGTCGTTTAATGGGTCAAAGGGGGTCATAGGGCACCGTATGACCCCTTTTGAGCCATATGAACAATTCAAATATGTCCTTCAGGGTCCTAGGACCCTTAAGGACATATGTCATCATTTAATGGGTCAAAAGGTGTCATAGGTCACCCTATGACCCCCTTTGACCCATATGAACGATTCGAATATGTCCCTAGGGGTTATAGGACACTTAGAAACATATGCCATCGTTTAATAGGTCAAAGGGGGTCATAGGTCACCCTATGACCCCCTTTGACCCATCTGAATAATTTGAATATGTCCCTAAGGGTCCTAGGACCATATGTCCCTAGGGATCTTAGGACCCCTATGGACATATGTCATCGTTTAATGGGTCAAAGGGTGTCATAGGTCACCCTATGACCCCCTTTGACCCATATGAATGATTCGAATATGTCTCTAGGGGTTATAGGACCCCTAGAGACATATGTCATTGTTTAATGGGTCAAAGGGGGTCATAGGTCACCCTATGACCCCCTTTGACCCATATGACCCATTTGAATATGTTCCTAGGGGTCCGAGGACCTCTAGCGACATATGTTATCGTTTAATGGGTCAAAGAGGGTCATAGGTCACCCTATGACCCCTTTTCACCCATATGAACGATTTGAATATATCTCTAAGGGTCCTAGGACCCCTAGGGACATATGTCATCTTTTAATGGGTCAAAGGGTGTCATAGGTTATCCTATAACCCCCTTTGACTCATATGAACGATTTGAATGTATCTCTAAGGGTTATAGGACCCCTAGAGACATATGTCATCGTTTAATGGGTCAAAGGGGGTCATAAGGTGACTTATGACCCCCTTTAACTCATATGAACAATTTGAATATGTCCCTAGAGGTCCTAGGACCCCTAGAGACATATGTCGACATTTAATGGGTCAAAAAGAGTCATAGCTCACCCTATGACCCCCCTTGACCCATATGACCCATTTGAATATGTTTCTAGGGGTCCAAGAACCTCTAGCAACATATGTCATCGTTTAATGGGTCAAAAAGGGTTATCGGTCACCCAATGACCCCCTTTGACCCATATGAACGATTCAAATATATCTCTAGGGGTCCTAGGACCCCTAGGGACATATGTCATCTTTTAATGGGTCAAAGGGTGTCATAGGTCACCCTATGACCCCCTTTGACCCATATGAATGATTCAAATATGTCACTAAAGGTTATAGGACCCCTAGCGACATATGCCGTTGTTTAATGGGTTAAAGGGGGGTCATAAGTCACCCTATGACCCCCTTTGACCCATATGAACAATTCAAATATGTCCTTAGAGGTTTTAGGACCCCTAGAGACATATGTCATCATTTAATGGGTCAAAGGGGGTCATAGGGTGACCTATGACCCCCTTTGACCCATATGACCCAGTCGAATATATTCATAGGGGTCCGAGGACCCCTAGCGACATATGTCATTGTTTAATGTGTCAAAGAGGGTCACAAGTCATCCTATGACCCCTTTTGACCCATATGAACAATTCGAATATGTCCCTAGGAGTTTTAGGACCCCTAAAAACATATGTCATCATTTAATAGGTCAAAAGGGGTCATAGGTCACCCTATGACCCCTTTTGACTCATATGAACAATTTGAATGTCCCTAGGGATTCTAGGACCCCTAGAGACATATGTCATCGTTTAATAGGTCAAAAGGGGTCATAGGTCACCCTATGACCTCCTTTGACCCATATGACCCATTTGAATATGTTCCTAGAGGTCTGAGGACCTCTAGCGATATATGTCATAGTTTAATGGGTCAAAGGGGGTCATAGGTCACCCTATGACCCCCTTTGACCCATATGAATGATTCAAATATATCCCTGGGACCCCTAGGGACATATGTCATCGTTTAATGGGTCAAAGGGGGTCATACATCACCCTATGACCCTTTTTGACCCATATGAACAATTTGAATATGTCCCTAGGCGTTATAGGACCCCTAGAGACATATATCATCGTTTAATGGGTCAAAGAGGGTCATAGGTCACTCTATGACCTCCTTTGACCCATATGACCCATTCGAATATGTTCTTAGGGGTTCGAGGACCTCTAGTGACATATGTCATTGTTTAATGGGTCAAAAAGAGTCATAGGTCACACTATCACCTGCTTTGACCCATATGAACAATTCAAATATATTCGTACAGGTCTTAGGACCCCTAGGGACATATGTCATCTTTTAATGGGTCAAAGGGTGTCATAGGTCACCTTATGACCCCCTTTGACCCATATGAACGATTCGAATATGTCCCTAGGGGTTATAGGACCCATAGTGACATATGTCATCATTTAATGGGTCAAAGGGGATCATAAGTCACCCTATGACCCCCTCTAATCCATATGAACAATTCGAATATGTTCTTAGAGGTTTTAGGACCTCTAGAAACATATGTCATCGTTTAATGGGTCAAAGGAGGTCATAGGTCATCCTATGACCCCCTTTGACCCATATGACCCACTCGACCCATATGACCCATTCGAATATATTCCTAGGGGTCCGAGGAACCCTAGTGACATATGTCATCGTTTAATGGGTCAAACAGGGTCACAGGTCACCCTATGACCCCCTTTGACCCATATGAACAATTCAAATATGTCCCTAGGGGTTCTAGGACCCCTAAAGACATATGTCATTATTTAATGGGTTTGACCCATATAAACAATTCGAATATGTCTCTAGCGGTTCTAAGACCCCTAGAGACATATGTCATCGTTTAATGGGTCAAAGTGCCTATGACCCCTTTTGACCCATATGACCTATTCGAATATGTTCCTAGGGGTCCGAGGACCTCTAGCGACATATGTCATCATTTAATAGGTCAAAGGGGGTCATAGGTCACCCTATGACCCCCTTTGACCCAAATGAACGATTCAAATATATCTTTAAGGGTCCTAGGACCCCTAGGGACATATTTCATCATTTAATGGGTCAAAGGGGGTCATACGTCACCCTATGACCCCCTTTGACCCATATGAACAATTTGAATATGTCCCTAGGGGTTATAGGACCCCTAGAGACATATGTTATCATTGAATGGGTCAAAGGGGGTCATAGGTCACCCTATGACCCCCTTTGACCCATATGACCCATTCAAATATGTTCTTAGGGGTTCAAGGACCTCTAGCGACATATGTCATTGTTTAATGGGTCAAAGGGGGTCATAGGTCACCCTATGACCCCCTTTGACCCATATGAACAATTTGAATAAATCCCTAGGGGTCCTAGGACCCCTAGGGACATATGTCATCTTTTAATGGGCCAAAGGGTGTCATAGGTCACCCTATGACCCCCTTTGACCCATATGAACGATTCGAATATGTCCCTAGAGGTTATAGGACCCCTAGCGACATATGTCATCATTTAATAGGTCAAAGGGGGTCATAATTCACCTTATGACCCCCTTTGACTCATATGAACAATTCAAATATGTCCCTAGAAGTTCTAAGACCCCTAGAGACATATGTCATCATTTAATTGGTCAAAAGGGGTCATAGGTCACCCTATGACCCATTTGAATATGTTCCTAGGGGTCCGAGAACCTCTAGCGACATATGTCATCATTTAATGGGTCAAAGGGGGTCATAGGTCACCCTATGACCCCCTTTGACCCATATGAATGATTCTAATATATCCCTAGGGGTCCTAGGACCCTTAAAGACATATCTCATCATTTAGTGGGTCAAAGGGGGTCATAGGTCACCCTATCACCCCCTTTGACCCATATGAACAATTCGAATATGTCCTTAGGGGTCATAGGACCCCTAGAGACATATGTCATCATTTAATGGGTCAAAGGGGGTTATAGGTCACCTTATGACCCCCTTTGACTCATATAACTCATTTGAATATGTTCTTAGGGGTCCGAGGGCCTCTAGCGACATATGTCATTGTTTAACAGGTCAAAGGAGGTCATAGGTCACCCTGTGACCCTCTTTGATCCATATGAACGATTTGAATATACATATGTCATCGTTTAATGGGTCAAAGGGTGTCATAGGTCACCTTATGACCCTCTTTGACCTATATGAAAGATTCAAATATGTTCTTAGGGGTTACAGGACCCCTAGAGACATATGTTATCATTTAATGGGTCAAACGGTGTCATAAGTCACCCTATGACCCCTTTTGACCCATATGAACAATTTGAATATGTCTCTAGAAGTTCTAGGACCCCTAGAGACATATGTTGTCATTTAATGGGTCAAAGGGGGTCATAGGTGACCCAATGACCCCCTTAGACCCATATGATCCATTCGAATATGTTCCTAGGGGTCCGAGGGCCCCTAGTGACATATGTCATCATTTAATGGGTCAAAGAGGGCCATAGGTCACCCTATGACCCCCTTTGACCCATATTACCCATTGAATATGTCCCTAGGGGTTCTAGGACCCCTTGAGACATATGTTATCATTTAATGGGTCAAAGAGAGTCATAGTTCACCCTATGACCCCCTTTGACCCATATGAACGATTCGAATATGGCCCTAGGGGTCCCAAGACCCCTAAGGACATATGTCGTCGTTTAATGGGTTAAAGGGGGTCATAGGTCACCCTATGACCCCCTTTGACCTATATGAACAATTCGAATATTTCTCTAGGGGTTCTAGGACCCCTAGAGACATATGTCATCATTTAATGGGTCAAAGGGGGTCATAGGTCACCTTATGACCCCCTTTGACCCATATAACCCATTCGAATATGTTCTTAGGGGTCCGAGGAGCCCTAGTGATATATGTTGTCGTTTAATGGGTCAAAGAGAGTCATAGGTCACCCTATGACCCCCTTTGATCCATATTACCCATTCGAATATGTCCCTAGGGGTCCTAGAACCCTTAGGGACATGTGTCATCATTTAATGGGTCAAAGGGGATAGGTCACCCTATGACCCCCTTTGACCCATATGAACGATTCAAATATGTCCTTATGGGTCTTGGGACCCCTAGGGACATATGTCATCGTTTAATGGGTCAAAAGGTGTCATAAGGCACCCTATGACCCCCTTTAAGCCATATGAACAATTTGAATATGTCCCTATGCATCTTAAGACCCTTAGGGACATATGTCATAATTAATGGGTCACCCTATGAGCCCCTTTGATCCATATGGCCCATTCAAATATGTCTCTAGGACCCTTAGAGACATATGTCATCGTTTAATAGGTCAAAGTGGGTCATAGGGCACCCTATGACCCCCCTTTCACCCATATGAACGATTCGAATATGTCCTTAAGGGTCCTAGGACCCCTAAGGACATATGTCATCATTTAATGGGTCAATGGGCATTATAGGTCACCCTATGACCCCTTTTGACCCATATGAATGATTTGAATATATCCCTAGGGGACATATGTCATCATTTAATGGGTCAATGGGCATTATAGGTCACCCTATGACCCCCTTTGACCCATATGAATGATTTTAATATATCCTAGGACCCTTAAGGACATATTTGAATCATTCATATGGGTGAAAGGGGGGTCATAGGGTGCCCTATGACCCACTTTGACCTATTAAACGATGACATATGTCTTTAAGGGTCCTAGAGACATATTTGAATGGGCCATATGGATCAAAGGGGCTCATAGGGTGACCCATTAAATGATGACATATGTCCCTAAGGGTCTTAAGATGCATAGGAACATATTCAAATTGTTCATATGGCTTAAAGGCCCTAGGGATATATTCAAATTGTTCATATGGGTCAAAGGGGTATGTCACTGTTTAATGGGTCAAAGGGGGTCATAAGTCACCCTATGACCCCCTTTTGACCCATATGAATGATTCAAATATGTCCCTAGGGGTCCTAGGACCCCTAGGGACATATGTCATCGTTTAATGGGTCAATAGGTGTCATAGGTCACCCTATGACCCCCTTTGACCCATATGAATGATTCGAATATGTCCCTAGGGGTTATAGGACCCCTAGAGACATATGTCATTGTTTAATGGGTCAAAGGGGGTCATAGGTCACCCTATGACCCCCTTTGACCCATATGAACAATTCGAATATGTCCCTAGGGGTGCTAGGACCCCTATAGACATATGTCATCATTCAATGGGTCAAAGGGGGTCATAGGTCACTTATGACCCCCTTGACCCATATGAATGATTTGAATATGTCCCTAGGGGTCCTAGGACCCCTAGCGACATATTTGAGTCATTCATATGGGTCAAAATCTTCTTTGACCCATATGACCCATTCGAATATGTTCCTAGGGGTCCAAGGACCCCTACCGACATATGTTGTTGTTTAATGGGTCAAAGAGTGTCATAGGTCACCCTATGACCCCCTTTGACCCATATTACCCATTCAAATATGTCCCTAGGGGTTCTAGGACCTCTAGAGACATATGTTGTCATTTAATTGATCAAAGCGAGTCATATGTCACCCTATGACCCCCTTTGACCCATATTACCCATTCGAATATGTCCCTAGGGGTCCTAGAACCCCTAGGGACATGTGTCATCATTTGATGGGTCAAAGGGACCTATGACCCCCTTTGACCCATATTACCCGTTCGAATATGTTCCTAGGGGTCCTAGGACCCCTAGAGACATATGTCATTGTTTAATGGGTCAAAGGGGGTCATAGGTCACCCTATGACCCCCTTTGACCCATATGAATGATTCAAATATGTCCCTCGATGTCCTAGGACCCGTAGGGACATATATCGTTATTTAATCGATCAAAAGGGGTCATAGGTCACCTTATGACCCCCTTTGACCACTCAACCCTAGCGAATACACTTGAACAAATGGCCCAAAATGCAAATGAGGTGTCTAAGAAGGTTACAAAATGGCATACATAGAGTGATAAGTATTGTGCATTTTATGGCAATGGGTTATCATATCAGAAAGCAAAAGATAAAGACATAAAGAAAGGTACTATATGGTATCTTTTCACTAATCCTATATCCAACAACTCCCTATTACACATAACCAAAATTTTTCCTATTCATTGGTGCACTCATGCTAGGGTGAGATCATGTTTTTTGGATATGTGGTATATGGTATTTAACCTACCAGCATGGAATAATAATGAGTTCCCTCTATATTTTTTGAGGAAGCTATATTGTTAGTTCATCCTTGGCAAGAAGCTAAGTTACTTTGGCATATGTTAGTTCCAGGGTAGAGGGAGAAGCTTTGCACAAGATAGACTTAGGGCTCATAGGGTGGTACCAAAAAATGAGAGGAGATGTACAACAAAAAAAACCATGCCACATGTTGTGCTCCAATCAATTGTAAAGGAGTCTATTGATTTATAGACTCTTCATGTGGTTGCATCATTGATCATGGCTCACTATTAGGTGGTTTTCCTTCACCTGTGGCACTTTGACCATCATTACATGTACCTTTAGGGTCATCATATCATGCGAAAGCTCCATCATCATCACCTATGGCACTAGGGTCATTGTAGCATGTAACAACTCCATCATAATCATCTATGGCACCTCAATCATCATCTATAGCTCCATCAGCATAACCTGTACCATGAGTGTCAACTCCACTTGTTTCACCTACACCACTAGTGTCATCTTGAATTTTTTCATCTACACCACCAATATCATCCTCACTTGTGACACCTACATCATCATCACGTGCATCATTACAGTCTTTAGGGCCCAATCAACATTTTTTTTTTAGCTGTTAGCACATGTATGATTAGATAAATATGGAGGTGTGTAAGGATGGAGTATAATCTCATCCATGTGTACATTGTTATTCATATGGAGGTGGGGATTTTACACTCACAGATGATTTGATGGTGATGGTCTTCGGTGGGTAGGATACATAGGTTTTTATGTTTGAGTTTTGACATGATATTATTTTATTACCTAAATATTATAAAAGTAAAAAAAAAAAATTATAGATCACTCTATATTTATATGTGAAAAATATGTAGTGTGGGTGTAGCAAGCAGTTTGAGTACACCATAGAGTACTCATTCTACTAGAGGTGTGAGGCTATGAGCAAGAACACCCAATGTAAAGTTTTTAAAAGAAAAATAATACATTGGCTTAGAAATATTGTTTCTTAATTGATATGACACTAACAACCTACTTATAGATCCTCTTCCATCTCTTACCATCATTGAAACCCTCCAATTCCCATCCACATCTCTTGCTCTTAGCATTACCCAAACCCCATCTAATGAACCTCATGATTTTTGACATGATATTATTTAATCACCTAAATATTGTAAAAGTAAATTTTATTTTATTTTATAGAGAATTTGAGATTGACATGTTCAAATAATATGTAGTGTAGAGTGCAACAAGTAGTACAAGAACACCACATATTACTCATTCTGCTAGAGGTGTCAGGCTAAGAGCATGAACACCTCAGGTAAAGTTTTTTGAATATTCTTAAAAGTAAAATAATACATTGGCTTTGAAATATTGTTTCTTAATTGATATTATTAAAAGCACAGTAATACATTTCCATATCCTACCATCATTGAAAACCCTCCCAAATTCATCAAATCCATCCAATTCCTATCCACATATCTTGCTCCTAGCATACCCAAATTCCATCTAATGAACATCATGAGTTCATCCTCCATATACCCATCCACATCAAAAAACCTCCATATCACACAGGGTGTTGTGTAAGAGTGTGGAGATCATGAATCTCCACTTTTATTTCTTGATAAGGTGCTAAAAGTTCATTCACATCTCTCTTTTCCTTATCGGTCTCTGTGTTTTCAATTTAGGCCTTGTAGTCTTTTTGAGCCCGAATTTTTCCTATCTTTCAACTATCCTCCCAATATCATCCTTCAAGTCCTTCTTGTGTGTTCTTGCCCTCCTATTATCTTCTTATTGTTATTGTGCCTTCTTTCCATTTACAACATTATCTCATATTTATAACAATACTCTTTACTATTTTATAGGGCTTGTCAGGAGCTGAAATTTCTCAAATTGATGATGCCACACTTTTTGCCATTAACTTTTGCCTTGAGAACTATGTGTCATCATAGCTTGCACACCTATCAAGTTTACTATTTGAGTTGAACTCATGATGTGTCTTATTGATTCCTCTTATGTGATATTTGTTTCTTCTTTAGGGTACTTCACATAAGTCAAGGTCTGGAGGAAAGGGAAGGAAATCAACAAGAACTCCAAAACAAAAAAAGGTACTAAATACAAGTCAAGTTTATATTTTGATTTTTTGTATGAATGACAATACACACACACACACACACACACACACACACTTAATATTAATGAATACGTGTTGACTTATTTTTTGTATATATGTAGAAAAAATATAGTTTTGTAGAATTGATGAATGCACCAAACACTATCAATATTAAGGAAATGGAAGAGGTAAAATTTCATATTTTTCTTCTCATAAGTTTTAGGTTATAGTCTACATTTTTTATAGATACATATTAAACACTTGTATTTACAAATGAGTACTTTTTTTTTCTAGTTTTATAGTAATTATCAACAATTTGTCTTATTAACATGTGTTACTTATATTTTACCTATTACAACACTCTTTGAGACTTCATGAAAATCCTTTCCCATTTCATTTTGTTAGGAGTCTTGAGCATCAAAGACATGTTCAAAAACAATAGAGGCTAGAGGTATGTATGTAGAGTCTTAGTTGAACCCTCTTGTGATCTCAATTTGGATTTCTTTTCTATGTGATAGAAATACCTAATGCCTACTCTACAATTCTAACATTTTATTGTTTACCATACAGGCTATGCCTCGTACCACCATTGATTCATCAGTGGGTGTACCTCCTATTAGCATGGGAGATGCAGCTTAGGTTCCAGAATGCTTTTTGTTTTTTTACTCTATTTGGAATCCCTAATGCCACTCTATAAGGAAAAAATTTTATTGATTACCATATATATTATGCCTCATACTAGCATTGATTCATTAGTGTTTGTACCTCTTGCTAGCATGGGGATCTAGCTTAGGCTGCAATACATTTTTTTATTTTCTTCTCTATTTGGAATCTCTAATTCCTACTCTATAATTCTAACATTTATCGCTTACCATACAAGTTGTGCCTCATATTAGCATTAATTTATTAGTGGTTGTACCTCCTGCTAGCATGGGAGATCTAGCTCAGGCTGTAATACATTTTTTTAATTTTTTTACTCTATTTGGAATCCCTAATGCTACTCTATAATTCTAACATTTTATCACTTACAATATTGGTTGTGCCTCATACTAGCACTGCTTCATCAGTGGTTGTACCTCCTACTAGCACAGGAGATCTATCTTAGGCTACAGTACTTTTTTTTTTTTAAATTACATTTTTTAGAATCCCTATTGCCACTCTATAATGCTAACATATTATCACTTACCATACAGGTTGTGCCTCATACTAGCACTGCTTTATTAGTGGTTGTACCTCCTATTAGCATGGGAGATCTAGCTCAGGATGTAGTACATTTTTTTTGTTTTTACTCTATTTGGAATCCCTAATGCCACTCTATAATGCTAACATTTTATTACTTACCATATAGGTTGTGCCCCATACCAGCACTAATTCCTCAATGATTGTGCCTCCTGTGAGCATTGATTCATCAGTAGTTGTGTCCAAAATCATCACTCTACCTCATCATTTTGTTAGGAGTCCCACCCATAGATGAAGGAGCCCATTACCATTATCATTTAGTCAAAATGTGGGACAACGGGATGAGGTAATGGAAAACTTAACTATCCACAACTTAGAACCCAATTTCTAGTTATTTTCATATTACTTATAGATAAGATATTTGATAGTGTATTTTAATGTTTCTTTTGTAGACACTTGGCGAGCCACAAACTACATCAAAGAGGCTCAATTTTGATGATACTACATATTCATAGATATTGATAGTGATATACATATGTAGTTGTGGTCGTCACATGACATTGACATATATTTGACTTTTGTATTGTATATATTCAAGATTTTTATTATGTACATTTGCCATTTCTATTGTATACATTCGATATTTGTCGGGTATTCAACTTTTGTATTGTATATATTCATGATTTTTATTGTGCACATTTGACATTTCAATTGTAAACATTCGACATTTTTCAGATATTCAAACTTTATGTTGTAATGATGAGACATCATCTTTTTGTAACTATATGATTGATATGACATAATATACTATTCATTTTGATATATAGTAAACTTAGCTTTCCATCCAACTTGTTCAATGTGTGCATACAAACTTGTATTTCAGCTTTCTTTCTTGCAATTAATCAAACAAATGAATGTTCATTATTTTATATAGAAAATGTAACATGTTTATCAAATTCAGTATAACATGTAATCATATGTCTCTTATTTTGATATAATATGACATGAAAAATAAAAATATGTTATGATTTTTGTACCTATAGTGCTTAGAGACCCTTAGGGAACTTCCATTTAGTGTGGTCAATACCCTTAGAGGGATGTCATAGCTAACACAAGGTTGGTCTTAGGCTAAACCCAACGAACCAAAGCTAATAGAGAAAATGATTCAATCCTAGGACTAATGGTTTGAAATATACACAACTTTGCTCATTCTAACTAAGAAACATTGCAACTTTTGGAAATAGGTGAGATAAAAATACCAATACAAAAAAAATCTAATCTCAAAAAACTAAGATAGGTTGTTGTAGGCCTAGATAACATAGTCTTGTAGCACCTAATAGTTTTCCAATACCTCACATGAGCTTAGAGAAATGCCCGATCAAAGATCACAACCCAATGGTACTTAGAGAGACCCATAGTGATGCTTATATTTAGTGTGTTCAATACTGTCAAAGGGATGTTGTGGATGAAATGAGGTTGGTCCTAGCCTAAACTTGACCAACTAGCTCTAATGGAGTACATGATTCAATGCTAGCACCAATAGTTTGAAATATATACAACTTTGCTCATTTTAACCAAGCAACATTGTAACTTTTGGAAATGGGTGAGATATGGATGCCAAATCTTTAAAAAAATGAATCTCTAAAAAATGAGGTAGGTTTTTGTATGCCTAGATAATATAATCTTGTAGTACTTGATAGTTTGTCAATACCTTGCATGAGCTTACAGAAATGCCCGATCAAAGATCGTAGCCTAATGATGCTTACAAACACTTATGGACACTTTTCTTATGTGTGGTTGATATCATTGAAGGAACATTGTGTCTAAAATAAGGTTGGTCATAACCTAAACCTGACCAACTAGAACTAATGTGTAAGGTCCACAATAGTATCCTATTATAGATCTTGATGAAATAAATTTGATTAGGATTTGGTTAGGTTATGATTGACATTTTCATTACTAGTAATGGATTATGAGATCCTATTAGAGACTAAATTAGATTTTGGTTATTATAAGATAGGATCACATGAAATGAAATTCTAGATGTTCAAACTAAGGACGTGATCAATGGATTCATAGAATGATTCACTAGCCAAATTAGGAAAGATGTATTAACACTTTCTCTCCTAAGAAATAACAATAGATGTAGATTATAACAATGACAAAACATAAATGGTTGCATTCATAGATTGTTTTTAAATCATGATGGCACAATTTTGGAACATTCTATTGCCTTGAGTGATTAACCCTAGAATGCATACACCCTCATAATGTAACAAGGGGGTATTGCTAGGGAGGTTGTTATGTTTAATTGACTAAAAATATACTAGTTACATGTTCCCATATTAGTGACCTCCATTTAAGACATATACTAGGACCCATTTATCTGTTTTAATAATGTAATAGATATGATCTCAGTGTTTCATGGTTATGATAGACAAGTAGTGTAATGGTTTAGAACAAAAATTTCATTATGTTAAGAGAGATAAATGTTGATACACATATCTTGATATTGCAATGTTTTGAATATTATATGGAGATGAATTGTTTGAAAGCCTAGTGCGAGGCCTCACCCCGACCCGTCATAGCACAGATATTTTATTTACATTTTGATATTTGAAACTTTGATATTTTGATAGTCATTTGAGACTTGGATGGATAGTAGATTGTTTTATCTACACGTTTTGATACTACAATAGTGTTTACATTATTATATGCACTTAGAACCTATTATTGTGTAAGAAATGATTGGAAACATATGGATGTAGTTTTATGACATGATACTATTAGATTTTGACACAATGTTAAATGTTAATTTGATTATGGCTAAATATTAATTTTCTTATGATTCTTAATGAGGTAAACGATTATGCTATGTAGAAAAGGTGATCATGATGATTTATGATACATAGATAAGTGATATTTTGATTTTGATGATTATTTAAATGTAGAAAGATGTTAATTTGATGGTTTATGACATGTAGATTTGATATTATAACATCTTGGATAATTTAAATGGGAATAAATAGGAAAGGAAAATTTATCTGAATTATGGTTATCACTATGTGCATTTACATTATATATGTTATATGACACCTTGGACTATTGGTGCTCGAGGTTATTGTGCAAGAAGTGGAACCATGGAAATTTTTGGGGGAAACAAGTTCCAAACCTTGTGAATATAGTTTAACCAAGGTGAATCTTTGGAAGATTCATAAGCCTCATTTTGAAAGTAATTTTCTTCGTAATTGTATGGTTTCTTTCTTGTGAATATGTTTAATTATATTTTAGATGCATTAGGGGCATGTCAAGGTGAAATGTGATGTATTTTTTTATGGGTCACTTGACACGTGTATTGTCTATGTGTTGATGACATGTCACCTAGAGTGTTCGTCACAAAGTCACTTAATCTTGGTCCTTTTCCTTCCTTTTAATTAATGCTTTAGTACACCCATTTGGGAGAGAGTGTTAGGATGGATCACCATCATGTTGAATTTCGAATTCAAACTTGATAGGGAGTTTAGGGGACTTAAATGGGATCCTAAAGTGTTATTTGATTGTTAAAAAGTCACCCAAATGGTAGTATATCATGTTAGGGGCCTAAATTCAATTATTTTATTAATTTCCTAGCTTAGGGAACCCCTTAAAAAAAGCCATCTTGAACCAATTCGAAATTTTATGTTTTCCCAAGAGAGTACCCTCACCATCCCACTTGGTCAACCTTCTTATTTTGGAGAAGCAACAATGTAAGATAGGGAGGCTTGATGTTCTTACTAAAAAAAGGGTAGTAGAGGGTCCTTTTAGTGGAGGGGTGACAAGTTAGTGGGTTGTTCACCCACTCTCTAATTTTAGGGATAGCTAAGTTTTGGAGGGAGATGAAGGGAGCTCTACTAAAACTATCCTTACCCTAGCTTGGACCAAGGTTGGTGCCTCAAAACCAGTTTCTTTTTCTTTTCTTTCCTTTAGCATGGATGAGAAAATCTGCAAGTGTGAAGAGTTATCAATGGAGTATGCTTGCATTGTAAAGCTTGTGTTATGAACTTGGACATTGTGTTGTGGAGAGGTGAATGTGTCATGTGGATTTGGAGGTTTTCCCCTTGGTTTTGCTCTTTTCTTGTTTTCTTCTCTCTTTTTTTCATGTTGAATGTGTTTTATGCGTGTGAAGGCTTCACTCACCCTTGGGAGGGAAGAGAAGCCTTGCGTGAAGGGCATAAGTTGGGCTTGACATTGCAATTGAGAAAAATTACCTCATGATGAGGATTGTTAATATCATGGAGTATGGACTCCACTAAGGCCATGAATCTTGTTTGTTTGGGAGGTACAAGGAAGTTTTGGTGAATGAGGAGGAGATGATTTGTTGAAGGCCTTGAGAGGTGAATATAATGGTATTATGTTGTTTATGTTCATGGTGGCCTTGAGAGGAAAAATGCATTGGTAATATGTTATTTATGTTGTTATAATATCTTCTCTTTGAAGAGCCCACCTTCACCCAACGTTTTATGATTCCAATGGAGAATCATTGTGCAATCCATGGGAGGGTGTTGATTGTGTTTTGTGTTTTGTTTTCATGTAGAGTTTTGTGAAGTATGTGTGTAACCTATTTGGTTCTTGTTTCCCCTGCTCGATGGGTGGCTTCATAGAAGCCTAGGTTGGGAGGTGAGTCTCCATGGTTCCTATTTGTGTGTGTGTTATGTGCAGGTTTTGTGAAGATGCATTTCATGAAGTATTGGAGATTCACCCTAGTCAAAGTGAAGAAGATCCAAATGTGTTAAGGAGGTTCAATGTTCATGTTTCTCATTGTTCATGTCTTCTCACAGATCATGTTTCTCAATGTTCATGTTCCTCAATGCTCATGATTTTTGGGAAGTCTCTCGTGTTGTCCCTATGTGAAGTAAAGAGATTGTGTTAATGCTACCATTTAAATATGTTGAGGGAAGAATTGGAGAAGTGTGCATATATGGTTTTTTTCTAAAGAAATGATCATTCAAAATGTATGAGTTAGGAAATAGTTAGTAAGAGTTGTAAAGTATATTGGAATCATTGTTACCATTGAAATAATGGAAGAAAAAAATGAAAGGTTGTATGCTTATAGGGTTATTTGTATAAAATATTCTATGATAAATTGCATGTATTATGAAGAAGATTATATATGATTCCTTTCCTTTGATGTATTTTCAAATATGTATATCATAAATGACATGCAAAGGAATGTTATGAATAGAGTTGATAATTTCAAAATATATCATTTGCCTTTAAAAAAATACATGTTATGCTTCTCATAATTTGCAATAGAATTATTAAGTTGACAATTCATTTTACTTGTATAAGTATTAAAATGTTTCGTTCTTAAGCTCAATTAGTTGCTAAGAAGACAAAGTCATCCTATTCACAAATATATTCACTCAAAAAAATTATGGTGGAATGAAATCTACTTGAATAGGTAAAATGCATAATTCAGCCACAAAGGAGAAGACCTTACTGTAGGTCTACATTTTCCTCTCTGGAAAATGTATGGGAGAAGATATAATCCTCTTCCAAATTACAAAGCATTAATATATTCAAAGGAATATACCTAGGGATTCAATGCATAAAAGAAATCATGACATTAGATTAAAGATTCACACCAATATTAATCTTTGGGTTTTTCAATATTTAAAATTCAAGGACTCATAGAAGTCACATGACTTTTGTCATATCTTCTCAAATAAAATATGTATGTATGCTTCAAACATTGTCAGGGCTATATTAGAATCTAACCACCTATCCCTTGCACTAGGTATTTGATGAAATACATCACCATCAAGAAATAATAGGAATTTTATATATATATATATATATATATATATATAAGATTGAAAAGGGACTATGCCTTTCAAACAAAACTAAACACCTATTATATACCCTCTTGCTAAACTAGGATGTACCCTAAAACATCCCATCAACCTCACATTAATTTGCAATGAGCACATAAAAATAATAAAAAATAATAATAAACACTTAGCTTGAACATGGCGCTATAATTATAAGGGAGGGGACAAAACTGACATTAAGTTAGTCCTTCCCCCACCCTCTTTCCAAGCTATCACATCAAGCTAAGAGCCACCTCGAGCTAAGAGAGTTCATGCCCTTTGAGGACCCTTGGTACCAATTTTGGGGAGGGTCAGTTTAAAAAAATTAATTGATTTGCAAGTGAAGTCATGGACCAATGGCATACTTGCATTTTGGCAAGAAACTTTTTTTCATTTTTTTTCTATCTTCCAACTTGGCACCCATAAAGTGTAGTGTGGAGGAAAAATGCTAGCATAGTGGAACCAATGGTGAAGCACACCTAGGGATAAGAGAAGCACATGGGGGGAAACATTTGCATGTAAATTAGACTAATTAAGGTGTTGAGAAGATATTAGTATAGTTTAGAATTATAATAAATAAGGGTGGATTAGTGATGTCTTAGTTAGTTTATAGCATGAGATGTGTGTTAAGATTTCAAATGGGGAGTAGTAAGATATGGTTATTAGGTAAGTTTAGAAATATAAGCTTAGGTGGTTAGTTAAACATGGATTAAGTATAATGCTAGTAGAGTATAGTAGAGTTTTCTACTTGACCAAATTAAAAATTTATTGTTAGTGAATTAATGTAGTTAGAAAATGTGAGTTATAAGTTAGTTTAGGACTTTAAGTAGTACATCAAACTAGTGTTAAGAACGTTAGTTAAGTTAGTTAATATTAATAATTTTGGATAAGAAGTTGTTAGGAGGTATGTTAGAAGACGTGAAGAAGGATGGTATAATATTATAAGGAATTATATATAATTAGGAAAATAAATGAATAATATTAAACAATATTAATAATTAAATAAATAATTGATTAATTAAAAATAAAATTAGATTAAATATGAATGATTAACTAAAGACCTTGTTAGTAGTACTTTGTTAGTAAACTACCCTCATGATCGACATTGAGGAGTTAGGTTATTGGGAAGAATGGTGGCAAGATGGTAAGTAGTGTGATTTCTTGATAATTAAGATGTTTATCTCAGTCTCTTAAAAGAGGGAGTGTAAATAGAGAAGACAGAGTCATAACACATAAACAAATATAAAGGGGATCGGGGTACAATGGACGGATGTAATTAAAATCACATACAGATCAAAGGCACTACTAAGACTATGCTAGTAGTGAAATGAACCAAAATAGACTACAAGCATAGTACCCCTTTTGACTCCATACTATAATTAAAATAACATACAAAAAATTTCTTTGGGAATATTAAGATAACCTACCAAATTATAATGGAATCAACCAGCACCACTGCATATCCATACTAAATGATATGTATATTCAATTCTAGACATAGTACGAAATCTTTCCACAAAATAAGATCAAATGAGTGTGGCTGTAGACACCTAAAAATCCTTTAGAAAATAAAGTATTTTTATTTTCTAAAAAATTCCTGATGACATCATCATTTATTAATTAATTAATTTTTATGCCATTAAATCCCTTTATCTTAATTAAAAATATTTAATTAAGGAATCCCTCCCAAAAATGTTTAAATCTTATTTAAACATTATTTCCTTATTTATTAATTATTTAATTAATAAATTGACCAAAAATCCTAAAATAAATAAAAAATTTATTTTTTGCCCAAAACTTGGCCAATTTCCTTATGACCAATAACCTCTTCCAAAATCTTCTAATCCTTCTTTAATTTTGATTAAAGGCTAATCTCATCATTTCCTACCCCTAATCCCAACTCAAAATATTTAATTAAGATTAAATATTAATCCTCATGTTTATTAAAAAAGTTTTAATAAATATCTCCTCAACCCAAACCCTTGAAATAAATAAAACTTTATTTATTTCCTAAAAATCTAATTTATCCTCATCCTAAGAAGTTCTAGACTCTTCTAGAAAGTCTTCATCCTCATCCTAGGAAATTCTAGACTATTCTAGAAAGTCTTTATCCTCATCCAAAGTCTAGACTCTTCTAGAAGATGTCTTTAAACCTAATCCTAATCCCCTCCTAACCTTGTCACATTTCCTAAACATGGGTTAAAACTTACTAACCCAAGCCAAAGTTAACAAATATCTCCTCCTTCACCCACCCTCATTAAATGCCATCCACTTGCCTATCCCTAAGCTAATCCTAAACCATCCTAATCCATCCTCTAATCATTTGCACAAGCCTAAGCAAGCTTAAAACCTTCCTAATCAAGTCCAAGTCGAATTTGCTCTCATCACCCTCAAAATATCTCAACCATAAAACTTTATGAAGTCCACTAGGTCATAAATGACTCTTACAAGCCCTTTTATTGCTCTTACAAGTCATTATGAGGGTCTTTATGAAGATTTTATCCCTTGAGCCTCCTTTGTTGACTCATCCTTCCCCTTTCCTCCATCCTCTCACCATGTGACATGTGTCACTCCTTGATTGGCTATAAGGAAGCACAATCCATGTGCTCTCTTCTCATACAATCTGAGCCCTCCATGAGCTTTTTCTCATCCTTGCATCTTAGCCCTCAATCCCTCAAGCCTCTTGCCTATAAATTGGATCCTTCCCCTTTGCAAAATAACACAATCCATGAAGTAAAGTTATAATGCTATTTTGAGAGCCAAATCCATACTAAATCCATCTATCCACACCAAAAATCCATAATCATCCATTGAAGCCTTTGGAAGCATATTGAGCATACATCCTATCTATTTAGACAAAGCTACTCAACAAGAGAGCTTCTCATTGAGAGAGCCCATTAATGGCTCATATTCTCAATTGAGAGCTCATCTTAGTCTATCTTGAAGTTTATGATTTTTTTTTAGTTTGTAGAAGCTTTATTTAAATTTGGTTTCTATTAGCATACTAACATTGCTCATATACATTTTGGCACGCCCGGTGGGACCCCGCATGGGTCATCTTCATTAGCTTTTTTAGTCAAGTTTTGTATGTCATTTTCTGATTTTGGCTAATTTTTCTTGTTTTTGTGATTGGTAGGATTGTATAAATTGGTTTTGTAGGTCCACATGAGCATGAAGAAGACAAAGGAACTCATAATCTATCTCATAGTGTTTGCAGATTTTTCAAGTTTATAGGTGGACAAAGAACTTGAAATTCTTCTTCCTCTTCTTGTCTATATTCTTCTTATTCCATCTACTTCTTCTTCTTCTTCTTCTTGTGGGAGATCTTAGCCATTTTTTTTTAAGGAAGCAAAATCATACACACTTCTTTTTAGTGCTTAAAATGAACCCCCAAATCATACTTAAATCCATTGAAAAATTACAAATTTGCAAAAAAGAAAAAATCTTTTAACAAGTGAAACTAAACCAATCTAATCATTTGCATCCTTGCAACATCAAGGTTTTAGATGCATTCATGCAAAATTAGGAACACTTCATTTTTGGGAATTTAAAAAGAACTTCAAGTTTCCATTTCAAAAGGTTCAAAATCAACACTAAGTGCACACTAAAGTTCTTTTAAAAAATCTCATGAAAACTAAGAGTCCTAAATGGTTGCCAAAAATTGTCCTAAAAGCTTTGTTATTTGTTCCAAACAAATGTCTTATTGCAAAATCTTGAATGTTTCTTAGGTTTTTCATCCATCAAAACAATCTAAGAATATCATTTTTGGGCTTAAAACATGCAAACTAGAACACAAAATCTTGAATGAAAAGCAAAGTCCAAAGAGTCATTTTCACTTTTGAGTCCAAAACAATCTTGAATTATCTAAGGTTAAAACAAAGCACTTCAAAGTTCTTAAAACAACACACAAAATCTCAATCTTGAATGCCCAAAGGAAAAAACTTGAATGTTTAATCACTTGTCTTTGAATGCATGTTGCTAAACACACTCTTGAATGCCATGGATTAAAATCAAATTTTCCTTGAATGCATGATTAAAACAACAAATCTCAATCTTGAATGCCTAACAATCAATGAAAATTGCATGGTTTGGATGCATTTTCAATGACGCTCGCATTTCTTATGTTGACGATCTCTCGACTTTCATTATGTTGACGACGCTGTCAAATTGGAATGAACATTGTATGCCATAATCACAAGTGTCTTCAATCATAGCTTACAAAATCTAAATCATCAGTTGGAATGAACACGTGTCTTTTAAAGCCCAAGATCATGTATGTGGTCTTGTTTTACACTTTTTAGGAGGCCTGCTTGGGGATTTCATCACCCCTTGGGACGACCTCAACTCTAGCGTTTCGGCGGAGTATAAAGATCAGGAGGTGAATCCAAAGACACCTCTCTTGGGATCAAAATTTTGTCACTCGGGCTAAGCCTCAAGGAACTTTATACCCTTGAGAAGTGAAAGAGGAGAAGTGGGTTACCGCTCCTCTCAGCTGTGTGACATCTTTTTGGTTTCATCTACGGATTTGGGCCTCACGTACCTTGCGTATATCGAGGACTCCCTAGCTAAACCAAATTTCATCCTTGTAGAAAGCTTCCTAGGATGTTGGTGTGTTTGACGTGCTTGCTCCAAAATTTTGTCTGCTTGTTTGTTCATAGCTTTTGAATGAATGTTTGCCAATTTTGGTCAAAATCCCAGAAAAGCAGAAATCTCCTAGCTCAAGGCATACTTAGCGTAGTCACTACCTTATCAGAAAATCATCCAAGCTCCCCCGCTGCAACCGAATCTATCTAGTTCTTTGCCTTAGAACAATCCCAAATCCAAAGTCCATCCAAATCATCCCCACAGCCAGCTAGCAACCCAATCCAAAATCATCCAAGCCTTTAAAGAGTTGTTGTTACTTTGCTAGATTTTGCTATCCAATCAATCCTACCAATCAACCAATCTCACCAAGGTTATCCCTTTGACAGAGCATTGTCTAGGGTAATCCAGCTTTGTCACTTGTATCCCTCATCACCTTAAGCTAAAGGTTGGGATCCACAAGTGATCAATCTCGTGTCATGCCCATAGGATCATTAGTCTATCCTTAAGTTGACACAATCACCACGAATCCTGCACATAGGAAAGCAAAACTCTCACTTTT
This sequence comes from Cupressus sempervirens, assembly GCA_028749045.1. Lineage (NCBI taxonomy): Eukaryota > Viridiplantae > Streptophyta > Pinopsida > Cupressales > Cupressaceae > Cupressus > Cupressus sempervirens. Next base: position 825,967,269 of record CM053792.1, read on the forward strand.
TGATAGCATACCCTTGAAGTCTTCCACCCACAAGAAAGCCAAAAATCTCCAGCCAATCCTCCTTAGGTTTGTCATATAGCTTTGACTCTCCCTAGGAAATCTTTCATCAGCCAATCCAAAATCTGTGCTTAACCCAAATCCAACCATGAGCTTCTGTGTTCATCCATACGCAAGACCCCATCCCCATCAAACTCATCATCAAAGCATTAAGTACCAATCCTATCATGATGTGTTTGGTCGCATTGTCCTTGCTCCCGCCACCTCCTATTCCAATGATGATGAAAATCTTGTTGACTATGACGGGTATATTGAAAGCCTTAGAAACATTCCCCCAAGCATCCCCCAAAATCCAAGAGTTATTCCAAACTATCTAGTCATGCCATCTGATATTCCAGCTTCCCCTCCATCACCCCAGCAACCAAGCTTCCAATCTTCCACCCCCATCACACTAGCTATTCCTGTCAATCCACCTCCACCTTCGACACACGAGTCTCCAAGGAATCTCCTAGAGGAAATACAAGAAAAGTTGCCTCCAATAGTCGATAAGCCATGTCATCTAATCCAACCATGTGAAGTAGTCAGTGATGAAGCTTCCCCATCTATAATATCACCTCCATCTCCCATAGCTATCATCCCCATACCATCCATCAAATTGCTTAAAATCCTTCCACTTCCCGCAAGCATCAAAATCCCACCACCTGTCAAATCCCTCCAAATCCTATCCACATCGCCTCCAAGCATTTCCCAAATCTCTTGTCATGACCCTTATGCATCCATCTTCTACTCACCCATCTCCACTACTGAATCTCCCATCTATCCATCCACTTCCTTTGAAGAGTCCATCCCTTCACCTCCTATCGCAACATCCACTCGAAACCAATCCTATCAAGATCCTGCCCAAAAGCATGTTGACATCCCCCAAAGCATAAATGAAGATATCATCGTACCATGTCTTCCATCCATAGTGCAGTCACCATCTCCTCCATCTCCAAAACCTCAAGCCATATCTCCTCCACTACAATATATCTTGTCATCCCACCAACTACATCAAGATCCTATCCTTCCATCTCCCCCGCTCCATGCTTCCATCTTACCACCTATCCAAGCTATTCCACCATCTATAATCTACCCTCTTGGTTCACTTACATTCATCCATGGTGGCCCTCTCTTAGTAGAAGAATTAAGAACAATATCTCCCCATTGCAATACACCTAATAAATCACTTCTACCATTTTCTACAAGCAAAAAGTTTCCTCAGCTTCTTCAAATGCTCAATCGATGGCATTATCAAGGTCAAGGTTTAGGACCACAAGAGAAAGGAATCAGAGAGCCTATTATTGCACAAAAAAATCTAGGATTTCATGGTCTTGGATATGTATCCAAAGGCTCACCATCTAAAGGTGTTGGTACACCACACCCCCAAACCAAGCCTATCTCCAAGCCCACCATGCCAGCCTCCCATCACTCCTTCAAGAAATCTTATGTCATCCCCCCTCCACCATCTTTGCAACCCAAAACAACCTACCATATCCCCCCTTCATCCGCTAAATCCATTTTGGGTCCCTATGTCCCAAAATCTACCATCCTTCATCCTCCTATTAGCCATCATGAAAATCCTATTCCATCCATTTCTATGCAAGATCAACAAAGGCACATATTAGGGCACATCATCCATCATCATCCCCCTACATGCTCTTTCATATCCTCTCCATCTCACAAAGCTTCTCCTAACCATCTTGCCAAAGCTTACCACAGCAATGTGAATGCCAACTTCAAAATGCATAAAGCTAAAAACACACATCCTAGGCAATCATATGTCTATTCTAAAAGACATACTCCAAAAAGGAAAAAACCAATCAAAGAATGCAAAACAATGCAATAGCCTATGAAAAGAAAATCCAAAACCATGTGGATCCCCAAGAAAAAAGTTGAAACCCAATGCATAATGGCATCCACCATTGCTAATCCCCCATCTAGTGACTCATGTCCCCCATCTCCTAACTCCATCTTGGGTGCCTATATCCCCAAGCACGCTTCCACAAATCCTCCATCATGCCTGCATCTACCATCTATCCCCCATATGCTCTTTTCACACTCATCCCAACATGTGCCAATGTTGCTCTTGCAAGCATCCCCATCTCATGCTCCTTTCCAGCATTTTCATCCCTCCATCTCCTACCATCAATCCCATATAATCAAATCTATTGCATAAATCACAGATCCGGTGTACCAACAGCTAGCAACATAATTGAACATTCCGACAGCTAGTGAAAAATCCCAAAAAAGCCAAAATAGCTGAAGAAAGCCAAAATCATTCCAGCTAAGTCCAAAGTCAAAAAGAAAAAAAAAAAAAAAAGCATCCACTGGTGAAAACTTGGCAATTCAAGCACCTTGGACAAGTACCATGATGAGAACTTGGCAAACAAGCGTCATGCATAATCCTGCCATCCCCAGCTTAGCCTATCACCCTCATGCTTTTGGTCATCTCTTGACATCCACCTCCATCTTCCAATCTATCCACCTATCCTCCATCCTCCAACTTCCATCTCACACCATCCACTAATCTTATGCAGCTTCAGCCAATCATCTCAGCTATCATCCATCTCCCTAGCCCCTTCAACTTTTTCCATCCTAGCTTCAATCCTATCACATCCATCGTAAGACCTCCTTCCGCATGTTATCTTCTGAATGGGGGCACTATATTCCTTGGAGATCTTGTCTTGTCCATCCTCCCTTGTCATTGGTATCTAGCTCTAGGCTATCATCATGCAAACCCAATGTCATCTCTTTATATCCATCATAATCCTAGCTATCTACCATCCTATCCAGCCATCTCATCCTGCTCCTCTAGCTATCCTTGGTCACAAAATCTCTCATCATCATTGGATGCATCCTGCCAAATCCATATCTTTTGCTATCACCCCACCCTTAGCTTTTGCATCTTGCACAACATCGAACCACCCCACTATCCTATCATCCTGAGCTTTTGCCTGCTTGTAACTATCTTGGTCCGTTAGCTTGTACCATATCTTGATTAGCTCACTTGTAAATATCTTGGTCTATCAGCTTGTACATCCTCTTTAGCTTAGTACCATTGTATCTATCCAGTGTTCGTGTCAGTTCGTCCTTGATCAGCATCTCACACCCATCACACATCTTGGTTAGCTATTCCAACGTATCCTTTAGCTAGATTTCCTATCACCAAAGTGTTATCTTTCTTAGTTCAGCTTGCTAGATGCATCACTCATCCAAATCCACCAGCTTCGGTGCTCTCCAATAGGTCCTTGCAGGATATAGCTTTCCTCATGTCTGATCTTGGTCCGTTAGTACCTTGTCCTACCCATCTCGTTGGCAAACGGCTCTCTTTTGGATTTTCACTTTCTTTTGATTTGGGATCTTCCCTTTTGGGTCTTGTAGTATCTTTTCCAAGCAATCTCCTTGTTCCCTCCTCAAGGTTGCCACGATCTTCCATATCATGGTATACTGTGAATGGGGCAATCAGAGCGTAAGGTCTTGATCATGTCTTTTGCTTGTTTTCTTTTTTGCTTGTGGGTTACCCAGTGTCATTTCCACACTGCTTCCTCTGGGATTCATGTGTGATACTGGGGCAATCCTTGCGTGTTTGTTTTGAGTCAGTTCGTCAGTCCTCTGGACAGTTGGTGAAAAGGCCTTGATGTTCTTGGTAACCTTGGCAATTAACCAACAGTCCTATAGAAAATCTAGTGCTCAACTACGTGGTGGTACTTCTCTTTGAAGTATCCCCCCCCCCGCTCAAAAAGCTTCAATGGTTTTCCTTCATCTCCATTGTCCCCCATCCATATCCAGCATCCGTCTCTCCTACCCTAGCTTATGCATCAGTATCTCTTTGAATCACTCATCACTCTTAGCTTTAGGGATCCACAATCCTAGTCTTAGGGATCTACCAATCCAAATCAATCCACCAAGCCTCACCTTTCGAGATCCACAATCCTAGTCCTAGGGATCTCCGAAACCCATCTTCCACCAATTTGACTCTTTGAAATTCTGTTGCATTAGCTTTATAATCCCCTCATCCATCTCCCTATCCTGGATTCCTTTTTATAGCGCTCTGCTCCTTCATCCTCCACCTTCCCTAAAGTCTTAAGCTTGCTTCCTCTTGTGCATCTGATTCTCCTTTATCATTCTCCTATAGTGAGAGTTTGAGCTAATTTAGCCCCTTCTCTTTGCCAATCTGAGTTTCCTTGCTCATCCAAGATTCTTGTACTTTTCAAGAAGCCACCAAGCCTCGCTTTCTCTCCCCGTTGGCTTCTTGAGGGGGCATCTCGCAGTCCATTCTCTCCTCTTTTGCTCTAGCCTTGGGCATCTTATTTTCTTATCTTTGATGTCATGCCACTTGCGGCATCACATCAAAGAGGGGCAAAATGTAGACACCTAAAAATCCTTTAGAAAATAAAGTATTTTTATTTTCTAAAAAATTCCTGATGACATCATCATTTATTAATTAATTAATTTTTATGCCATTAAATCCCTTTATCTTAATTAAAAATATTTAATTAAGGAATCCCTCCCAAAAATGTTTAAATCTTATTTAAACATTATTTCCTTATTTATTAATTATTTAATTAATAAATTGACCAAAAATCCTAAAATAAATAAAAAATTTATTTTTTGCCCAAAACTTGGCCAATTTCCTTATGACCAATAACCTCTTCCAAAATCTTCTAATCCTTCTTTAATTTTGATTAAAGGCTAATCTCATCATTTCCTACCCCTAATCCCAACTCAAAATATTTAATTAAGATTAAATATTAATCCTCATGTTTATTAAAAAAGTTTTAATAAATATCTCCTCAACCCAAACCCTTGAAATAAATAAAACTTTATTTATTTCCTAAAAATCTAATTTATCCTCATCCTAAGAAGTTCTAGACTCTTCTAGAAAGTCTTCATCCTCATCCTAGGAAATTCTAGACTATTCTAGAAAGTCTTTATCCTCATCCAAATTCTAGACTCTTCTAGAAGATGTCTTTAAACCTAATCCTAATCCCCTCCTAACCTTGTCACATTCCCTAAACATGGGTTAAAACTTACTAACCCAAGCCAAAGTTAACAAATATCTCCTCCTTCACCCACCCTCATTAAATGCCATCCACTTGCCTATCCCTAAGCTAATCCTAAACCATCCTAATCCATCCTCTAATCATTTGCACAAGCCTAAGCAAGCTTAAAACTTTCCTAATCAAGTCCAAGTCGAATTTGCTCTCATCACCCTCAAAATATCTCAACCATAAAACTTTATGAAGTCCACTAGGTCATAAATGACTCTTACAAGCCCTTTTATTGCTCTTACAAGTCATTATGAGGGTCTTTATGAAGATTTTATCCCTTGAGCCTTCTTTGTTGACTCATCCTTGCCCTTTCCTCCATCCTCTCACCATGTGACATGTGTCACTCCTTGATTGGCTATAAGGAAGCACAATCCATGTGCTCTCTTCTCATACAATCTGAGCCCTCCATGAGCTTTTTCTCATCCTTGCATCTTAGCCCTCAATCCCTCAAGCCTCTTGCCTATAAATTGGATCCTTCCCCTTTGCAAAATAACACAATCCATGAAGTAAAGTTATAATGCTATTTTGAGAGCCAAATCCATACTAAATCCATCTATCCACACCAAAAATCCACAATCATCCATTGAAGCCTTTGGAAGCATATTGAGCATACATCCTATCTATTTAGACAAAGCTACTCAACAAGAGAGCTTCTCATTGAGAGAGCCCATTAATGGCTCATATTCTCAATTGAGAGCTCATCTTAGTCTATCTTGAATTTTATGAATTTTGTTTAGTTTGTAGAAGCTTTATTTAAATTTGGTTTCTATTAGCATACTAACATTGCTCATATACAGTGGCATCCTAGCAAAATTGTGTAATAAGCTATATAGGTGAAGATAAAATATGGAATTGTTAACATGTTATTTAAGACACCGAGGAATTAGAATGTATGTCTACTTAAGGTTAAATGTTACAACTAGACATTATTAGAGTTCTAGAAAAAGAAAAAAATAAAAAAAAAATGTTGTGTTTTGCTCCACAAATTTTTGGCATGACATAATGGAGCAACTGTGGATTGCTAAGAAAAGCCAAAATTGCTCATTAGGTCCTAAGTTGGCCAAAAATTTCTCAATAGTTAAAATTTGTTAGGGATGGGAAACTAAGGTATTAGATTGCTTAATAGGTCCTAGGAATCTTAACTAGGGTTCTAGAATAGTCCTAGATTAACCCATTTGACCAAAAGATGTCAAGAGCAAAAATTGCTCAAAAGTTGTAAAGTTGATTGAGCAACTTTTGCAATTTTTGCAAAAAGTTGCAAATGGAGGTTTGGGAAGTTGTAACTACCCATGCTTGGGTATATGAGCATAGGGAATATATTTTGGAACTCCTCTTCAATGCTTTGCAACTTTCTTGCCAAAATTTGCTCAAGCAACTTTTGAAAGTTGCAAAGTTGCACAATGCAACTTTTATAGTTTTTCATAGCTTTTCACCAATTTGGTCAAATGACCTTCCTATCATCTCAAACTGAACCAAAAAGGTTTCCTATGGTAAAAAAACTAACCCTAGCTCTTTTTACACCCTACCGATCTCATGATGATGTCATCATCATGCCTTGTGCCAATTAGAGGGTTATTTTAAGCTTAAAAAGGGGTGACATAGTGTGACAGCAAGGACACGGTCCAAAAAAACCCATACAATCTTTTCATATGTTGTAGAGAAGCCAAATGGGTATCCAAATCAATAATTTATTTTCCTAGTGTTTTGTGAAATTTGGGAGAAAAATGCAAGAGGGTAGCTATCTAAATCTATGTAAGTTGAAGATAATTGAATTTTTTTTTATGGATATCATCAAACCCACAAAAAAGAGTTCAAGAGACAAGTTTATAACAATAATACACAATATTTACATCTCTTATCAATTTTATGTACAAAATCTAGGATCTAAATGTGTACATGTTCGACATCTCTTATTGGATTTTTATACAAAATATGGCATCTAAATATGCACATGTGATATCTCTTATCGAATTTTTATACAAAATATGGCATATAAATAAGTACATGTTACATGTCTTATTAGTTTTATATACAAAATTTGGCATCTAAATATGCACATGTGACTTCTCTTATCAAATTTATATACAAAATTTGGCATGTACATATGCAAATCACTGCAAAGTTGCAACATTTCTCATAACATATATACAAAATTTTCAAAAATATTCTACCATATGTAGAATGATTTAGCTATATAGCTTACAATCAATCAAGAGAAACTTTTGGATCAGCTCTAACCCTTATTGTATCAAGTATTGCATCATGATCAAATTAACGTACTTTCCACAACTTCTTGTTAAGAGGCTTACCATGACACATTATCAATTGAATATTTATTGTAACAATAAGGTTAGAGTAATGAAGAATATGTCTACATGTCTTAAAATCCTTAGATAACCACATGGTATAATTCTTGATAGTGTACCTAAATTTAATTGTAAAGACAATTTAAAGTCAAAATTGATGCACTATACATGACAAATTGACTTAAAGAGATCATCATGGAAGGGGAAAAAAAAAATATTACCTTCTAATCCATGTGCCTATCACAATGAAAAATCCTATTGAGTACTCAATATCTTGACCATCAATGATTGTAGCTATCATTTTCTTTTTGGGCTCAATACACTAACATAGAAAGTAATATGTTCCTTCATCATTATTCTAATATCCAATAACTACATAAACATGACCTACATTATATAGAATGATAAGTTAATCAAAAAATTAAAAGTAATTTATTTTAACTAAGTATTAAATTGATAACTTAGTACTTGGTTCAACTAGGTTAGACATATGCTCAAAATACATTGATTCTTCAACTTGGTTGAGTTGTAGTGTTGTAGGAAGTTGATATGAATCAATTAGATGCAAAGGTCCACAAGACAATTGGTAAACCCACTCTTTGATTCAAATTCATCCCATAAATGATGCATACATGAAGAGAAAAGGGATGAAAGCTTTCTAGTATTAATAGCTTATGACACCGCATTTGAACTTTGAAATGAATACATCTCACTTGATCCTATAAGTGTACAAAAGTCTTGCAAATTTTCAATGTTAGGTTCATGTATCAACCAAAAATATCTAGAAACCATAGACTTAGCGTATTACCTGGTCCCATTGGATAATTATTTTACTATTTTGTAATATTGCACCACCTTCATACTTTAATTCCTCTCTACTAAGGGCTCTTTTCACACATGATTCACTACCATCATGCTCTTCGTTTCCATGTCTCACCTGAATGAGATTCCAAAAATGTTGCACTCTACTTGTCACATGCATCTTACTCAACCAATAGAATATACTTGCATTCTTGAATTGTGTAGTGTAATTATCTAACCATATAATGTGTTGATTGTATCTTTCATCCCTTTCTCTCAAACTGTCATAGAAAAATCTAAAACATCCTTGCACAAACTTTGATGAATGAGTTTGATCATTACTAATATATAAGTGATACTCTCTTAATAATTTTCTATCATCCTCTATGCTATCATTTTCATGAATAAATGCTATGTGTACAAAAATTGACACTTGTATAGAGTTTTAATACATGTGTAGCACTTAATTTTGAGGCTTAAGTGTATAGTTTTTAGTGAAGTCAACAACCAGCACAATCATACCCAAGGAAAAAGTGTCCTCACACAACTTGAATTTCTCATCTAACTATCTAGCTCTATGTGTATGACCAATGTAGTCATATAAACTAATTTCTCTTGAAACAATTTCATAAAATCAGCTACACATACATCAGATTACACTAATTCACACCTCTTTAATTCTTTTCCATCTTTAACATCATATATAATTGACTTGTACTTTTCAAGAGTAACTAGTGCCTTACCAATTTCATGTGTGCTATCTAAATATAGGCATCTATGCAACTTTTACAAACCACCACATTGAGGGCAAAAACCTTTCAAACACATGGTCTTATAATAAATGCACCCATCATCTAGTTTACATAGTACACTTGCACTAAATTCTCTTGGTGACTTAGGTGGTAATTTTAGACCACATTCCTGCAATATTTCATTAGTATGCAAAGTACAACATATATAATGGTATACATCATAATGCATAAAAAATTCAACATGAACCCTACAACATGTAGTGTGTGTATGATTTATCTTAACATAGAATGGTTTTGTCATCTCAAAAAACCTTTAGCTGATTTTAATTTTAGGAAATATTTGAAGAAACATTTCATAAAATTTTATTTGATTCATATCCAAAAAAAAATTTACATGTGGCTCATGTTTTATTTTTCCAATTCATCTTTTGACAACATCTTTTTGGTTTGGTGAAGTCCTTGTGTTTTTACATCAAAAGTTTTCTTTTAATGTTCTTGGTGCATCAATAATAAATTTATCCTTACATGAGATTCTACCTTGGAATGACAAAAAATAAGTCTCATTAGAATTCTTAATTTTCTCTCACATCACTAAGGCTTTGAGTAACGTTGTTCTACTCATCCTTAGTGATTTACTTGTTTTTCTTACCATATGAGTTTTTTTCATTTCCTCTCCCATTATAGTTTATGTGATGACCTATTGATTTGTATTAGCATATTTAGTACATGATTTTAAACCAATGGATTGGTATGCATCAAAGAGATTTCTAACAATATTTTTTTCACTACTATTTTCAAATGTTCTTAACCCCAAAATTCTCATTGTCTCTCTAAATTTTAGATTTTTAACCATTTAAACAAAAATTTGGCATATTCCACTTTGATTTAACTTTTCAAAATAGTTATTCCAAATACCTTGAACAATTCTCCTACAATTTCTTTTTGACATTTTATTATACATTGGCTTCAAAATATTTTCATCAATGTTAATTGGAAACTTTGGTTTTCTATGAATTACTCTAGGAGATGTTGATGTACATGCATGCTCTATATTTTCATTACTTACATCATGTGCATTCATAATTTCAACTTGATATGTCGCATTAGGGGCATCAGGTGATGTAAGTGTATTTGTCATAATCATTTTAACTGGGGTATGTTGAACATTTTTGTTTGTCAAATTAGGTGCGTTTGTGACATCAATATTAGTAGGTAGATATTCATCACTTACATTGGAGGCATTTGATGATGTACATTCACATAATCTCAGGACTCATATGCTCCCTTATTTTTACCTTGCTACCTCTCATTTTTCAATTGTTCCTCTCTTGTTCTTTCCCATGATTGTAGATGCAAATTACTATACAAACAATAACATGAATAAAATAAAAAAATAAAAAAATTTGCATGATTATTTTATGATCAATCATAAGATACTAACATAAAATAAGATGTTGGCACATGTAAATATATAAAAATTAGCATTTCCAAGCACAAAAAACCTTACACTTGTATACCTGGTATAGAAAGACATGTGAAACAATAGTAGAATCTAGTAGAACACAATGAAAAAATATAATAACCATTGATATTTTGTTTGATTTCTAGTTTTCAATAACCCAATCAAGCTCTTGAGTACTAATTGCATTATCCATATGGACAAATAACCTAATCGAGTTTTATATAACATGATTGGGTTCTATATTACTACTACACAAAGGTAGATTGAAATAGGGAGGGGGTGATGGAGAGAATGAGAGAGAGAGAGAGAGAGAGGGTGAGGCTATCATAAAGAGATAGAAGGGGATACTAATAGGGAGAGGGAATAAGAGACAAGGAGAGTGAATGGGGGTGAGAGAGAGAGAGAGAGGAGAGAGAGGGGGGATATGTGAGAGAGCTTGAGAGAGAGAGGATGGGATGGATAGAAGAATTAGAGGATATGATAGAAAGAGTGAGAGAGATAAGGGGATAGGAGAGAGAGAGAGAGTGAGAGAGAGAGAGAGAGAGAGAGAGAGAGAGAGAGAGAGAGATTAGGGGATATGATAGAAATAGTGAGAGAGAGAGTGAGTTAGGGGAGATTAGGGGATATGATAGAAAGAGTTAGAGAAAAGGAGATAGGGGAGAGAGAGAGAGAGAGAGAGAGAGAGAGAGAGAGAGAGAGAGAGAGAGAGAGAGAGAGAGGATAGGACAAAGTGAGAATGAGAGAGAGAGAGAGGATGGGATGGGATGGAGAGAATAATTAGAGGATATGATAGAAGGAGAGGGAAAGAAGGGGATAGGAGAGGGAGAGGGGGGGGGGGGGAGAGAGAGAGAGAGAGAGAGAGATTAGTGGATATTATATAAAGAGTGAGAGAGAGATGTGGATAGGATAAAGAGAGAAAATGAGAGAGAGGGAGGAACAAAGCGAGAGGATGTGATGAAGGCAAGGATTGGGGGATATGATAGACACTTGTTTAGTGTAATACATAACCTATTCTCTCTCTCTCTCTCTCTCTCTCTCTCTCTCTCTCTCTCTCTCTCTCTCTCTCTCTCTCAATTTAACCTTGTGATGTAGTAATAAAAAACTTGATCAAGTTTCATAGAACCCGATCTAGTTTTATGGAACCTTATGGCTTGGTGATATCCTAGGAAAATGACCCAAATGCTTGGGAGAAAATTTTCCCTCCATTTCTTTTCCTTTAGATGTTTTTTCATTTTTTAAGATGAATTATCATCTTTATCTTCATTAGGTACACTAATGGTGAAGTGACTATCTCTAAAATCACCACCATAATCTTATACATCTTCTTAGCTTTCTAACCATATAATTGCTTCTTTTTTTGGACAACATTAACATCAAAAAATTTAATTACTTTTACCAATGCCTTGACATTCCTCACAGACATATTTCTACCATTATTTTAATAATTTTTAATATACTTAACTAGATTCAAAATAAATTACATATTATTGTTCTATATTTGATTATATACACATTTTTAAAAAAATTTCCATTTTGAATTATTTTGATGCAAGTTATGCTCAACACATGAACAACTACCAAAATTTTAGAATGTATTCTATTCAATAATTCATAACAAAAAAAACTCATCATAAGATTATAAAAAAATACACAACTTATAGATATGACTCTTAACTATCATCCTACCAAAGGGATATGCAAAATACTATATATAACTATGATTTTTGTGTTGGACATGAAAAATAGCTATGTTATGTTTTCCAAAAAATCAAGAACTATTTTTCATGTGCACAAGGTTTGACCCACCTAATCTTATCCATTTTATAAAAACTCTAGTTGTTTAGAAAGTAGATTCATAGTACTACAATTTATATGTTTTACACATCCTATCATTTTTAATGTATGACCCTCAAGTATCTTGTCCAAGTTTAGGTTTACCTAATTTCAAAAAAAAGGTGTCCACTTATACCCTCATTTTTGTACACCATCTTGGTGTACTTACTTGGCCAAATATAGAAATTGACATATCCATCTAGGAAGTTATAGCTAGAATAAAGGCCTTTCCATCTAGGGATAGTGATTAAATAGTTAAAGTCAGAGCCAAAAGGTTGAAGAGACAAAGTGAAGAAAAGAAAATGAAAATGACAAGTTGTTAAAGTGCAAATAGATTCATGTTAAAGACATTTGAAGGAAATTTCCACTTGCTAGTGTTAGAACTACTTCCCCAATTTTTTCCAAATAGAAAAAATGTTTGTAAAATAAAATTTATCTTGAAATATCTTTGAATTTGTTTTTTAATCAAATTTTGACATGTTTCCTTCCATCTGAAGCTTGTTACAATCTTTTTCTATAAAGGGATTTCCAAGATGTGTAGTGAGCATCTAAGTTCTGTTATTTTTAGTATCTCTACTATTTACAGTTAGTCTAGTCTTTATGTAAATCATATGTTGTCAAAATTTTGGTATTCTGAGGACACAATGAAATTTGAATGATAAACTTGTCAAGTTTTGAGTTACTTTGACTTTTATATCAGAAGTGTATTGTTTCAAGGAAATTAATACAAGAGGAAGTTCTAAATATCTGTGTTTCTAAATTTTGTCTACATTTTATAAGCTTGTTACTTTGAGATTGAATGAGAAAAGTTCTTTCAATTTAATGCAATTGGGATAGGTTGTATGTCTTTTCATTATTTCTTTTAATTGGAGGAGTTAAGTAAATGCTTTCATGAATTGATGGGGACACAACCCAATCACAGAATGGACACAACAAGAAAGGGAAAATTGTATTAACTGTGTAAATATGCTATTACGTTCAGTACAGAGAAAATAGACTTCAAAAGATGCCCTAAGGGCTTACAACAGTATAAGTCTAGAGATAATTTCTCCTTTCAGTACCTTCTCTCAAACTCCACTCCGAACTGCCTTTTGCAATGCCAGAAATATTCTTAAATAGACCCTGGAGGGTTAAGGATTAGGAGTGCATTCTAGAAAGTGCTAGTAGGCATCCACTAACAAAATAGAAGGCTCTAGAAGTCGCACTAGAAGTCAGCACAAAATTAGAAGAATCCAGAAATGGTAACTGAACTTTTGGGAGGCATAACTTTTGAATCATAGCTCCGATTGACGAACCGTTTACATTTTTGAAAAGCTCTCGAAGTGCTCTATAGCCCTATGGAAAAGCTTTGCTTGTCTCCCATTTTTTGGCCCTATTTGAGGTCATTTAATGCCCCTAACCTGACTTCAAAGCATTCTTAGGAGGTCTCCAAAAACTAAAATATTGTAATAACTTTCAAACCGTGGGGCCTTTCGACCTAATTCTTTTTTTGGAATGCTCTAAATTACAATTACAATCTTTCGACCAATTTACACCTTCTAGTTCACCAAAATGATGGCTCAATTACATACTCTTATTTTTTTGGCATTTACACGTATCCCAAGGTGTTCAAATACTCTATCCTAGAACATTGATAGTGGAACTGTGAGAGTTGGAACCTTTATTTGACCCAAATGGGTATCCAAAAATGAAAACACATGAAACATAAAGTAAGTCTAAGTACATTTTTTTTGGTTGACATAGGATTCCCCTTATACCTCTGGATGCTCCTGCATCAGACACCTAGGGTAGATTGAAAAGTGACCCTGTCACTTTATGAATGGTAGAGGAAATTCCAAATGGGAAACCTTAGCTGCTGAAATCCATGTTGAGTCCTCGATCAACCTTCCTTTCCACTTGATCAAATATTCTTCATACTGCCTATGTCTGGTACTCCTACCCACACGATGATCTAGAATGTCTTCTATCTCCTCCTTCTTAGAAGTAGGAATTGGACATGGCTCTAACATCGGATCCTCATCTGCACCATCATCATGATACTCTGTTAAGTTTGCAATGTTGAAAATAGGAGAAATGTGAATACCATCTGGCAACTCCACCTCATATGCATTTCTTGAGTCATGTTTCTTCAGAATTTTGCAAGGGCCAAATTTCTTCATTTTCAGCTTGTTGTAAGTACTAGATGGAAATCTTTCTTTCCGTAAGTGTACCATGACTAGATCCCCTACTTGGAATTCCTTATGTCTTCTCCTTTGATCATCCCTAGCTTTATATTCTTGATTCGTCTTGGTAATGTGTGCCTGAACCTCCTCATGTAGATGCTTGATATGTTTAGCAAATTCTTTAGCTTCAACACTTGTCCTCTTCCCTTGCTCTATCTTCCTCAATTCTGGTGCAGTCCTTGGGCTACTTCCATATACAATTTGGAATGGTGATCTACTAGTACTCTTGTTTATAGAGTTATTGTAAGCAAACTCTGCCTGTGGTAGAATCAAATCCCACCCCTTGGGCTTATCCCCAACTAAACATCCTAGCAAATTGTCCAAACTTCTATTTACCACTTCTGTTTGGCCATCAGTCTGTGGCTGATGTGTCAAACTAAATTTCAAGTCTGTTTTCAAATTTTTCCACAATGTTCTCCAGAAATACCCCACAAATTTAGTGTCTCTGTCAGAAACTATACTCCTTGGGAGACCATGTAGTCTTACCACCTCTTTGAAAAACAAGTCTGCAATACGAATAGCATAATGAGTTTTGTGGCATGGAATAAAATGTGCCATTTTGGAGAACCTATCAACCACCACAAATACTGAGTCATTACCCCTTTGTATCCTCTGCAATCCAAGAACAAAATCCATACTTATATCCTCTCATGGCTTTGATGGAACAGGCAATGGCTAATATAGTCCAATATTGTGACTAAATCCCTTGGCGACTTGACAAATCTGACAAATCTGTATAAACTTCTTCACATCCTATGACATTTGAGGCCAAAAATAATGTTCTTTGAGAATGGAAATGGTCTTATCTTGACCAAAATGTCCTGCCATCCCTCCATTTTGTTTCTCCTTAATCAAATTTTCCCTCATGGAACTCCTTGGAATGCATAATTGACTGCCCTTGAACAACATACCATCTTGAATCAAATAGTCTAGCCACTTGATTCTATCTACAGCAACAGGCTCTTTACAAGCTTTCCATGCTTTAGCAAAATCAAAATCCTTAGGGTACAGATTCTTGAGTTCATCAAACCCATCTATTTCAACTTGCATTATTGTAAGCAACAACTGTCTCCTACTTAGTGCATCTACAACCCTGTTAGATTTTCCACTTCTATGCTTCAACACAAATGTATAGTTCTGCAAGAACTCTACCCACTTCATATGCCTGTGATTCAATTTACCTTGGCTATTTAGTTATTGTAATGCCTGATGATTAGTATACAAAACAAATTCCTTTGGCAATAAATAATGCCTCCATTTCTTTAAGGCCTGAACTATTGCATAGAACTCTTGATCATAAACAGAATACTTCCTTTTTGCATCATTCAATTTTTCACTAAAATATACAATAAGCTTACCTTCTTGGCTTAATACAGCCCCAATAGGACTGCCACTAGCATCACAATCCACCTGGAACACCTTTCTAAAATCTAGAAGTGCCAATATAGGTTGTTATGTCACCTTCTTCTTCAGCAATTCAAAACTTCTCGTAGCTGCCACAGTCCATTTGAACTCTTTTCTATCCCCTCCTATTGTGTCAGTTAGGGGTGCACATATGCCACTGAAATTCTTAATGAACTTCTTGTAAAAACTAACCAAACCATGAAATGATCTTACCTCAGTAACAGACCTTGGAGTAGGCCATTCCAAGATGGCTTTTACCTTCTCTGGATCCATTTTGAGACCTTCAGGTGATATAACAAATCCCAAGTAGACTAACTCCCTTTTTGCAAAGATACACTTCTTTAGATTAATTAACAATTTCTCTTCCCTTAACCTTTCAAGGACACTATGAATATGCATTAAATGTTCTTCCAAAGTCTTGCTGAAAATTAAAATATCATCCAAATAGACAATAACAAATTTTCCCAAGAACTTCTTAAGTACCTCATTCATAAGCTGCATGAAAGTGCTTGGGGCATTCGTCAATCCAAAGGGCATGACTAACCACTCATAAAGACCCTCCTTGGTCTTGAAGGCTTTTTTCCACTCATCTCCTTCTTGAATCCGTATCTAGTGATAACCACTCTTGAGATCTATCTTTATGAAGTACTAAGCTCCACTCAAGCCATCCATAAGATCATCCATTCTTGGCAAAAGAAATCGATACTTGATGGTTATCCTATTTATAGCTCAAGAGTCTATACACATAATCCACTCTCCATCCTTCTTTGATGCTAGTACTATGGGTATTGCACATGGACTCAGGCTCTCTTGAATCAAGCCCTTCCTCAATAGCTCCTGAACCTGTCTATTTAACTCTGTAGTTTCAGTAGGAGTCATCCTATGAGCAGCCTTGTTAAGAAAACTAGCTCCTGGGATTAAATCTATCTGATGAATAATTTTCCTTACTGGTGGCAATCCTTCTAGAACATTATCAAAGACAATATCTCCAAACTCACCTAGTAAATCTAAAACTTCAAGTGGTATTTCACTACTACCTTCTTTATCTTTCCTAGGAATCAAAGCATAGCTCATACGCTGATGTTTCATGCCATCTAAAAACTTCCTTCCTTCAACAAGACAAATCCTAGCACTGTTACATACCTTTTTGCCTTCCTTTTTCATGGGCTTTAGTTTGTGGTGAACTCCATCCTTTGTTAGAGAGTATGTGTTTGCATGACCATCATGTACTGCATGCCTATCAAACTGCCACGGTCTACCCAACAATAGATGGAAAACATCCATTGGAATAACATGACAGAGAACTTCATCATGGTAACTCCCAATTTTGAATTTCACTAAAAAGTGTTCACTTACTAGGACCTTATGACCATCCTTCACCCAAGAAATCTGATAGGACTGGGGGTGTTTCTCCCTCTTGAGCTTCAGCTTAGAGACCATCTCTTCTGATACCAATTTATCAGTGCTACCACCATCAATGATCACATCACAACATTTATCCTCACACTTGCACCTAGTATGGAATAAACTCCTCCTTTGTCCTAGTTCAATCTCACCACTTAGTAGGACCCTTTCATTTACTAAAGTCTCTCCTCTTTCTGCATCCTCTGAAGGTGATGACTGTGCATCCTCATCTACATAAGCAACCCTAGCTTGACCCTCAGCTCTCTTATCTATCTTTCCTTGTCGTTGAGGACATTCAAAGGCACGATGACCTTCTTCATTGCAATGGAAATAGGTACCACAGAAGCCTTCTCTTCCTTGTCTACGTCTTCTACCTCTTCCTCTCTAATTTCCAAAGTCTTGATCATGAGAGCGGTTGAAACCCTTGTTCCTCTGGTTCCTGCTAGTACCCACATCTTCATTTTTCTTTTGGGTTTCATTTCGGCCTCTAGATGACCTACCACTACCCCTTCCTCCTTGACCATGCCCTATTTGTCTCCCTTCAAACCTTTTATTTAGTTTGTCTTCAACTCGTAGGGAAAATTGGTATGCCTCTTCAATGCTGGTCATTCTTACCAGTCTTAATTGTTCCTTGATGCTAGGTCGCAACCCACTGATATAATGAGAAACCTTCTCCTTATTTGCTTCTACATGCCCTACTCTAATCAAAATTTGGTAAAATTCCTCTATATATTCTTGGACTGATTTTCCCACTTGCTTCAACCCATGCATCTTCTTAAACAAATCAAGCTCATAATCAACAGGAATGAATTGCTTCTTCAATTTGTCCACCATACGATCCCACCTTGTGATCTTATCCTTTCCTCATCTATTTCATTCCAATTGAACCTCTTGCCAACAAATTTTGGCATGTCCTTTTAGTTTGGCCTTTGCAAACTTAACCCTACCTGGATCCCTGATATCCTCATACTCAAAGTACTCTTCCAGTTCATTGATCCAATCGATCAACTCATCTGGTTTCAAATTTTCTGAAAATACAACCACATCAATTGTAGGTCTTTTCCTAAACTTAATAATGGCCCTAAAAAGCCTTTCCTCTACCTAATTTAGAACTTCCCATCGAATTCCCCTTCTGGTCCAAATTCTTCTTCTTCATTGTCATCCTCACTTTCGTCGCCTGTAGCAACATTTGTTCCTCTACGAAGCTCCTCCTGCAACACTTAAACCTACTTTTGGAGGGCTCTAACCTCCTCGAGATTAATAGCTCTAGTCTTTCAAACACACTCTCTTCATGGAGGCATCTTCTTAACTAAAACCCACAACCACATAGTCTTGGTGCAAACTACCTCATAGTCGGCGCTCTGTCTACACACTTAGGAAAACCAGCTCTGATACCACTTGATGGGGACACAACCCAAGCACAAAATGGACACAACAGGAAAGAGAAAATTGTATTAACTGTGTAAATATGTTATTACATTTAGTACAGAGAAAATAGACTTCAAAACATGCCCTAAGGTCTTACAACAGTATAAGTCTGGAGATAATTTCTCCTTTCAGTACCTCCTCTCAAACTCCACTCCGAACTGCCTTTTACAATGCTAGAAATATTCTTAAATAGACCCTGGAGGGTTAAGGATTAGGAGTGCATTCTAGAAAGTGCTAGTAGGCATCCACTGACCAAATAGAGGGCTCTAGAAGTCACATTAGAAGTTGGCGCAAAACTAGGAGAATCCAAAAATGGTAACGAAATTTTCAGGAGGCATAACTTTTGAACTGTAGCTCCGATTGACGAACTGTTTACATTTCTAAAAAGCTCTCGAAGCACTCTATAGCCCTATGGACAAGATTTTCTTGTCCCCCATTTTTTGGCCCTATTTGAGGTCATTTAATGTCCCTAACTTGACTTCAAAGCATTCTTAGGAGGTCTCCAAAAACTAAAATATTGTAACAACTTTCAAATCGTGGGGCCTTTTGACTTGATTCCTTTTCTGGAATGCTCTAAATTACAATTAAAATATTTTGACCAATTTACACCTTCTAGTTCACCAAAATGATGGCTCAATTACATACTCCTATTTTTTTGGCATTTACACATATCCCAAGGTGTTCAAATACTCTATCCTAGAACACTGATAGTGGAACTGTGAGAGTTGGAACCTTTATTTGACCCAAATGGGTATCCAGAAATGAAAACACATGAAATAGAAACTAAGTCTAAGTACATTTTTTTGGTTGACATAGGATTGCCCTTATACCTCTAGATGCTCCTGCATCATGAATTGATAGGGTTTTCTGAGTATATGGGAGGGATATCATAAGAATGGGATTTAGGGTTAACAACTGATGAATTTGATTGCAAGTTAATTAAATAGGTCAAGATTTACTAATATGACTCTGTCTAGAAATAGATAAGGCATTGGTCATGAGTTAATAGGAAAATTGATATAGTCATTTGGTTGCATAATACACACTTAAATCAAAAATCAATTCTAATGAACTATATGTTGGTCATCTACTTATTGTTATAATTGTTGAGTTATAGTTAGTTGTTGTAAATCAATAGATAGTTTCAATTTCAAGAAGAACTCTGACCATTCTCTTCTATAAGAGATAAATATTGCATCTACAAAACCAATAAATAATAAATCTAATCCCTAGGTGCACTCACCTTGGCCCTACAGAGCCTAAATAGTAGAAAGCCCTTGTGCTTTGTTATGTTGGTCTAGATTTGAATAGGTTTTTGCTAAATATGGGAAGTAGCTAATCCTTAGGCAACCACCCTCTTCCTACACCTTGGTGCTATTTTTAGAAGCTATAGATTTAAAACACCAGCAAGGAATTGTAATACAAAATGAGCTAAGACTGGTCTTGCAAAAATAGACAACTTATATAGTATATATAAAGACTTTACCAAAAGTGATAATATTGATATCTTAAATATCTTATTAGTCCTTAAATGTTCCTTACATTTGATCATGCCCATATAGTCTTTTCTCGGCTCTAATCATCAAAAGATATGTATAAGAAAATATCACATAACATAATCATACCATAGCATAATCATGTATATATATATTGTTGGAAATGTATTATAGACTGGGTGACTATTAGGGGGAGGGGGTGAATTAGGAACCAATAAAACTTTAACTTCTATTCACCAATTAAACCTTCACAATATAATTTTATCTAATTGCATGCATGAAACACTAAAAGCAATAAAACATTCATAACACTTGACACAATATTTGGTAACCCAAAAACCTTTCAAATAGAAAGTAAAATTAGGGTGGGGATGATACCCACAAGCTTTATTATTGCAGTATAAATTTATCCTGTTAAACCTCACAATTGATCACTTTTAGTGGTCTGCCCTATTAGGAGCAATAAGGATTATTAGGTCCACCTTGTGAAAGGATTTACAACATACAATGCAATATGTACCCTATTAGGAGAATTTGGAAAAGACTGTTAAGTCCACCTTGTTAGAGGATTTAGTTGATGCACCTATTAGGATAAATCAGTGGTTGATCTCTAATATGCAACTTAGTTTGCTGAATGAGATCCCTTTGAAATACAATGATCACCTGACTATGATAGAGAAGACTCTACTTTTCTTTATACTTCTTGTAGCCTTCTTAATTCACACTCATACTACTTTCTTGATTCACTTTTGTGTTACTACATTGGATATAAAAAGATATATTACATAAATATACCAATCCAATAAATTACTTTCTAGAGTTGGCTACAACACCTAACTCAATTGTTCTTCACTAAGTCATCTTACTACTACAACTCAAGTTTTGAGGACAACTTGGTTGATATTCTGGAACTCGGTAACACTGTCAACTCAACAAACTCTAGCATTCATTTAACATTGATGTACGATCCACATTGATCACTTAGAGTAGTAGGAACTTGGTTAGCATTGGGTGATTCAGTGAATATTGAAGAACTCAGTTTACACTAAATGGCTTAGTCAACACTACCTTCATTCACTTCATTAACACTGTTAGCTTGGGTAACATTCTGGAGCTCGATTAACACTACATCTTGTATGGTTTGCACTAATGACCTTGGTAGACTCTTTGAATCTCATAAAACTTAGTAAAGCTCAGTAAATGCTATAATCTAAATGACTAGCTCAGCAACAACTATGAAACACGATTACATTGTAATCTATCTTAGATGCTAGGTAGATACTATAAAGCTCAGGGGACTCTTCTTTCTTCATATGGAGCTTGATAGCAATGTAAACAACTAAGTAAGTATTAAGTCATTATAGACAAATGATTTTATCATAAGGTCAATAATTTTCATATCAAAATTATTCTTTATATACCATTTTCCTTAACTCTATTCAGTTGACATGAATAAAAATTAAGTAACATGTTCCAAAACTTGTCATCACAATCTTCTAAGTGAGTGTAAACTATTAGAAACAATAGTCCACCAAGATAACTGAGAAGCGGGGGAGGGGTTGAATTAGTTATCCAATAATTAAAACATTTATTAACCTTAAGAAATATAATTCATTCAACCAAAGGAAACAATATCCAAAACAAGATGCACATAGACAATTACACTAGATATGTTAACTAGGGAAACCCTTGATCGCGGGGAAAACCCTGGTGGGAATGATGCACATGAGATGATGTACTAATATAAATATTCCTTTTTAGAGGATGGACCTTGTTAGGAGTCTATTACAACATTTAGTACATACACTCCTTGTTAGGAGACTTTGAATCCCTATTAGGAGTTGTAGTACAATATATGCAAGAAGAGCCCATTAGCCAAACATGCAATTTAAATTACAAGAAGAGCTCACTACCCAAACTAGTAATTTACTGTTAAGTTCTTCTTTCCTTATTCCACCAAACCAATCACTATCAAACCTTGTAGACTAGGTTGTGAACCTCAGATCCAAGTATCCAACTTCATATCACTCAATAAAACCTTGGCAATGAAGTTTCCTTCACTTCTGCTCTATTCTGCTCAACTTCGCATTTTTCTCTTTGTTCAGCTTACAATCACCTCTCTTTGGTACCAAAGATAAAGTAAAATGTCCTTCCTTAATATCTAATCCATAAAACAATTTCCTGAGTCAGCTGTTACACCTTTTCAATTAATTATTATAGGACCACATTAGGAACATGTTACACTTAGCAATAACATTAATCTTCCACCTTGCAACTTGAATAACTTTTTGTACATGCAATATTATGATGAATGAGCTTAGCTACATCATCATCAACATGTCTTCTTCACATTCTCAACCTTGATTCTTAGAATAACAGTTTTTCTAAGAGATATAACAAGTTTACTAGAACATGCCTCTATAAACTCTATCTCAAAATAGACATCACCAAAACTTACATAACTTCTTTCAAACTTAACATTTCTTCTCCCAACATTAACTGAATATACTAGATACGCATAGGTATCTCTCATAACCTTGGATGCTGAGAATACTCAACTAGTCATCTATACCAACTTGATCTTTTCACTGTTCTTCTATCAAATACCATAGAAAACTGATATGTTGACATCAATGACAAACACAATCATGAATGTAACATGTCATCATGATAACGATCTAGCCATGTATCTACAATACTCCCCCATGGGAATATCATCAACATTCATGCTTCCAACAATCTCCCCCTTTGGCATTGATGGAAACATAGATGAAAACCATCTAGTTCCAAGAATACCAACTGCAAAAGACTATTAACATTTCTTTTCAAATCCTCTTCATCAAACATTCTTCTCAAACTATTCTCTTCTCTCAAACATGTTGTACTTGCTCTTGATTTTTTTTCATGCTGAACTTCTCCCCCATTGACATCAATGTCAAAGGTTTCAGCAACCATCAAAACCCTACAACAATTGATTCTCACTAGCTCAAGTGTCTAAAGACACTATTTAAAAACAAAATCCAACAAGAGTCATAGATGACTCTATCCATCAGATATACTCCCCATATAGGAAGCATCAACATTTAGTCTAGACAAATAATAGTGCTTTGTTACACTAGACTGATGCATTCTTGCATCTTCTACTTTGATGTAAGAAGGGGCATAACCCCTACCATACCTCGCAAACACTTAAAAGTCTCTTTGGGAAGAGGATTAGTGAGAATATCTATAAAATTTTCTTTAGTTCTCACATACTCCAATCTAATTTCTTTTTTTGCAACTTTCTCTCTCAACATGTGATACTTGACAGAAATGTGCTTGGTCTTAGAATGCAACACTAGATTCTTAGACCTATTTACTATTCTTATGTTATCACAATGTATGACAATAGGTTCATTGAATTCTATTTTTATATCCTTCAGCATCTACTTCATCCAAACTATTTGATTACAAATGTTTGCTACTACAACATATTCTACTTCTGCTATACTTTGTGAGGTACAATCCTACTTTTTCTTAGCCAAGAAACCAATCTTCTTCCAAGAAAGAAGGCTCCACCACTTATACTCTTTCTATCATCCATAAGTACCTGCCCAATCATCATCAGTATAAGCACATAAAGTGAAATCATTAGAATTATCATACCATAATCTGAACATTGGTGTTCCTTTTAGATATCTAAATATCCTTTAGACTATTGCACAATGTGCTTCTCTAGGATCAGCTTGGAATCTTGCAACAATTCCAACTATATTTTCTATATCTAGCATTGTGTGAGTCGAATATTGCAAACCTCTAATCATAGATGTGTACTTCTTCTACACAAAAATAGGTGTCTCATCCTTCGTAGATAGCTTGTATCTAATTACCATGGGTGTTCCAATAGGTTTACCTATTTCCAAATCGAACCTTTTCAATAAATCTTTTAGGTACTTAGTCTAAGAAATAAAGATTCCTTCTTTATCTTATACAATCTATAATCCTAGAGAATATTTCATTTCTCCTATCATACTCATTTCAAATTCCTTCTTCATTTCTTCTATAAACTTGTCACATTCCTCATCATTTCCTCCAAATATGATATCATCAACAAATATTACCAAAATTATTAATCCATCGTCAATTTCTTTCCAATATAGATTACTATCTTCCATACCTTTGTTATATCCAAGCTTTGTCAAATGCTTGTCCAACCTTGCATACCAGGTTTTGGGTGCTTGCTTCAAGCCATACAATGCTTTCTTCAATCTACATACTATTTCCTTGTCATCTATTAAAGGATAACCTTCAGGTTGTTCAATGTATACCTCTTCTTCAAGTTCATTCAAAAATGTTGACTTGACATCCATCTTATATATTTTGAATTTTTTATATGTTGCATATGCTAAGAATAATCTTACTACTTCAATTCTAGCCACAAAAGCATAGGTCTCATCATAGCCTATTCCTTCTGGTTGTGAGTACCCTTTACATACCAATCTTTCTTTGTTCCTTACAACTTCACCTTGTTCTTTCATCTTGTGCTTGAATACCTATTTAGTTCCTATTACATTCTTGTCTGTTGGTCTAGGGACCAATTTCTTTCTCTCATTCTTTACTATTTGATCCAATTCCTCTTGCTTGCTTCTAATAGTCATCTTTACATGCTTCATCTACATTCTTAGGTTCAACTTGAGATATCAAACATAGTTCTTCATTGATTCTGCTTCTTGTCATCACACCTTTATCTTTACTTATAATGATCTACTTGGTTGGGTGATTCTTTTTCATATTCTTACCCAAAGTAGGAGTTATTATCTCAACTCTTGGCTCAGCTAAAGGTTCAAGCTTTGTTCTTGACTTGGCTCTCCTTCAATCTACAAATCATTGTTAGTCTCAAGAAATACTTCATCATTCCTTAGTTTAGTGACAACATTATCATCTAGATTTTAATCAACTATTCTTTCTTGTATCCTAAATTTCTCATCAACTCTCACATTTACACTTTGCATAATAGTCATGAAAGCTATCTCTTCTATTACTTCCTCTTCATTAACCAATCTAGGCTCATTATCATAGTCATTCAAGAATTTTTCCATACTATCTTTAAATTATTCAACTTGATTAGAAAGTAAACTCCTTATAGTTTTTGTTAATCTCTTAGGACATCTAGATAAGAAATAACCAAACTCTTTACATGTCCAACAAACAAAAAATTTCATACCTTCTAGCTCTCTTGTTGTAAGTAGATCAATACCTTACTTTATCTTTATGTCTTCTTTGGATTGGACTTATCTTTTCTTGTGCTTCTATTCTTTTGTATACAATAGAAGGATTCTAGATCTAAAAACACAATGCACTATTTTTTACACAAATTTGATAACTCACCAAGAATTTTGACCATTTGATTGTCGAAATTCCTCTACTAGACTTAGGACTATCTTTCCCGAACATGCTTTCCATGGATCTCCCAAAGTTGTTAAACTTGGTCTTCAAGGACCTGATGCTCTGATACCAATTGTTAGAAATAATAGTGCACCAAGATAATTGAGAGGGGGGTTGGGGCTGAATCAGTTATCCAATAATTAAAAAATTTATTAACCTTAAGAAAACTTATCCATTCAATCAAAGTAAACAACAACCATAACAAGATGTACATAGACAATTAAATCAGATATGTTAACTAGGGAAACCCTTGATCAGAGAGAAGACCCTGGTGGAATGATGCCCACAAGATGATGTACTAATATAAATATTCATTGTTAGAGGATGGACCCTGTTAGGATTTTATTACAATATTTAGTATATAGAGTCCCTATTAGGAGACTTTGAATCCTTATTAGGAGATTCCAACCCTGTTAGAGTTGTGCCAACCCTATTAGGAGTTGTAGAACAATGTATGCAAGAAGATTCCACTACCCAAGCATGCAATTTCAATTACAAGAAGAGCTCATTGCCCAAACAAGTAATTTATTGTTAAGTTCTTCTTTCCTCTATTCTATCAACTAAACCAATCACTATTAGACCTTGTAAGCTAGGTCATGAGCCTGAGATCCAAGTATCCAACTTTAGATCACTCAATAAAAATTTGGCAATGAAGTTTCTTGCACTTCTACTCTACTCTTCTCAACATCACATTCTGCTCTTTGTGTTGCATATAATCACTTCTCTTCAATACCAAAGATAAAGGAAAATGTCCTTCCTTTATATTGAATCCATAAAACAATTCCCTTAGTCAGTTGTTACACCTTGTTAATTAATTATTGTAGTACCACATTAAGAACATGTTACACTTAGTGATAACATTAATCTTTTGCCTTGCAACTTGAATAACTTTTTGTACATGCAATATTATGATGAGAGAGCTTAACCATGTCATCACCAACATGTCTTCTTCACATCCTCAACCTCGATTAACAATTCTACTAAGAGATATAACAAGTTTACCAAAAAATTCCTATGTAAACTCTATCTCTGAATAAACATCACCAAAACTTACATATCTTCTTCTAGACTTAACATTTCTTCACCTCATGTTAACTGCATATACAAGATACTCAGAAGTATATCACATAACCTCAAATAGTGAGATTACTCAACTAGCCATCTATGCTAACTTAACCTTTCTATTGTTCTTCTGTCAGATACCACAGAAAACTGTAAACATCAATGACAAACATAGTGATGAATGTAACATATCATCATGATAATGATCTAACCATGTATCTAAAATACTCCCCCATAGGAATATCATCAACATTCATGCTTCCAACTCTATTCAATTGGAATGAATAAAAATTAAGTAACATGTTCCAAAACTTGTCATTGTAGACACCTAAATTTGATTACACCACTTTAGTAATCCTATTTAGTTATCTCTAAAGGCATCATTAATTAAATTCCTATTTAAATAATCATTTTCCATCCCCTAGATGATTAATTTAATTAATCATCTATAGTCCTAATTGATAAATCAAATAACCTATTATTTATCAATTAAATCCTTTTCTCCTATCTAATTCCAAAAATCCCCATTTATTAAATAAATCTATTTGATAAATAAAATCCTCAAATCCAAAAACCCCTAACTTATCCCTAATCCTCCATTTAGCCTAATCTACCCCATCCACCCATACTAACCAAGCTTAGCCACTAAATCACCCACCCTCATTAATGCCATCCACTTGCACATCTCTAACAAGCCTAATCTAATCTTAAACCCAAGCCTAATCCACCCCCTAATGTTGTCACATTCCCTAAACAAGTTTAAGACTTTCCTAAACCAAACCAAAGTCTCCCCTCAAAAAACCCAACCACCAAGTCATGAGTGCTCTTACAAACCATAAAAGACTCTTACACGCCCACTCATGACTCTTACATCCATCTTCCACACTCATTCCTCTTACATCTCTCTTACATACTCAACCCCACTCATCATGCCTTTAACCAACCCTTTACCCTACCCTCTCACACTCATCCTCCTTGTGACAAGCGTCACCTTCCCATTGGTGTTAAACAAGCAAAATCCATGTGCTCTCCTTTGAGTGCATCCTAGCCCTCCTTAAGCCTTCATCTCTCCTTGCATCTTAGCCCTCCATCCCTCAAGCCCTTAGCCTATAAATTGAATCCCCTCCCAAGCCATTTCAATCACAACCATTTGAGTAAAGTTATCATGCCCTTTTGAGAGCCAAAATCCATACCCATACCCTTATAATGCCAAATTGAGAGCTCACAAAGCTACCAATTTTCCATTACCCGTCCCCACAATTGAAACAACTTTGAGCATCTTGAGCATACATCCTCAATCTAGACATAGACACATCTCAAAAACAAGAGAACAATCTCATTGAGAGAGCTTATCCATAGCTCACATTCTCATTTGAGTTTGTCTTCTCTTTGTCTCTCTTATATGTTATGTTAGTTTAATGTGTGAATGCTTTCATTGAATTAGTATTTCTAGCATATTAGATTAGTGTATATAGTCATCATAATCTTCTAATTGAGTGTAAACATCTATTATTTCATCCCTATATTTCTAAGTTCTTGAATTGTCAAGATAATTCAATTAATACCTTAGCCAAATTATACATTCTTTCTAATGTACTATGTCTTTATGATAACATATTGCCTTTTTTTATTCAACCAAAACTCATACTAATTATCATGGTAACATTAGTGAACATAAACTATATATCATATACATTCATTATTTATTCATATTCCAAAATTGTGGTCTTTCATCTTCTTCCAATTAAGCTCACTAACACAAATTTTATTATTGTTGACTAATATTCTTAAATATACTTAGATAATTTCTTCAAATATGATACCAAAGCTATATCTTAATCATGAGCAACCTTAATAGATAATGTGTTTCCATTAATGACAACATCTAATTACTCACCTTAGCCAACTTGCCAACATTTTCTTCTAGCCTTATCTTCAATTATTATTTTCAAGTACATGTGTGATCTCCTAACCTCACATGTCCATGCAAGGGGGCATCATCACCCTTTTGTGACTAAGGTATCATTTCTTGTCTTTATTATGTTCTTCTTCGAAATAATGTAACAAGATGGATTATCTCAAAGAGGGGTAGAAAGTAGACACCTAAAATTGTCCTCGTGATTTTTTAAAAAATATCTATTAAATAAATAAAACTTTATATTTTATTTTATTTTATTCTTTAGCCTCATTTACTAGTATTTTTAATAATTATTCCTTTTTATTTATCTAATTTTCTTAGCCTTTTCTATCCTAAAATTAAATCAAATTCTCATTTGAACTTCTGCGAGATGATCTAGTATCCCCTAACCCCTTTTTTGTGAATATGTAACTTTTTTATTATTATAATAGAAAGGGACTATTCATTAAAAAATAAATTCCTTTATATATATTATAAATTCACCAAAATCCTCTTATTTTTACCTCCACCAATCACCTTTAATTACATATATTAATCTATACAATTTTATCCTTGTGACAAATGGCATTTATCTCTTCATTGGATTTGCCTCCTCAAGATGGACAAATATCTTGGAAATTCAATATTATCTATGTACCACTCCATCTAATCCACTTATTTCTTAATGCCTCTTAATCTCTTTAATTCTCTATTTTTTCCAACCTACTCTTCAATCCTAGCCACTCTCTTAGCACCTCTTAAATTGAGCCCTTAATTTTCATAAGACTTCTATAAAAAAATATATTTTCTCCTCTCATTAAATTCTAAAGAGAGTTTGAATCTAATGATCCTATGAAGAGATAACTTTAAGAAAGCCCTCTCAAAAAAAATGCCTAAAATGTTGGCGAATCCAACATTTTGTAGGTAGGAAAATTTTAATGTCGGGGGTGATTTTTTGTTCCATATAGGGAAATAAAATATTATATGTTGGAAATTTTTTCTTGCCCTAGAAAAATCATTTTAAATGTGGTAAATTAATTTTTTTCTTGCTGATAGATAAATAAATGATGGCTATATTTTCCCTTGTCATAAATGAATTCATAATGTCAAAGGCAAATTACATGTTTTGTAGGAAAATGAATAATAATGGTCTTGCCTAATCTTTAGTTGTAAACTAAAAAGTCATTTAATCTGAAAGTGAATTCGCACATGTATTGGCTAGTGACTGTAGTGACTACTGAGTAGTCACTTCAAGTTTCAACTTGTGTACTCTCCTAGGTCTATTATTAATAATATCGTTAAGTTAGTGTCACTATTACCAAGTCAGTTACCATCACTTTCATATTGTTAATACAATAGTTTTATCAGTTGTTGATTAATTAGAGATCAATAACAAAAGATGCATTTTGGAGCTAGTTGCTTGAAAAGATTTGAAGTTGCATGAAATTCTCCATAATGGAGACACGTGAAAATTTTTGCACAGAAACCATTAACTAGAATATACTCAATATAGTGAACATCACATCAAGATTAAAATCATAAATGTGGTATTGATAGTTATAGTTATTACATTCCATTTACAACCACCTTGGCAGCCACTGTTGATTGTTTGACATTAATGTGAGTACATTTCACACACTTGAAAATTAATAAGAATACAAAAAAAAAATATGAAAGATCGTGAATGCCAAAAAATTTAATGCAACTGCCATTAAATGGCCTCTTCAATACCTCTTTCAATATCATTTCTCAAATTCTTGAATCTGAAATCAATTTGCAAAGTTTCTTAGTCATGGATACACCAATTCACTTGAAATGCACTGCAATGGCTCTACAAAAGCCCTTTTTGGGCATGATACATAACAATGTCCTAGCCATGGTTTGCAAGGAAGATGCCCAAGGTCCTTTTATCTACCATGCTTTATTCATGGTCCTCAACCATGAATTCTTAAGAAATGATAAGAGGTATTGTGTGTCCACAAATATTACCTCCTAATTCCTTGTGTCTCTTCTCAACCTTGGAGGCAATCAAGTAGGCATTCTAAAATTTAAGGAAAGATTTTTAGAAGACGATGTCAAAATTCCTGTATTGGTTAAGTAGGTACTAGGGATGGGCATTGGCATCCCTTTTGCAGACATAGCAAACAAGTGCTAGGAGCAAGGCATAGGGAGCATTGTACAGAAGCATCCCTTCCTACTTAGCATGAATGAATGATAATTCACTCGCCATCAGAAGTGGGCACAACTTAGAAGGGATTTTCTATGAAAGTGGTTGTTGTTGGATGACATCAACAAAACTAACTTCACATGGTTGGATGAGTTCAACAACTCTATTATAAAACATTAACTGATAATAGTTATAAAGTTAGAAACAAAAAAAAGGGTTTCAATTCATATTTGATTAATGATTTATAGTAAAAAATTATTCAATTGAAAATTATCTAATAAAAATTTGTAAATTTTTAATATGTATATGTATGTCCTTTAAATTTCAAAACCTATAAAATTCAATAATATATGAATGCAGGGGCTAAGGCCATGCAAGTTAATAGTTATTAGTTATAATAGTTTTAACTATTATTAATTTATTTGAAAATATTAAATAAATAAAAAATAATTTGTTATAGTTAATCTTATGATACATGTAACATCATGAATCTTGAATCCTAATCAATGATCATGCAATTTAAATTGTATAGATAATATTGAAATTTGATTTGAAAATAAAAGTTCAAATTATATAACTTATATATAAATGTTCATATAAAATATTGAATATTAATTTATTTATTCATTTCTTCGTATTTTAAAATACAAATTTATTTGAATATCATGATCATCATAATATTTTTAACTTTTTATGATATTTTGAATTAAATAAAAAATGCCACAGTTATTTAAATTTAAATTAAGTTATCACTTATCATTATCAAGTTGAAGCAATTTAGCAAATATTGTTATAATCTAAATCAATTTTAATTAAGTTAAAATGCTTTGATTATTAAATCAAGTTATCATTATCAAGCAATTAATGATCAATGAATGATAATTGATTACAATTTATATATTATAATTTTATATTTTTGAAAATTTGATGTTTCATTAATTTTACATGTTAAATTTTATTCATCCAAATCATGGATTTTGGAAATTGTCAAGAACTTCAAATAATTGGTATGTTTGCAACTGGTTACTACACTTCATGATTTAAGTTTTAATTTACATTGTGCAATAATAGGATAGGGGAGAGGAACTAGTAGTTGTGAGGGCTAACTTTGTCAACATGTAGCTAGTACATGGGATACCATAAGACCTTCATTTTTTTATAGAAATGTAAAATGGACATTGAACTACTTATAGACTACAACTATTATTTGAAGTTGTGACTCGTCACACAACTCATTAAAATAGTGCACCTAGTGAGATGTGTCCAAAAAATGACTTTTTAAACATTAAGCTAAAGCTTAGTCTAGAAATATCTAATAATTAAATTTAAAATTATTGTTTGTTGTTAATAGAATATTGTATAACTATATGAAATGTAACATATATGTAATTTAAATGGACCAAATAGTTATTATTAATCATAAATATTTGTTATATATAACACAAAATGACAAATACTTCAACAAAAAAGATTATTTGTTGTTATAAAAAATAACAAATTATTATAAACTACACAAGGGACCATTAGTTGAGCACTAAAAGTTTTTTGACAATCTCACATATTTCATAATAAAATACAAAACATTTATTAGTATTCACATTTTATACTTGTGAGACATATTATTGATATGATTTACTCTATGCATATACATTGCTACCCCGATAGTTGTACACATAAGAGTAGTATTTGTACACTAAGATATCAATGCTTATTTAATTGAGCATATTATGTTTTGAGTGACACACATATCTGAAATAGCTATGATATTTTTATTTTTATTTGAGACAAAAAGTTATTTATTTCACTCATTAATGAATTCATATATTTATTTTTCTATAATAGTTATAAGTTTTCATGTGTTCAAGTATTGGTATATTTTTTTATCAATGTTAGAATTTTTTTATATGTACAAATAGTTCAATTAATTACAATATATAGTATGACAGTAAAAATGTGTTTGAAGATTGGACTCTATGTTCATGGTAGGGTGATCATAATTTAAATAATTAATATTAATTATGCAAAAGGTTTAACGATTCATGATTTGATTTGGACCATTCAATGAATGATAGATCAACAACTGCAACTCTATTTCGGGCCAAATTTTAATAGATTGAAGTTAAATTCTATTTCTACCTTAAATTGAGACATGTATAGTCGAAGATTCTTTCTTATAAATTATAGTTATGTCCAACTCCTGACTCTCGGTCATTTACTAATAGAAAGATTGACGACTCGAGATGAATTTTGGGCTAATTTGGGAAATCTTTTCTCATATGCCTAGATTCATCCGAAATCATGACATGTGTTTTTTCATTGCAAATCTCAATTAAAATTTAGGACTCGGTTAATATTAATAGTAATTATGTTTAGTCTTTTTTAAAAAAAATTACTTAATCCTGACTCGATGATGTTGTGATTGTTAAGTAAAAGAAAGATCAATGACCCGAGATGCATTTTGGGTAAATTTTGGGAATATTATCGTTGTTCTCAAGAAACATCCAAAATTGTGATACATGTCCTTGACAAGTGTCACGATTCCATATGACTCTTGATAATAGCAATAACACCAAAAATTGACTCGAAAATCATTACGATTATTAAGTTTGATTTTTATTTATTAATTTATTTAAAATGAACAAATTTCAAAATTCAAATGTATACCAATCTAATAAATTTTTACTTTTTATTATTATAGTTATTTATATTATTGAGTCTTTATGTCATTTACATGTACATTGTACATGGTATTAATAAAGTATCTAAAATTATTAATTACTTAATATTTACATTTTAACTTTTAACTATTAACCTTTTATGTTTTTTGAGTATGAAGTTTAGAGTTCTCCAAGTCGAGAGTCTGATACAATAGATTTTTCAAATTTCAACTTTTCAAAGACTGACTGAATTCTATTTTTTGTTCTAAAAATTGAAAGTGTGAAACTTGAGTATCACAAGACAACCCCAATTATTTGAGTATCTACTAGCACCAGTATTGTTGAATCTCAATTCTCAATTTTGTTAGAAACTCAGGTGCGGAAACAACTTCCTACACTAATCCCATAAAGAAAGTATGATGCAAATCCTATTAAAATCTTCTACACTTATAGATTCAATATCATGTAAACAACAATATTGCAACCAACCATGCATACAAAAAATAAACAGAGAAAGAAACACATAACAAAAAAATTTGTCGGTGGGGAAAAACATTTCGGTAAAACAACCCCACCCCTTCAGAACCTACACAATGTATTATCTTCAAAACAAGATTACAATACACTTGCAATGCAAGTTCAACATCAACAACAGAAGACTCCAGTAGCTACTCACAGTACCAACAATAAACCTTTTTTGTATCGCATCTCTTCACAACCCTAAAAATGCTTATAACATGCGCTTTACTTTAGGCTTCATTGAATCTTCCTAACATAGTTCTTACATGTCATAGGAATCCGTCATAACCGTTTTAGTCATGAACTCCTTACACACAATTCAAGATGTCGACACATCAACATTATTTGCAAGAAATACATTTTAAAAAACAAATAATAGGAATAGGAATTATACAAGGTTGAGACACCTTATTCCTAACAAATTTCAAGTATTTAAATTTCTTAAATTTTTTTCACTGCAATTTGTAGCAATAGAAATCTTGATTCTTATTGTCTTAAGTTTACATATATAATTTTTTAAATACGGCTTGAAGAAGAATTTTGTGTAATAACTAGTAGTAGGCATGGGAAAAACAAGGTCAAAAACCCCTAGTATGAGTGCAAGCTCATAAAAGAAAAGAAAGACATTATAAAACTTAGGCAAGTGCTACAAACCCCAAGTTTCATCGATGAATGTCATGATATTTTTTATCCTATTATCCATGGAGATTTGGAAATCATGGGAATTAGACATTCATTTTTTAATAAGTGGAAAGATCCTCAAAAGGGAAGAAATTATTACAAATATAACAATAGTATTTGTGCACATACAAATAAACTAGTTGCTTTGGTTACTGGATTAACAAACCTCATTGTACCCAAAGTATTCCCTTGCCTTGAAATTGTAATATTATGTGCTCAGAATTATGATGAAAATAGAAAGGCAATTGTAAACCAAAACACTCAGGAGGAAATTTTATCCATAACTGAGAGTGATCTTCCTCACTCTATTAGACCTAGGGCTAGGGTTTAAACCATAAAGCTTTAATGAGTGTATTAACTTGGATAAACTATCATAGGCTTATGACAAAGTAGAAAGATTTTTTCAAGATTCATATATTAAGGGTTTAATAAACTTAGAGTCATCTTCTAATGTTACTGATACACTGGACATAGACCATAAGCCTCCTTATTAGTATCATATTTTTGTTTCATGGGTTTAGAATACTATTTCTTATTATCATTTTGTCTGGGATTGGACACTAAAAACAAAGTGGGGGGCAATGTTCTTGAAATGATTTATAATATCCATTGTTGAGGTCAATCAGTTGAGAAGGTAGATGCAAGATGTAATTTTGTTTAGTACATTGTTGAATCTATGCAATAAAAATTACTAATGCTTGTGATACCTTCTTTTAGCAAAGAATCACCCAATATTTGAGACAGAGAACAACAAACTTGATATTGAGGTCTATAAGTTTGATGAGAAAACCAAGAAGAAATCAGAGACTTCAAGTTCAATATATGAGTGGACACATAAGATGAGAATGAATGCTAACAATAATAACTACAACTATTTTGTAGACTTCTTTTTGGAACCTATTTACCAAAACATCACAAGCACTTTGATTCCTAGATTGCATGTGTCTTGTAAAGATTTCATTCAACTGGGAAGTCAAATTCAATTGGCTGATTGGTTCTTCATAGAAGAGTACACTACCTTAAGGTTTTATGGTTTAGTAATTGAATTGTGCAAACTTCCAATACATATTATAGAAAGGGTTTTTGCACTAGAATATGTATGGCAGATGGAGAGCACAGATGAACTTTTAATTGAAGAACAAAAAAATATGATATTTCCTTCCTTGCCTTTCACAATTGGATGCCTCACATTTGAGAGAAAGGCTTTCAAAGTGGCAAATGAATTGGTAACTCTTTTTGTATTTGATTTTGTCAATCACTAGAATTATGATCCATTGAACATAATAAAAAACAAGACTAATTTCCAATGGGAACTCTATGAGAAAATATCAACATCAGGAGATGCCATTGGTAGAAAAGTTTAAAAAACAAGGATCTATGGGATGAGGTTAAGAAAGATATGGAGAAATATGCAACAAAGAATAATATTTCAATGTAAGAATTGTCATCCCAAATTATGACATTGCACATATCAGAGTCACACAAATCAAAGCCTTTGAGATACTTAAATTTCTACAAGAAAGCATCTCAACCTTCTAAGAGGTCTATGCCAAAAGCAATTAAAGAGGCATGTGCATCTAACTTTTGGTGTCAAACCAAGATGACTAATTTTTGGAAAATGAGGCAAATTTTGGGTGGATCAAAGTTATTAGTATGTTTTGAGGAAATTGAGGAGTATAAATTTTTTAGTAATTATTGGAATAAAGAGCATCCAATTTTACTATATGATTTTGGCAGTTGTAGTGACAGTGATATTCAAAGACAAAAAGACCTCGAGTCTGATAGAGACATTCAAGGCATTCAAGATTTTGTTTCAACTAGGGGTAGACATATTGTTAATCTTCAAATGAGTGATTATATTAAACAAACATATAGTAAAGGGGAAACTATGATGCAAAAAATAGGTTATGCAGGTATAGGGCTCATTGGTGTAAGTGGTGAAGGGATTTGGAATCTAGTTCTAGTACTAGACCCACCCAAAAGAGGAAGTAAACCAATCATTGGACTCTTTGATGAGATTGAAGATGATTCATCTAGAAAGAAAAAAAAATTATATTTCTACTTCTGAAGGTCATTCCAACACATTATTTGTTAAATTTTCAAATCTAGTTATAATTGATGCCACTAGCACTGGCACTGGCACTAGCATGGATGAACCTTGTGAAAAAAAGAAAAAAGTTATGACAATTACAATGAAAGAAATTTTAGTGGTTACTTCACCAATGTATGCACCAATAGTTTCTATACAAAACCCTGAAAATAGTCCTAAAGCACTAGGATTTGGAATGGGTCATCTTCAGTATGTTGGCAATCCTCAAAATACAATTGTAGGTGGAGTAAGTTTAACTAGAGTTGAAGGAGAATACAAAAATACAACTAATAATTCACCTTTCAAAACACTCAATTGTGTCAGCAAACCTAGATTTTAGTTTGAAGGAGTCTGCATCAAAGTTTGATCAGAAAAGCAAAAGAAATAGACAAATTATGAAGACTTTGAAAAGTGATGCAGTTGTTGAATGTCAGGGATCTACTAACAATGTATTTCCAACATATGATTCAAATACCGAAATGATGAACTTCATGGCTATTATGCCTTTGGCTAGAGATAAAATACACCAAACAATGTAATAAATTATAATGATGTACAAGTTACTAGTCTTCAAATGGATTTCTCAAAAGTGAAAAATATTGACAAAATCAATATATTAAAAGAGAGAAACAAAATGGTCTACTCTACACTTCTAAAAGTAGAGAGGGAAAACAAAAGGCTTACAATGAAAAAGTTATAGGTGTTAGAATCTGAAAAGATTAATAACCCAAAAAACTAGTGCAAAGAATAAATATCTAAACTATGAATGCAAATGATACAAAATCAAAATAGCATCATAGAGTTAGTCTCCAAGAGAGTAATGCAAATGTTGGAAGCAAAATAGCATTAAGAGGATGCAAAAAATAAGAGATGCAAATACAAGCCAGGTAGCATGCTTATATAGGCTAGGAAGAGGGAGGAGGTGGCAACACCAACCAATGAGGAGCAACCATCTGTCAGACTAAAGATAGCAAAGTATCTTTCCAAGATAGCTAATGGATGATCACATGTAGGAAGGTGACACCTCACAACTATTCACCTAATAAGACATGCTTTATTAACCTAAGTGAGATTATTAAAAGTGTAGAAAAAATCTAGCAAAATAGGAAAAATAAAAAACTACACTAACACCCCCCCCCCATAAGCAAAGCTTAGGTGGATGTAGAAATGGGTCTCGGCAAGTCAAGCCTGATGAGGTACCCATGTACATAAAATTCCCCCAAAAGAGAGAGAAAAGAGACTCCCCAAAGAAAATTAGGACTCCAAGAGAGAGGAAACGGCCCCCCCAAAAGATGAAGCATCTCATACCCTCAGCAAAGCTTGCAAATTTTGTCTGGTAGATCCACTTACACCGAACAAGTTTTCTTCCCTTAGGAAAAGGGACAAGATCCCAAGTGTGGTTCCTCATCAAGGAACTATACTCTTCCTACATAGCTGTATCCCACTCAGAAATACCAGAAGCCTCATGAAAGGATTGTGGATTTGAGGTAGTAGCAATGAAGATATGTAGAGCATCCTAAAATTATGAACGAGTCTTCTTGGTCTCTGATGGATCCCCAACCCAATCACCTACAAATTGCAAGGTCTGTCTAGCCCAAAGTGGACTAGAAGATGGAGAATCTAGAGGAGAATCATCAACCTATAAATGATGACTACGAGAGGAAGGAGGTGAGTCCTCTAAATCACTCTCTGCATCAGAAGTGGAGGTAGAAGACTGCTCAAGTGAATCTGACCCATTAGAAGATCTATCATGTATTCCAAGTGACTCCAATGTCAAAGTAGAAGGCAACCCTATGACCATGCTCTACTGGTTAAGCTGATGCAAGTAGTGGAAGTTAAGATGGCCAAACTGCTCATGCCATAATCTGCTCACATCATTAGAGTGAATGAGTGAAATAGTCAAAGGAGGATCAGGAACAAAGTGAGAAAACATATAGAGTCGTGACTGATGATTTGCTCTCCTAGCTGCAACTATAGAATCATTATGCAACTTACGTATCTCCACTAAATCAGGAGTGAACTCAACCCGATTGCCTAAACCTATGTGAGTGATCTGGTGTATCGATAGGAGATTAGTTGACAATGAGGGTACACAAGGAACATCATGGAATGTGCCATCCCCCACATCAACAGACCCTCTCCCACACACCTCAACAAGAGTGTTATCACCCATCAAAATAGAAGGCATAGTACATGGCTCCAAGGATGCAAGTTTTTCCTTAGATGAAGCCATGTGATGTGAAGCACCCGAATCAACAACCCAAGTGGATGGTGAGGAAGCAACTGCAAAAAGGGCCTTGTCCTTTCCTTTCCCCTTGCTGTTTTCTTTTTCCTTGTTAGACCCTTCATTAGAACTTTGTTTGATAGACTCAGGAACACTAATATTATTCTTCTCAAGAATGTATGTCAAGTGATCAAGTTTTTTCTGCAAACATTTATGTTCATCATGACCAGGTCTTTCACAATAGGCACATTTGACCTTTTCTTTCTTAGGTTTATCGCCCTTGGAAGATGGTGTATCAATAGTTGCTTTTGAAGAAATTGATATCTGATCCTTCTTCCCCTCGCTATTCTTTTGTTTCTTATCCTTACTATTGTTGTTACTACTTTGTCCTTGTTGTTATTTTGTGCCTTGGTTGGTAGCCAAGGCATGTGACTTAGAGGACTTAAGAGTGCCCATCTAAATTAGCTTGTCATGTTCTCGAGTGAGATTGACAGCAAAATTATCTAAAGATGGCATGGTGAATCGAGTACCAAGTGCACCCTTAGTAGCATAAAAGGTAGAGACAAACACAGAATATTTTGAACTTAGCTTAGAGAGAATACTAAGAATCAGTTGTTCGTCTTTCTTTTCAATTCCACATTGTTTTAACTGCAGCCTTAGTGATTTTAAGTTGGTGAAAAAATCTTGGATTGTGTTGAAATTGCCTGGACTCAAACCAATTAATTCATTTTCCAACATATGACCCCTCATTGAATCTTGTGTGCCAAATAGTGTTTCTAGCTTTGTCCATACTTCATTTGGTGTATCCAAAGACTCAATGTGAAATAGCAAGTCAGGAGAAACAGACAAACACAATGTTTCAAATGCCTCATCACATTTGTTAAACCACTTAGTCTTATCTTCATCTTTAGTAGGTTTAGTTTCAAGTCCCATAGTTATCCTATTTAATCCAGCTTTCCTTAAGTGAATTGTCATGCGATATTTCCACTCAAAGTAATTGTATGGAGTTAGGATGGGCATATTTGTTTGATCCATGATGAAGAAATGTAGAGAAAAAATGCTAAAAAGAAGAGAACCCAACCATGACAATGCCCCCCACTTTTACTCAATCAAAGAACACGCCCCCCCCCCCCCCCCCCAAAAGAAATATGATTTGGCACTTTATTTTAGTGCATTTACAACTACCACTAGAAAGAGATACTTAGTGCTCTTGATTTCAATGCATTACAAACCCTCATGAAGAGCATATGCTAAAAGTGAAATTTGGGCACAATAATCAAGGAAACAAATAGCACCACTACGATCTACTCAAAAAATTATGCACTTTCAAAAAAAGAATCGCCTCGATACGAGGTCGTATGAGAAAGTTATGATCTTTTGAAGTTTCCAAAACGAGAACTATGCACAATCACGACTGAGAATATGCAATTTCTGAAGAATTCATGCATGAAAATCAAAAAACTTCACTAGTGGATAGAGCACAAAAAAATAATTAAGTTCATAACAAGAATCATCAAAATCGGAGTCCATATGAGCAAGAACAAGACATTTGAAAACTGCGTTCAAATTTGTGACTACCAATGGTGAGGGGTATGGTTGTAGCTTTGCATGCTCGATTCTGAAAAATATACAGCTTGCATGCAAAATCTAAAAGATACCCAAATGGTTTTTCGAGGCTGCGAACAAAATCCAGAAAGCATTTTTTTTTCTGATGTACAGAAGATGTTGTTGTAGTGTAAATTAGACGCCTTTAACAGTAAAAAAATGGCTCCAAAAATTAAAAAAATGACCCCAGCAATCAAAAGATGACATGCAAATGCTGGATCAGCTTCCTAAGTCCATCAATGGCATGCTGGAATTTGCAATACTGATTGAAAACTCCAAATATGCAAGTTGGTTGTCAGATTTGATATTGAAACCCCAGAGAAAAATCGTTTTTGTCAAAACTTTTCTGATTCTCAGGATCATCCAGAGATGCGAGAGAAGAGCATACTTCATTTTTCAAAAAACTACAATGAAGTTTATTAGCCCCCCTCGAATCTCTCAAATAAGGAAACTAAAATCTACTCTTGCACATAGAAAAGCTCTGATACCATGTTAGAATCTGAAAAGATTAATAACCCAAAAAACTAGTGCAAAGAATAAATATCTAAACTATGAATGCAAATGATACAAAATCAAAATAGCATCATAGATTTAGTCTCCAAGAGAGTAATGCAAATACAAGCCAGGTAGCATGCTTATATAGGCTAGGAAGAGGGAGGAGGTGGCAACACCAATCAATGAAGAGAAACCATCTGTCGGACTAAAGATAGCAAATTATCTTTCCAAGATAGCTAATGGATGCTCACATGTAGGAAGGTAACACCTCACAACTATTCACCTAATAAGACATGCTTTATTAACCTAAGCGAGATTATTAAAAGTGTAGAATTTTTTTTAGCAAAATAGGAAAAATAAAAAAACTACACTAACAATAGGTAGACCTTGATAATGGGAAAGCCAAGGAGAAAGTAGCAGACAATAGTTTCAAAGGATAAAGAATTCTTCTCCTATAGAGGTAATTTTCTAGCAAGAAAAGATGAATGAACAACTAAAAAATTTAACTAAAGAATTGGATGAATGCAAGAAAAGAATTCAGCATGAAAAAGCCTCTACTACACAATTGTTCAAGTCTATAGAGAGTAGTTCACAGGTCAACATTAAATTAAAAACTAACCTAGACTCTATTGTCAAGGAAAATAATAATTTGAAGATTGAATTGGAGAATAAAAAGAAAAAAGAGGGGTTTAAGGGAAGGATAATTGATAATTTGCAGAAGGAATTGGGGAATGAGAAGAAAAAAGAGGATTCTAGTGCAAACACAATCCACAATTTGAAAAAGAAATTAGAGAATATGAAGAAAAAAGAGGAGTCAACTGCAAAAATAATCCTTGATTTGAATAAGGAGTTGGAGAATGCAAAGAAAATGAAGTCTTGCTACTACAAATAGTAACACAATCCACCATATGAAGAAGGAATTGGAGAATGCAAAGAAAAAAAAGGATTCAACTACAAAGAAAATGTTGGATTTGAAGAAGTAATTGGAAAATGCAAAGAAATACAAGTCTAATCAAATATTCCATGATTTGAAGAAGGAATTGGACAATGCAAAGAAAAAAGAGGAGTCCATTGTGAAGACAATGCATGATTTGAAAAGGGAACTTGAGGATGAGAAGAAAAAAGAGGTAACCTTTGCAAAAACAATCTAGAATTTGAAGAATAAATTGGAGGATGAGAGGAAAGAGCAACTAATAGGCAAGGGAAACTAGAGGAAATATAGAAAAAGAGTGAAATAGAGATGTCTAAAATGAAGAAAAAGGTGGAGAATGTAATTGCACAAAATATAATGACATCTTCCAAAGACCATCATGTCAAGGATACTATAATAAACATGGTTAAGATTATCAAACAAGAAAATTGAGACAAAATAATGAATAGTGATAGTTTGTTTGAATGGCTTGATTTAAATAGCAATCTCAAACTTGTCTTTGAAAATGTTAAAAAAGATGTTGAGGGTAAAAGAAGTATTTTCACCAATTCCTTAAAAAATCTTGCTAAAAAAATTTTAAATAAAATATAGAGATCTAGTGATGGGGATTTGGCAAACGAAGGAATAAATAATTGCTTAGATGCCTCTATAATGACCTTTGCTATCTGTCATAATTGTGAACAAGTAATGGAAATAGATGAAGCTCTCAAATTTACTTCTAGAGACTTGATCAAGATGAATCACAGCATGCTGAACTTGCTAAATGTTGGATTACCAAATCCATCTTACTCAGATGGAAAATTTATTGAAAAATAAGATTACATGAAAAAGTTGCACAACACCATGAATTTTGATTTAGGCAACTTGCTCGAGAAAACCACTCTAGAAAGAATTGCAAGTTACATCAAACCACTATCAACAATGAATGAAGTTATAGATAAATTCTTCAATTCATGTAAAAATATCTCTCTAAAGTATTCATTGTTGATGAGGTTACAACTATTTATCTACAACCTCAAAAAAATAGAGCTTCCAAATGATATAAAATGGAGTGCCTTAATGAACATCATTGGAGCTGGGTCATCTTCTCAAATTGTTACTATTGTTGTCAATGACAGTCATAGCTGATAGCACTAAGAAGTAACAACTTAGTAAGCGATAGTATTGTAGACACCCAAAAATTGGCAAAGACTTAAAACATAGCAACTCTGACCAATCAACAAAAATTAAGGAGTAAATCAAAGAAAAACAACAGACTTTCAAATATTAAAAATTACATCAGGTCATTAATCGATTAAATCATCTATCAAATTAATAAGACCTAAACCAACTTCAAAAGAGGAGAAAAAGAATTCAAAATCATTAAATGAAATTCAAAAGGGAAAAAGAAAAAACAAACTTTTGAAAATAAATGGAACTTTTATTTTATCAATAATTCAATTTATCCTCACAAAAGTGAAAATCCTCCTTTTATATTATAAAGAATTGAAAAAAAAATTACATTTATCCTCAAAATCAAGACTTTTAGACTCCTTCTCTTGTCTCTTATGAGACATTTTAATTGCAAAAAATTCACATTTTAATACTTTTGGACTCCTCCTCTTGTCTCTTATGAGACATTTGTATTGAAAAAAATGCGCATTTATCGTCAAAATCAAGACTTTTGACTCTTCCTCTTGTCTCTTATGAGACATTTTCAATTTTACCTCTATCCACCAATCAAAGGTAAAACCCAGATTCTTACCCCAACCCTTTCTAAAATCCTATAAATAGAAGGAGAATTCAAGAGCAAAGGGACCCAAGTTTTAGGCATCTACATTATAGGCATATTTAGAGTTGTCATATTGAGCATATTGGCATTGTTATTCTAGCAAGTTTATGTCATATTGATAGAATTTTAGCTTTTTTTCATGTTATTTAGTATCATCTTAACTGTGTTTAGCTCATTGCATGTCCATTTTGATAGTATTCTAAGAGTTACTACTCACATATAATCTGCATTTTTATCTTAGATCTTGTATACATATTGGTAGATTTACATTTTAAGCATACTCTCATTCTAGAACTAGCACTAAGATGTTGGTCTGAGAGCATTCTTAGCAGTTGTAGTTAGGGAAACATGGAACATTCATAGAGTTTATATTTTGACAATAATTTCTTGGGTTTAGTCTAGTTTGTTGTCATTTTATCTACACTCTGCATTAAGGTTTCATGAATATGTGAATATTCTGTGTATAAGTACTGTAATCATTTTCTTACTTGTTACTCTTTAATTTCAAATTTTGGATTTAATTTCAACTTTTTTTAATGTTAATTGTT
The DNA here is from genome assembly GCA_028749045.1 of Cupressus sempervirens. Classification (NCBI taxonomy): domain Eukaryota; kingdom Viridiplantae; phylum Streptophyta; class Pinopsida; order Cupressales; family Cupressaceae; genus Cupressus; species Cupressus sempervirens. The sequence goes on from CM053792.1 coordinate 826,011,534, forward strand.
ACATGAATCAAGAGCCAACATATCAAGATAGTTGGATAGCCAGGCACTAGCATACTATTACTATATATAGCAGATGGAAAAAATTTCCCTACTCCATCTACTTAAAAAAATTGTACAATTGGCAATGTGGCAAATTGGCAATGTGATTGTACATAATGTATTATGTAGTAATAATCCAATTATATATACAATTACAAACCGACCTACAACTATTGCTGCTCCCTTGTATCTGTAAAAGGGAATTCAGGGTCATTTGACATTGAGTCATTTGCAAATGGTTGTAATAATTTGTAATTGTTAAATTTATTATGTTACAGGCTGATTTGTAATTATAAATTATAATACATTTTTTTTTTAAAAGTTTATTCTGTTAAATGCATTATGTTACAATTTCTTAAAGAAACTAGAATCAATAAAAATCTAAAAGTAAAAATGTCTAAAAACTAGAATGAATGAAAATCTCAAGCTCAACATGTATTATTGTATTATAACTAGAATCAATGAAAATCTCAACATGTAAGTTTGTAACATCAACATGTTTTTAAAAAAATAATTAAGCATCTATAAAGGATAGTGAATGAAGGTTATAAATTAACTTCTACAAACATAATTAATTAGCAGATAGAGTCTTAGATCAGAGATACTAGCCTCCTACTTGACTCATGTAGAAGTTAGAACTTGAAGTTGAGAAGTTGCTATAGTTGCCATTCTGCCTGGACTGGCTCAACATCACTATCATCTGAATCCTCTTCATTTATTGCATATAACATTTCATTGTTTGTTGTGTTTTCTTTAGATTCATTGTCTATGTTAGTATACATGCCAAAGTCAACATCATCTTCATTGCTTCCAATATCAGGATATGAACCACTGTCACTGCCACTTGAGTTTGAAATGTTGGTCATCCCTCTTCTTCCACATTTGTTTCTCCACATGTTGAGAGCTCTATCATAAGGGAAACTATCTACCTCATACTTAGAATTATAGAATCTCAAACAATTATCCAAAAAAATTCTAATTTTTTCTAACCTTTGACATTAGGAAGCCCAAAGTACTGAAAACTCTGTCATCCTCCACTGAACCCAATATCATTGTCAAACATAAAATAGTAAGACTCTCTCAACCGATTGCTTTGACCAATGTTTTACAAAGCTTTGTTACTGATCCCTCTTCATTTGGATTCTCCATAAGATCATAGTGTTCCCTCATTATGTTTGCAAAAGAATACGATTGATCTCTCAGTTGAGATTAATCTAAAATTCTATTTATAGTTACTCCATTTATTACTTTAGGTTTACAAAAATGTTGAATCAAAGTTGTCATCATTCTTCAAAAATCAATCAAATAGTTTAGAGACCAATATTGAGGGAAAAAAATAGACATTGCTTTGAGCAGTTTCTCTGGAGGGAATCTGAATCTAATTTCTGATGAAATATTGTAGCAAACACACTTGACTGATTCAAGCATAGAGTCTTTGATCTTCTTAAAGTCTTCACTTGATACACATGAAAGTACCTTCTCTAGTTCTAATTCTACTTCACTTCCTACTTTGTTGGGGTTGGATTCAGGGTTGACACGGGTATAGTACTGCATTGGTATGTCAACTCCACATACCCTGGCACATACCTAATCATTTGTACCAATATGTAAAAAGTTCTCAAGATTGTTCAAATCTGTGATTTATATCCACTTTGCAAACTTTGATTCATCTAATGGTAGTAATCAATATAGAGTATCCAGACTAGTACATGTAATTTTATGTAGCTTATTATATTCTACAATGTACATAGCTCTTTGTTGGACCTTTTTTATAATATATTTCACATCTTGTAGCATGGTCAAAATAGCTACTAAAGCTAAGAGTATCTTAACATTAGTTAGACTTGAATATAGCCGAGGGAATCTATCTCGCACATAGTGGATTATTCCAAGCAATGACGGGTATTCAAAGAATACTCAATGTGCTAGTCCATCCAAAGAGATCCATCTAGTATCATTGTCTTTAAGAAGCTTCCTCCCATCAATAAGTCTTTGAGAAAAGTGTTGAAATTCTTAGACTCGTTTTGGACTTCAATAAAAGTATTGGTAAATCTCTTTGATTAGAGATTCCAGTTTACTTACACAACCAAAATCACTAACAATTCCAAAAGTTAGATTCATTCAATGGGCCATGCAATGAATGGGAATAGAGTAGGGTGCCAAATCATTCTTGATCTTTTTGGCAAAAATTGCCTTTATGATCTTGCATAACCGAATCTCCATCCACTCGAACACATTCAAACTTTTTGGAAATATCCATGTTATCCAAACCTCTACATTTAATTGGAGTACTTTTTAATAAATCATGTTTTTTTTAGTCATCACACTAAAATTCAATTTAGCAACAAATAGTAGAAAGAGTTGACAACAAAGATCATTTATAGTATAAACATGCATGCACACCCATGAAGTATTATGAATTGTTATAACTTCATCTAGAGACAATGAAATGAAATTTGAGTGTTTTATTTTTCTTTCATATCTTCTTTTTCAACATGTGCAAGACAACTAGTCCATACCCACCTACGATTAACTGACTAGTGACTATTCAAATAGTTTCAAACTTTTAAAAAGTGAAATAAGATAGTAATTGAAGGGTACTCCATTATAGGATTTCCTCTACTCAAAATATATAAGACCACACTTAATTGAACTACTTTTCTCATATTTTTCACTTCCATTTCTTTTCCAATAAATCTTTAATGTAACCTTTTACTGCAGAACGATTCTTCCATAATTTCTTTCGTAACTCATATATTTTGGCATTCCTAATATGCAAATAGTTCTCCTTTATTTTCCAAGTTAGCATGGATTTTTCAACTCCATCTATAGTTTCCTTTTTGTAAACTTTACTGACATGTTTTTCTATGGTATCAAGTTTAAGCTGCAACCTCTTCTCCTTCTTTGTTATCTCTATGCAAATCTTACATATGCATTATATAGGAGGCTCACCATCAATTAGATTGGCCATTGGTTCAATAAACAAGTATTTTTCCACCAATTGTAATTGAAAATTCCTTTTGGACAGATCCTAGTGAGATCGATCTTTTTTTTATTCCAATTTTCTTTTTCCCTTTTGTGCATGAACATGATTTATGGAATCACTTTTGGTTTTCTCACCCAACTTGCTCATTAATTTTCTCCACGTCTATAATATTAGTTTGTGACTCCCTACTTAGGGGAAGTACCTCCAAATCATGTTCAAGTTTGTCCTTGACTGAGATATCAGGTTCACCACCTTGTACTTCTTCAATATGGATTCCAACTTGTCATGAATCTCCCTTTTCAATAAGCACTATAGGTCTAACCTATGAATCTTGTAGGTTGCCAACATTTCCACCACCAAAATATGTGGATATGGTTCTACGTTTTTGTAATGGTGGCCTCTCTTGGCTTTCAAGGATCCTACCATAACCCCTTTAACCCCTCTTGTTTGACATTGCAAACTAATAAAGGTTGCAAAAAATAAATCAACTTAGTTATTGAATAAAAGACTCAAAGAGTGATAAACCAAAGACTATGAACAGTGATAGTAGGCTACTTAGACTACATGTAATAATAATAATATGATTCATTCTCATAAAAAGGGTACTACTGCTATGGTACTACAGTCTATGGTACTATCCAATAAAATTCACACACCTATAGGCTATCTTAGCATGTGAGATGTCTAGTCACCAGTGGACACTGGACAGTAAAACTAAAAAAATAACCAGCACTAGTACCACTGTCCATATATAAAATAAATTAAAAATCACTTGCCATTTACAAAAGCTATGGTCCATGAGTCAATGGGCAATGCACTTAGCACTCAGAAACTTTGGTAGCAATAAGAAATGCTAGTCTCTAGACCAAAAAAGAGCGAATTGTGTAGAATAATAATATCTTATAGTCCAATCTAGGTTGGCGAATTACATGGGATTAACAAGTGGGAATGTCAAATGTAGGCAAAATACGCCTTCCTATGCAAGCCCACAATAGGAAACAGTTGGCTAAATGGAGCTGGTGGTCGACACATGTCAAGAAAATGGTAGGTGATGCCCAACCCAAGGGAAAATTATTTGGTTGTAGTAATGGTGAAAGAACATTGTCCAATAAGAAACAACATGCAAAGGATTGCGAATTTTTTAAAATAAATGTATCCAAAACATATATTACATTGGCCATTAAACTGATATTTTTGACCAATCACGTGATAACTAATGGGAGACTACCATGGTTGTTGGACCCAAATCTAATAAATATCTTGTTGGATACAATTGTTAATTTTGTATTGTCTTTGATGTTACACAAATGTCATATCAACCATCAGACAGAGTCTACTAAGCTCAGATGGTTAGCAAAGCAATTTATAGTGACTACGGAGCATTCTTGAACATTATACAATAAGTTAGCTTTCACTGAGCTCACTCGGTAAGTGAAGGAAGGTCAGTGTTTACTGAGTTAACTCAGTCTCCAAAGGAAGTTGCAAGGTTTGTAGTGTTTATCGAGCTTCACTTGGTTAACACTGGGGAAAACATTCTGGAGCAGTGGTCACCAAGCTGGGTCGGGCAGCAAAGAATTTTATTGTTCTAAAGAATTAAGTTTAATTTTTTTGTGCAATGTTTGCAACCGACCGATTTAATGTTTTTCAGTTGCTATAACTTGTAATTGAGCCGACTTGACAATCTATAAGGTATATATGAAAGGTCAAGTTGTGAATTCATGAATATAAAAAGAAGAAGGTGTGGATGCATAAGAGTGCGAATGTATGGATGTAAATGGAATAAGCGAATATTGAATATATGAGCGAATGTTGTGGAAGGATTAGATATCCTTATGGAGCTGCAAAGTTGTATTCGATCAGTGAGGATCTAGTGAAGCAGAACAAATATCTATATTCAGCAAAGATAAGTTGCATATATTTCAGATCACTTCATTGTTGCTTTCTAATCATTGTAACAGTGATTCAAAATCTCTTAACAGAGTTGGTTTAACAGCCATTTTGTAAATCCTCTAACAAGGTGACAATTTAGTTGAATTGTTCTTAAGACCTCCAACCAGACCACTCCTTACAGGGTGATTAAATCCTCTAAAAGGGTCACACCTAATAGTGTGTTTTGTAACCTTTAACAGGGTTGGCTCCTAACAGGGCTCACTTCAGAAGAGTGAAAATTGGTGACTAGTTACTTGGTGGTTTTTCCCATATTGGGTTTCCATGTTAAATCTGGTGTCTCTTGTGTTCATGTTATTTCCTTTATGCATGCATGTTAATCACTTTAAATGCTTAATAAGTTAACAGAACATCTATCAAGTTTCAACATTTATTTGTGTGGTTATCGAGTGTCAGCAGCAACTATATTTTAAGACATCTAAGGATCTGTGGATTTATTTTTGTGGTAACTGATTCACCCCTCCCCTCTTAGTTACTCCATCTCTATTTTCAACATATCTAGTGACACGGTTGACCTACATTACATGCGCTATTCACCAAATGATGATTGACCCATGACAAGATCGCCAAATGGAGAAGATTCATTGCTAAAGTAATCTTTGATCCTATGATATTCTATGTCTATCCTTATTAGAAAATTTGCATACTTGTGATATTTTGAGAGTTTGTAGCAAGTTTCATCATCATCATCATCATCATCTTACTATTATCTTGCTATCTCTGTTATCATCATGTCATATAACTATCTCCATATTATTCTTTTCATAGTGCTTTGCATCAATCAACTAGTCTTCATTCTCCCATAACCTCTTATGCATGTGCTAACAAATCTAGACGATAGGATGACAATGGAATCAAGCATTTCTTGAGTGCATTTGGTAAAATTGTTGTGCTTATTTCATGTATATGTATTTAGGAGAAAGTTCTAGACATTGGATGATATCAATTTCATTTATGTACTTAGGAGAAATAATTTAGTGGTTATGCAAATTAGGTTGTCTAATTCAATCATTGTTAATATGTAATTATATTAGTAAAAAGAATTATTCACTATAATAAAATAAAACAATCATACACATAGATACAACAATTATGTCAAATTATAAAATCTAAATATGTTAATGTAAAATACTACTAGTCAAATAGTTTAATAAATTATTAAGCACTCCAAATAGCATATATAAGTCTTTCTTTTCTTACAATTTTTCTTGTTTATGTGTTTATTCAGTCTACATCCTTTTTAACTTATACATATCATAATATTATACTAAATTATATATCTATTTTTAAAGACATGTTATTCTTAATAATTTTTCCTAATATTCTATTAAACATTCATAATTATTTTAGTGATGAACATATATTTTAATTTAATGGGTTACTATATATCTTTTTATGAAAATTTTCAAATTTGGCTACTTCAAGTACTTACCCTAGTAAAATATATAGTTATAAATATAAGTATTTTTCAAAATAATATTCATTATGCTCTCTTAATATAATAAATATTTCAATTATTTAGTTCCTGGTCCGTTTTTGCTTTTTAAGATCTACTTTTACATGCAACTTATTTTCCCTCTTCATTCCTTTATTTATTTTATGGATATGCAACTTATCATGATTTTGTTCATTAGCTATTTGTGATCTAAAACTTTGATGAAAAACTCAAACACAATCCAATCCACCAACATCCACTTCACATGTCATTAAAATAATAAATATTATAGATCTTTAAAACTAAGCTCACATCAGAATTGGCTAAATGATCCTTTGCATTATGTTAAATGTTTCAAATATTAAAATCATGACAATAACAATATCTTAAAAATATAAGCTAAATGCAAATTACACAACAAATTAACACCTTTAAATCAATAATAATAAAGGTGAGATGTAATGGAATACATATTATTTATTTAATTTTCTTCAAACTCTTAACTCCTACTATAAATTAGGCCTATCAACATAATTAGAATATCTTCTAATCAATCTGAAACAAAAATTAAATTAATTTTATTCTAAGCCTAATTCTCAAAATATAAATTATTCACCAGTAGATCAATGGCTGTGATAGCATAAGGGATGAGGCATGGATGTCCCTGAGTCCTTGGCTCTAAGCCTAAGAGGTTTCAAGCATGAATTGGCCTGTATTGGGTCCATAAAGAGTCTATGTAGCCTAGTGCCTTCGCTGATTGGTAGCTTGCAGACTTTGCCTTGCCAAATTGCCTCGCAGATCTGAATCCTCCATCAAAAAATAAAAACTATTTACATGAAACTTTTGATCTCTAATTAAAGCCTTCACCCTGGGAAGAACACATTGACGTGTTCAACGATCATAATTGGGTGACTGATAATAAACGATGGTGATGCCCTGAAAATACTATCGTGTCCGCTTAAAGCCATACATATCACTCTCGTTCTAGTTTTCTGTAATAGTCGATCACTATTTACGTTATTTTCAAGGTTGAAATCAAATGCCCACAAGTTTCTTCTCAGACAAAACTAATCCTTTATTAGATTATGACGGCCTTTGCTTTTCTTTCCTCGTGGTATACCCTCTGACCAACACTGGATCTGGACTGGTAGTAAATGCGCCAGACTGTGAAATTTATTGAATGAAGCTGTCATGTGACAGCTTACTTTTCTGAAGCTGCTATTTCAATGTCCTGCCGTCCGTGCCATAGGCTTGATTATGCTTTCTTGCATAATCAACTAAAATATAAATATAAAGCCAATGAATATGAAACTATTCTGCTGAATATTTTATAGGTTGTCCTTACAACTGAAAGGTTGGTTCCATTGGTTCACTTAACATTAACAAATGGTAGTAGAATAATTAGTTTATTTATTTTTTGGTGGATGAGTTTGTTAGATATCATAGTATAGTTCAATAGAGATGGTTCTTATTTTAATCTACTCAGTGGTAACGTGAAGTGTCTGTGGGGCAATCATAATGTATTGGTAACATTGTATGTTTTTAAGTTAGTGGTCTTATAGTGTATTTTAAAAGTTATCGGTTTCCAAAATATACTATAGGTTATGGATTCTAGTGGACATCTATAATATACTTTAGAACTGGTATATTTTGGTAGTTCTTTAATCACCGTATTTTTTATAAGTTAATACACATAGAATACACTATGGGACCGATACATTTTCGGAGTCCCATAGTCATAGTGATTTTATAAGTTAAGGCTTTTAAAATCTAATATAGGATATGCACATTCTGGTGACCTTATAGCCATAGGTTTGATGGGGTAAGTGTGGAATGGTAGTAGGAACAAAACTATTATTAGTTATAGTTGATAAATAAAATAACAAGCAATTAGAGATGGGTTCCTGTTGAAAAGTAAGGATTCCAAGTGTGCGGAATGACATTTGAGATGTTAAAGGCATCACCTTTCCCCTAAATCATGATATAGCCAACAATTTTGGAAATGCTGTGACACTTATTCATAAAAAATGTTATTAAAGTAATTAATTATTAATTATTACACTTGTAGAATAGTTAAATTTATGTTTAAAATAATGTTATATTTGTCAATTGAATATTACGATAATTTAAATTACTAATATATTCAATATTTTTTATATTAAGATATGTCAAAAGATCTAGTGCATATTCAAACTGAACCATTATTGGAGAGTTCATATGTGCTAGATGCCCTATAGTGCCAACTTTACATCGGTATGACATATATCTCAACAAAAATAGGCATTTCCTATTATTAGTTTGTTTCATGTTACCTTTACATTTATTAAACAGTATTAAAATCTTGATTACAAATGGTATAAATATATCAACACACTATATGTTCCAAGGATCACCACCAATGGTCCTCTAACCTGCTCAGTTGCCTATAGTAGCATCCCTACTAGAAAATTCCATTGGCAACTCATTAGTTGTATTCATCCCAATCCTATGATTATGAGTCACTATCACCCAACCCCTAGTAGTGCCCTGGACCAAATCAATCATGAGATCTTTGATGTATTGGTTTAGGGTGTCAAGTTCTTTTTCATCCAACATGTCTTTATTCTTATTGAAGTTTTGGATAGACTTAATATCATTTTTGTGAATTGGTAGAGTACTTTCTCTCATAAGAATCATGAATCTCTCCTTTGAAACTTTTAAAATAGCATAACCTACGACATAATATGGTAATGTATGAGTTTAATGATAAACTCAATAAGGTGTCTCTTGTTATTTTGAAAACCCTCTCCATTTCTATCCTTCTAGAGGAACCACAAAATCTTGTGAGTCAAACATGCCAAAGCTTATTAAGTTAATACACAACACTAGCAAGGATCTTACACCATGAAAGGATAGGATGATAGTTCCAAACAATGGGAGACAAAAGAAAATAGACCAAATGCCACATGTGAATTCACAAGAAAGGAAGAGGTGCTCAAAGGATTCAGAGATAGAGAAGACACCATAAGTAATAGGTTCATGACCCATAGATGACAATACAGACCCATCAATCAATTTCTTTAAAAGAAAGACCCAATGAAAGAAAGATTTATAGGGTTCACTAAGAGCATGCCTGGAAAAAATCAAACACAAAGTACCACTTAGAGTAGGACTAGTCAAAGCCCCAACACTGATTAACCCAATCGATAATAGATCAATCATCTTTTAATATAATATAAATTTATTTAGTAGAAACATCCATAATAATAGAACCATCAACCCATTTTAATTGTTGTAAAAATGAGTTAGTATCCAAAAATCTTCCAGGAAAGAAACATCTAGTAGCATTGGCAGTTAAAGGATAAGTATTTTTGTGGGAGGGGAAACCCAATAGTTAGACCTAATCTCAGTCCATCCCCTTAACTGGTTGTCAAACAAGACATCTCTAATTAAGGAAATACATTTGGCATTCCAAATTCTTGCAGAAAAACTTTGAGTTAGAGGAAGAGGCTTACTATTTAGAACCCCCCACCAAATAGATCTTTCTACAACAACATATGAGGGAGCATTGCCAATAGCCCCTTTTGATGAGAGTAAAGGCCTTACCTAAGACTATGCCTTCCACAAAGGATTAAACACTTGAGAACCAAAAACTATCATATTGAAGTCACCCATTACAATATCACATAGTGAAATATCCTTCCACTTTTTACCTTTCTTAATGGAAGATCTTTCAATATTATTTCTTACAAGAACTGTACATGGTTCATTACCCTTCAAGGATTTGAAGATCTATTTAGGAGAAAGAGCAATACCATGAACCCTCAAATCTTTGATGCCCAAACCACCCATGTTCCTTGGTCTACAACACCACTCTCATTTAACACAATGCTTTTTCTAGTTACCCAAGTGATCCAACCACAGAAAGCAGCTTATGATTTTATAAAATTAATTTGACTAGTAATTATAAAAGAGAAATGAAGAGGAGAAACATATGTCATGATAAGAACTAACATTTTGAACAACCTATATTCTCCTAGCCACGGAAAGAAAATGAGTATGCAATTTCAAATTTTTTCTTCTCAAACTTAGAATAAAGACAAATCCACATGTCTTTAGTAAATAGTTTAATAGAAAAAGGGATACCCCAAATATCTAATAATAGTGTTTGGAAAAGCCCACTACCATCCTTTAGAAATCACCCAATTAGGAGCAGAGATAGACTATCCCAAAATAATGGATTTATGAGGAGCCACTTTATCTCCAGAGGCTAAGAAAAAGAATTGAAATCTATTTTTAACATATTATCATATTTTTCCTCATTTATCTAAAGGAAGAGAATTTTATCATCAGAAAATTACACATTAATAAGTGCCTCATGATTAGTGAGAGTTATACCTTTAATAGGAGGACCAAGATCAATATTTTCAAGATATAGTACAATTCATCAATAGAAATCACAAATATGGTTAGAGCAGTAGAGAACCCCTACCTGATTGACCACTTGAGAAGGATGACCTCTTTAAGAGTTCTCAATTAATCTCAATAGGAGTAAGAGAGTCCTTAAACAAAATATGGATCCACCTAAAAAAGTAAGGAGGGAAACTAAAAGCTTGTAACATCCCCATAATGGAAGGCCATTCATCTCTGTCATATGCATTTTCAAAATATCAAACAATCATTGCAACATTATATCCATTAGCCTTGGCCCAATGCATAGCTTCCCAACTAGTAATTAATTTTTCAAGAATTTATCTACCTCTAATGAACCCTATGTGGGTAGTGTATATAAAGTTATTATGTAGACCAAAAATCCTCCTAGCTAGAACTGTAGCATTTATTTTGTATGATATGTTCAACAGAGTAATACGTATCAAATTTTCAACTAGGGTCTTGTCACCACTCTTTGGAATAAATTTAATTACTCATCTATTGATATCTTCACCAAGTGACCCTTACTCAAAAACATCATCATAGAGATCCAACAATTCTTGACCATTCCAATTTGAATATTGCTCATGTAGAACTCAAGAGGTAAACCATCAAGTTTTGGGGACTTGACATTGACTAGTGAGCTAATTGTTGTTTCAATCTCTTCAAGTGAGATCTTTTCAAGATTACAAGCCTCATAATCAAAATATCTTCTATGACCAGTTTCATCATATTTCCACAATGCATTCAATTTTTTACAATCAACAGCTTTTGGATTAGAAAGTGCATGTGTATGTCTATCTTCTTTGGTGTTGACTTTAAGCATTTATTGAGGGCCTCTTTATTATATACTCCATGCTCTAAAGAGAATAATACCTTGTAAAATTTATATAATTCCTCCATAATAGAAACATGATCATCAGTGGGTGTGTCATTAATTTGGATCTCATCAATGAGTTCTCTCTTCTTAGGTCTACTCAAATTCTAAAAGTGTTTACATCCCTTATCTCTTGATTTGAGCCATTTCATCTTATCTTTGAATTTCTATCCTCGGATCTTGTAATTTTGTAATCTCCTTAAACAATTCTTGATCCAAGACAAATTTTCTTTCCAATAATCTGAAAAAAATTCCTTGAAGTGACCATGACAAACATCCATTTTTTTCTAGGTATAAGCTCCTTATTACAATTTTTTTCTAGATAAGATACCATCTCAATAGCCTCCGTAAAATCCTCATCATTTAGAAAATAAATATTCAGCTTGAATCCACTATCTTTTAAAGGTTTGATAGGCAATGAAATATAGAAAAAAATAGAAATTAAAGAAGAGATAGGAGAGCAGTCTAAAATGGAGGTAGGGGACACATAAAGAGGTCCATGCCCACCCAGAGGAAAAAAAGAGAAAACGGTGACATCTGCATAGAATCTATCCAACCTACAATAAACTCTCTGATGAACATGTTGGTTATTATAATAAGTGTACCAAATATTAGAAAATGATTATTTCTAGTTTTCAATAGGATCAATAAGATTGAATCTCCTTTTAAACTTAGCCCCAAAAAAATCATTTCCTTTCCATCCATGAACATTGCCCCCATTTTTATCTTCCCTACTCAATCATGTTAAAGTCATGCAAAAAAATCCAATGGGTATTTGGGTTGTAGATTCCAAAGACATTGTCTTTTTCTTTAAATTTGATCCAAAGGTCTCGTTGACAAGAAGAATCCCCATTAGCTATAATATTGGCATACCACTCAGGCCCAATAATAATAGAAGAGCCACATTTTCCCCTCTCATGATCCAAATGCAATCTAATGACTTGGTCCCACAAGAATTTTAAAATGGTGTATGCTTGAGACCCTGCCACCTTTATTTGTTACAAACATACAATATCTTTCATTTTAAGATTGTTACACCAATTCCTAACCACATACTTTATGTCATGCATGGCCAAGCCTCTAACATTTGAATTATGAATACATGCATCATCATAAATATTTTTAGGGTTTTGGGTTATTATACAACATTGTAAAGAGCTTAGTGATCTTCCCTTCTGATTGTTGTTAGTAGATAGAGATTATCTTTAAAAAATAATAATTCTTTTTTTATCACTCCAATATTAATGATAGAATTATCCATTGTTAATTATTTTGCGGCATCCATGACACCAAGAACAAGGTTACTCTCATCCAAAGAGACTTGTTTAGAGCTTCTTATTTACTCATATTTTTCAACAATTATCCCTATAGCCAATTATTAAGCATTTAATCTAGTGGGGTGGTTACAAATTCTCCCATGGTATCACAAGTAGGGTTACAAATAGAAGAGCATGTCTGACAACTAATTAGGGTGATAGACTTATCTTTTTTAGCAATAGAAGGAACCAACTCACATTCTTCCTTGAAAAAAGGATTAATTAAGCTAGTAAATCTCTTATTTAAATAAGAATGAACTGATTTAAAATTATCTAATTGGTTGATATTTTTTCCACAACAAGATGTATTGGCTGGGGAGGGAATATTATCTATATTCAATGATTCATCAATTTCCTTATTAGTTTTTTCCTTCATGGGCTCCTTAGAGTCCATATTAAAATTATCCTTTTATGATTTTTTGAGAGATGAACAATCATGCTTTGTGTGTGGCCTATTCAATTTATAATGGAAGAACACTCCTAGATTACCCAACATGGATACTTTGCAAGAAAAGTGTTCTTCTTCTATATTCAAAGAAATAATTTTAGAAATATCAAATTTTGGAGCCAAAGCTATAAGAACCCTGGCAATTAAATGAGGAAGAGTGGCCCTTGACTCTTCAATTTGTAGTACAGATTCTAAATGCTTCAAAATATGAGAACTAAATGGCCAAAATTCTCATTGCAAGTTCTTTATCTCAATCCAATTAGGGGAGGAGTGAGAAATGACCTTCTCAAAGTTCCCTATAGGGTAGAGAGTACCCCACATTCAAAAATCTCTTCTTCAAAGCCTTATCCTATATATTATGAGACTTAAAAATACCACAAATAATCCTTTTTAAATCATCATACAAAGTTTAACATGAATTCTTGATTTCTCCCCCTATAAGTTAGCATTCCATTCATCAAATAATTTTCATGATGGTAAAGAATTCGTCTATATCTATGAAAACAATAGAAATACTTTTGAAATAATATAAATTTATGTGACCTAATAGTCTTAATCATATCCCCATTGGGAGAAAGTGAGAGAGTTTTCAAACCATAATAGGTAGACTTACCATCTCCATCCCCTCTAGGGTTGCCAAAACCATTGAGTTCTCCACCTCCATGTCTATTTCCATCGACTATGACTCCTCCCATTCCACTAAAATATTATGAAATTGGTTGTCAACAAAACCTTTCACCAAACCAAGCAGACGATGGGCACACAAGTAAAGACTGTTCTAACACCACCGCTTTGTAAGATAAATTTTCCTTTAACTCCACAAGAGAGCTAGAGGCAATATTAACTTTTTTCACCACTTTTCCACTATCATTAATTATTTTTATATCCTCATCCATGGTACTTGAATTTACATCATTATTGCAAGAGCCCATTAACAATCCCATGAGTGAAACCAAGCTGGGGATAAGACTGGCCAACCCAAGTAACACAAAAGGCTTCATTGGTATAAATTAGAGGTATACAAAATGATTCATGAAAGAAGAAGTACAAAGAGGACAAAAAAAACACACAAAAGATAAGGATATAATAGTAGGGCACATAATGAAATAAAGGACATCAAAATTAAAATCACATGCTGGCAAAAAGGGTGTCTTCTCCAAAGAAGTTGAGAAGATAGCCTTCAATGGAGTTTTTGTGAGTTATAGAGTGCCCTAATATATTTGATATTAATTATCATATTGCTAATATCATATATAAAATGTGGCATTCATGACATAGCATTAGTTGAAGCACAACATTATTGTAACCACCAAGATCGAAACCTTATGCTATGTCTTTTTCATTCTAACTATTGTGCCCTCACTATTCTTTATATTCATGGGTTTTATCCTTTGCATTTAAGTCACTAGAATTCAAGTCATAGGTTTTTTCCTCTAATACTCTATGCTTGGTGCACATAAAGTTTGGGTAGGTTAACTTTTTTTAGTTTTCCTATATGTGTGTGTATGCGTGGGAAAAGATATTATTGATTACTAATATATTAATTTAGGTTTCTTAGAAACTACATTTAGTAGTATATACATAATTTAGACTCAAGATTTTGTATAGATAATAAATATAATAGTTAAATACGAGGACAGAGGGAAAATATTTGAGTTTGATGTTTGATAAATGATGTTTATTTTATTATAAAATAGTTTATTATTGCCATCAATAGTTAATGACCTCTATTTTGTGTACACTTTGGAGTAAATAATCTCTTAGACACTTTTATAAACTAATTAGAATATCTGTGGATGAATATTAGGACCCTAATTTAATGCAAACCACTACTTCAAAATACACATGAATGATATGATAGATAGTGTGTGATTTGTACAATGATTTAGCATTTATTCCTTTGATACTCTTTCAATTGAAGTGTGCTATAAGAATCCATCTTTTAATCAACTGTTACTATTTTAATATGTATTCAATATGTTTAAATGCCATAACATATGAACATGTTGCTAAAAATAATATATTAGTTCATCTCATAATTGATCATATAAGGGGGGATGAAGTTAGAATTTGATTTTTCTTGATTCAAATTGGAGGATAATTTCTACACTTCCAATAATTGAATTGAATTAAATCATTATTGAGTTGGTAAAAAATGAACCATGTGGATAAGATGGTAATTTTCAAGGCAGGAAGTGAATCCATGGGATTGATTCCAATATGATGCTAACAAAGTGAATATTTGTAGTTTAATACAAATATAATTTAAATAAAAATAGATAGGAATCAAACCATTAGCTAAGCTTGGTACTAGTGCATAGCACTTGTCTACATGTTATGCATTAGGATGTCCATATCAATGTAGCCATAACTAAATAAGAAATGGCATGGATATGCTAATTTTATTATTACATTTTACCACATTTTGATATGTTTGTGAGTCAAATATCAGTATATATTTTTAAATATATACACACATTCCCAACCAACATGAAAAATAAATCTTTAAATGTCCATGGATGATATTTTTTCTAAAAAATATACAATAAGTCTTCTTATGTTCTCACCAATATGAACAGTCCATCAAGACATGTGAAGCAATAAAAAGAAGTTTGTGTGAATTAGTGTTCGTGGTAAGTACAAAGTATAAGTTACTTCTTTACCATGTATGAAAATAATGCTAAGAGAGAAAAGGGCTTAATGAATTATCATTTTTTCTAAAATTTATTTAATATTTTTTAGGAAATGTAGAAAATAAGTAAAATTCTACAAAATGTGTTGATGCAATGAAACTTTGGCATGACTATAAGGATTGTCATCAAATTTGGTTTCAATGTTAATCTTGACATGAGTATTGTGCACCAAACTCTAAAATATATCCAAGTTTTTACAAAAATATTATGCACAAACACATAAACAATCATAACACTCCTAGAAAACACAATTTACTAATCAAATTCACAAAAAGACTACAACACACTTGTTAAAAAATCTTTTTTAAGTAGAATATCACTAGCATACAATATTGAAGTAATTTTGGTCTCATTTGAGGTGACTACAAATTTATCCAATATAAACGAGAAATCCTAAATACCAATTTAGGAAAGATTTAATACAAGAAATCACTAAATGAAAACACAAACCATTGTAAAGACACCCATAAATGTGGTACCCATATTTGGTCACAAAATCAAATGTGTCATACAATGGAGAATCAAATCCACAAAAAATAGCTAATTATTTACACCTCTCATATGTCATCATAAATTAGACCTCATTCAATGAATATGGTCCTTACATTATTAAGATAAAGACTTCAAAGATCAACCAAGAAAAATGTTAACCAAAAGTGAATGTTGCAACATGCTCTTGCATGAACAATGAGACTGACTAAAATGATATGAAGATGATTAAGTTAATATATTATAGTGTACAAATGAACCTTTTTTATATAGCCAATATGAAGAGTTACAATTATAACTACCTTTGTTTCAAACATTAAATGTAGTATGCAAATAATAAATATCTATAGAAAATATTAGATAATGAGCTATGATCTACCTTCTAGAAAGCCACCTAGGATAAAGTTACAAAGTAAGTCAAACAAAATCTTATTAAACATCTATAGAAAATACTAAATAATGAGCTATTATCTATAAATTTTATTTACTCAAACAAAATCTTTTCAAATCATGCTTATGATGCACATCACAATGTAAGTAACAATTTCCCTCTCAAACTCTCTTAAAAAAGTATGGTAACTCAAATATGCTAAAGATTGACAATTTAAAAAAAGTCTCAAAATGTCATAATTAATCACATTAAATATTTTATTGGGCTCTACTTATAAAATAGTGTGTAAAGTTAGTTAGATTTATTATTTGGGTTACACATGGAAAATATTCAAAATTGGAAAGCTTAGTAAAAATAATAAAAGCAAGGTCTATGTTTTGTTTATTCATGGCTTTCAGGCAAATTGTTTCACTTTGCCACCTAGTTAATTTTTTTAAGTTTTATTATATAAATAAAATTATTTGGGTTACACATGGAAAACATTTAAAATTGGAAAGCTTAGTAAAAATAAATAAAAGCAAGGTCTATGTTTTGTTTATTCATAGTTTTGAGGCAATTTGTTTCATCTTGCCACTTGGTTTATTTTTTTGAGTTTTATTAAATAAATGTAAATGCATGTTTAGTAAATAATTTTGGTTGGTTGATATTGAGTTTTTAAGGATATCTGCTTGGACACATTGAGAATGCATTAGAGGATACCTATGCTTTAGAAGTATTCATTAAGACTCTTTAAGTGCATTGTAATGTTTTCATTTTTGAATAATATCATAAGTATGGATGGCTTTATAGCCACGTTTTTCATATTAAAATTTTGTTCAAGGTATATATCTTGTGTCATACTTTTGTATGTATTGATATAGGCATTCCATAAGATTGCATGCATTCTTGGCTCTTGTGTGATTAGGTAGAAAATGGTTTGATCTCATATTGTTTTTCTAATAGTAGGTTCAAATATACTATGCTCCCCATGCATGGCTAATTTATTGTTAATGTGTCTATAGTGATGTCTTAAAAATTGAAATATTTTTTATTCTTTGTTTCTCTCAAACCTTGGCTATTTCTAACATCTTTTGATATCAAACCATTAAACATTAAATCCTCTTTCATATAGATAGTTTGAACATAATGCCTTACATACATTTTATTAAATCCATGCATCTCAACTCCACAACAATCAAGTAGTGGTGGGTAGACATTAAATATTACATATGGATTATTCTTTGATTTTGGTTTTAACAATTTTAGGATGGTTCCCTCATCATTCCAGTTGTTAAAACTTTTTGTATTTGGTCTTATATTTGAAAGTTCTATGGAGATGCTCCCTCTTTACAAATATGGTTAAGTTTAATAGTTACAAAAGAATCTAGAAGTTATTTTGTCTCCTTGATGGTATTCTTGTAGGACTTGTGAGAAAGACCTCTATATTTAGCAGTTTCAATTATATTTTTGGAATCTCTTTCATCACCAATTAGTGGTGCCCTTATTATCAGTGATGATTATGATTTTAAGAGTTGTCATGGATTTTGCATAGTTGATTATTTGGTCCCTAGATTCTCTTTAAAACCACAAATTAAATTAAATTTATTATTCGTAACTAAGTCACCCTCTCCCACCTAACTCGAGTCTCCTTTAGACAATCAATCAAAGTTTATCTTACTATAACTCATGTTAGAGGTTTCATTTTTTGATCCTTTGTTAAATATTTTAGATATTAATTTTAATTATGTTATTTTATAGATTCTAGTCATTTCGTGAAAGAATTTCTATTTCAACAAGATTCTAGTTTGGTTTATTAATTTTTACAATGCTAACATTATCCTAGATTCCTTGTACAATATTATCTATCAGCACAAACCAATGTTCAAAACAACTATTAAAAATTATATTCTCCATTTCTTTCTAAACACCTTAGCCTATTGGGAGGTTGAGATATGCCACAAATATCCTTCATTAAAGGATGTTTATTTACTAAAGTACGCATAGATATCACTTGCATCAGGTTTACACTCTAAGGCCATCAAATATTAATTTTATGAAATCTTCTTTCTAATCTTTTAAGAAAATGGGTAGTTAATAAAAAGGTGATTAACCAAATGGATTTCTTTTTGTGTAAACTACATGTATTTTCCATCTAGAATCCTTGAGATTTCAAATTCCAATCATGAGTAATTTCTCATGGTAGAAAGTACACAAGAGAAAAATACTTTTCAGAGTGGATTGTGATTTTGTATCAATCCTACTAGAAATTTTAAATACAAGGTGAAAAAAGCTTGTGAAATTAACTTATTTATGTGCATGTAAATCTAAAAACTAGATTTCCAATTAAAAAATAAACATGCGATTGCAACATTCAACATAAAATTAAAATTACCATTCAAATGAAACATTACATTTACATAAGGAAACTTTTTTAGTAAAGAAACTCCATGAAAGAAAAAGATCAAGTATAATATTAATATTCAAAAGAGATTTTAATAAAATAACGTAGTTCACCTCACTTCTCCAACCAAATCTAGCATCATTGTGGATACCTAAAAAACAAATCATGTTAAAGTGCTTTGCCATGACTCCAATTTGTAACAAATTTAGGGTGGAAAATATACAATGGTAACCAAAAAAGAAGAATAAAACAACCACTTGCAAAAACCTAAGGCCAAGATAAAGGATATCCAAGGGGAAAAAAATAAAATTACTTTCTTTCAAATAGATCCAATATGGGCTCCCAACCCATATCCAATTCAATATTTCCCTTCTTGAATTCTTTGCAACTCCTCAATGCCTTTTTGTATCTCCTAATGGATGACCTTTCACCTTCCAATGTCGGAATCCTAAAGCATGACTATTAAAGTCTCCAAAAATGGACAAATAGGATAGGATCTTTATCCATTTTTTCTTATCATTAATATGTCCGACTCTTGAAAATGCAATTACATATTAGGCTATAATTCAAATAGTTAATACTCTTCTCTCATGTCAAGGGAACACATTCCAAGGAAAATGAAGGCATGTGAATGGAATAGAATTTGCAAAATTAATGCCTTCCTATCCTAAAAACAAAGAGATTGTCTATATATATTTTTCAATAAATTGTAACTATATAATTGACTAAGTAATTACTTGTAGAGTTCACAACCCAAAACATCTCCTTATGTTAACATATATGTTGAATTTTTGATTGCTAATTTTAGAGATGAGATCAATCAAGGGAGATTCCTTTAAAAAATTCAAACTTATTTGGAGTGATTATCTAAAAGGTCTCATTATCTACTTGAAGGAGTCTTTGCCTAAAGTTTTAAACATCTTACATATCTCCTCATTGAAATGAGCCCAAAGGTGTGTTTCAACTTGGAATTAATTTTCCAAGAATCCTTCCACAACCTTATATAAGTTCTTTGTTCTCTGAATTATAGTTTACCCTCTTATTTAATTTAATTTTTTTTTTTTTTTGAAATTGTTTTAAAGAGTGTAACTTATTAAAAAAAAAATATCAAATATGAAGAAGAACTATCAATTTAATTGTTTTATTATGTGGTTTTCATTATGTTGATCCGTTCCCTTATTTCTATTATCATTTTCTACCTAACTTTGGGCATTATTTTTAGACTCCCATTCATCCATTTTTTAAAAGTATACACTTTATCCCAAGTTACTAAAGAGACTTTTGTCTTTACTTCTATTCTTGACCAAATAAATATTCTCTAAATTTTTTATATTTTTCAACCAAATTGTTGACCATTTTGAAAAGAGAAAGTAGATACAAACTGTAGACACCTAAATTTGATTACACTATTTTAGTAATCCTATTTAGTTATCTAAAAAGGCATTATTAATTAAATTTCTATTTAATTAATCCTTTGTCATCCCCTAGTTGATTAATTTAATTAATCATCTATGGTCCTAATTGATAAATCAAATAATCTATTATTTATCAATTAAATCCCATTCTTCTATCTAATTCCAAAAATCCCCATTTATTAAATAAATCTATTTGATAAATGAAATCCTCAAATTCAAAAACCCCTAACCTATCTCTAATCCTCCATTTAGCCTAATCCACCCCATCCACCCATACTAACCAAGCTTAGCCACTAACTCACCCACCCTCATTAATGCCATCCACTTGCACATCTCTAACATCCCTAATCTAATCCTAAACCAAAGCCTAATCCACCCCCTAATGTTGTCACATTCCTTAAACAAGTTTAAGACTTTCCTAATCCAAACCAAAGTCTCCCCTCAAAAAACCCAACCACTAAGTCATGAGTGCTCTTACAAAACATAAAGACTCTTACAAGCCCACTCATGACTCTTACATCCATCTTCCACACTCTTCCATCTTCCACACTCATTCCTCTTACATCCCTCTTACATACTCAACCCCACTCATCATGCCTTTAACCAACACCTTACCCTATCCTCTCACACTCATCCTCCTTGTGACAAGTGTCACCTTCCCATTGGTGCTAAAAAAGCACAATCCATGTGCTCTCCTTTGAGTGCATCCTAGCCCTCCTTAAGCCTTCATCCATCCTTGCATCTAAGCCCTCCATCTCTCTACCCCTTAGCCTATAAATTGAATCCCATCCCAAGCCATTTAATCAACAATCTTTGAGCTAAAGTTACCATGCTATTTTGAGAACCAAAGCCATCAACCATACCCTTATAATGCCAAATTGAGAGCTCACAAAGCTACCAATTTTCCATTACCCATCTCCATTGAAGCAGCTTTTGAGCATCTTGAGCATACATCCACAGCAAAAGGACACATCTACAAAATCAAGAAAGCATGGAGTGTTTTCTCTTGTGAGGTTTGCACTTCTTGTTTTCTTTCTTTGTCTAAGTATATATGTGAATTTAATTTTTGGTTTGTGAATGTTTACTTTATTTGTTAATGTTCTTTGCATACTAATTCTTGTTCTACACAAACGAGTGTTCTAGAGAGGAGATTTGATCAATTGGAGTTTTTCCTAATTCAGAATGATGCCTTCCACATTACATTTTTTTTGGGGATTCTTTTAACAAGATCAAGTGGCATGATATTCTAAATTAATCTAAAGGTCAAAAACATTTCAAATTAGGTGGAGAAACAAAGTAATATGTTGTGGCTTGAACATTATGAGTTTAGTTATGAAGTCTTCAATTGACATTAAGGAAAAATAACCCTCATGTCAATATTTATTTGTTGATCTTGTATTATGGTACAAAGAGAAACAATTCTTTTCTAACCATAAACCTCTTGTAGTGCCTACCCCTAGTTTACTTTTTAGTTGTTATTGCCAAAATCTTTTAGGCTAGCTTAGGTTATGTTTGATGGTTAGTGGTGTTTGATTTTCAAATTATTGGACATTGTTTCATACTCAGTTGACTATATGATGAGATTACTTTGGTACTAGTTATTTCATGTATGCGTGATTATACTTTGATGATAATTGTTGATAGTGATTCTAGTTATTTCATGATGATAGATAGATAGATTATTTATATGTGTTATCTATGGATACTTACCCCATACTTGCATTTTTATGGTGTATGTGTATGTGTATGTGTATGTTTTCTTTATGTTTGACGTATCTGATATGGTTGAGGAAGGGAGTCGTAATCACCTACTAGTCATGATCTACACGATGCACCACTTCTTGCCATTACTTGTTTAGTTTAGAATATATGTGTTTGTACATGTGTGAATTTTATTCGTAGATAGCAGGTATTGACTTCCTTGAATTGCTAGGATGAGCGTACCCTATCGCAATATATCAATGTTAAGAGAGGGGAAATAGACTAAATCCTATCTTTAAACCATTTTTCCTAAAAATTAGGGCAAGTATTTGAGATATTTACCTTCCAAATTTGTCATATGATGTAAATTCATGATTATAATGCATAAGTTTGATCTTGTATGTTGTATTTTATGATAGGTTTTCATAGTTTGTCTTGTGGGTCTATGGTGATTTTTCTGATAATGAAATCAAATTAAAAGAATATTTAATGATTTAATTTAATAGAAACTTATTAAGATAATTTCAATATTTAATTATATTTAATTAATTGAGAAATTAATTAAATAAAATAATTGAATTTAAAGATAAAATTATAGTCTAATTTTAGAGCATAATAATATTTATTTAATTTAATAATAATATATTTAGGAGATCATTTTTAAGTAAATGCTAAATATTATTATTACTTAAGTTAATAAATATATTTATCAAAAATGCTTCAAAAATTGTTAAAGAGAGAAAGAGAAATTAATTTAATAAAGATATTTTAAATTGCAAAATGTGTGCATGAATATTCAAAAAGTAATAAAATATTAAAAAAAAATTTGATCAACGAGTTCCCTTGCATGATTGCACAATCAGAGCCCCAAATTTAGGGGAGAACTTTTTATTAGAGATCGAAAGCTCATTTCACAGGGAACAAGATTTTGGAGAAGGGATTTTTGAAAAGAAGGGTTTCAAAAAAGAGAGGATTTCATGTGTGCTTTGTGCATTTGTGCATTAACATCAAATTCAAGTAGAATCTTGTGGTTTATTCACACAATGATTTATATTCTTCAAATTTCATGTCTTCTTCATGTCTGATAAATTTGTTTTTAGAGTTTTATTTAAGATGAATCTTTCATGGTAAATTTTATTGTTATTCATATTGAATTTATTTGTATTTGAGAAATTGAGTTTTAGAACCCTCATTTTGTGAATTTTAATCAGTTGGATATTTTAATCGAAAAGGGTTTTGAAAAGAAATTGAGTTATAGAATGCAAAAATTGATTGGTTTATTGGATTTTCCCTATCAAAGTATTATTCACAATTTTATATATATATATATATATATATATGTGTGTGTGTGTGTGTGTGTGTGTGTGTGTGTGTGTGTGTGTGTGTATATATATATATATATATATATATATATATATATATAAACAAATTATGGGAGGCTAATTTGTTTTATTAAACAAAATATATTTCAATATATATATATATAAATAAATAAATAAAATTATATTTGGTTGGGGGCGGTCCCACCAAACACCCACCCCCTACCATTGTCCTTGCCAATGGCAAAGGGATTGTCGTAGCAGTAATGTTGCAACATTAGCAAGTAATGCTTACATAGGACCTACTATGGCCATAGCAGGGCCTGCTATGACACGACATGACCATTTATTATAGCATGTTGGCATGCCTTTAAAAGTGCTAGTTTTTAAAATATATATATATAATTATTTTAATTTTATATTATTTAAAATTTTAATTTATTTAAATTTTAATATATATTTTTTGGCAAAAATAGACAAGGCCATTATATTTTATTCTAAACTGCTTCAAAAGGCTCTAGGAGGAAAGAAGCAATGAAGAAAACCTCCCTTCGCAGCCAAAAAAAAAATAATTTCAAAGAGAAACAATCGGAATCTGTCCGAAAAATAAAACGGAAGAAAATTCAAAAACAAAATACTACATGAGAAGCCAATAACCCCCTAGACATCTATTAGATACTAAGTGAAGAGACTTCTCCTAGCACCCATGCCAAATCTATATCAACTTTCAATGAGCTGGCCAATGATGTTGGATCCCATTCAATTAACCCTTTATCCAAAGCAACCCCTTTATTGGCGAGCCAATCTGCTAATCTGTTAGCCTCCCTAAAGCAATGTGAAACTTTGAATTCTACAAATTTAGAAAGTAACGCCCTCACCTCATGTACAATGTAGTGGATCTCCCAACTAGTAGAGTTTCCTAATTTAATGGTTGAAGTTATAATATGAGAATCCCCTTCTACATGGATTCTCCAAATGCCATTAGAAATTGCAAGGTCCATTCCTGAGTGTAAAGCCCTTGCCTTAGCAATGTTATTAGAACCAATTGGAATCATAGAACATGCTACCTAGATAACTCAGGGATTAGAATCTCGTTAGACATAACCCACCCTTGAAATCCAAAGATTTCCTCTTGAAGCTCCATCAAAGTTGAGTTTAACAACATCTTTATCAAGCAGATCCCACTTAATTTCCTTCCTTCTCTCCTTATTTTTTTCCTATTAACACTCTTTTGAAGGGGATAGAAATGAGAGGCCACCTATTCAAAATCTTGGATCATGAGAGGAGAAAAGTGAAGATAGTGGCTTAGATCTAGATGTATATGCATTTATCATCTCAAAAACTGATTTTTCCACAAACTCACAAACTTGAGCTATTGAGCAACTCTCTTATCTAAAAATTATCTTATTTCTTTCCCACCAGATACTCCAAGTGACAACTACTACAATCACCTACCAAATTTGAGAAAAAAAGGAGTCTTTAAAAAGAAGTAGCCATTGTTCAAGAAGGCCCTGAAGGTTAGCCAACAAGGGGCCATTCAAGCCCAACTTACCAAGTGTCCAATACCAAACATCCTAAGAAAAGGACTATGAAACTAGTAGATGATTGGAATCTTCAAGATGGTTTCCATTCATAACACATTGGAATCTGTCTGTAATGCCTAATCTGAAAAGGCGATCACTAGAAAGATTTCTTTTAAGGATTGCCAACCATAAAAAAGAGCCTTCTTTTGGCAAGACTGCAAGGTGCCAACAAAATCTGAAGATGTGTCTACTAGGATGAAGATTATTGTTGGTTAAAGAAAGATAACCAAAGTTGACTGAATACTTGCCATCTAGGGCTAATGTCCAAACTAACTTGTCCTCATTTTGGTTAATGTATAAGAGCCTTTTTTCAAAATATTAACCAAGGAGTTCTTCTGTGACTGTTTAAGTTGAAGCTGAGAGAGATTTTTCCAAACTACTAGAAACCCATCATCTTTTGTTCTATTTAGAGCGAAGTAATCCTTTACTACCAACACCCATTGATGATGGAGAAGAGTCTTAACTATTGGATCAAATTTTGGCAAGGAAGAAATGGGGGGTGAGCCATTCCATAAGTCATCCCAAAAAAGAGCCTTATCCCCAAAATTTACCACCTAGGATAAATGGGGAAGGATAACTCATCTGCATTTGATGACAAAATTCCACATGGCCGAACTTGAGGGAGGGTTTTTAATTGTGAAAATCTTGGTTGGATCATGGGAATCCAAATACTTCATCCTAATGATCTTAACCCATAAAGATCTTGGATTCTCATATATTTTCCAAGATAGTTTGGCACCTAAACTAATGTTCCTCTCAAAAAGGCTATGAAGACTAGCAACACCATAATCCTTGGGTAAAAAAATATTTTCCCAAGATACTAAAGGAACCTGAACTGAGTTATCCTTATTGTCCTTCCAAATAAAATCTTTAATGTATTTTCTGATCTTTTCCATGACTATCCTAGGAGCCAAGAACACTGACATAATGTAGTTGGGAATGGAAGAAAGGACAAACTTGACTAGAAGGATTTTTCCCATGAGGGAGAGCATCTTGCCTTCCAAGAAGCAATCTTGTCCCTTATATATTGAACTATGTTGTCCCAAAATGAAGCTTTTCATAAACCTTGAAAAAGGGGGATGCCAAGATATTTGCTAGGAGTTAGAGAAGCTCAAAGCCAAGTAACTTTTGAATAGCTAATTGAATTGATCTTGGGATATTAAAAAAGAATATCTTTGATTTTGACTTGTTTAATTTTTGGCCTGAGAAAGAGTAGTAAACCTTCAAAGTTTCCTTGATGACCTAAGCTTCCTAAAGGGAATCCTTACCATACAACAAAGAATCATCTGCAAATAATGTGTAAGTAACTGACAACTATGAGTGATGAAGAGAAATACCTTCCCAAGCAACCTAAGAATTCTTAGTAGTGATGAGTCTACTCAAGCTTTCTACCATAGTAACAAAGAGGAAGGGAGATAATGAATCCCCCTACCTAACTCCCTATGAAGAGGGGAAGAATTTGCAAGGGGAACCATTCACCAATACTAAGAATCTTGCCCCTTTTACACATGCCATAATCCACTTGATCCATTTAAATGCAAATCCCATTTTTTGCATATTTTTCTTTAAGAAAGGCCAACACACTTTATCATATGCCTTCATCATGTCTAGTTTAAGAATCATAGCCTAGAGACCCTAAGATTTATGGAGTGAAGAACCTCATGAGAGATCAAAGCTCCCTCAACTATGTCTTTTCCTAGAAAAAAGCCTTCTTGTTGATCAGAGATGATTTTTGGAATTATTTTCCCTAACCTAAGTGAAATTGATTTAGTAATGATTTTGTATATTGTATTACATAATGATATTGGCCTATAATCTGCAAAGGAAGAGGGATTCAAACATTTAGGTATTAATGTGATAAAAGTATTATTAAATAACATACATGAGTTTCTCCTAGACTCCTTAGCTACTACCAGAATATCTTCTCCCAGGAAATCCCAACATTTTTGAAAAAATAAAGGAGTAAGACCATCTAGGCTAGGAGATTTATTAGCCTCCATCGCAAACACTACTATTCGAATCTCATCTAGAGTGAAAGGCTGAAGCAAAAGATTATTATCTTCTTCTATCACAAGTGAAGGGATAAAATTTAGAGAATCTAGAAGGATAAGGGAGTCATCCAATTGGCTAAGAAGGTCCTAGAAAAAATGCACTACTTCCATTTGAATATCCTTATTCAAAGTAAGGGTGTTGCCTCTAACATCTTTAATTTGAAAAATAGCATTCTTTTCTCTCTTAATTCTAACTAAAGCATGAAAGAAGCTAGTATTCATATCCCCTTCCCTAAGCCATAATTCTCTAGATTGTTGTCTCCAGTAAGGCTCTTCCCTAAGGAGAATTTCATCCAATCTTCCTTATAGATTCTTCTGGATATCATATACCTGTTGTGAGGGACCGTTGTTAAGAACATGAATGTTCCAATCCTCCAATTTCTTTTAAAGGTGTTCATGTAAATAAGTATTTACTATTTACACTTTACTTAAGTTTACTTAGGTTAATGCATATTCATATTAGTTTTCATGTAGACACCTAGGAGTTTGGATATGCATATGAGTTGTCATGTTGGCAACATAGTAGTTTGCACTTCAATTGAGCACAAGTTGTCTACTACATCTCTTTATGAGATATAGCTTTAAATTCTTATCCTCTCATTGTTACACATATATTCATGCACAATGGAGGATAATCCACTCTTGGTGGACATGTGCTTAGTTTTTGCTTATCTCTTTGCATGACTCCTAGTCATATCAATTGTCTGTATATACAAGGCACTTCTATGATGTATTTATCCAATTATCTAATATCCAATCATTTGATATATCCATTCTCATTTGATCATATCTTCTCTCTCTTGTGCTTCTAGATCTTGGCATTTCATTCTTGCCTCAAGAAAATTCTTACATGGTATCAGAGCTATACCAAATTCTTACATGGTATCAAAGCCATAGGAGTTTGATTGCATAGCCATTGGAGAGATTTTTTTTCAAGTCAAGATTGGAGCTTGCTAGTGCAAATCAGATGTTGGCATCACATTCAAAAGGTAAACCCCTAAATCAACTTTGGTTTCATCAAAATCGAACATTTGAGGTGAAATCTAGAGTCATTTGATTTTTGGAGGTGCAACGATGGGGATTCAGGAAAAATAATTATAGAAGTGATTTTCAAATAGTGATATCTCCCTCATATGGATTCCTTTTTTCAAGCAATTTTTTTTTTTGTTTTGGCATAGAATTTTTTGATCTACACATTGTTGCAAGTTGTTTGTAATCTCTATTCCTAGATTTTTTTGAAAATCACAAATCCTAATTTTTGCAACTTCAAAGGCTTTATTCAGGTTCATATGGACATATATTCAAGCGCTATTTTTTTGAAATTGCATGTTTTTTTGGTCTACTTTTTAGATCTGGTATCAATTTGGAGTAATTCTAAGTAGATATAGTACTTTCAATATTTGGTCATTTTTGGCCTTATTTGGCACTTCTAATTATATCCTTGAGAGATCTTGTGTGTTATATTGTTGAGTCTAATATAGATTCATAGTTTTTGTTGTAACCATCAAAATTAGAAGTCCACTTTGGTTCATTCTGACAAGTGGTAGTTGTATATGCACTAGGTATAAAGTGCCAAAATCATCTATTTTGGGGGGTTCTTTGATTGAGTGATTTGGGGGTGTGTCTTAAGTGTTTGCACTTCTCTTTCTCTTGTGTTCTTTTATTTTGCATCATGGGTTCTCCTAGGTTTCCACTTTTAAATCCATATAATTATGCTCCATGGAAAATTAGTGTATGGAGTAAAATGATGGAAAAAGGTTTAATTGGTTATGTTGATGGAACCATGGTTGCACCATCTAATCTTGATAAGCTAAATGAATGGAATCATAACATTAAGGTTGCTATTGGTACTTTGAGGAACTATGTACATGAAGATCTTATCTTCCATATTGATAATTGTAAAACAGTAAAGGAAGCATGGGATAAGTTTGCTAGCTTGTATGCAAAAGTAGACAAAGGTAGGGGTTTTTAACATGATGAAAATCTCATGTCATTAGATCCAAAGGAGTTTGACATAATTCAAGACTATATCACCAAGGTAAATGAGCTAAGTTCAATGGTTAAGGATTGTGGAATTACTATAGAGGATGAAAAATTGATCTATAATTTGATGAGAAAACTTCCTCCAGAGTATGCATCATTTGTTTTGAGCTTCAACACTCATAATTTGACCTTAGGTTCTTCCTACACCATGCCTTCATTTGACTCCTTGATAGATATGTTGATAGTAGAAGAATCAAATTTGATGAGCATGGGGATTCTCAAGTCTTCAAAGTCCAAAGTATTGGTGGCTAGTAAAGGGAATCAAGGAAAGGGGTCTAACAAGAAGTAGAAGTCATGGAAACAAAATTCAATACAACAGAAAGAACACTCAACCTCTTGACCACAAGGCAACTCCAACAATAAGGAAAAATCATCCAAGAAGGAATTTCTTACTTGTGGCTATTGCAAGAAGAATGGATATGAAGAACATCATTTTTTACAAGAAGGAAATTGATGAACTCAAGAATCTTCGTAAGAAGAATCAATTAGTCTACGTTCAAGACTGACTACTTCACCCTCTTCTTCACATTTATATTTTGATAAAGGAAAAGATCACATGGAAAAAGGTCAAGCCTTAGTAACTACGTAAAGTCAAAATTCAAGGAGATGGCTTCTAGATTCAGGGGCTTCTCATCATATCGCATCTTCACAGTCTATGTTTTCATCATTTGATCCTTGTCATACTCCACCTATCTTGATGGGAAATCATACTTACATGAATGTTTTTGGAAAAGGAACTATTGATAAAGGGGAGGGATACTTCAAAGATGTGATGTTTGTACCTCACCTAAGTCATAATCTTCTTTCAATCTATTAGCTCACTCATGGAGATAGAAGAAGGACAGTGGAATTCACACCTGATTTAGATTTTATCAAAGACTTGGAGACTAGACAAATAATTTCTATAGGGGTGGTTGATCACACATCTATGCTATACTACTTAGATTTTGCTCATGATAATGATAGTGACTCCTCAACAGATTCTTCAAAAGTTTTTTCACACTTCTACTATTGATTCAGACTTTGAGAAGAACTTTGGCTACTTGAACATAGGTGTTCTTACATATGATCAAGTTCTTAAGCCTTCTATTTCTTCTCCTTCTACTAATACTCCATCTACTATTGTTCCTGATGATATTTGTATTCACATAGCCATGGATTCAAGTGATTCAATGCAATAGGATATTCATTGTCTTCTAGACTTAGTTCCATGGGATGACTACTTGATAGACATTTCTAGTTTGTTTGTGGAGTCCTACATTGCAGGTTTGGGAGACACTGTTGATGGCATTCATCTTCTCTTTGGTGAAGATGATCCTTATTCAGTTCTTGTGAGGGAGCATGTTCACTCTCATCTTCATTCTCTACTTGATCAGTCTTTTGCGGTTGACATAATGGTAGGTCCTTTGATACAACAGTTGGAGGAGGTCACTTTATTTTTAGAGGAGATATTTGAGTCTTTGGTACATGTTCTACATTCATCCTCAGTTATGCTTGATTTATCTTTTCTAGAAGAATGGCATAGTACACATGATTTGGAGGAGGCACCTTTCATTATTGACATGGGGACACTTGAGTAGGTTTTAGAGATTTCATACATTTTGAGGTTTCTTCCTATAGATGGGAGAGGCTTCATTGATACAGCTTTGGTTCTATTTCTTCCTAAGGGGAGGATGTTAGTGTAAATAATTATTATTTACACTTCACTTAAGTTTACTTAGAATAAATGCATTATTTTATTATTTCTTAGGCTAGACACCTAGGAGTTTGCATACTCATATGAGTTGTCATGTTGACAACACTAGAGTAAGCAACTCTAATTTAGCACATGGTGTCTACATCACTAGATTTTGCATAAACAATTGAGTCATCATGTAGACAACATAGTTGTTCATACTCTCAATTTAGCATATGGTGTCTACAACATAAATTTGTGTGACACACCTTTGTAGGCTCATCCTCTCATCATTGCACTAACTCTTGTGCATAATGGAGGATAACCCATTCCTAGTGGACATATGCTTAGTTGTGGAGCTTATAATATTGCTAACTCCTAGACATTCTAGATGCATCATAGAGGCCTTTACATATAGGCACCTCTAGTGTACTATACAATTGAATTGAATTGAATATTTTTATTCTAATCATACTCTATTTGTCTTTTGTGCTAGTTATTGTGCCTCTTGGTATTGGGTGATTTTTTCCCTAAGGAAAATTCTTACATGGTATCAAAGCCATAGAGGCGTCATTTCATAGCCATTGGAGACCATTCTTGCCTCACCTCTCTAAGGACACCTTGACTTAGATCTAAAGAATTTACAGATATTGGGAGCGTCTAGAGGAAAAGTAGACCTCACAATTGCATCCAGAGCATCGATTCAGTGAAAATTGACTATAAATTTGCCTATATTGGGCCATAGTCAATTTTGAGGCAATTTTTTTAGCAAACCGGCACCTGAAGACCCAATTTGAAAATCCAATATGATCTATTAGATCTACGCATTTAATTTTTTCATATCTGTATTTAATTTTTCTCTGCAATTATTCTGTATTTTTTGGATTATTTTTGGAAATTTTTTGGCTAGCAAAGAAAGTCTTTTTGTAGGAACTGAGTGGTGAAATCCTGACCCCTACAAGTGGAATATTCCATTAAACTGCAACATATTCCATATTTTATTTAGTGGCTGATCCAAAACTAGCGGGTGCCTTAATACATTTACCAGCACCACATTCCAACCTGCACACTTTTTGGCAAGCGATATTATCAACCGGCGGCCAAGGTCTAAACACCCAGAGGCTCTTTGTTTGCAAAGGGGCAACCTTGTGTTTTTAAACATACATAAGTTTTAATCCCTGGCACATGTGGGATTAAGTCCACTACATAGGCCACCACCTTGTTCTCTTCGACTATCGGTGCCATTTTCTAGCCCCTACTGCAGCCACACTTGATGTTGTTTCATGGCCACCGCCTGTGACCCTCCATGTGGATCCGACGAGACCCTACCCAATCAGATTGAAGACGTTGAGTACAACAGTCTGACATGTGGACCATACCCTCCACATCAAAAGCCACATTTGTAGGCCAAGTCATCAACCATGTCTGCAGCATACAATGACATGTCTTTTTTTCATACCATCTGTATAGTCCGTATAGGACACATCAACAACAATGTCATCTAGGGGACCCATTTCTATTGGAATCATCATTTCATTGGTTTAAATTTGATAGTTGTTTGACCATCATTTCTAGAAAAAAATGAACTACTATGACACCCATTTAGATGTCAAATTTAACCTCGTGTTTTGTTAATTAGATCCCTCTCCAAATTCATTTTTTATTTGATAGTCTGACTTTGTGAGGAAATATCTTAGTCATTCAAGCTCCAAATTAGGTGCAATTTTTTTGATTTTGGGTAGAATTTTCTGAACTTTTTAGTAGTGCTATTATTTTCTAGTTTTAATGCATAGATTTGTCAAAATTTGTAGTTTTTTGGTGATTGTACCTATCCAATCCTTCATTTTGCAACTTCAATTGCTCTGTACGGGCTCATTGGACTCCAAATAAGGTTCCTTTTTTTTGAAAGTGAATAATTTTTCATCTACTTTCTATATCTACAATCATATTATAGATTTGTGTGGACAAAAATACAACTTTTAAAATTAGGTCCTTTCTTTGCATTGTATTGCTTCAAAATTGTTGTACATTGCTTAGTTTCAAATTTGGACTACAAAAGGAGGTTGTAAATAGTAAATCAAGAGACCATTAAGGCCAAAATTGGCAAGTGTCTATTGTAATCACACTAAGTATAAAGTGCCAAAATCTTTAATTTGTGGGAGGGGGTTTCTTCATTGAGTGAAAAGGGGGGGTGTCTCTTAGTCTTGTGTTCCTCTTTTTCTGATGTTATCTTTCATTTCTTGCATTATGGAAAATCTTAAGTTTCCAAAATGAACACAACATAACTATGCTACATGGTCTATTAGAATGTGGTGTCCATTGATGCATAATGAAGTTTCTAAAAATGTAGATAGTTCCCTTCCTAAACCAATAGGTGATCAAGTATCTAAAAGTGATATTATTGCTTGAGAATAGGCAAATAGGAAAGCCCTAAGTGATATTAGGATGGGGATTGAAGACAAGATCCTCTATCAAACCATTAAGTATAATACATCCAAGGAAGCTTGGGATGCCCTTTAAAATGTATATGGTAAATTTAACGAGGAGGATGTTTATAAAATTAAAGATCATCTTGTCTCCTAGATCCTAAAACCTTTGATTCTATATAGGATTTTTTTATTAAGGTGAGTGAATTAAGAACAAAGCTAGATGATTGTGGTAGTCCTATAAAAGATGATAGGTTGATCTATCTCATTCATAACAAGCTACCATCTGAGTACTCTACATTTATTTCTTCTTAAAACATGACAAAGACTACATTAGGGGGTGCCTATAAGAAAGTCACTTTTGATGATTATGCTCAACTATTAGAAGAAGAACAAGATAAGTTACAATCAATGGGGATTCTCAATTTGTCCATGTCTAAGGCATTGGTGGCTAATAATGAGGGTTCTCAAAATGCAGCTGGTCTAAGTTCAAACAAAGGAAACGGAAAGAAGAAGAAGTGGAAGAACAACAAAAAAGATGATATGGAAAAGACAACACCGACATCAAATCAACAAGGCAAGTTTTCCTCAAATAAAAATAGGAAGGGGGACTCTAATTAGGAGAAGAAAAAGTGTGCTTATTGTAAAAATATGGGTCATGAAGAACATCAGTGTTATCACAAGGAGATTGATGAGTTGAAGCACATCATGAAGAAACACAATGTTCCACTGCCTAATGCTTATAAGGACAAAGGAAGTTCACCCTCAGATTCTAAGGGCAAAGAGAATGCTTTAATCACAAACACTATTAGTTAGGGAGAATGGATCATTGATTCAAGTGCCACACATCATATGGGTGCGTCAAAGCAAAATTTTTCTTCCATGACACATTCTGAGGTACCACACATCTTTGTAGGTGATGATACTAAGGTGGAAGTTGAAGTTAAAAGAGAAGTTGAGATGAACAATGGAACATTCAAGGATGTTCAATATGTTCCTAACCTTACCTCTAATCTTCTTTCAGTCTACCAAATGACTCACTATGGAGGTGGTAATAAGGTGGAGTTTCTTCCAGATTTATTGATAGTGAAAAGCATCAAGGATGACTCTATGATTGCAATAGGAGAAGCCAATCATGGTTCAAGGCTTTACAGTTTCTCCTCCTTTGTGCCTACATAAAATGCACAAGCCTTGTTATTACATTCAAATGCAGAAAGAAAACTGTGGCATGAGAGATTTGGACATCTCAACTACAAATATCTTCAGCAACTTAGCAACAAGAAAATGGTCAATGGTCTACCTCAAATTCAGTTTTGAGAAGGTTTTTGTTCAGGTTTCTCACTTGGGAAACATCCAAAAAAGTTATATGAAGAGGGGAAGTCTTATAGAGCACAATGTGTTCTTGAATTGGTTCATAGTGATGTGGCAAGACCATTTCTAGTGCCATCATTTGGGAAGTCTCACTATGCACTCACCTTCATAGATGACTACTCTCACTTTACTTGGGTTTTCTTCATGGCTCACAAGAGTGAAGTATATGAAAAATTTCTCAACTTCAAAGCTCAAGTGGAAAACTAGTAAGGAAAATTCATCAAAGTTCTTTGAACAGATAATGGGGGGGAGTATGTGAACACAAGACTTATAGACTTTTGCACTCAAGAGGGTATTGACATTTACCATTCACTACCATATATGTCATAGAAAAATGGTATTTCTGAGAGGAAAAATAGAAATCTTAAAGAGATGACCACTTACATGCTACAAAACAAGTCTCTTGATCAAGTCTTTTGGGCTGAAGCAATGAATTGTGCTAACTATATCTAGAATAGAAGTCCTCACAAAGCTTTGGATGGTGTAACTCCTTTTGAAGCATGGATTGGTAGGAAACCTATGGTTAAGTACTTTAGAGTCTTTGGTTGTCCAACATGGGCAAGAATACCTCCACAGAAATGCAAGGCATTAGAAGCTCAAAGAAAACCTTATATCTTTGTTGGATATGCGAACTCACATAAAGCCTACAAGTTAATGGATCCAGAGACACATGATATATTCAATGAGAGAAGTGTACATTTTGAAGAAATTTGTCCAAACTTTTCTACTTCAACTCCTCCTTCTTCCTCCTTCATTGAAGAGAGTGATAGTGAAAACAATGACTTGGAAGATGTTCATCCCTGACCAACACAGAGGCATCAGCCAGTTAAGATTGAGGATACTCCTTCTACATCTTCTTCCACTAGACCTAGATAGGCTAAGTAGACATTGGATGTAGTAGGACCATTGGTAGGGAATCCTTCAAATTCAAGGAGGGCAAGATCACAACACAATTCACTCCAACATGCTTACATTACAGTTGCTTTAGATCCACAATCATTCAAAGAAACATCGAGTATTTTGGAATGGGATAGAGCAATGGAGGAAGAGTATAACTCTCTTATGAGAAATGATACATGGGACTTAGTCTCTCTTCCTAAGGGAAGATTTTTTTTTTGGTGTAACTGGATCTATTGAACCAAATTCATAATGGATGTAAGTGTTGATAAACATAAGGCTTGTCTTGTTGCAAAAGGTTTCTCTCAGGTACCTAGCATTGATTACACTGAGACCTTTGCTCCAGTGGCAAAGAGGAATTCCATTCATTTGACAATAGCTATAGTAGCAGCTCAGAGATGGGTTGTTCATCAAATGGATGTGAAGAGTGCATTTTTGAATGGTGATCTATATGAGGAGACATATATGGAGCAGCCACAAGGATTCATATAGGATTCTACCTTGGTTTGCAAATTGAAGAAGTCTATCTATGGACTTAAACAAGCTCCAAGAGCTTGGCATGCCAAAATGGATTCCTTCCTTCTCTCCAAAGGTTTCACTAGATTTCATTCTAATCCAAATGTCTACATTCTTTAGAGGGATGATTCACATTTGCTCCTTTTAATTTATGTGGATGACTTGATCATTACAAGAAGTACTACGTCCATCATCGACAATGTTAAGGCTACTTTGTAGGACAAGTTTTTGATGATAGACTTGTGTCTACTTCACTATTTCCTTGATATAGAGATACATATATCTTAATGATGGATAACACTATCATAGCTCAAGTATGCTCTTGATCTACTTTCTCAGCTTTGCATGAGTGACTACAAGGTTGTAGCTACCCCATTCCTTTTAGGTGTTAAGTTAGAAACAAAGTGTTTCTTTCCACTTATTGATGCGACTTTGTATAGATAGTTGGTTGGAAGCCTTATCTACTTGACACATACATGCCCTAACATCTCATTTGTAGTTGGCATGGTTTCTTGCTTCATGCAAGAGCCACATGAACTTCATTGGAAGGCATCCAAGTGAATCTTGCACTATATCTAGGGTACATATACACATGGGATACACTATGCAGTTGGTACAAGACTTCGATTAGTGGGATATACAGGCTCAAACTATGATGGGGACCTTGATTCTCACAAGTTTGCTTCAGGATATGTGTTTTATCTTTGTCTTAGCTCCATTTGTTGATAGAGTAAAAGACAAAACACTATTTCTCTCTCATTGACTGAGGTTGAGTATCGAGGAGTTGTGAATGCAGTGACAAAGGCTATTTGGCTATAGTAGATTCTGAAGGAGTTTGGATTTTATCTACCCAGACCCACAATCATCCATTTTGATAACCAAAGTGCTATTGAGATCTCAAAACATCTAGTTCAACATCAGTGGACCAAACATATTGAGGTTCATATGCACTAAATTCAAGAGTCGATCCATGAGTAGGTCATCGTACTATAGTATTGTTCTACTAAGTAGCTGATATCTTGACCAAGCCCTTTACAGAGGTCAAGTATATTCATTTCTGAGATCTCTTGGGGGTGAGGGAGTTTTTACCAAGGGGGTCACATGATCCTTCTCTTCTATATTGTACATATCTCTCTTTCTGGAGGAGGGTTTTTCCCATGAGTTTTTCCCTCTTTCTCCATTTGTACAGAGATTTCACTACATTTCAAAATTTCTTTGTACTTGGGTACCTAACATGGCCTAGTGATCGAGACCCATTATGCATTTCATCATAGATTTTGTGAGCTTAAGTGCATTCCCCAAAGTTGCACTTAAAGGGGGGTGTTAGTGTAAATAATTATTATTTACACTTCACTTAAGTTTACTTAGGATAAATGCATTATTTTATTATTTCTTAGGTTAGACACCTAGGAGTTTGTGTACTCATATGAGTTGTCATGTTAACAACATTTGAGTAAGAAACTCTGATTTAGCACATGGTGTCTACATCACTAGACTTTGCATAAACAACTAAGTCATCATGTAGACAACATAGTTGTTCACACTCTCAACTTAGCACATGGTGTCTATAACATAAATTTATGTTACACACTTTTTGTAGGATTATCCCCTCATAATCACACTAAATCTTGTGCATAATGGAGGATAACCCACTCCTGGTAGACATGCTTGGTTGTGGAGCTTATAATATTGCTAACTCCTAGACATTCTAGATGCATCATAGAGGCCTTTATATACAAGCACCTCTAGTGTACTATACAATTGAATTGAATATCATATTATTATTTTGATACTATGTTGGTCTTTTTGTGCTAGTTATTGTGCTAGTTATTATAGAGGAATGTAGTTCTACACTTATGGAGGAGTTTCTACATTGAGCCTTGCACATCTACCATAAGTGTACATTTTACATTGAGGGGGGGTTACTTAGTCTATCTTCTTCTCTCTTATGGGGGGGATCTTTTCCTAGAATTAGGTCTTCTTCTCTCTCATTTTCTTTTATTGTACTTATCTCTCTTTTTAGAGGGGGGTTTTTCCCATGTGGTTTTCCTTGTTTCTCCACTTTATGAGAGATTGCATTACATCTATCTTTTGCGCTTGCATATTGTACATGGGTACCTGACATGGCTTAGTAGCTAGGACCCATATTGCATTATCATCTATCTTTTGTGAGATTAAGTGCATTCCCCTAAGTTGCACTTAAGGGGTGTTGTTGGTATAATTAAGTATTTACTAATTACACTTTACTTAAGTTTACTTAGGTTAATGCATTAGCATATTAGTTTTCATATAGACACCTAAGATTTGGTAGATTCATATGAGTTGTCATGTTGACAACACAATAGTTTGCACTCCAATTGAGCACATCTTGTCTACTACATCTCTATGAGATACATCTTTACATTCTTATCCTCTCATTGTTGCACATACATTCATGCACAATGGAGGATAACTCACTCTTGATGGACATGTGCTTAGTTGTTGCTCATCTCTTTGCATGACTCCTAGTCATATCAATTGTCTTTATATACAAGGCACTTCTATGATGTATTTATCCAATTATTTGATATCCAATCATCTGATATCCATTCTCATTTGATCATATCTTGTCTCTCCTGTGCTATCTCTTGAGCTTCTTGATCTTGGAATTTCATTCTTGCCTCAAGAAAATTATTACATGGTATCAAAGCTATACTAAATTCTTATAGAAGGCTCTCCTTTTCTTTAAAGATGTTCCCAAAATTGAAATGGTTCCATTCCTTGATCTTCACTTTCATGAAAGCCAATTTTCTATATAACTGAAACATCATATACCCTTTGGAAGGGGGGCACTCCAACCACCACTGATGAAGTAGCTACAAAAAAACCTTATCTTTAAACCA
This sequence comes from Cupressus sempervirens, assembly GCA_028749045.1. Lineage (NCBI taxonomy): Eukaryota > Viridiplantae > Streptophyta > Pinopsida > Cupressales > Cupressaceae > Cupressus > Cupressus sempervirens. The sequence goes on from CM053792.1 coordinate 826,050,824, forward strand.
CATTTGTTCAATCTTGAAGTATGACTTGGACTTAAAAGAGTTACCTTCCAACTGAACCTCTAAACTAATTGCAAACTGATCTAATCCTGGTAAATTGAGAATATTAGAAGTGCAAAATCCATTTTCCAATAACCACAATGGATTAAGAATTAACCTATCCAATCTAACCCCTACATACTAAGATCCCTTTCTCCTATTTGTCCAAGTTATCTTACCATTAGTTGGGATGCAATCAAAAAGGGCATTACCATCAATAATGGTAAGATGGATCAACCCATCCAACCCTATCCTTAACTCCCAGTGTAGCATTGAAATCACCACCTAAAATTACCTTAAAGTCCCCAAGGTTTGAGAGAACTTGGGACAATGTAGTCCACAATATTTGTTTACTAACAACCAAGGTCAGGCCATAATTTTTTTCCAAATAAAAGGAGATTGCACAGATAGATACTTGAACAAGTAGTCAATTATTATTTGATGAAATCAACTCCACCTTACACTTATGAGGCTTCCATAAAATCACCAAACCCCTCGAAGCTCCTGAGGAGGGAATGTGGAGAAAAACCCAACTCTTCCAAGATCCAAATAGCTTGTCACCTCTATCCCTAGACAATTTTGTTTCCTGCATTAAAACAATATTTTCCTTTCTTATTAGAATCTAGTCCTTGATAAGATAGACCATGTTAGATGCATCAATGCCTCTAACATTCCAATAAATAATTCTCATTGGGACCTTAGAGAGCCAACTAATCTCCTTCCTTTTTTCATTTTCTTGGCTATTGAAGCAGTAGCCACATCTTTTGTCTTCCTCGAAGATTTGGGGAAAGAGAGGTTAGACTGGATCCTTGAAGCTATTTCTTCCTGTGTTTTTTTCCCCTTAGGAGGCCTACCTATTGGTTTTTTTAAAGACTAATAGGCCAAAAAAATTTTGAAATGTCTACATATGTTTGAACAATAGCACAAACATTATGCAAAGAAGAAACATTCCCATTTATGTTCTCTGCCTCAGTGAGCTCAGTCTAAATTCCCATAATTTTATCATAGCTAGGATCTTTTGTTCTTGCAATCTCATCAAACAGTTTATCCACCACTTCCAAAACAAGGTTGTCAACATAACCATCTAGATCAGCTTTAGAAAGGCAATTAACTTTAGATGAGTTCTCAATATTCTCCTTACCAATATAATCTTGAAAGCCCTTGTGAGGAGAATGAAATGGAGTAGAATCCTGGTGGCCCTATTGTACCCCTTGATTAATTTGTAATTCATGGAGGAAATTATGATAAAGATTTTTCTTAACCAAGGAGCCAGCCAACTCCCCATCAATAAAAGACCAGTTAGGTTCATAATCTAGATGCAAACCTTCAATTACTAGAGACTTTTGAGGAGAATGCATTGCCTTAATATTATTCAAATCTTTATTCAAAAACATACCATCTAGATTTGCCTCATCTAATACCTTCTCAATGATCAAAGAATCCTAATTTATGTCTGGAGATAATATAATAGGTTGACAATCCTGATCCCCTAAAAGGTTCAAAAGCTTATCTTCCCCAAACTGAATACTTTTATCCCTCTTGATTTGACATTTACCTATGCATTACCTTGTTCTACTTGGGTAGGAAAGTCTACCTTGAAATCATCAATGATGTGATCAAGAAAGTGACCAATCCCCTTAGGAATTTCTATTCTATGAGGATTATGTAAATTGGGGAGGTAGAAAGAGACTAAAAACTTTGATGGAATTTGCAAATCATTATTGAGAGCCTAGCACTTTGAAGCATGTGGACAAGGATCTGAACATATCTATATAGAAATTTTATCACTTTGATTTCACTGAGAAACCCAATGGCCAAGTGAATTCATTCTATTTAGAATATTATGAGAGCCATCCAAATGAATTTGATGGTGAAGGGAACCAAATTTGGATTCCAAACACAAGGCTCGAGGCCATTTCGTTTTAACATCTTGAAGTAGGCACACCCTTGGTGTGAGTTTGAAATCATCCAAGGAGATCCAGTCATGCCTTAAAAATATACCTAGTTTATTAGCCATTGCCTCCAAGATTTTTGACTATCTAAATTCAAGAGGTAATGCAAGAAAAGAGATCAAAAGGGAAAAAATTAGTCTGACACTTATCCAGTTGAAAATTAGGATACTAGAGCTACCTATGAACACTTCAACCATTAAAGAACCAATCCTTAGCATGATGTACTTTATTTATGTAATCTTTGTCTTTAAAGATAGTAATGAAAAAACTAAGGCCATTATCTACAAGAAAATATTCTTGGGACCCCACCCAATTTTTAGTAGTCCAAAATGAAATTTGTATATTTGGAGTATAGTTCTAGATCTTACCAATGAGATCTTGTGCCCATAAGTCATGGATAGAATAAGATTACATTGGATCTATAAAACAAAGTCTGAATGCATCCCATGGTGTTGCTCTTTCTTGTCAAGCAAGAATATTAGAGCTGAACTGGTTTGGATTCCCAATAGTCTGTTTTAATTGATTGAAACTTTGGCCAGCAATTGGGGAAGCTGCTTGATCAAGATGAGATGTATCTAAATGGGATAGGGAGATGGGCTTGTAGATATCAAAAGTTACCCTTTTATTTGGCCTTTGTCTTCCCAATTTGTGAAAACAAGCACCTCAATTCTGAAAAGGTTGATTCATAGGAATGTAAGTTGGGTTTTGATAACATTTTGACCAAGCTTTGTCCACCCAAGCACTAGATTCAAACAACCATTGAGGTATGTTTTCATGCACATATTGAATGGGTTCATCCACCCATCAACTTAAGAAAGAAAACCTTTGGGGAGTCGAGGATGCCCTAGTAGCCAAATCATGAGAAAGCTTTTTCGTAAGATCCTAGATTGGGAAAAATTGTTCTACCTCATCACTCCATCACTCTGATCTATCTGTTTCCTTTCCTTTATCTCTTAAGGTCATTCCTACCCCTCATGCCTAATCCCTAATTGCAACCTGCTCACTTTTATTAAAACTAAACACTTGATCTCTATCAACATAGTTGGGAATGGAGATGGGAAAATCTCTGACAACATGGTTGGGCCCTAGTTCTTTGATGGCATGATTGGACCCTAGTTTAGGGAGCCTTTGCTGCTATGAGTGTCAATGGGGCTAAATCCTTAAAGCAAGGTAGGTGCAATTGCAGACATCATTCCTCTCCTTTCTAAAAATCTTAGTGATTTGAGAACATTTTAATATAATTAAACTTTGATTATTATATATTTTTATAAATATTTTTTTAATTATTAAAATATTATTAGTTGTTAAGTATGTTATACGTTATGAGCAATTTAAGTTAATTAATTTAATTATTAATTAATAAATTTGTAAATAGGATGTTAGAAGGTAATCATTTTATGAGATTTATTTTATCTTTTAATAGTGTTAAATAATAACTAGTTAATTATTTATTAACTATTATTTTAAATTAATGATAATTATAGAGATGTTAGTTTTTGAGATATGGTAACAATTGGTTCATATTTAAGTGTGAAAAATGTGTTAAGCTGTAAGGGGAAAATAGTAAACTTTATCAAACCAAAAAACTACATTGAAATGGAAACTTAAACCTTACTCTAAATCCAAACTGTGTGTTTTTCAAAATCAAACAAAACTATGAAACTACATTGTTTGTTGAATGCTTTCTTGTATGTCAAGATTGGGATTGACTTAGAGTATTGACCAATTCTAGGATGTTTACCAGAGGCTGGGAATTATTATTTTGGTGATTACATTTGATGTTATGATTTGGTTTATGTGTACTTTGGATCAGTCTTATTAGGATGATCAGATTAGTGATGTTTGTATTTTGACCAAGTGATTTTGGTACTTGTCAATTGATCTTTGTCGGTACTTGTCAATTGATCTTTTTACTTTGCTAAGCTTAGGGTAGGTTATCTATATGTTATGTTGGGAAATGGCGTGCAATGGAGGTTGAGGCCTTAAAGTGGCTGACAAGTAACGCATTTTAGGTTATTTTAATAAGTGAAAACACTACACTAAATGAGAGTAAAATGAACTAATAAGAGTCTTTGTCTTTCATCGCCCATGTCTCAAGTGCTAGTATAGGCTAGGCTGGGAGTAGAGAGGACACTTGGTTGTGACCATGTATCATTAGCATGTATTATCAATATAAAAGGATACTAGTAAGACATAGAGTCACTAGGGGGCCTAAGGATTAAAAGACTAGCTAGGTAACCTTAGAGTTGGCTCGTGCAATGACACATGCCCACTAGCATTACAGATTCCCTATGTGTCTTTGTAGCCTCTAGGTTTAGATGTCATTTTATCTTGGCACTTTTGAGTTAGATTACTTTTAGGTTTTCCTTGACTTAGATGTTGGATTTGAATTTTGAGTTTGTTATCCTTATTGGCACTTGAGACCATCTCCTTAGTGCAGTGGGAGTGGACCCTTTTAGGTTTCCATGAGGTTGGGTGGTAGTGCTTCTTACTATTATCATTGAGATCTGTCAATTTGATGTCGTGGCTGGAGTTTCTTGTTCTGCATTTCCTTTCATTCTATCTTTGTGTATTATGATGGATGGTTATACCTATTGTATGTATTTTAATTTCATGGATCTTAAAGAGATGATGTAATCTATTGTATGATGTATATTATTTCAGCCTTTCATACCCCGTGACATGTAGAGTTGATGATTGTGCATTTAAATTATTGTCAAGTGGCATTCAAGACAATTGTATATTATTTAAATGGATTTGAACTTGTAGTTAATCTTTAATGTGGATGTGTTATATATATTGAATTTAGTATTAATTAAATTTAAATGTGATTCAATGTCATGGGATCCTTAAGGACTATAATCTATTTATGTGTTTCTTATGTATGAATTTATGTTATTTCTTCCATTGTTTTATAATTTTTGTTATATGTTATCTTCAAAAAAGAATGTTTGGCAACCTTAGTGAAACTTTAGGTTAGCTCTTTTGGACCCCTTGGCAGGGTGTTACATCTACTATTAGAGCTTGAGTTTCTACATTGGGATCTCTAGGAATATTTGAATGCCACTAGTTGTTAACTAGTAGAACTAAAATGAAACTTAAATTGTCATATATATCTATTACAAACTTGAAAACTTGATCTAGTTGAATTGAAATAGAACTTAAACTATTATTTGTATATTCTCAAACTTGAACACTTGAACTTCAAAACTAAAATATACTTACACCTAATATAGGAAAAACTGAAAATTGAACTTATACTATTTCCAAAACATGTTTCTTATGTGTATTCTTTATAGTAGTATGTTTTTATGATTATTCTAGCATCTAGTTATCTTGGATATTATTGTAGGAGGGTATTTGGGATGAGATCTTCTATTAGAGGTGATAGCTTAGGCCATGGTAGAAGCCATGGATGAGTCAGAGACATCAGTGTACATGAGTCTATCCATGAAGGCCCTATTCAGGAAGAGAATAAGGAAGAGAACCATAGAGAGCAGTAGGCCGACTCAGAGGAGGTTCACCTAAGGAAAATGATGAGGACCATTGTGGATCACATACCTCCTCTTTAGGGTGTTGGTCAGGAAGGAGCACACCAAATAGGGAATGAGAAGATACCTAGGTCTAGGAGCCTTTAAAGGGAGAAATAGAGACCAATTGTAGTTGCTCAGATGAAGGACCTTCAGAGGTCCAAGGTCAAACCCTTCAATGGGTTGGGTTCAGGTTATGTGGTTGAGTAGTGGCTTATTTCTCTAGATAGGTTTTTTTCTATACAAGACTTTGACTCTAATTTCAAAGCAAGGTTTGCTATCACCAACTTGGAACTCTTTGGAGCCACATGGTGGAGTATTGAAGAGAAGAAACTAGGTATAAGCATGAACAATTTCACATGGGAGTTATTTCTAGAGAACTTTCGTGAGTGATTCCTATCAGAGGAATCGAATCAATAGAGAGAAAATGAATTCCACAACTTGAAATAGTTCACTATGACCATAGTAGAGTATTAGCGTAAATTCTATGAGCTCATGCCCTATGCAGGAATTAGTGATAACCTAATACAGTTGGCACAACATTTTATTAGATGTTTGAATAACTATCTAGTTGGGGGTGTTAAGGTATTTGAACATAAAACCATCAAAGTTGTGGTACATCGAGCCATACTTGTAGAGTAGTGTATCACTCTAGGACATGAAAGCTTTGTGGGAGCACCTACAACATTAGTATCCAAGGGTACCACAATCAAGTGGGAATAGGAAACCCCCCTTTTCTAAGGGAAATTAGAACCAACAACAACCTCAACAACAACATCACTAGAAGAGATCATACCCTCCAATACAGAGTGGTGGCGACAGTTCCAATGCTAGGAACTACCATAACTCTTAGCATAACAAGTGAAATCAAACACTCAACATACATAGAGAAACCAATATTTTGCTAGTAAGGGTAGCCACCGGTAGTGAAATGCACCTCTAGTAGGGAAGGGATTTGGAAAATGCATGGGAAATTATTCCATTGGATAGCTTGGACACATTGTAGCCAACTTCTCACAGCGTACATCTCACTATCCAAGTTCTAGGCCAGCAACATTAAGTCTATAGTTGGAGATGCAAGTAGATCTCATAGAGTATTTGCGGTGGTGGACCACCATCAAGAAGATCATCAAGGGACTATGGTTGAGACTATGGGAGCTATTTGAGGTACACCTCTCTCTTTCTTGTTTGATTTGGGTGCTGTGGACTCTTTTATTTCGCCATACATAGTTGTTAAACATAAACTGGAAGTGGTAAAGCAGGGCTTGGGTTGGCAAGTGGAACTAACCTCAGGCTCTAAGGTTTCCATAGATTTTGTAGTGTAGTAGTCTGAACTAAGCCTATGAGGGTTTATTATGTTAGTTGACCTACAAGTCATTCCTCTTGTCTCTTATGATGTGGTCTTAGGTATGGATTGGCTTGGCTCTCATAGAGCTAGTATAGATTGCAGAAAGAAGACCATTTTGTGTAAAGATGTTCAAGGGAAGGACTCAAAGATTGTGGGTATCCAAAGACCTATATCTCTACAAATGATATAAGTTATGCAATTAAAGTGGAGCTTTCATTACGGATTTCAGGTGTTTTCCATTACAATGAACAAATAGGAAGAAGAAGACCCTATAGGGAAGACTTTGGACCACTCTATTCTATAGGGATATGTGGATGTCTTTCCTAGTGAGATTCTGGGTATGCCTCCAAAGAGGGATATTGATTTCAGCATTGATCTTATTCCAGGAGCAGAGCCTATTGTAATGTCCTCATCCTTTTAGCATCTTAGTGGAGTTCTTAGCCTTTACATTATCTAAAGGCTAAATGGAGAAATAAGAAGAAATTGATTAAATTAATTTCTTATATAGTCATTAAATAAATTAAAATTAAAAGGTGACTTTATATTTAATTAATTTTCTAGAAGCACAATTAATTATTGTATTGCAAGGGAGAAGCTTCTGGAGAGTACATTTTCTAGAAATACAACTAATTATTGTATTGGAAAGGGGGAAGCTTCTAAAGAATTCAATTAAATAATATTTTATTTTCTTCTAGGAGGGTGAAGGAAAATAATAAATAGAGATGAGAGCTTCATCATCTGATTATTGTGAATTGCATTTGATATAAACTTGGGAGAAGAAACTAAGGTTTTTGATTTTAGTCAGCCATTGAAGAACATCAACTCTTCAGTGTTGCAACCATTTGAGGTGGTGAAATATCCACTGAATTTGGTATTCAGGAGAGCTTCAATTCAGGAGTTCTGTCTATGCTTAAATTGGAGAATACAATTATTGTTGGCTACTATAGTATGCAAGAATGATGTTGCGCTATGGTAGTTATGTTTGACTCATCTCCATCCTTGGGAATCACTATTATCAGATTCCTCTTGCAACTATTAGTAGTTAGCATTGTAATTTTTAGGCATATGATTTTGCTGTGATAATTTAGAATCAAATTTTGGCATTACTATAGTCATTATTGTAAGCCCATTTGTCTTGGAAAAATCATAGTGATATTATACATGAGAATGAATTCAATAAAGGAGATACATGTTGCATACCATTTGTTTGACAAAATGTCCATATAATAGCATATATGATCAGCATAATAGTTGTATGTCAATTTTTTGTTAAAATGTCAGTTGGCTGCAGGTATGCATTTCATATCTAATTTCCATGTATATGCATTGAAAATACCAAAAGAATTGCCCTAGCATATTAGTTCATTGTAAGAGGCATTGCAATATCATTTGAGAACATTCTTAATTTCTTAGCATTGAAAGGAAGCACAAAAGTTTTTGACAATATTCCTTGAGCTAAAATCAATCAGTTTGGGCAAGGGATATTACACCTATTTCTAGAGCTCCTTATCATATGACCACTCAAGAATTGAGTGAGTTGCACCTATAGCTTGAGGACCTTCTGGCCAAGGGTAGTATTTGATTGAGTGCATCTCCATGGGGAGTACTAGTTCTCTTTATGAAGAAGAAAGATGGTTCCTTGCACTTGTGTGTTGACTATAGACAGCTAAACAAAGGTGATGATAAAGAACAAGCATTCTTTACCAAGGATTGACGATTTATTTGATTAGATCAAGGGAGCCACAGTGTTCTCCAAGATTGATCTAAAGTTAGGATACCATCAACTTCACATTTAGGATGTTGAAATTTCCAAGACCACCTTCTGAACTCACTATGGGCACTACGAGTTCATAGTAGTTCCTTTTAGGTTGACGAATGCTCCATCAGTTTTCATGTGTCTAATGAATGAAGTGTTTTTTTCCTATCTTGATCAATTTGTACTTGTGTTCCTAGATGATATTTTGATATGTTATAGATCCCAGAAGGAGCATGAGGAGTATTTACATTTGGTTTTGCGGTGTTTGAGAGATAATTAACTTTATGCCAACTCGGTGAAGTGTGACTTCTTTCAATCTTTAGGGCATATCATATCAGGTGAGGGTATCTCTATAGACCCTACGAAGATTCAGGAAATGGTAGATTGGCCTACACCCACTACCATGTTAGCAATTTGTAGCTTCATGGTTCTAGCTAGTTATTATCACAAGTTTGTCCAAAACTTTCTAGAGTATAAAATTTGATCACTTCCCTTTAGAGGAAAGGAAAGAAGTTTATATGGACCAAGAAATGTGAGGAATCATTTTAGAAGCTCAAAAAGATTTTCACTAGTGCACCAATATTATCAATACCTGATCCACCAAGTGACTTCATGTTGTGTACAAATGCTTCCCTTGTGAGGTTTGGAGTAGTATTGATGCAGGATGGATGGGTGATTGCTTATGAATTGCGCAAACTCAAGGATCAAAAGTTGAATTACCCTATGCATGATCTTGATTTAGCTACAATAGTTCATGCCCTAGTGAGATGGAGAAACTTCTTGTTGGGACATCATTTTGAACTTCATAGTGATCATCACAATCTATAGTACATATTTACGTAGCCTAATCTGAATGCAAGGCAAAGGTGTTGGATGGAGTTCCTTTGTGAGTATGACTTTGAGGTGAAGTATATTCAAGGAAAGGAGAATGTAGTAGCTAACACTTTGAGTCATAGGATACATGTGACACTATCTTTGACTCATAGTGTGGATTTGAGGAGTTGTATACTTTAGGCACTTCCTACAAATACTTGATATCAAGAGGTGAGCAACAAGATAGATTCAGGGAGACCATTGGAGGGCATGTTTTCAAGTTATGTTTTGGAGTCAAATGGTCTTTTTCACTATTTAGGAATGATTTATGTACCGCTATTGGATGAGCTTTGTACATTGATCCTATCAGAAGCTCATCGTGCACCTTACTCAACACATCTAGGTGTCAAGAAGATACATGTAGATTTGCAATATCTATACTATTGGAAAGGGATGAAGCATGATATTTTTGATTTTGTGGCTAGGTCTCTTGAGTGCCAAAGAGTCAAGGTAGAGCACCAACTTCCAACAGGACTTTTACAGCCTAATCTCATTCCTTCATAGAAATGGGATATCATCTCTAAGGATTTCATTATAGGATTTCCTTTGACTGCTCATCAGAATGATGCTATAATGGTCACCATTGATCAGTTGACTAAGGTGGCACACTTTTCACTGATGAGGTCATCCTACACAGTAGCTTCAATAGGTAATGTCTTCATGCATGATATTGTGAGATTGCATTGTATTCCCTAGAAGATCATTTTAGATAGGGATCCTATATTCACATCCGCATTTTGGACATCATTGTAGCATGATCTTGGAGTGCAATTGAGCTTTAGCTTAGCTTATCACCCAAAGACAGATGGTCAGATTGAGAGAGTGAATTAGGTTTTGGAGGATATGTTGAGGATATATGTGATAGATAGACAAATTCTTTGGGATGATTATCTATACCTAGTGGAGTTTTCTTACAACAATGGGTATCACAGTTCTATTGGGATGGCACCTTTTTAGGCTTTGTATGGTCATCCTTATCATACACTCTTGAGTTGTGATAGTTTAGAGGATCACATCCTATTGGGTGCTGAGATGCTTTGAGACATGGAGCAATAGGTACTGTGCATCCGTAAGCATGTGTCTACAACATAGGATAGACGAAAGAAGTATTTCGATGCTCATAAGATAGATAAGCAATTTACAGTGGGTGAGAAGGCTTTCTTGAGAGTGTTTCCATAGAAGAGTCTGATCTATTATGGAAAGGGTTTGAAGCTAGCACCTTTCTTTGTGGGACCATTTGAGATTCTTGAGAGCATAGGTTCACTTGCCCATCATCTTGCATTGTCTTCTAGCCTAACTCGTGTTCATAATGTATTCTATGTTTCTATGCTTAGATAGTATATGCCTAATGTGATACATGTTCTTGATTGGAATGCATTATAGGTAGAGGATGGGCAGCTAGCTTTGGAGCTGATTCACATTCTACAGCTGTGGGATTTGACCCTCAGGGGTCAAACCATAGAGTAGGTAAGGGTCCAATGGGGCCCTACTAATGAGTCATTAGCTACATGGGAGGATGCATCTGGTTAACGAGATTTATACCCCTACTTGTTTATAGGCTTCCAAGAGAAAGCCTAAGTCTAGGGGAGGTGGATGTAGTGCCTACCCCTAGTTTACTTTTCAGTTGTTATTGCCAAACTCTTTTAGGCCAACTAAGGTTATGTTTGATGGTTAGTGGTGTTTGATTTTTAGATTATTGGATATTGTTTCATACTCAGTTGACTATATGATGAGATTACTTTGGTACTAGTTATTTCATGTATGCATGATTATATTTTGATGATATAGTTTATAGTGATTCCAATTATTTCACACTGATAGTTAGATAGATTATTTATATATTTTTTCTATGGATACTTACCACATACTTGCATATTTATGGTATATCTCAATGTTTTCTTTATGTTTGACGTATCTGATGTAGTTGAGGAAGGGAGTTATAGTCAATTTTTAGTCGAGATCTACGTGATGCACAAAATCTTGCCATTGCCTATTTAGTTTAGAATATATGTGCTTGTACATGCGTGATTTTATGCAAATTGTAGGTACTGGGTATCGACTTCCCTGAATTTTCAGGATGAGTGTATCCTATCACAATAACCCAATGGTAAGAGAGGGGAGATAACTCTTGAGTTTGAATCCTATCCTTAGACCATTTGTCGTAAAAATTAGGGCAAGTATCTAAGATGTTTACCTTCTCAATTTGTCATATAATGTAAATTCACAATTATAACCCTTGAGTTTGATCTTGTATGTTGTATTTTATGATGGGTTATCATAGTTCGTCTTGTGGGTCTATGGTGATTTTTCTATTAATTAAATCAAATCAAAAGAATATTTAATGATTTAATTTAATGGAAAATTATTAAGATAATTTTAAAATTTAATTATATTTAATTAATTGAAAAATTAATTAAACAAAAGAATTAAATTTAAAGATAAAATTATAGTCTAATTTTAGAGTGTGATAATATTCATTTAATTTAATAATAATATATTTAGAAGATCATTTTTAAATAAATACTAAATATTATTATTACATAAGTTAATAAATATATTTATCAAAAATACTTTGAAAATTATTAAAGAGAGAAAAGAGAAATTAATTTAATAAAGATATTTTAAATTGCAAAAGTGTGCATGAATATTTTAAAAAGTAATAAAATATTAAAAAATAATTTGATCAACGAGTTCCCTTGTGTGATTGCACAATTAGAGCCCAAATTTAGGAGAAAACTCTTTATCTGAGATTGAGAGCTCATTTCATAGGGACCAAGATTTTGGAGAAGGGATTTTTGGAAAGAAGGGTTTCTGAAAAAAAAAAGGATTTCGTGCGTGCTTCATGCGTTTGTGTATTAGCATAAGATTTTGTTGGTGTAATTAAATATTTACTAATTACACTTTACTTAATTTTACTTAGGTTAATGCATTAGCATATTAGTTGTCATGTAGACACCTAGGAGTTTGTAGATTCATATGAGTTATCATGTTGACAACACAGTAGTTTGCACTCCAATTGAGCACATGTTGTCTACTACATCTCTTTATGAGATACACCTTTGCATTTGTATCCTCTCATTATTGTATGTACATTCATGCACAATGGAGGATAATCCACTCTTGGTGGACATGTGCTTAGCTATTATGTTTATCTCTTTTCTGACTCCTAGTCATATCAGTTGCCTTTATATATAACACTTCTATAATGTATTCATACAATTATCTGATATCCAATCATTTGATCATCATTTGTCTCTCTTGTGCTATCTACTGAGCTTCTTGATCTTGGCATTGAATTATTGTCTTAGGAAAATTCTTACATGGTATCAGAGCCATAGGATTTTCATTGCATAGCCATTGGAGAGATTTTTTTTGTAGGTCAAGATCGAAGCTTGTTGGTGTAAATTAGATATTGGTATCACTTCAAAAGGTCAAAAAACTCCCAAATCAACTTTTGTTTCATGAAAATCAAATATCTGGGGTGAAATCTAGAGTCATTTGATTTTTGGAGGTGTGATGACAGTGATTCAGGAAAAATAATTATAGAGGTGATTTTCAAACAACAATATCTCCCTCATACAGACTCCTTTTTTCAAGCAATTTTTTTTGTTTTGGGGTAGAATTTCATGATCTATACATTGGTGTAGGTCGTTTGTGATCTCTATTTTTGAATTTTTCTGAAAATTGTCAATCCTAATTTTTACAACTTCAAAGGCTTCATTCAGGCTGATATGGACACATATTCAATTGTTATTTTTTTTTAAAGTGCATAATTTTTGTCTACTTTCTAAATCTGGTATTAGTTTGGAGTAATTTTGACTAGACATAATACTTTCAGCATTTGGTCATTTTTGGCCTATTTTGGCACTTGTAATTAATTAGATCCTTAAGAGGTCTATCTTTTTGAGTCCACTATAGCTTCATCTTTTATGTTGTAACCATCAAAACTAGAAGTCCACTTTGGTCTATTTTGATAAGTGACCAATTATACATGCACTATATATAAAGTTCCAAAAGCATCACCTTTGGGGGGGATTCTTTGATTGAGTGAAAGGGGGGGTGGGGGTTGTCTTGTGTTCTTGTGTCTCTCTTTCTCTCTTGTGCTCTTTTTTGCATCATGGGTTCACCTAAAACTCCACTTTTAACTTAACACAATTATACTGCATGAAAAGATATTGTATGGAGTAGACTAATGGAAAAAGGTTTAAATTTATATATGTCAACGGTACAATTGTAAAACTTAGTGATGTTGATGCACAAGTTGATTGGAAAATTAAAGACAACCAGGCTTTAGGAATTATTAGGACTTGTGTTCATAGAGATCTTTTCTTTCACGTTTCCAACTTTAAGGATACCAAGGGTGCTTGGGACAAACTTGAAGGGTTGTATGGTAAGGTGGACGAGGAAAAGGGATTCCAAATTGAGGATGATCTACTTCTCTTGGATCCTAAGAATTTTGACACAATTCAAGACTATGTTAACAAAGCCAATGAGTTGAGAGCACTAATTAATGATTGTGGTAATCCCATGAAGGATGATAGATTGATTCATCACATCTTGAGGAGGCTACCTTCAGAGTATGCATCTTTTGTCTTGACTTACAACAATCATAAGTTGACCATGGGAAGTGCCTCCACTAAGCCTTCATTTGATGCATTTGCAGAAATGTTGATGTTGGAACAATCCAAGTTGATAGATATGGGAATTCTCAAGTCATCAAAGTCTAAAGCATTGGTGGCTAGTAATGAGAACCAAACAAATCAAGGTGATAAAAGTTTCACCAACAACAAGGAAAAGTAGTGGAAGTCAAAATCACAATCAGAGACACAACAATCTTCCCCCTCACAACAAGGCAATTCTTCTTCCAACAAGAAGGGAAATAACAACAAGAAGGATAAACTATTTTGTGCATATTGCAAGAAACTGAATCATGATGAGCATCATTGCAAGACTAAGAGAATAGATGACTTGAAAAACTTACTTAGGAAGAAAAATATCAATGTGCCAGATGCTTCCAAGGATTCAAATCCATCCACTTCAAAGGGAAAAGGAAAAGCACTTATGGAAAGTTCAAATTCTTTAGGGAAATGGATTCTTGACTCAGGTGCCTCACATCATATGGTTTCTTCAAAATGACACTTTTCTTCAAGTTGAGATGGAAAATGGAGAGTTCAAAGATGCCCTCTATGTTCCTAACCTTAGCACTAATCTCCTTTCAATCTACCAAATCACTCATTGTGGAGGTGGAAATAAAGTTGAGTTCCTTCCTGATTAAGTAATGGTGTGAAATCTTAAGGATGATTTATTGGTTTTAGTGGGTAAATTTAATCATGACACAAGGCTTTATTCTTTCTCCCAATGTGTACCTAAGTTTCCTTTGCATGCCTTGTTGACACATTCACAATCACAAAGTAAATTATGGAATGAGTGGTATGGACATCTTACCTTCTGTTATCTTCATCAACTTAGCTCAAAAAATATGGTCAAGGGTCTACCTAGAATCAACTTTTCTAAGGGTGAATGTTCAATTTGTTCAATGGATATGCATCTAGAAGAGAAGTTTGACAAAGAGAATTCTTGGAGAGCATTAGTTGTTCTTGAGTTGGTTCACACTATTCTAGTAGGCCCTTTTTTAGTGACATCAGTTAGCAAGGGTCACTATGTCCTCACTTTCATTGATGAATTTTCATGCTACACATGGGTCTACTTTCTTGATCACAAGAATGAAGTGGTTGATAAGTTTCTAGCCTTCAAGAGTCATGTTGAGAAGCAATCAAGTAAAGACATCAAGGTTCTTTGTATGGACAATGAAAGTAGATATCTGAACTCAAGACTTAGAGACTTTTGTGAACTTGAGGATATTGATCTTCAAAGTCCTGTAGCATTTAGTCCACAAAAGAAAAGTGTTTCAGCAATGAGGATTAGAACTCTTAAGTCAATGGCAAGTTGCATGATTCAAGCTAAGTCTCTTGATCCATCACTTGAGGTAGAAGCTATAAGTAGTGCCAATCACATCCTTAATAGATCTCCTCATAATGTCTTAGATGGAGTGACTCCTTTTGAGGCATGGTGTGAAAGAAAACCAATTGTGAAACACTTTAAAATTTTTGGTTGTCTAGCATGGGCACACATATCTTCAAGAGAATGCAAGGCACCACCACCAAGGCCTTGTACTTTCATTGAATATGAAGAAAGTGTTAAGGAATATAGACTTATGGATCCTAAGACTCATGAGATATTCATAAAGAGGAATGTTCACTTTGAGGAAAGTTCATGTAGATTATCCTCCAATCCTCTCAATACTTCATACATTATGGAAACTAATAGTGAAAATAGTGATAGTGATTCAACAAGTTCAAATGTGGGGGATCCTTCTAACAGATGTAGGATATGGTCACAACATTAGCAAATTCCACATGTAGACATTGCTACAGTGATAGGTCCATGTAATTTAGTACAGTTGGGTACACCTTGTCTTCTAGTTCCAGCATCAAGGGATGACTACTTGATAAACATTTCAGGTTTGTTTGTGGAGTCCTACATAGTAGATTTGGGAGACATTATTGATGATATACATCTTCTCTTTGATGAAGAAGATCCTTCTTCAGTTGTTGTGAGGAAACTCTCTGACCCTCTTGTCCATTCTCTACATGATCAATCTTACAACGTTGATGGGTAAAAGCACAAACTTGTGTCACCAATTTATAAAGGAAAAGGCTAACAGAAGTATATCTCTTCACCTTCAATGACATAAAACTGGTATTATTATTTAGAATTTGAAAATGAAGTAAACTAATGAAATGTGTAGAAATGGATGAAATTTACTATTATAATTTTTAATAATTATTTGGAATAACAATTGATATATTTTCCTAATTTTTATAGATAATCTTTTAGTTGCTGAAAAATGTTGAAAATTAGGGGTTTAGTTCCCACCACAAAAATATATGGAAATAAACTTATTTCTATTTGAACTCAGACTATGTTATAGATACCATACATAGCTAGAACAATCAAAAATAAAAATTGACTTTAGACATATATTTTCTCTATTATAATGATTTAAATTCCAACTCACCCAAACTCAATATTTTTCATCTCCCACCACATTTTTCAAAACAAATTTACTCTAACTAGAAGAAAAATTATACATTCTAGAAGAGGACTCTCTCCTCTAGAACATCATATAATTTTAAATTTTTTTTGATATGATTTAATATAATTTTTTCTCAATATTGACATCTTTGTGAGTGTTAAAATACATGCTTGTAGAATTTTTAATTATAATACACTATATCTAACTAAAACACTATAAACTCTATATGAAATATTCTTGACTTTGAATTCTATAAAATGGTGTTTATATGTTACTAAAATAATATCATAAGAAATAGTAAGAGTTATTGAAATGTAGTTTTCTGAAATAATTAAATTTCTTTAATAATTAGATACAAACTAGCATAAAACATGCATTTAATAGACATTTGTCATGTCCCCTATTCAAATTTTTTAAAATAAAAAAAAAAAAAACTTTGTTAAGGCAGGCAGGTTCCAAAAAGGTGAAATTTCGGAAAAAGGGGTTAATCTTTGGAAACCAATGGACTAATAAATAAAAATTATTATTAAATTATATTTTATTAACCCCTCTTGGACGTGAGTTAGGGTTATGCCCTCTTTAAAAGGGGTTTGGAGGCATTTTGGGCTCATTCTACATCTTGATTCTTGCTAATTTTCTTGTTGTTCTTCAGAGGCTGTCAAACCTGTGGAGAAGGAGACCCAAGAACGGGAGTTTGCAGGTTTCTAGGAAGGCTAAGGACGGGAGTTTGAAGCCATTCCATGTGCATGCTCATACAGAGTTTGCCCTTGTGCTGAATAGTGCCGATTCGGGTGTTTTCGGGGTTATTTTTGGTTTGAATTTGGGTTTTCAGTTGAGTGTTTCATATCAGTTTGGTTTGCTGTTGTATTTCAGACTTTATGATGTTAAAATAGAGCTGAATATATGTATTGGGTTGTGATTAAACTTCTGAGATAATTTATGAGTGTTTTGTGGTGTTTCCGAGCATTTTTGTGTTAATTTCGGGAGCCCGATTGAGCATAGTTTTGCCCTACATTTGTGATCTGTTGTGTAAGGGCTATACAAATCTGGAAATGTCATTTTGTGGGCTGTTATGCTGCTGAAAAATCTGTAAAAATGTCCATTTTCAGATTTATTAATAATTTGTGAAGTTGTGAAGTTTTTGGCACTAATTTGGACATACCCGATTTGGGTTTTATTGGAAAATTGGCAGATCTTTGTAATATTGGTTGTTTGATTTTAAAGTTCTGATTTGAGGCTGGAAATATCATAAAAAATCAGTATAGGGACATTTCAGTGGTATCAGAGCCGTGATCTTGCCAGCCTGAGGGTTTGTAGAAGTTGCATGTCAGTTTTGATAACTACCCAGATCTTGCATGTCATATTTTATGATTGCATGCAACTAAGTGAAAGAGAAAAAAGATATTTGCAGCGAGAAAAGAATAAAGAAATTTTGATCAAACCCCCAGTTGAAAGCAAAAGTACAAAATCCAAGGAAGAAAAAAGTATGGCTGATCCAGATGAGATGGCAAAGAAATTCTTCCAAGACATCCAAAATACTCAAAAGCAAACAGTGGATGGTTTGGCGGAAACTAGAGAGGCTTTGCGAATATTGACAGAAAAATTACAAGAAATTGCATCTATTAATGAGAAAGGGAGCACTTCAGAGGAGCCGAGAAATGGGAGATCCACACCATCTAAATCAACCAAATCTATTTTCTTGCCTGCAGATGAGCCACCAGTACCAAATCCAGCCATTAATCCAGTGGAAGAGGTTACAGGTAATTTGATTACATTAAGAGCTACTTACAATGGCTTAGATGATGACTTTCGTAGTTCAGTTCCTTTTAGAGAATATGTGGATATGATGAACACTTTGATGCCCAAGAAAGAGAATAGGAGGGAGCATGACACAAGTGGAAGAGAGCTCAAAAATAAAATAAGCAAGTTTACAGCGCCTACTTTTGATGGAACAAATAAAATTTCAGCTAGAGCATGGCTACAAAAATTACAAACTTTCTTCACACTTAACCCCATGAAAGAGAGTGATGCTATTCAATTTGCAAGTCTACACTTGGAAGATGCAACCTATGATTGGTGGTATCATGGAATGACTACTCAAGGTCACGATCAGGTAACTACATTTGAAGATTTCAGTCAAAGGGTGATAGATAGATTTGACCTCAAGGATGATGAAGAGTACTTTAAAGAATTGTCAAAGTTGAAGCAAACCAAATCAGTTAATGAGTATATAGAAGAATTTTAAAAAGTGGTTGTTATGGTACCTGATATGAGTGAAAAGAGGATCGTTTATCTTTTTCTTGATGGTTTAGAAGATTCTGTTAAGGGTTTGGTTAAGGCTTTCTCACCCTCAACCTTACAGGAAGCTATCAAAAGAAGCTTGCAACTTGAAACTTGCGTGCCTATGAAATCAATCACTAATCAAAAACCCCCAAATCTTTGGCAACATAAGGGAAATTTTCAGAAAAAGACTTTCCCAACACTACCACCAAAAGATGTGACAAATGTGGCAAAAAAGAAGGTAGATGAAGAGACTAGGAGTGAATTACGAAGGAAAAAGCTTTGTTTTACTTGTAGAGAACCATGGGTTCCAGGACACAGATGTTTGGGGAAAGGTCAAGTGCACTATATTGAAGTTGCTTCAGAATCTGATTCAGATGAGCATGAGGAATTTCATGATACTAAGGAGGAGGTAGAAGAAGAGAAAGTAAAAGAAATCAGCAAGGATGGCACTTTAGCAGCATTATCAGGAGTCCCAAGATACCATCCCTTCCGAATTCGAGGGGTACTAGCAGGGCAAAGGTTGACTGTTCTTCTTGATAGTGGGGCAACTCACAATTTTATTGATGAGGGATTTGTCATGAAAAGAGGGCTTAAAGCAGAAGATTTTGAGGGATTCAATGTTACTGTAGCTGATGGATTCACTATGCCTTACACACGGGTGGTGAAACAACTCAAGATGACCTTAGGAGATTATGAGTTATGTGATGACTTCTATGTGGTTGGTATTGGGGAGACAGATCTTGTATTGGGTGTTCAATGGTTGCACTCTATCGGAGGCTATTACATGAACCATCAAACTATGGAGTTTAAATTTCATTCCAATGGGAAAGAAGTCATATTGAGAGGGTTATCGAATGGAGCACCTAAGGCGGTCTCTGCAAAGAGGATGGAGAGGACTTTTCGAAGAGGACAAGTAACATGGGCAGCAGGAGTCATAATCCAACCAACAAGCTCTCCCAAGAATCAAGGTAATTTCCATTTTGAAATTCAAAATATTCTTGATAAGCATAGTATAGTTTTCAATGACTTGCCTCCAGGATTACCACCAGATAGAGGTTTTGAGCATGTTATAGAGTTAGAACAGGGTGCCAAACCAGTTATAACAACCCCATACCGCCATCCAAGAGGTTATAAGGAAGAAATTGAAAAAACTATTAAAGAACTCCTGGACATGGGATTCATAAGGCCTAGCTCTAGTCCATTTGCATCATCTGTGGTACTTGTCAAGAAAAAGGATGGTACAATGAGAATGTGTATAGACTACAGGGCTCTAAACAAGAAGACCATAAAAAATAGGTATCCCATACCACGCATAGATGAACTCATTGATGAGTTACATGGTGTTGTATACTTCTCAAAAATTGACTTAAGATCAGGCTACCATCAAATCCGAATGAGGAGTGAAGATGTGGAAAAGACTGCTTTCAGATGTCACTATGGGCACTTTGAATTTCTTGTTATGCCATTTGGACTCACTAATGCACCAGCAACATTCCAATCTTGTATGAATAAGGTATTCAGTCAGCATCTTCGAAGATTTGTTTTGGTATTTTTTGATGATATCTTGATATACAGTAAAACATGGGAAGAGCATCTAAAGCACATAGACACTGTTTTGGGAATCTTGGAGCAGCAATCCTTCTATGCTAAGCTATCTAAATGTGAGTTTGGTTTGATAGAGATCCTATATTTGGGACATATTATAAGCTCTAAAGGAGTACAGGTTGATCAACAAAAAATCCAGGCAATTTTGGATTGGCCTCCACCCACTAATCTTACACAGTTGAGAGGTTTCTTCGGGTTGTGTAGCTACTATAGGAGATTTGCCAAGGGATTTTCTCAGCTTGCTGCTCCCTTGACTGATTTGACAAAGAAAGGAGCTTTTGTTTGGACAGAAGAGGCACAAAAAACATTTGATAAGCTTAAGGAGGTAATGAGTTCATGCCCTGTGCTTGCAATTCCAGATTTCTCTTTACCTTTTGTTGTTGAATGTGATGCTTCGGGAGAAGGTATAGGGGCTGTCCTAACTCAAAGGGGACATTCAATAGCATTTGAGAGTCGAAAATTAAATCAATCAGAGAAAGGGTACTCCATCTATGATAAGGAAATGTTGGCAATCATGCATGCACTTCATAAGTTTAGACAATATTTGGTATGTGGGAGATTCATTGTAAAGACAGACCATAATAGCCTCAGGTTCTTCTTGAACCAAAGGGATTTGAATGATCGTCAACAAAAATGGGTAAGCAAATTGCAAGCTTATGATTTTGATATTGAATACATGAAAGGAAAGAATAATGTGGTTGCTGATGCTCTCTCAAGAAAGCCCACTTTGTGTTCCTTATCATCTATCTCTGTTGATTGGAAAGTCTCCATAATTTTAGAGTATGCTAAAGATTCATTTGCCACAAAGATTTTGGATAAGTTAGTGGATGATAACAGGTACAAGGTTGTTGATGAATTGATTTATTACAAGAACAGGATCTTCTTAGTGCCAGGGTCAAAAACTAAGGAGAGGATATTGAGGGCCTTTCATGACACACCTTTGGCTGGTCACCCGGGATACTTCAAGACATACAGGCAAATTCGAGAGCGGTTTTCATGGAAGGGTATGAAGGAGGATGTCCTTAAACACATTAAGGAATGTATGGTATGCCAACAAAGCAAGAGTGAGCAAAATTTTCCTGCAGGGTTGTTGCAGCCACTTCCTATTCCTGAACAAAAATGGGAAAGTATTTCCATGGATTTCATCACTGGGTTGCCCAAGGTTCAAGGTAAGGATTGCATATATGTGGTGGTAGATAGACTAACTAAGTATGCACATTTCTTTCCTATCACATCTGATTTCAAGGCATCACAAGTGGCCGAATTGTTCTTCAAGGAAATTTTTAGATTACATGGTTTGCCTAGAAACATTGTTAGTGACAGGGACAGTAGATTCCTCAGCTCTTTTTGGAAGGAGCTCTTTCATTTGGCAGGAACTGAACTCACTCCCAGCACTAGCTATCACCCTCAAACAGATGGACAAACAGAGATAGTTAATAAATGGATAGAAGGATATTTGAGGAACTATGTTTCAAATCAACAACATGCTTGGGTGAAATGGTTACACCTAGGGGAGTATTGTTACAATACATCTCATCACATGTCTATTGGTATGCCTCCTTTTCGTGCTCTTTATGGTTACGATGCCCTTTCCTTTGTTGATCTAATACTTTCCGATAGCAGAGTACCCGCAGCAAGTGATTTCATCAAGCAAAGCCAAGACATAATAAGGTCCCTCAAGGATAATCTACAACATGCACAAAACCAACAAAAGATATATGCTGACAGGAAAAGGATTGAAAGATCTTTTGAGGTGGGAGATTTGGTATTTGTTAGGTTGCAGCCATATAAGCAAAGCACCTTGAAGAGAAGTGGGGTAGAGAAACTCAAGCCAAGGTTCTATGGGCCTTATAAAATCATCAAGAAGGTAGGAGAGGTAGCTTATGAATTGGAGCTCCCACCAAACAGCAAAATACATAATATTTTTCATGTATCTTGCTTAAAGAAGGTTCTAGGCCAGCAAACCATAGTATCTACAGAATTACCACCTCTTGATGATGAAGGGAAATTAGTTTTGATACCAGAAGAGATTTTGGATACAAGAGAGAAAAGGTTGAGAAATAGGAGCATCATAGAGCATTTGGTCAAATGAAAAGGATTACCACTAGAGGATGCAACTTGGGAAGGAGAACATATTCTTGAGAATTCCAACCTTCATTGCTTGAGGACAAGCAATATTTGGGAGGGGAGGACTTGTCATGTCCCCTATTCAAATAAATAAATTAAAAAAAAAAACTTTGTTAAGGCAGGCAGGTTCCAAAAAGGTGAAATTTCGGAAAAAGGGGTTAATCTTTGGAAACCAATGGACTAATAAATAAAAATTATTATTAAATTATATTTTATTAACCCCTCTTGGACGTGAGTTAGGGTTATGCCCTCTTTAAAAGGGGTTTGGAGGCATTTTGGGCTCATTCTACATCTTGATTCTTGCTAATTTTCTTGTTGTTCTTCAGAGGTTGCCAAACCTGTGGAGAAGGAGACCCAAGAACGGGAGTTTGCAGGTTTCCAGGAAGGCTAAGGACGGGAGTTTGAAGCCATTCCATGTGCATGCTCATACAGAGTTTGCCCTTGTGCTGAATAGTGCCGATTCGGGTGTTTTCGGGGTTATTTTTGGTTTGAATTTGGGTTTTCAGTTGAGTGTTTCATATCAGTTTGGTTTGCTGTTGTATTTCAGACTTTATGATGTTAAAATAGAGCTGAATATATGTATTGGGTCGTGATTAAACTTCTGAGATAATTTATGAGTGTTTTGTGGTGTTTCCGGGCATTTTTGTGTTAATTTCGGGAGCCCGATTGAGCATAGTTTTGCCCTACATTTGTGATCTGTTGTGTAAGGGCTATACAAATCTGGAAATGTCATTTTGTGGGCTGTTATGCTGTTGAAAAATCTGTAAAAATGTCCATTTTCAGATTTACTAATAATTTGTGAAGTTGTGAAGTTTTTGGCACTAATTTGGACATACCCGATTTGGGTTTTATTAGAAAATTGGCAGATCTTTGTAATATTGGTTGTTTGATTTTAAAGTTCTGATTTGAGGCTTGAAATATCATAAAAAATCAGTATAGGGACATTTCAACATTTTCAACTGGAAAAGTGTGAGACCATATATAACTTAGCTAGAATAAATTTATCTAAATCAAATGTTTGAACAAAATCAATTTTTGGATAGAAATACTCAAATTTGTTCATTATGATAAGTCAGCCTAAAAGGTGACATAGATTTGTACTTTTAACCTAATATAATTGTGGGTCCTTATGTATAGTAGTTGCAAGAGGTCTCTTTATCATTTGAGGAGATAGATGGTTCTTTGGGATATGCTCTACATCCATCCTTGCTTGATCTGAATTTGTTATTTTCAACAGTGTTGGAAGGGGCAACCGTTAGTATCGACACAGGGACAATGGAGCAATTGTTAGAGACACCATTCATCTTTAGGATTCTTTCTACACATTGGAGAAGCATCTCATATGTACCTATGACATTGCTTCTTCCTAAAGGGAGGAACATTATTCAACAGTCATGGATCAGCTTCTACATTCATTTTGGAGCATCTATCACTAATGGGCATTCTACATTGAGGGGGGACTACCTTGTCTCCTTTCTTCTTCTTCTACTTCTTCTCTCTTATGGGGGACCTTTTCCTCTTTTGGGATTTTGTCCTTCTCATACTTCTCTACTATATATACATGATGTATGTTGTAGCGGGGGGGGGGGTTCTTAATTACTCCATCCATCCATGCATCTTGTTTTTTCATCTCTTTTTTTGGGGGAGGGTTTTTCCCATGAGGTTTTCTCTCTTTTTCCACTTTATGAGAGCTTGCATTCTTTTTTAAATTTTGTACATGGGTACCTAACATGGCCTAGTAGCTGGGACCCATATTGCATTATCATCTATCTTTTGTGAGCTTAAGTGCATTCCCTAAAGTTGCACTTAAGGGGGGGTGTCGGTGTAATTAAGTATGTACTAATTATACTTTACTTAAGTTTACTTAGGTTAATGTATTAGCATATTAGTTGTGATGTAGACACCTAGGAGTTTGTAGATTTATATGAGTTGTCATGTGGAAAACATAGTAGTTTGGACTCCAATTGATTACATGTTGTCTACAACATCTCTTTATGAGATACACCTTTGCATTCTTATCCTCTCATTTTTGTATGTACATTCATGCACAATGGAGGATAATCCACTCTTGGTGGACATGTGCTTAGTTGTAATGCATATCTCTTTTCTAACTCCTAGTCATATCAATTGCCTTTATATACAAGACACTTCTACAATGTAATTATACAATTATTTGATATCCAATCATCTGATATCCATTTTCATTTGATCATCATTTGTCTCTCTTGTGCTATATACTAAGCTTCTTGACCTTGGCATTGAATTATTGCCTTAGGAAAATTCTTACATGGTATCAGAGCTATACCAAATTCTTACAGATTCGAGTAAAATCTTGTGGTTTATTCGCACAATGATTTTTGTTCTTCAAATTTCTTGTCTTCTTCATGTCCGATAAATCTATTTTCAGAGGTTTATTTAAGATGAATCTTTCATGGTAAATTTTATTGTTATTCATATCGAATCTATCTATATTTAAGATATTGAGTTTGAAAACCCTCATTTTGTGAATTTTAATCAGTTGGGTATTTTAATCCGAAAGAGTTTTGAAAAGAATTTGAATTATAGAATGCAAAAATCAATTGGTTTATCGGATTTTCCCTATCAGAGTATTATTCACAGTTTTCTTAAATATATAAATATATATATATAAACAAATTATGGAGGCTAGTTTGTTTTATTAAACAAAATATATTTCAATATATATATATATTAAATAATAATAATATTTGGTTGGGGGTGGGGCCACCAGACCCCCACCCCCCACCATTGTCCTTACCGATAGCAGAGAGATTGTCGTAGCAGTCCTGTTGTGACAACAACAATTATTGCTTATGCAGGACCTACTGCGGCCATAGTAGGGCCTACTACGGCATGGCATGACCGCTTATTATAGCAGGTCGGTGGGTCTTTAAAAGTGCCAATTCTTTTTATTAAAAAATTTATATTATTTAAAATTTTAATTTATTTAAATTTTAATATAATTAAAGTTTGATTATTATAAATTTTATATAAATGGTTTTGTTTTAATTATTAAAATATTATTTGTTGTTAAGTATGTTATATGTTATTAGCAATTTAAGTTAATTAATTTAATTATTAACTAATAAATTTGTTAATAGGATGTTAGAAGGTAATCATTTTATGAGATTTATTTCATCTTTTAATAGTGTTAAATAATTACTAGTTAATTATTTATTAACTATTGTTTTAAATTAATGATCCTTATAAAGATGTCAGTTTTGTGAGATATGGTAATGATTTGTTCATATTTAAATGTGAAAAATGAGTCAAGTTGTAAGGTGAAAATAGTAAACTTTATCAAACCAAAAACATACATCGAAATGGAAACTTAAACCTTACTATAAACCCAAATTGTGTGTGTTTCAAAATTAAACAAAATTATGAAACTACATTGTTTGTCAAATGTTTCTTGTATATTGGGTTTGGGGTTGACTTAGAGTGTTGACCAGTTCTAAAATGTTTACCAGAGGCTGGGAATTATTATTTTGGTGATTACATTTGATGTTATGATTTGGTTTATGTGTACTTTCTTGGATTAGTCCTGTTAGGATGATTGTATTAGTGATGTTTATATTTTGACCAAGTGATTCTGGTACTTGTCAGTTGCTTGTTTAGAGAACTGATGTATGGTATTTGGTCCTTTGAGATTTTTTCCCTTTGCTAAGCTTAGTGTAGGTTATTTGTATGTTATGTTGGGAAGTGGCTTGCAATGGAGGTTGAGGCCCTAAAGAGGCTAACAGGTAACCCATTGTAGGTGATTTTAATAAGTGAAAACACTAACACTAAATGAGAGTAAAATGAACTAATAAGAGTCTTTGTCTTTTCTCGCCCATGTCTCAAGTGCTAGTACAGACTAGGATGGGAGTAGAGAGGATGCTTGGTTGCGACCATGCATCATTAGTATGCCTTGTCATTACAAAATGATACTAGTGCTACATAGAGTCACTAGAGGGCTGGAGGATTAAAAGACTAGTTGGGTAGCCTTAAAGTTGGCTCATGCAATATCACTTCCCCACTAGCATTATAGATTTTCTATGTGCCTTTGCAGCCTCTAGGTTTACATGTTGTTTTATCTTGGCACCTTTGAGTTAGATGGCTTTTAGGTTTTCCTTGACTTAGATGTTGGATTTGACTTTTAAGTTTTTTATCTTGTTTGGGACTTGAGACTATCTCCTTAGCACGGTGGGAGTGGACCTTTTTGGGTTACCATGAGGTCAGGTGGCAGTGCTTTTTCCTTTTACCATTGAAATCTGTCAGTTCGAAATCATGGTTGGAGTTTTTTGTTCTGCATTTCCTTTCATTCTATCTTTGTGTATTTTGATGGATGGTTATACCTATTGTATGTATTTTAATTTCATGGATCTTAAAGAGATGATGTAATCTATTTAATGAAGTATATTTTTTCAGCCTTCATGCCCTCTGACATGAAGAGTGGATGATTGTGCATTTTGATTATTGCCAAGTGGCATTCGGGGCAATTGTATATTATTTAAATAGATTTGAACTTGTAGTTAATCTTTAATGTGGATGTGTTATATATATATATATATATATATATATATATATATATATATATATATATATATATATATATAAGATTTAGTATTAATTAAATTTAAATGTGATTCAATGTCATGGGATCCTTAAGGAATGTAATTTGTTTATATGTTTCTTATGTATAAATGTATGTTATTGCTTATGTTGTTTTATAATTGTTGTTATATGTTATTTTTAAAAGAAAATGTGTGGCAAACTTAGTGAAACTTTAGGTTAGTTCTTTTGGATCCCTTGTAAGGGCATTACACCTCTACTATGATGACATCCCCAAAAATAATTGTCATTAATAAAAAAGAAAAAGCTTGAATACACACACACACACACACACACACACACACACACACACACACACACACACGCACGTATATATATACATATATACATATCTATAGATAAATATATGTATATATATGTATGTATGTATATGTGTGTGTATATATATGTATATATACATATATAGATATATAATACACACACACACACATATACACACATATATATGTATATATGTATGTATGTGTATATGTGTGTGAATATATATGTATATACATATATACACATACATACATACATACATAAAGAGATGGGGGGTTGAAATTGGTAAGATTCTTTTAATTATGTTTGTGTTTATATTTGAAACTATATTTCTATCCAAAACTTCAACTATATAATGATAAATAGATTCAAGAATAAGAATCCCCTATCCTCAACCAATTTTTGATTTGATGTACCCATTGACATTTTTATTAATTAGAAAAATTATACTTATAAAAAATATTTTTCTAATACATTGAAAATCAATTAATAATATAATAATTACTTATATTTTTATTGTTGTATAGAAGTGATACTCTTTGATTTTTCCAACATAGTGAAATATTGTTTTCAGATTTCCTATCCCCTCTGAGAGTTACTTTCTTATGTAGGATGACAAAAGTAGGGACGACACTTCTTTTCCTTGCTGGATCGAACAAGGGGTGGGACAATTTGTTAGGAAATCAACAATGCAAAAACACTTTCCGAATGTTGAATTGACAAGGGAATAAGAAAACAAAAAATTTTAGAGATGTGCAAATAAATGAAGCATGGAAAAAATACTAGACACAAGACACAAAGAAAACACTAGATATAATGTGGGAAACCCCTTCTGGGAAAAAACCCACCACCCAAAAGCCCCCAAGAAACTTTATATTGCCAATAAATAATTTACATACAAAAGTTCTAGTTTTTGCACAAGCTTAGATTGCCTTAAAATCAATCTAACATTTATCATACATTCTTCACGAATCTTGTAGCTATTTATGCACACTACAATTTGTTGGAGAATTTGGTAAAGAAGCTTTTACATTACAGAATGACCTACCAATCATCTTCCATTTGTCCAACTACCAAGCATCGTACACCATGCTTTTCGTACCAAAGTTTTTGTCTCCGCTTCTTTCCATCACTGACGAGTGGACGTAGTATGGTGGAACCAATACTTCACTTGGTGTGAGTATGTATGGAACACTCACCTTTAGCATCAAATGCCTTTGGTCACTTGGACGCCTTCGGTCACTCGGATGCCTTCTATCACTCGGATGCCTTACATCACTCGGACACCTTCATCCACTTGCGTGGCTTCAATCACATAAATGCCTCAGATCTCTCCATCACCACACAATATTGTACATGGAAGTCGCCATACAATAAACACCATACACTTGGTTCAAGACTTGAAGCAGTCATACACATACATGCTTCATGCATGATACAACTACCACATGGTATGGGGTAGTTGCATACGAGTCACTCCAACAATATCCCACTTGACGAAGTATGAAGTTACTCAACTTGGCTAACAAGAGTTAAGGGATTTAAGCCCCATGGATCTTGTGCACCATTTGAACTTAGTTGTATTCACGGGGTTTGGTAGTGCATCTATAATATTCTCTTGAGTTCCATCCTTTTATAAATTTATTGTCCCATCTGCAATCATGTCACATACAAAATGATATTGTATGTCAATGTGCTATCTTTTGGCATGGAAAGTAGGATTCTTTGCCAAACATATTGCACTCTGACTATCACAAAAAATTGTAATTCTTCCTACATCATAGCCAACATTAGAACACAAGCAATTAGGCCAAACTACTTCCTGATATCCATGAGTAGATGCCATGTACTCTGCCTCAATTGTCGACAATGAAACTACACTTTGTCGTTTACTCATCCAACTGATAGCACTGCCATATACCATGAATACATATCCACTAGTGGATCTTCTTCTATTAATGTCCCCAGCTCAATCACCATCCACATAACCTTGAATGCTAACAAATTAATTTGATCTAAGTTACCTTGATAGCACAATGCATATTGTGGCATACCCTTCAAACATCTCAACACTCTTCTCAGCATCCCAATGTGGCTTGTCTGGACTCACCATAAACTGACTCAATACTCCCATTGGTTGGGAAATGTCTAGTCTCATACTGACCATTGTGTACATGAGGCTTCCAACAACACTTACATAAGGTACCCACTTCATGTATTCTTCTGAAGATTTTGGACTACCGGTAACCAAGAGCTTTGTTCCATCTAGCATTGGAACTACTTGTTGCTTGTAGGAAATCATATTAAATCATTCCAAAACATTGGTAATATAAATTTTCTCTGGCTGAGCCAAAGATTTATGCCAACCCTATCCCTTTTGATTTTCATCTCCAAAATAAATCTTGTCGATCATAGGTCTTTCATTTCAATTTTCAAGGATAATTGAGATTTTAACTATGAAATCATTCCCTCACTATTGTCTATAAGAAACATATCATCTATGTATAGAGCAATAATAAGTATTCGGTCACCTTCAACTTTATAGTACACACAATGATCAGATTTAGATCTCGTAAAACCCAAAGACAATACATATGTGTCTTACTTTTGATACCACATTCTAGGTGACTATTTCAAACCATAAAGAGACTTCTTCAACTTACATATTAGATGCTCTTTATCTTTTTCTACAAAGTACTTTGGTTGGAACATGTATATCTCTTCTTCAAGATCACCATGAAGGAACATTGTCATCACATCCATGTACTCAATTTCAAAGTCATGTGTCACTGCAAGTGACAACATAAATATGATGGATGTTAGCTTGGCTACAAGAGAAAATATTTCTCCATAATCGATCCCTTCCTTCTAAGAATATCTTGTCGTAACCACTCTTGCCTTGTACTTGTCAATCCTACCATCTAGACAATAGTTTTTCTTAAATACTCATTTGCATCCCAAAAGCTTTCTACCTTGAGGTAAGGGTATGGGATCCCAAGTTCCATTCTTTTCCAAGGATTTCATCTTGTCCTTCATTGCTTCCAACCAAGAATTTGAATCTTGCATATTAATTGCTTCTTTTATAGTCCTAGGCTCATCAACATCTATAAGCAAAGCACAGGCACAATTAATATTCAACAAGGAATAATTAAACCTCTTTAGTGAATAGTCATACCTATTAGGTTGTCACGTCTCTCAATAAAATATCCTTACTTCCTATGGTGAAGCTTCTTGAGGTTCAACATGGGGTTCATGATCATGCTCTTCATCACTTGTACATGACTGCTCGAGTTCTCCCTGTCTTCATTCTCGAGCAATTATGAATTTTCATTCTCAGTTCATTTGGAGTTTGAAATACCTCCCTTCTAGAAGCTAAAGGGATTTCAATTGCTTCCTCTTTCTTTTCTGTCTTCTCTAGCTGGTTTAGTGAGACAGGTTTCATCTCTCGGAAGATAACGCTCCTGTTGTACAACACTTTTTTAGTGAAAGGGTTCCACAATTTGTATCCCTTCACTCCAATGTCATACCCAATGAAAATACATTTCATTGCTTTGTTATCCAACTTGAACCTTCTCACTTCAGGTACATGAGTGTATGCCTCACACTCAAAGACATAAAAATGTCTTAATGAGGGCTTCTTACTAGACCATGCTTCCATAGACATTTTGTCAACTAGGGTTGTCATAAGAGAATAGTTCAATAGGTAACATGTTGTAGCTATTGCTTTGGCCCAAAAACTTTTCTCTAATCCAACACTTTCCAACATACTCCTTGCTCTCTCATCAACAACTAATTCATCATTTCTGCTACTCCATTCTGTTGCAGAGCACAAGGTGTCATCTTATGCCTCTTAATGTCATGGTCTAAACTTCACCTTGGACTTCTTTCCTAGACTGGTGGATCGCTCCTAAGACTTTGACTTTGTGTCATTCTTCTTGCCTTTGTCCTTAGATCTACCTTGTACAATGAGCGCTTCTTTGGCTGCTTCAGAGGACTTCCTTCACATCTCCTTTGATAGAAGTGCAACAACTACTTCATCTATTTTAAATTGGGTAGTCATGCTTCCAATGACCATTACCAAGTGATCCCATGAACCAGGCAAGGAGCACAGCAATAACATGCAATGATCTTCTTCACTAACGGACACGCCAACAAATGTCAACTATGTAATCACTATATGGAATGAGTTTAGATGATCTGCCACAACCGTTCCTCCATCAATGTTAGGGAGTACAATTTCTTTCTCAAGAAAAGCTTTTTTAACAAAGATTTTCCTTGATAAATGTCTCCCAACTTCTTCCACAAGGAATATGTGGTTTTCTCTTCATGGACGTTCAATAAAACTAAATCCGCAAGACTTAGTTTTATTAGTCCTCTGACCTTCGGATCTACTAGATCCCAATCTTCTTGCTTCACACTTGAAGGTCTATTGCCAGACACATCAATCCAAAAATCTCTATCAACTAACGTATCTTCAACTTTAAGTTTCCACAACTCAAAGTTTTTGTCATTGAACTTTTCAATGTCTATTCTTCTTCCTTACCAGTCATCTCAATTTACAGAAGAACCTTGCAAACTCCCACTGAAACCAAAATTGGCACAAAAAATCAAACTCTACTTGACAAGGATAACACAACTAGCCAAGCTCTAATACCACTTGTAAGGAAAGCAATAGTGCAGAAACACTTTTTGAATGCCGAATTGACAAAGGAATAAGCAAACAAAAAAATTGGAGAGATGTGCAAATAAAGAAAACACTAGATATAACTTGGGAAACCCTTTTTGGGGAAAAAACCAACCACCCAAAAAACCTTGAGCAACTTTGTATTGCTAGTAAATAATTTACATATGAAAACTCTTGTTTTTACATAGCTATAGATTGCCTTATAATCAACCTGACATTTATCATACATTCTTCATGAATCTTGCAACCATTTATGCATGCTACAATTCGTTGGAGAATTTGGTAAAGAAACTGTTACATTACAAAACGGTCTACCAACTGTGTTCCATTCATCCAACTACCAGGCAACATACACCATGCTTGTCAAACAAAAATTTTCATCTTCACCACTTGCCATCACCGATGGGTGGACGTAGTATGGTGGAACCGATACTTCACTTGGTGCAAGTATGTAGGACACACTCACCTTCAATATCAGACGCCTACTGTCACAAGGATACCCTCGGTCACTCAGATGCCTCTGGTCTCTTTGTCACCACACAGATATTGTACATGGCAGTCACTGTATAGTAGCCATTATACGCTTGGTTCAAGACTTGAAGCACCCGTACACATAAATGCTTCATGCACCATGCAACAAGCATATAGTACGGTGCAACTGCATAGGAGTCACTCCAACATAATTATCACTCCCCATTAAATGTTTAAAATTTTCAACCTGAGCCAAACTTTGCAAAATCATACCGAGACTAAGAATCAATTGGCAAAAACACGATCATCCCTTTTCTTCCCTTTAGTGATTGATCAACTTGGCGTTTGGTTGTTGGAAGAATGGTTGGTCATTTCTTCTCCCCTGGGAAACTTTGTTTGTTAATAATCCAGGACAACTCTTTTGGGTTAGTTGACTGTTACCATAATGCTTACAAAGAGCCCACCAGGGATCAAGTCTTGTTGAGTGCAAGGCTCGAAGACATCATAAGGGATGAGGCTGGGATTGTGCCCTAGGCGAATTTGGTAACGTGGATGCTCCTTAGTCCTTGGCTCTTAGCCGAAGAGGTTTTAAGCACGTGTGGGCCTGTATCGGGTACCTAAAACTTATTTTTGGATGACCTCC
Organism: Cupressus sempervirens; assembly: GCA_028749045.1. NCBI lineage: Eukaryota > Viridiplantae > Streptophyta > Pinopsida > Cupressales > Cupressaceae > Cupressus > Cupressus sempervirens. The sequence continues at coordinate 826,084,121 of CM053792.1, forward strand.
ATCAAAAAAAATTAAAAATGCAATGACAGATAGCCGATCCAATTTGTGAAGTTCGACTTTTGTCATTATGATGTTCATATTTCCTATTTTGGAACTTTAAAAAAAAAAAAACTGCCAATCTGATTCAACGACTTGGATATTGAAATGCAGCTCACTTCTCCAGGTCTCTCATCTTTCTGCATGATTAGATATTCTTTGAGTGCTCTCTGTGCAAGGAAAAAATATACTATTGATTGTATTTTTAATTTTTTGAAATCTTAGTCTCCAATATGTTGGTTTTTCTTCCCCTTAAACTCCAGTAGAACCATAATATTACATGTTAATCTGCTAGCCTGAGTTTCATACAATCAAGTAACCTTTATATTTCAGTTTTTGCGGTTCTTTTCAGATATAAGAATTCCAGAGTCCGAGATATATAATGAGATGTTTCTGATTTCCATAAACATTTTGGTTTTCTTCAAGTTTGGTAGTAATTTTAAATTTTAAAATCTAGGCTCTTTCATCATTTTCTGAAATATATAATTTTTTTTTGGTAAACTGAATAAAAAAGCTATTATTGCAACTAAAATCAGGTTTCTGTAAGAGAAGAATATGAATGAACATCTAATTAATAACTGCCTCGGAAGGAAGAATCAAATAAGTGATATTGGTAATTGGTATGTTATTATACTTCAACTTGTATAGAAACTTCAGCATAACTTGCTAATATTTTGCACAGTCTTTTAAGTCTTGTTCATTGGCTAGGAGAATTGGTAATTTTACTCTCAGTGGATTTTCATTGTTAGAAAGCCCTTTGGGACTGAAACAAAGATGACACTCGTCATTTGAATCCCTCTGCATAGCATATAATGATTGTCCTGCACCAAAGTTACCCAGAAGCTGATAAGACCGTGCAGAGCCATCCATTGTTAAACAATAATCATCAGTACCTGCCAAGTTTGTAACATTATCAGATTTCAAAATCCATTTGAAATGTAGTTTTTATTTCTGGATTTAATTGTGTATAATTTTTTAGCATCCATGTTTTGAATAAAGTTTTTATTTCTGGATTTAATTGTGTATAATTTTTTAGCATCCATGTTTTGAATAAAAAGAAAGAGGGAAGCACAAAGTTTTCCAACAGAGAGAGATATTTAAGAATTCGATAATTTTATAAAACAGAGCGAGCCTTAAACTTACATGCTGCATGTTCCATCTGTGTGTCATAAATGAATTCAAGAACAGTTGAAATGTCCTGCTCAAACTGATGAAATGGTCCACTTCTAAATTTTAGCTTCTGCAGCTTATTAAGACCTTCTCCTAGCTCAACCATTGCTCCATGATGATTCTACATGGGAGAGAAATTCTCATAAGTCTCATAAACACTAAAGGCTAGAGCGCCATAATCATTATGCAAAAGAAGAATAAAAACTCAACATTCTTTTTTTATTTTTTTTTCACTCCTACAGTTCCCCAGTAGATTAAGGACAAATTCAAGAGTATTTGGTAGGAGGGATCCTAAAAAGTATTGTGGACATGTTCTTATTTACTAATTAAATAAGAGTTCATTTTTATGATTACGATTAGTCTGAAACATGAGGGTAGCTTGGTAAAGAGTTGAGCTATTGGTTTAATCCAATCCAGGGAATACCCAAGCATGTCCTAACATGCAAGCTACCACAATGCCCTTCATGTTGTTTTAAATTGTGGGCCACAACATATATTGATCAATCCTATTCCATTGTTCCGCTCCCTCTTTTTGAAAGGTGCCATTTATCTCTCAGTTCTCGCAGGAAAAGAAACACCATTCTGAAAACCTCATTAGAATGCATCTCAACATAATGAGTATTATGAATATGACTTGTTATCATAGGTTTCTGGATTTGATTGTTTCTATTTTTTGTATTAATGTTTGGGATCACATTCTGTGAACTATCGCTAGGATGAATAATAAGAGAGCTGCAACACATTTTCTACTATACATCTCTTGCTATTCATCTTGATGATGGATCAAAGAATAGATCCGAAATGTCGATATTAAAAATATACGCACAACCAAATAAAAAATCTATGATAACAATTATGATGAATTGTAGGATGATCTTACTTGTTAACCAATTATTAAGGCATTTTTATGATTCTGTTATTAGTCTGAAGCATGAGTACCTGGCAAAGAGTTAATCTTGCTGGTATAATCTAGGAAATTCCCAAGAATACACAAACTTGCAAGCTGCTACAATGCCCTTCATATCGTTTTAACTTCTGAGCTACAACATATATTGATCAACTTTATCCCGTTGCTCTGCTCCCTCTTTTTCAAAGGTACCATTATCTCGGTTCTAGCAGGCGAAAAGGAATTTCATCATTCTGAAAATCCTATTAGATTATACATCTCACCTTAATTACAATCCTATTGCAACAACACTAGATTGGAACCACCACTCTCATGGAAGGAAACATGGGTTCTTTCCAAAGACAGTGGCGGACGGGAAGAGTTATTGGCAAAGAGGTTGGCAAAGAGTTGATTCTGCTGGTTTATCCTAGCTAATACCCAAGGATACAATAACATACAAGCTGCTACTACAACATCTACTGATCAATCTTATCCCATTGCTCTGCACCCTCATTTTCAAAGGTACCATTTGTCTTTCTGTTCTAGCAGAGGAAAGGGAATTTCATCACTCTGAAAATTCTATTAGAGTATACATCTCAACATAATTGCGATCCTATTGTAATAACACTAGATTGGAACCATTACCCTCGTTGAAGGAAACAATGGCTTCTCCTAATAAAGTAGTAGATGGGAAGAGTAATTGGTAGTACCTGACTGAAGAGATGGTAGAAACCAACACAACACTGCAGGATAGCATGAAGCAGAGTGCGCTGTGGTTCTTCAGCGTGGTTCCAGAGTCTCTCAAAAACGTCATGACATCTGTAATATTCTCTACCATTGAACAGAAACACACCCACTTCAAAATTACCCCCCTCACTATCTGCGGCTACTTCGTCCTTATGCCAGCGATATGAGAGGCACAATAAATTAGGGTTTCCCTTGCAACTGCCCTTCCCATTATTCGCAGTATTCACCGTGAGAAAACTTAAAGTTCCCTTGCTTGAAGGCCTACACCTGCTGATATGTGAAGAACAGGGGAAAGCTTGGTGTAAATTGAAGTCAGGGCATCTCTGTAATCGAGATATTCTTGGGTTGCAGCAGCCATACCTAGCCATTGGTGACCTAAATGCATGGCATGTGGAATGCGAGGCAATTCAATTTGGAAGAGCATTGTTTTCAAATTCTTTCGTTCGACGATATAGGAACCTCATAAGCGATGGAGAGAGATGCTCACCACTAGCTCGAGATGTGGTGATCCCAGGCGGAGGGCTGTCGTGATTCCACATTTTGACTGTAATTTGTGCGTAAGGGAGGTAAAAGAATTTAAAAACAGCATTTGGATCTAAGATTGGTGATCGTATTTGCCATTTTTTATTTTTTATTTATTTTTAATTTCGGTTTTAATAGGAGTAAGTAAAAATATATATAATTAAACAAGGATGCATTTTGATTTGTTATTGAATGTAATTGGGAAAAGTAATAGTAATATGATTTGTTGTGCTTATTGTTGAGATAATGGGTGTTGTACACATTGCATAATATTGTTATTTTATTATTTTATTTTATTATGTAATATTGTGCTTCGATGGACGTGCAACATGTAAAAATTTCTATGGAATATTCTTGATGAGTTGTATTGTAACATTGTGAAAATATTTCATGTAATTATTTAATATTGGAGAAAAGAATTAAATGCCCAATATTAAATGTGGGGTCAGTGGGTTAGGTAGCACATGGTTTATGTAATACCACTTAGTGGTTTTGTGGGACTTGCTACTATATAAGCAGCCACAAGGGTAGTTGTTGATACAAGAGAGAGAAAAAAAAAAGAGTGACAAGGAGAAGACAAAAGGCAAGAGTCGAGCGGGACAAGGCTTGACAGGTTAGCCAAGGGAGCATTTGTGAAGGTTGAAAGCATGGCATGGGATGTGTGGATTTATGCTTGTTCACATAGTTTGCTCGGTTGTGGCTATGGCCATGAAGGCTTCCATGGTTGTATGGCAATGGTATTTTTGCTGAATAATACATGATGATGGATGCTTTTGGAGGCTGGGTTTTTTTCCTCAATGAGGGTTTCCTAGGGTATATCTTGTGTCACAATTTTGTGGGTATGTTTTTTATTCTCTTGCATGTGGATTTTAATTCCATGTTTATTTTAGATCTATTATGGGTTATGTGAAAACAGTTATATTATTTGTTGCCATGTTTCCTTACAAGTGGTATCATTGTAGAGCCCATTTGCCATTGCACCAAAAGCCATGACTGTTAGTGAACATGGAACACCACATAATTAACCACCTGTGGGCAGGGGAGCGCGTCGTATCACCCAACAATCTCCCCCTCGACGCGCATACCAGGTGCTTACGCGGGTCGGGAAGGCACCGGGGAGATTTGAACCCATGACCAGGCCAAAACCAGGCTCTGATACCAATTGTTGGGCCCATTTGTCGTTGCACCAAAAGCCATGACTGTTAGTGAACATGGAACACCACATAATTAACCACCTGTGGGCAGGGGAGCGCGTCGCATCACCCAACACTTATTATGAGGACAAATGTCAGAAATGGTTATTACTTTTAATTATAAATGAAATAAGAATAATGAGTATAGCAAGACATATATGAGGAAATAGTAAAGAAAATGTGTATTAAACTTATGCTTTATTTTACAAATAATGAAGAGATCAAATTTATAAATATATTTTTAATAATGAATATAATTGAAACTTTTATAAAAATATAGAATATACAAGTATTATTTTACATGTTAAAATGAAATCTTCATATTTTTTGATCTCACCATTTTTAGTAAAAAGGTCATTTATTGTATTTGTCGTAGCCAATATACTAATGTGTTCACTTTCACTCAAAACTCAAAATTGAATTAGTTTTCAACAATTCATTGATTACCAATAACCATTCTCACATTTTACAATTCAAGTGCACGTCACAATTTAAATCAATTCAAATGTATACAATAAGGTTTCTAATTTAATTTTATTTTATTATTATTATTTTCATGTATATGAATCAAATTAATTGTAACTAGTGTAATATTTTTAACAATACTTTAACCATTTCTAATATCACAAATTTTATTGGATCAAACAAAACTAAAATTATATTATACTTTATTTTTAAACTATAACAACAAATACATGCCAGTGGCACTTGTTATAAAGCAAAATCGAAATGCAAAATTAAAATCAAAGGACAAGGTAATTACACTAGTATACAATTAAATGATTATATAAAGAAAAAATTATTTGTCAATACGAATCTAGTGAAATAACATCTTATATTTTTATGCTTGGATATGTGAATGAGAAATCAAATTGCTAATGTCCAAAATGACTTTGAAAAGAAGTTTAAAAAAGTTGTTAATCTAGAAATGAAAAACACCACATTTTTTTACTCAGAAGTTAGACATCACCCACTAAACTAACTAATCAAAACATTGAGTGGTGAACATTCTCTGAAAAAGGTTTATTTTTTTAACCCAAAAAAAAGAAAAATAAATATGTTTTGGTCGACAATACACCAAAAAACATAATGTTAAAATTGTCCACAATTTCAAAACCCTTCTATAATCCATATTTCACACAAATTTGTAATTGCTTCTTTAGCAGTAGGGGAGAGGACCCAATACCTGAGCATGTTCCAATGGTTGTTATAGGAGTTGTTAACTAAATACCCACACTTACTAATTTAATATCCAATATTTTTTACAAGATTGTACCAATAGTTGTGACCTTAAATTTGTTCTTGTTAATGAGACTACCCATAATTGAATGAAATGAGACTAACCATAATTGAATGAAATGTGTCCCTTTTCCCAAAAGAATGACCAATAGTGTGATGCCACATTAGCTGCACAAGTATGGGGGTCTCTAATGCACTACGATTGGTCTAACTTTTTTTTAGGGCTGTTTTGGACAACTTGGCAAAAAGCATGCTGATGTGGCATCATATTTGATGATGTGGCTTTGAAACCTTAGTTATAAGTAGGGGACTTCCCAAGTAAGTCACTATAGAAAAATGGAAGTGATTTGAAATTTTCACATAGGATTTTGAGACATGTGAAGTTAGGGTGCTAAACTACTGGGTCCTCTCCCCTATGTACATCCACAACCCAATAGTTCACACTGATACAAAATAAAGAATTTTTTACAAATAGAAGCCATCAATCCTTATTATTAATGGCACAAATGAGACACCAATACATGTGGTAATAAGAACATAACGATTTTGTGTTTTCTATAGAAATATTTCAAGGCCTTAATGCCATATTAATTGGGATCTTACCAGAAGCTCCTTTGTTGATTGGGATTTTTTGGTGAAGTAAATGCTCATGCAAATTTTTTGTATTATTTATGTTACTTGTTCATTATTTTTTGGTTGTGTAATGTATTGGAGACATAAACAAAATTTATAGTACATATTAATCTATGTGGTAAAGAATATGGCTTAGAATGCATACCGATTCTTTCTCACTTTAGAAATCTTAGTCTTGCAAGATTGCAATGTCCCTTCTTCAATTTCCTAACTTATGATCTTATGAGTAGGCAAAAATTTTTTTTGATTAATTGGATTTATCTTAGGCTTAGATTGGAATGCATTTGAGCTTGGTTATTGAAATTTGAGAAGCCCTCAATTATACACTATGACAACTTGTGATTCTTTTGGATAAAACTTGATTATGAATGTTCTAGAATGTGCTAGAAGGGAATAAAATATGAAGAATGTCAATAAGAAAAATATGAAATTGTTATACCAAATGAACATTACCAAATTATTATGGTGTAAACCACTAAATTATTATATTTCAAATTGAGAAGCATGACATGCATGTAAATTGTAAGCCAATAATTTAGAGTACTCTAGGTTAATAGGTTCATGAAAGGAAAGAAACTTCCTGATATTCCAAACAATAAATTGTAATCACAAAGATTTTAAACATTTGAACTCAAGCAAACGCAAAGAATTCTACCATATAGTATACCAAAAAGCAAGTTGTGAATAGTTCAAAACCAAGTTGCACAGGCAAAGCAACTTTTGAAATAAATTACATAGGTAATGAATTAGTCTAACAGTCTTAAGATATCCATATGATGGAGCCATGCTAAGGACCTATTGTATATTGGTAGGAAAATTGAGGTTTCATTGATAAGGAAATTGATTTTCTTTGAGCATCTAACTCACTTAGAAATAAAATTTAAAGGAAGGAGAAATAAAACTTTATAGATTTAGTGTAGCTTATGAAGATATTTCAATTAAGAAACAAAACAATCTATGCAAAAAAAAAAAAATCAAAAGATTTTCTATTTATAGAAGCAAAAAATCAAAGCTAAGTAGATTTGTAATTTAATAATAATACAAAAATAGCTAAAAATTCAAACAAAAAGTAGATCTCCATCTTTGGCACTGACACCATTGATCATGTACATTTGTACAATTTTCCCTAGCTTGATTGGCCTACTAAATTAGAATTCTATTGCAGGAAATAATGCTCTATTATCTTTGTATTTTTCCTGTTTAACACCATGTAACATACAAATTGGTGTGCACTAATGATTTATTTAGAAAAGTCAACTACACTAAATTACTAATAGAAACCCATCATTGTTTCACTGAAAAGTATGCATCCAAAATTAACAACTTGATTATCTCATACAATTTTAAATCAATTGAATACTAAAAAACAAATAGATGTGATTTGCCACAACTCACACAAGTTACATGGTGTCTAGGAAAATATATATGAAACATGTGAGTCCAAAAAATATTTTCTTTGCCTAAAAACTTGATTATGAATGTTCTAGAATGTATTGGAAGTGAAAAAAACACGTGGACAATTTTTTTGGGCAAAGATTAGATGTTTCCAAAAATTCACATTAATTACAACTACCCACCAATGATAAATTTTTTTAGAAGTTTATAGAAAATCCTAAAGTTGAGGAAAAAATATTTCACTTTTGAAATCAAGTAAATATTAGAAATTGTTCTACTCATGACTGTTCATTATACTAGTCAATAGGAAGAGAAACAAAATATTTCCTATAAATTTCATTGAAGAAATGAAAATTAGAAACATTATAAATGTACACACATTTGTAACAATTATATGATTTGATTAGTTAATAGAAAAAATAAAATTCAATGAATGTTATAGTATCTTGCCTATGGCAAGAACTGAAAAATAATAATGATTATTGAAATTGTGTAGGGGGCAATGTGAATCGAGGAAAGTAACCCTAAGTTCATCACATAACCGTACACAAATCAAAGTGGGAATCAAGGAAATTAACACTTTCAATCCCAATTCTAGGCTAACTAGATCTCAAAAGATTAATGCTAGTCAAGTGATAAAGGAGCACTAATGCAAGCTAGGATCTAGTGTTAGAAATAGATAATACTGAGAAGGGGGGTGAATCAATATTCTACAAACTTGTGACCAAAATTGAATATTTTTAATTACTTTATAACATACATAAGAAAGTAAACTGTCAATGTTGAATAGTAATAATAATCATGCATAACGAGAACTCATAACACCATATTTTGTTAACTAGGGAGGCCTTGGCCAAGGGAAAACCTTGGTGGGGATGGTACCCACAAAATAATCCACTAAAAAAAAGGTATCATGTTAAGGATGTCGACCCTATTAGGAATATATTAATTATATATAATGTCTTTGCCCTTGTTAGAGGACTAGGCCCTGTTAAAAGCCTCAACCCTGTTAGGAGTTGCTTCAACCCTATTAGGAGTTGGTATATACAATTACAAAATGTATGCAAGATGAGCCTACTGCCCAAATATGCAATTGTACAATACATTTCCTTTATACAAAAGATATAGATACAAAAATCTATTTCACCACTAATAACTTCAATATCTGATCTTTTCTTTGCTACTCTTCACATACCTCTGATCATACAATATATTTTGTATGTATACAATCTCTACATAAGTTCTCATATCATATTTAACTACTTCATAATTTTACATATTGTGATATTTCCTTTATACCTTTAGATTTTACCAAAACAACCATGTTGGCCTTCAAGCTTTCATACGCCTAGCTAAATACAAAATTTAACTTTCAAGATAACTTAGGGTTAACATCTAGGATTTTTTTCCTGATTAGTTAAGTAAATATTTTGTATCCAAAACAATTCCTTAACCTATAATTCACATTTCTATGTGATGTTATTTTCTTTCATGTAAACTAACTATCTAGTAATTAACTCATATTTTGATCTTTACTACTGATACTAACTTGTGGGATTAGACATGTAATCCTCAAGCTTTGTACTATCTATACCTAACTCTGCATGTGCAATTATTTTATCTACTAGCCACACAAACCAAAACTATCTCTATACTGCCAGTAAAATTGTTTGAAATGTACATAATTTTCCATGTCTAACTATGGAATACTTGTTGTAAATAACAACAGTAAAGTAAGTTCTAGTGGGGGGCAGGGGGGCGATGAATCAAAACTTAAAACTTTTTCCTCTAAAACATATCACCAACATCCATCTCATAACTTAAGATATAAACTAAAATAACTTAACATGCATCACATTCATAACATAAAGTAAATAGTACATAATACAATAAATTTCTTACCCAAAAACCCTCCAATGAGAAGGTAAAATTAGGGTGGGGATGATACCCACAACTCTTCACTACTATAGTTGTAAAGTGTGGTTTGACCATAAACTATGCTCTACCCTGTGAGGGGCATGCCCTATTAAAGGCTTACAATGCTTGTTAGGTCTCACCTTGCTAAAGGATTTCAACTCACAATTAAGTAAGCACTTGATTAAGAGATTTAAAATAACCTGTTAGGACTACTTGGTTAAAAGATTTATTCTACATCACCTATTAGAATGATTCAACACTTGATCTTTAGTTAGCACCTTTCTACTTGATATTAGATCTCCTCTTTACTGATTGTAACTTGATCCTTCTGATCATATCTATCCTTTATAATCCTCTCACTACTTGTCTCTAATCCTCTAGACTGATTATGCTTTGCATATCTCTATCATAGCCACCATGAATGCTCTCTCCACATTTAACATTCATCTCCTCGCATAATGATAAACTTATTAGGGTTTTCCTTTCTTAAATAAACATAGGTGTAGATGGGTTAGGTTAGAATCAATGGTTGTGGTTGATCCTTATTTCTTCCTAACATTTCCCTTAATCTGATTGGTTGCATTTATTGCATGGGGATTCATAATATGACTCCATACTTATCTCTTATAATCATAAATTCATGATTATGTCAACAAAAAATGGTTTACATAGGAGTTTGCACCATAGAAAACAACTATGCCAAAAATTGTTCACTCGTTATCCAAAGGCTCTAATGCTAGATCTTCAAAATTCTTTGGATGTTGTAACTTAGCATGCTTTGATCACTCGGCTAGCATTGATTTCTCAACTCACTCTGATCACTTGGAATGCACTATGCACTGTTACTTTTCTAGATAGTGACTAAGTGTTTTATCACTGCCTTGTCAAAATCAACATGAGATCAACAATATCCCCCTTTGACATGAGTGGAAAAAACACTTTGTCATGACATATACATCATTATCTTGTGCATAATTGAGACAATGTATATTCACTGCTTGACTTCTATACAAAACATTCAAATTTTCAAAATTTACATTTGTATAAAAAAATGTTGTCTATCTTCCATACCTTATTACTCCCTCTAAGTAAGTACTTTGTTTCTTTGTTTTCTTTTATTACTCCCACAAAGTAGATATATGGCTTGACAAATATTTTTCTTCAAAATTCATAATCTGCTTTTTTTGACACTTATGTCAATTGGGTTGTACACTAGCTATTTTTTAATCCAAAAATGGTTTGTGTAGCTCCATTATTATCTTCAACATTGCATCCCAGTTTCCTATTCTTACATCTAGGGATTGATATTGAATGTCTAGCTGGACAACAAGGCCAACTAAGCCTTAATTTGTAGAGAGATGGGAATATTTTTTCAACAGTGTCTCTACATAGACTAGGTCCTTGTGCAATACTTCCATGTCAAGTGTCAATATGGACTAGATATTGATTAGAGTAAACTAAATGTTAGCATCATGTGCTTGCATCTTGGCAAGCCTACTTTGAGTTGATAGTAACCTCCAAAAATGTAACTGACTATTACCTAGAGATTGTTGCAGTGTGGTACATGTGAATTGCAAATCTCCTTCCAACTAGTCAATAGCCCATTGAGTCTCCTTAGTAAATATGTCAACATTTCATAGCTTTTTTTATAGAGGGAAAATTTTCTTTTACACCTTCTCTACATTTTCCATTTTGGTTGCTAGATCAACCTGTCTGAGTACAATAATACTAGATATCTTCTCCAAAACCTTGGTGTGAAACTTCCTTTCAGGCCATCCTAATAATTTGACATTTGTATCTAGGTCTTCATGCTTAATCTTGTCCATAATGCTGACAAGTTTCTCTATAATAGGCTTATCTTCATTTGTTTCTGGTAGGCTAAAAGCATCAATGAATATGTCTTTGATTTCATGCAAATTTTTCTTTTTCTTAAGCTCCCTCCTTAGATATTTTGTCTCTTCTTCCTTTGTAGAGCATTTTGAAGAATTCTCATTTCTTCAATAGTGATTGTATTCAAATCAAAATTTGGTAGCTCAATCACCTCATCTAATCTTACATCCTCAAATGATGTAACTTCAATACTCTTGGGTGTGCTAGAACTCGGTCGCGATATTTGTAGTGGAATATCCTATGTACTTAGCCTCTGAAGAGCTTGAATATTGATAGGAGATGTAAAGATTGACAAAGTAACTAGTGTTTGTATGGCAATTTTCTCCTCAGATGTAGTAGTCAACTTATCCTCTTTATTCTTTTCACCTTCTTGCTGAACTTCACCCTATGATAGTGGAATAGATACACTAATTTCTTCCTTACCCTTGTTCTCTTCTAGTCCATCCTTGTCAACAATCACTATGGCTAGCAAACTTGAACTATGTAGGCTTGGGATTGATATACCTATAGGTTGTGCTTCTATCTCTCATCTAAATGACAACTATTCTCATTGTAGATGGTGTCTTTGTTGTAGCATCTTTCTGTTCAAGGTTTACACTTTAATTTGTATGTAGAGCTTGTGATTCCTTTTCCTTTACCTCTATATTTTGGGGGGTAACATTTGTTGTGTCTTGTGGCTTCTCCCCTATATATGCAAATTCTACCTATTGAATCTCATCCAATCTCATCAATATTGGATTACTACATAAAATTGTTGCATTGGTAGAGTCTTTTAGTATTTTCTTCAAATCATTCTCAGTTAAAGGAATAACATTTTGTGATGTAATATTAGGAACATCCTTGATGCCCATTGAGTCCTGTTGACTCTCTTGAGCATCATGTGGGGGAATGACACTCAACACCTATACATCCTATTTATCTTCTCTAGTTGTGGCTTTCTCAGTTGTTCTTTTAGTTCCCTTTATAGTACCTTCCTTGACTAGGTTCTCTTTTTCAATATCTGCAACTTCTTGCTCACCTTTCTCAGTTATTATTCTAGTGGATAACCCATAAATAGATTTCCAAATTGATGTACTCTTGTTTACTACATCTTCTATTTGCTTCTTTAAAATATGGAATGCTTGGTATTTGGGAGAAAATTTCCCTCTGTTCTTCTCCATTGCCCTAGCATTCATCTTCTTATCCAATTCATGCACCACTTGGGTTAAATTGGTTTCCCTAATTTGTCTTTTAGTATTCAAACTAAATTTCTAATTCTACTCAACATCATATAGACTCTTAAGTAGTGAGTTGGTAATCTCTAGAGGAGTGGTATTAAAAGTTACTATCATGTCATATATGGCCTCCTTTATATTATTTTTCTCTACACTTCCTAAATTATCAAAATCAACATGTGTGAAACCTAACAAATCTGCATTGGCCTTAATATTTTCACACAAGTTATCAATGTTAGAAGAGGGATTGTGTCTTACCACTTTGAATTGACTCAAGTCATTAGACTTTATCTTCTCCTCATCTGAATATTCTTGTGGCTTGTACTTCTTCCTCAATCTCTTGAATGTCTTTTAAGCAGGCTGGTTCAGCTCTGTTATAATATTTTCTCTGTTTCCTTTAGGCTTTGCAACTTCTTTAGCCTATGTAATGGTTGTCCTAGTGCTTAACCTAGTTAAAGGTATAGCTAGATTTTGTGGAGATTGCTTGACATTCTTCTTTGGTTTCTCCTCTACCTATTTCTTTGCTTTCTTTTTCTTCTCGAGAACCTTAGGTACTTCCTTGACTTCTTCTTCCTCGACACCTTCTATATCAACATCTTCAACCAAACCTTGTGTAAGTTCCAAAGGTCCTTGACCTTGTGATTCTTCTTCTTCATCTTCTACTTCTTTGGCTTCCTTACTACCTTCACCAAACCTCTCTTTAAGTTTCTTCACTATCATGCTTTTGTTTCTTATCACTGAGGCATTTTGTAAATTTATTGTTATTCTTGGTTTATCCTCATCATAGTTTCCAAAGGATATAAAATCCTTGTCAATTTCCTCAACCAGTAGAGCTATGATGGATGCAAAGGCTTCATCCACATTAATTTCATATGGCAAGAGTTTTCACCATCTGACCCTAGGTATTGCTGCTTGCACATATGTGTAATCTACATCAACTAGGAAACACACATCATTGTAATGTTGTTCAACTAATGATATAGATATCCTCAATATTTTCTTTATGGATTTCTTGAAATCCTCAAAGAAACTAGTCATTACTTACTCAAAATTATCTCCAAGTTGCTCAATGAACTATGTGATTTGTTGTGTTGCTGACATGTTTGTCTTCCAAACAACTTTACCAAAAGTGGGGAATGTGTTTTGCACATAGAAGAATATGCAAACAATCAAAGATCCAAACTTACAATATGCACTTTTGGGTTTCTTGATGGCTTCCAGATTTTATGACAATTGCTGAAGTTGCAATTCAGCTAGGTCATAGGAATGGTCTCTCTTTACAATCTTGTAGTTGAGGTCAACTGCCATGTAGGAAACACTATTTAGTTGGCTTGATTGAAATAATTTTGAGCTATCACTCTAAATTGTAAAGGCTACCAAAGGGTCTAAAATTGTATCAATTAACATCCCTTTTGTTCCATACGACACCTATGCTCAATAACCTCCTTTGCATCACTCTGCATGCTCTTCGGCCTATCTAGGGTAGGGTACCCTGATACTCTATGCACGATCCTTTTTTTAATCATGATTGGTCCATTCTCTAACCAAATTTGATTGTCATGTATATGACTCAACATAATTATGATCTATTCAATGTTGAAACCTTGAGGAAAGTCTAGGGCTTGTGTCAAGCCTTTTTGCTCAACAATCTTTTTTTCCTCCTTCAAAACTCCATTGTCACATAACTTTTGATAGGTTTCTCTAATCTCAATGTCTCCAAATTATCCAATCTTTCTAGTGTAGCAAAATCTTAGATCTGAACCATTAAGACCTTTTGTGCTATCATGGATAATGCACCAGACAAATCTCCCTTGTATGCAATCTTATGAATTTCTCAGAATGGGAGTTGTCTCACATCATTACTGATTAACTATACATTAAAAATTTATTTCCCCTCTTTTCTAACTATTGTAGAAGAGCTAGCTGGCAATTTGACTTCCTAGGGTTTGCAAAAAACAAAACAACATAACCCAACACAAGCTAAATACCCCTCAAATCTGATGAATGATGTCAAGTTGTGATAAAATTTGGTTTACAAACACTTGAAACTCCTTTTTCAATTTGCATTTGTGCTCTTCATGCTCTTCAAACTCTGGTAGGTGCAAATGAATTAAAAATTGACTATATAACCCTTCAAATTTGGCATTAATTACTTAGTGCTTACATAGCTGTAATCTTGACTATCATAGGATTTTCAACATGCTTGACTAACATAGGGAGCTTGGCTCACACTATCATATCTACATTACTTAGCAACAACTATAATTCCTTCCATGCTTGGCAAAAACATAGAAAATAACAAAATGCTAGATTTTCTCTTGGTTCTAATCACTTCATTGCAACTTAATTCATGCTAATATGATCTTTTTAGATCTTAGATATTTGGAACTAATGCATAATATAAATTTTCAAATGTCAGTTCCACACATACCTTTGATTGACTAGTTGGGGGTGATGTGATCACCTAATCCATTGGATGAGGTGACCTCATCTGCATTTGGTGTGTTGCAATCTTCCTTCTTTTTCCATGTCTTTCTCACCTACCTCTTCACATTTCAATTATCAACCTTTCCTTTACTTTTTCTGCCTTCATTTCTCAGTATAGGTGATCGAGTTGAATATTTTTTGCTGACATGACCATTTGTAAGATAACTAAATCATACAATCTCAGTCAACCATCTATTGTAATTACCTTTGAAATGTATTTTTATGCAATTTTCAATAACGTGTCCATATTCTTAGCAATAGTGATAGATGTACCTTGTGTTGTAATCCCAATCATAAGAGTTTCTATTATGGTGTACATTTGTCTATTTATTTGATGTCCACTTGTATTTGGATCTGCATTCATATTCCTTGAGTCCATACTTATGATAGTTGTAACAATAACTTTCAAATCTTTGAGTGTTGGTGGTCCTGGTCTTGCATTCATGTGCCCGGTGTCATTGCTTCTAGTAGTTGTGATGGTGTCCCTTGAATTTCTTCTTAGGGTTTTGATTTCTAGTGTTGCTCCTATAAACATTTTCTATATGACCCAATTTTCCACAATGACGAGAAGTTGGTTTAGTGTACTTTCCTTTATTATTTCCTTTGTCACCACTCCTAGATGATTCTCCTTGCTTAGTAGTAGAATATCCCAAACCAATAGTACCATTCTTTAGCCTTGGTGCTTCCATTAGTTTTTCAAAGTACTTGATGGCTTCACTAGGTTTGTTAATATTTTCCTTCTCAACCTTCAATTCATTTTGTAGTAAGGTATTATGTGTTTCCAAAGTTGTAATCTCAATATCTATCCTATTTAGTTCTTGATTTGTAGTCATCAATTGATTCATTGTATCCAATTGTATATTTGCAAGATTTTGCACATCTGATGTCTTCTCTTCAAGTCTATTAGCCAGTAGTCTTTTATCTTATTCAATCATGGTTCTATCTTCTTCAAATTTCTTTCTCAATTTAGTTGTCTCACACAACAATTCTGATTGAACTTCTTGTTCTATTTTCAAGTTCCTAACTTCTTCACTTAGGGCATTGTTCTTTTCCATCAAATCTGCAATTTTTGAATCAAACTCTTTTGATTTTCCATCCTCAAATAATCTAGTAGTGTCTACTTCTTGATATTGAGTGTGATCTTGTTGAATAGCTATCTCTTTCCTTCTCTTTAATGAATTCTACAGTTCATCTCTTACCACCTTGAGTTGATGTAGGGCAAGCTATATTTCAATCTTCTTGTTCTCAATAGTCTTTCCCAATTTGTAGATTTCCATTTCAAAGATCTTGCCTCCAAAGTTGTAAAACTTTCCATTCTAGAGAACAAAGCTTTGATACCAATTGTTGGAAATAACAATAGGAAAGTAAGTTTTCAGAAGGGGGGAGGGGGGGGATGAATCAATGCTTCACACTTTTTCCTCCTTAAACATATCACTAACATCCATCTCATAACTTAACATATAAACTAAAATAACTTAACATGCATCACATTCATATCATAAAGTAAATAACACATAATACAATAAATTGGTTAGCCAAAAACCTTCCAATGAGAAGGTAAAATTGGGGTGGGGATGAACCCCACAAATCTTCACTACTACAGTTGTAAAGTGTGGCCAAGTATGGCTACAAATTTTTGACCATAAACTATGATCTACCATGTGAGGGGTATGCCCTATTAAAGACTTACAAAGATTGTTAGGTCTCACCTTGCTAAAGAATTTCAACTCACAATTAAGTAAGCACTCAGTTAAGAGATTTACAATAGTCTATTAGGACTACAGAGTTAAAAGATTTACTCTACATCACCTGTTAGAATGATTGAACACCTAATCTTCAGGTAGCACCTTTCTTCTTGATATCAAATTTCCTCTTTATTGATTGTATCTTCATCCTTCTGATCAAATCTACCATTTATAATCCTCTCACTACTTGTCTTTGATCCTCTAGACTAATTCTACTTTACATATCTCTATCATAGCCACCATGAATGCTCTCTCAACAATTAGCATTCATCACCTTGCACAATGATAAACTTCTTAGGGTTTTCCTTTCTTAAATAAACATAGGTGGAGATGGGTTAGGTTAGAATCAATGGTTGTGATTGATCCTTATTGCCACATAATATTTCCCTTAATATGATTTATTGCATGTATTGCATAGGGATTCATAATATGACTCCATACTTATCTCTTATAATTGTAAATTCATGATTATGTGGGCCAAATATGGTTTACATAAGAGTTTGTACCATAACAAATTAGTATGCCAAAAAATGTTCACTTAGCAACCAAAAGCTCTAATGCTCAACCTTCACTATGCTCTAAATGTTGTAACTCAGCTTAGATATAGAACTCGACACTAACTATTACTCAACATCTGAATCACTTAGAGTGACTTGGCATTGACTAATCATACTACTCGACTATACTGTCTAGAAACTTATGCTCAACATGCTTTGATCACTCAACTCACTCTGATCACTCGGCATGCACAATGCACTGTAATTCTTCTAGATCATGACTAAGTGTTTTCTCACTACCTTGTCAAAACCAATATGAGGTCAACAATACTTATCTATACAATGTTCCTTCTTTATATAAAATATATGTTTCCATATATGACAATCCAATTACTATATCAACTTATCTTACTTAGCCATATTTCCAACATCTAGTGGTTGTAGAATAAGGTAAAAGATGCAAAAGTCCTTAAAACCCTAGTTGGAATAATGGAAGCTAGGAAATGAAATTAAGGCATAAGATATACAAAGTAGATATT
Source organism: Cupressus sempervirens (assembly GCA_028749045.1). Taxonomy (NCBI): domain Eukaryota; kingdom Viridiplantae; phylum Streptophyta; class Pinopsida; order Cupressales; family Cupressaceae; genus Cupressus; species Cupressus sempervirens. Next base: position 826,102,231 of record CM053792.1, read on the forward strand.
TTGAAATAGTAAAGGAAATTACAAGACTTGCCTTTTGATTTGAAATTTTTCTTGATTTGACACTCAAAATGAATTAACAACATTAGATCTGGGCCTCAAACTACTAAATCTACAAAACTTAGAAACCATTTGATGAATGGACAAGGTTAACTATTGCATAATGTCAACTTTCTCTTCAAGCTAGCGAGCATTGTATCTTGAATCAACTAACTCCAATTCAAAATATTATTTTACAGTTCTAATAAATGATGAAAAGCGTATCCAAGTATGCAATTGATATATTCATTGATCCTAGACAAAACCAACAATAAAAAGGGTTTTTGTTTTTTTTATGGAGGGCTGGCTTAGTCAAACCCTAGTTTAGGAATTAACCTTGGATTGAAATAATTGAATTGGATAACTATAAAGTAAATGTATCAATTCACCTTACAATAGTAGGATCTCTTGAATCAAATGTAATGATCTCTCTTTACCAATTGGATTAGATCAAGAATGTAGATTAATAAATGTAGAAAATGCAACAAATGGTCTTGAATGGATTAAGGGAGATCCTCAACTTAAGATCTTTTAATTTCTTAAATTCTTGAACCCTTTATCTTGAATGGAGGAATTTTCTTGAAGAGTGCTTGAAGACTTGAATGCTTGAGAAATTGAGTGCTTGAATGCTAGTTTGCATGAGTGCTTAATAGTTCTTGTGTGTATGAGTGATGGATGAGAAATGGAGCAAAGGAATGGGTTTATATTGGGCTCAAAATTAACTTTACAAGCTAACCTACCTCAAATTCCACACTACATGTAAACCTAGACTCATGACCAAAGAAGGGGAACCAAGATGGGACTTGAGAAGGGAGACCAAGATAGGACCTAGGTAAGGGACACACTATGTCCCTAACTAGTCTATTAGGGGCTCACTACATCCCTGATAGGGTAGGAATGCACTATGTCCCTACCAACTAGGGCCCAAAACCCTAGGGCCATATTTGGGGTCCCAATATAGGTCCCAAATCCTAGAAATCAGGTATAGATTATGAGATATAATTGTTATAGTGAAAAAAATAGATTTTGGACAATTAAATAAGGGAAAGGGCTGACATAGGTGGTTATATCCCACCTTGATCTTTATGCCATAAAAATATGAGCATTAAAAACAATCAATTATGTCTTACCCCAATTCCACCTAGGAAAAATAATAAGGAAGGGAAAGAAAGGAGGAGAGATGTAAGGAGATGATGATCGTATTGAAAAATAGAGATGCAATACATAAGAAGAAAATACATAAGAGAAGATGAGCTAGAAACTTTACATAATTGAATAATGGAAGTCTATTTATATAGCTAAATGAACAACCTACATTCCTAAAATATTTCAAAAGAGATTAACAACAAATTGTTAAGAGTTAGGCAACACACTACAATGATTTGACAATACAATGAAAGTAATAGACAAGTGGACTACTCTAGAAAACTTACTAGATCTAATTAAGAGATGGGTCTATAGTTAGTATTTGCTCAAACTAGAAATCTATGACACAACTACAATTATACTAAAATCTTGTTGCCAATAACTCAAACTTGAGTTGCCAAATATGCAACATGGATTATTTATTATTCCAACACTCCCCCTAAAGGAATAATCCAATTTTTTTCTCCTCTAACATATCTCTAAATAAAATGCATGGCTTTTGGATTAGATTGTCTTAAGGTTTTGTCATCAACATTTCAAATCACACTACATGATCTATCATGAGGATGAAAGAAAGCAAGAGATGAAAAACAATGTGAGTTGCAGATGAGGAATTAACTCAAAAGATAAAGGTAGCAAGGGAAAAGGGGATTGTACACACTCCCAGGAATGAAAAAAGACCAAAAAATAAAAATAAAAATAACTAAAATAATAGAGAGAAGGACTAGCTAGGAAACCACCAAGGACACAACCTACTCACAAAAAAATAGAGAAGGGAAACAAAAAATAAAATCTAAGAGTTAAATAAAGAAAATAAAAAGAGCAAAAACCCAGGTCAACCTCATAAATACTTGATGGAAAGTAAAGAAATAAGGAGAATATTATCACAAAAGAGAGAGAGATGAGACTTAAAGAACATATATATATATATATATATATATATATATATATATATATATATATATATATATATATATATATATATATATATATATATATATATATATATATATATATATATATATATATATATATATATATATATATAGAGAGAGAGAGAGAGAGAGAGAGAGTATTTATATAGTATATGTACTACTATACATACATATATAGTATATACACATACATACACATACATATGTGTATATGTAGATCTAAATAATATTATATCTTATGAGTATGCAAACAAATATATTAACTAAATCAAAAGCATCAAGGCAAATAAACACACCACAAAAAGGTAAAGGCAAAAGTGACTAGAGAAGACAAAAGAGAGAGAATTGTTGTGGTTTCGCAATGCACACCCCATCTTGCCTAGAAATGGGGACCCCCTACTTTATTTTTATCTTTCTAGATCCCTAGTTTGGTGTCTAAGTCCTTTTTAGGGTTTTTTCCTAGTGTTTTTAGCTAATCTGGGTCTCTACTTGAAAACCCAGATTCTAAAAACCTTGTCTTGGAGAGAGAAAATCAAATTGGTAAAGGAAAAGGTGCACTAGTGCACCTAGTACACCTCACTAGGTGTGCTAGTGCTCTGATCACAAAGGGAAAGCACTTCCCTCTTGGAAGTGCGTAGTTGCATAGCTGCACACCTCCAAGAGGTGCACTAAGCCCTGGGCCTATAAAGCCTGAGACCCCACCCCCTTTTCTTGTTATTCTTCCCTCCTCACTTCACACTCTCACACCTTCGTAGCTCCTGAGGTGTGCCATTGTGCCCAATCCCTCTTCCCTCACTTGCAAACAAAACACACACATTAAAGAACAACTAAGGCAAAGGTACACAATGCACCTTTTCTATTAAACTAAACTTAAATAAATTAAAAACCTTTAGAAAGAAAAACTAAAAGGGCTTCACCTAGTATAAGGTATGCAGGTGTGCACCTATCCAAGGTGTGCACATGTGCACCTTTACTAAGACTGAAAAATCCCCAAGGATGGTAAAGGGTGTGCCCTTTTCTTTGTCTTCCCTTTTGTTATAAGGGTGCACACCTAGCACACCCCATGAGGTGCACAAGGTGCACACCCTTATTTTTAGAAAGCTTTGCTAAGAGAACAATGCACCTAGCACACCTCTGAGGTGCATAAGGTGCACTCTTTTTTTTTCCAAAGGTTTTTAATAGCTTTTTTTGGTGTTTTTTATTAGTTTTGAGAATTAGGGTTTTTGGGTTGTACTTTTGTCATCATTAGGGTTTATGTTAGTTTTTTCTGCCTCTAGACTCATGTATATTGATTTTCTATAGATTCAATGGCTTCTTGATCATCCTCCCTTACTACAAAGATGGCCCTAAAACTAGTAGTTTTCAAGTTTTAAGGTGTTCCTACAAAATCACACTTCCAGGATGAATATTTGGAGATTTGGGACACTGAACTTGGCCATATCAATTGGAACGCCTTCCTTGCTTTACAAAACAAACCAACCAAGAGGTCTCCAATGATATTTTCTCTTATTAGATTAGGTCTAGTCAATGCAGTGTCTCACCCAATATTGGTATAGCCTTCATAATTGATCATGCCACTAGTGGAGAACAATGTTTTCGAAGAAAGGGTTGTGAAAAGTATAATTAGAGAGATCATGCTAGATTTGAGACCTAAGAACATAGAGAAGGTATTCCATCTTCTAAGAGTAGATCAATATATCAGATTGACATATCATTAGGTAGAAAGATGGTACAGAGAGCATGAAGAGGAAGCATTAGAAATCATCTAATCTTTGTATCTTATTGATAAGTCTCCTCTTGGATGCAAAGCAGGCAAAGTGGACATGACAAGGAGCTATATAAAAGATGATATCGTATATTCTATAATACTTTTGAGCAGAGTCACAGGGTTACTAGCATTAGGACACCTAAACATATGGATGGTACAATTCATTGAGACCATTAGAACAACAAAGATCCCAATAGATTGGGCTTCAACTCTCAATGAGAACTTGGATGAGCAACTAGTGGCAGTCAAGAACAACCATAAGTTCTATATGGCATCCTATTTGGTGTACCTGTTAGCTGCAAGAGCAACACACTATTTGGGATTGCTCAAAAAGGGCAACATGCAAGATGTAAATGCATGGCCTTAAATGGTATACCCTTAGTTGGTAAAGAAAAATATTTTAGAGAAAAATAAAGAATATAGAATAGTGAATGATGCCTTCATTTTTGCAATCATCTGATTCATTGAGGGGGATTATGAAAAAAGGATGTCAGATGAGGTAGTGGAAAATATTATAGAAATTGGCACCTACTACATCTGATATAAGACATTCACTTATTTGAGGGTAGTATGTATGACTTTCAATCGTAGGAAGCTCCCTAGGCATTCCTATGATAGGCTTATATTGTTGGAGATTTCACAACTCTTGTCTATAGATGAGAGAGTGAAGAAGCAACAAAAGAAAACTTGCGTATGGCCCATTACTATAGGACAGTTTAGTGTAGTCCAAAAATATGATATTGTGACTTTTGAGTCTGAGTGGGATCAGTATCCCTTGGAGCAATATAACTCTCCTCGTCCCTATTTTGATAACATTAGAAGAGTCAAGTACTTGGCAAGCAAACAATTCAAACATGAAGATGCTATAGAGGACTATTGGATGAACATAGTGGATGACTACGAAATCTATATAAGGGATTATTGAAGAATGACTCTCTATTTGGTAGGTAGTTCCTTGAAGATAAAGGCCCCTTTAAAGATAGTGCAACAAGATACTAAAGAGGTCCTAGATCCATTGTATAATAGAGAAAAGATCTTTGATTGACCTATCATGAATAAGGAGATTGATCAAGAAGAAAACATAGATATTATTCATAGGGCAAGGGATGTCATCCAATTGACTAAGGATTGGATCAAAAGACCATTCAAGCTGGATTCAATCCCTCAAACTATAGTTTTCCAAGCTACAACCCAACTAGTCAAAGGTAGAGGAGTAAAGGTGATAGTACCCACATTTATAGCTGAGTCTCTAGTGAGGCTAGAAATAGTGCACCAACTTGACAAGGAAGTTGGATACTTCAAGGCTCAAAGGGGTAAAGGCAAGAACCCCCAGCAAGTCAAGTTGGGAGAAGGAACAACTCAAGCATCAGAACAACAAAGGGCACAAAATGTACAAAGGGTAGAAAATTAAGAAGCTATCTAGACTCAGGATAACCCTCAAGTGCCACCACTAGAACAAGGGCAAGGAACTGAAACAAAAATACAAGAAGTGTCTCTACCTGAGGTAGAAGCATCCCCATCAACTCCAAAGAGAAGAAAGATCATAACTCCAGTTAAAAGGAGACAAAAGGTAATAAGAAGGGTTATTTCTTTTCCATCAGTTTTGGAAGTTATTCTAGAAGAGGAAAAAGAGGATGATGATGATGAAGAAGATAACCTTCCCTTGAGTCATAGGACTCATCTTGCTAGGGCTATAGATTTAGAATGGAGAAGAAGCTCCACTATTACTCCACCATCCATTCCTACACAACTTATTCAGGCTACAACTTTGGAGGATGAGTTGCAACAATAGATTTATGAGTAGGAAGATGAAGGGGCTAATGTCTTTCAAATTTCATATTTTGATTTCATACCTGTGGGCACTTATAAGGAAACTTAGGTGGGAAACAATTTCCTACACTAATCCCTTAAGGAAAATATTGTGCAAATTCCTATTAAATCCCTATAATTTTAGATTCAATATTATGTACAAAATAATATTGCAGTTAACCATGAATAGAGAAAATAGATAGAGAAAGAAAATACATAAACACAAAGATATACCCATGGTAAAAAACTTTTTAGTAAAACAACTCCACCCTTCCAAAACTTGCACAATGTATTATCTTCAACACAAAGGTTACAACACACTTGCAATGCAAGTTCTTTAGGGACACAAAAGACTAATCTAGTAGCAACCAGCGATAAAATTTTCACTCTTTCCTATTTGCAACCCTAAAAATGCTTATCTCATGTGCTTTTCACACACTAGATGGAGACTCAAGTGTACAATACTCAATAATCAATTGCCACATGTCTTCACATCTTCTCCCATCATCAGATCTTTCAAAGATAGCTCTTACACATCATAGGAACCTATCATAGTCATTTTAGTCATGATCTCCTTACACACAATTCAAGATGCTTACACATGCAAGAGGAATGACACATCAACATGCCAACTAGACATGTACACTCACACTTAATTATATTATTTGTAAAAAAATACATGTATAAAACAAATAATAAGAATAGGAATTATCCAAGGTTGAGACACCTTATTCCTAACATTCTCCCACTTGTCAAACACCTTGAAAGAGAAACATAAACACAATAGGAACTAACCACTATAGGCCAAAAGGTCCATAGCCTCCAAAAACCATCTAAACTTCTCTGTGCCCACTAGTTTCATCAATGCATCTACATCATTCTTTATAGTATCTACCTTCTCCAAATTTACCTTTCCATCTTCCACCATATCTCTCACAAAGTCAAACAAAACATCAATGTGCTTTGTTCTGCCATGGAAAGTTGGATTCTTTGTAAGGAAAATAACACTTTGACTATTGCACCAAATAGTAATCTATACTGCATCAACACCAATATTAGTACACAATCTCCTAAGCCAAATGGATTCCTTACAAGCATGAGTAGCAACCATGTACTCAACTTCTATAGTGGAAAAAGAAACCACAAGTTGTCGCTTACTCATCCAACTGATGGAACTACCAAACATAGTGAACACATTAGCATTGATGGATCTCCTACTATCAATATCAGCTACCCAATCTAAATCCACAAACCCATGAATACAAACTAAATGTTGAGCTCTAGAAGAGTTACCATGATAAAAAATGGAATAATCTAATGCACCCTTCAAATATCTGAATACTTGCATAACTGCATCCCAATATACCCATCTAGGATTAGCCATAAATTGGCTCAAAACTCCCATTTCTTGGGCAATGTTTGGTCTAGTATAGACCATAGCATATAGAAGACTACCAACTACACTAGCATAAGGTACTTTACTCATGTCCTCCACCTCACTAGGAGATTTTGGACAATCATCTACAGATAACTTTGTTCCCATAGAAACAAGAACACATAATGGTCTACAATTTTCCATGCTAAATGTGTCCAACACATACTTCACACTCTTACTCTGACTCAACCAAAGTTTTTTGTTAGACCCATCTCTACTCATTTCCATACCCAAGATGTACCTCACTACCCCAAGATCTTTCATCTCAAACTGTGTTGACAACTAAGATTTAAAATTAGAAATAATACCCTTACCCTTCCCAAATAGCAACATATCATCAACACATAATGCAACAATAAGAAGGCAATCATTTTCAACTCTAAAATAAACATAATGATCTGATTTTGATTTACAAATCTAATTGACAACACAAAGGCATCAAACTTAAGGTACCACATCCTAGGACATTGTTTCAAACCACATAGAGACTTCTTTAATTTGTAAACCAAAGATTCTTTACCTTTAACAATGTAGTAGTCAGGCTATGACATATAAATCTCTTCCTCCAAATCACCATGAAGGAAAATTGTCTTCACATCCATCTGTTCTATCTCAAAATCATATGATGTAAAGAAAGATAATAAAAGCCTAATGGATGTCAACTTTGCAATAGGAGAGAATATTTCACTATAACCTATTTTGTAGTGCCTCTCCCATTTGACTTTTGTAAGTCATCCTGATGGATGCACTCTTGCTGATCTTTTGTTGTGATGGATCATGATTGTGACCCTGAGTGGTCTACACCGTTGAGGTGTTTGGATTTATGTTTCTTTATCAGTTGCGTTGATTATGCTTTTGACTGATCTTTGAGATTTTGATGTGGTATTTGGTTCATTGAGGTTTGTGCCAGTGATTACCAGGATCGATGTGGTATCATGAGGTTGTTTTGTGATTACCTTGAGATGTGTGCAGAGATTGCACTGTGTACTATTACCATGCTACACTGGACTAGGTTCCTGTAGCAGTGGTTAGTCATGTTTATGACTGTGTTCATTTATGTGTTTTAAGTGCCTTATTAAATGCATTAATGATTAGAAATGGATTATTCTAGTTGGATTCTTTGGTTATGTGCTGCGAACATCTATCTTGTTATATTTTTTATTAGAGAGATATTTGTTACTCATGTTATGTTTTACATTTGAGATGACCTGAGGGTCAAATGTTACTCTTTGATTCCAGTATCATAGATATTAGACTACTATGTTGTTCAGTCAATCATATTGCATGATGATGCCATTTTGAGATGACAGTGTGTTTTATGATGTTATCTGGTTATTTGGTATTTGGACATACCTCTAATTTTGTTATGTGATGGATTTAATGCTATGGTTATTTACTTCATTCCTGCGTTGCTATGCCTTTTGTGAACGTGAGTGATGTAAATAGATTATTTTAATATAATTAAATAAATGGTTAAATTAGGTGATTTAATGCATTTATTGCTTCGGCTTTATTATTATATGCAATTGCACTTGATCATGTTGTTTAGTGTGCAGGATTATATCCCGGGCAGTGGCACATGGAGTTAGTGATTCAGCCGTTCATATTTTACCAATGTCTCCTTTGTATGGTCGACGTATCCTTAATTAAATGTTTAATTTAAACCTTTCGGTGATTATTAAATCCGAACTCATTTGCATTATGTGATTAGACCAGTAAGCGTGTCTGTGCATTTAGAGGTTTGCATTGTCGCAAAAGTTGTTAAGGTGATTTTTGTGTTTTTGGGTTTTCGGGTTTTTAATTGATTTATTTTAATTTCTGGCAGCTTTGCCATAGATGAATTCTTATTTATAGGAATAGCCTGTTTTCGTTTGGGTCGATTCGGGGTTTAACTAGATTGGCTGGTAAATGCCCTAATCGATTATTCACCCGAAAAGTGAATAAGTATCCAAAGAGGAATTTAATTCCTCACTTCTCACTTTCAAATTGGAAAGTTGGAGAGTAAAACCCAAAACCCTCTTCATGAGGATTTACTGTTTTGTTCGTTGTGGGAGCTATGGGTGTGGGATCATCGCGAGGTTGGGCTCTTTGGATCCAGCTTGGGGAAACCTTGGATTGCCGCAATTTTCAGCTACTTCTGCGAGATATTTATTTTATGGTTCAGATTCCTGTTTTGCCCTTTTGGCTGTGAGGTAGGGCTTTCTCGTTTTATTGTTTCTGCTCCGTTTCAGCTTCTGTTTTTGGTAGTCATTTGTTTGGAGGCTGAGAACTAGTGTTCCCCTCCGTTTCTGTATGCTAGTTCTACCCAGTTGGGCGGGTATGAACATTTCTCTATTTTTTGAGATGAGGGTTTGGGATTTTGCACCGTTATGCTGGCCGTTTTTGCATACGATGTCCATTTTCATTTATTTTTGGATTTTTGGGGTTTTTGAACCCAAAGGCCAAATGGGTTTTAATTTTGTAGTTTTCCAAATTTTTGGGGGTTTTACCTCGTTTTGCGTGTCGCCCTGTTTTCTTGAATTTTCTTGGCACAATGTGGGTCGTGGATCTGGATGATCTGTTTGGATATCAGTCAGACCACTATTGCACTTTTTGTTGCATTGGGATGCGTGTTGCATCCATACTCCCGACGTTGTGTTTGGTTGAGTGATTTTATACCTATTATGGTTTCTTTTGGACCTTTGCTTTTGTCTCATGAGCACTAGGATTTGTGTAGAATTCATACTCTCAGATTGAGGCCGGTTGAGTAAGTTCATGACTGTTGGTCTTATTGCATCATTGGGATTCGTGTAGAATCCATACTCTCAGATTGAGGCCGGTTGAGTGATTTCATGGTGTATGATTTTTTTGGCTTTGGGATTCGTGTAGAATCCATCTTTCCCATGTTGCTTTCAGTGGGGTGTTTTCTTTGCATTATGTTCTCATTCCTGTCCTTGTGTTATGATCTTCGTGATGGTGGTGCACCACACATGAGTATGTGTGCGTACATTTGTTGGGTGACTTGCAAGGCCCAATCTTCCGTGGATTTATCGAAAGTTATGATCATTGGGGTTGGGATGGGAGTATGCATGCCCACAGGCACTTGTTGTAGGATGAGCATGGGTAGGGTAGGGTAGGATCTGGAGGGGGCTTCTATCTCACAGTCCGACGATCATGGCGTCATGGGTTGGCAGAGGAAGCTTTATATAAGTGATAACTAAATAAAATGTGTGATTGTTAATAAAACTTAAGATAAGTAAAATGTGTGAGCACCCGATTAAGTTCGAGGACACAACGCGTGAGCACCCATTTAAGTTTGAGGACACACGATCCGAGCTTGGGCTTTTTGATGCCAAGCGACTCTCCATGATGTCAACCCCTACTTAGTAGCCTTTTGAGTGTCTGACCAGGACCTGTACTCCTTGCATTGTCTTAGGTCCTTGGTTGCAGCCATCATACTGTCTGGCGTGAGTGTTAGCCATGGATGTTGTGTTTTATGTGTGTTTGTGGTTGGATCATTATCTCCATCAGCATGGCGGGTGTGGACCTATCGGTGCCACGTGGTTGGGAGGCGTAGCTACCTTCACCACTACTAGGGACTGGTGTACAAAGACAATCTCTTATCCTAGTGCGACCGTTGCTGGATGTTTTCACTTGGTACTTCGGGTTTCAGAGTATGCTTTCTTGTGATTTATGCTTTCATTGGAATGCTTGGATATCATGTTTAGATGATGTTAGTTTATTTGACGCATTCCCTTATCATGATGATTAGTATATAATTAGATGATGTTATTTGATTTAGTAGTATATCTGTTGCTTATTGCTGTTTAGCATGTAATAGGAGATGTTATCTACTGTAGGATTATCTTATGCTTTACTGCTAGCATGTTAGATTTCCTTATGCTTATATTGTTGCATGTTTTAGTAGTGACATCCCTATTACGACAGTACTGACGATCTGGTCAGTGGCTTGGGATGTTACGCGCAGGGGATGGCTAGGATCCACGATGGTCTTATGATGCTATTGACGGTTGGGAGGAACCATGTACTTAGTTTGGTTGTATTGTTCCTGAGATGTATTTCTGTTCATTGCGATGTTACTTTTGTTCTCTGCAATGCTTATTTCCAGTGTGTTCTTTGCTGCTGCAGTTTAGATGGTTTGGTGTTCTTCATTCTGTGTTGTTCTTGCACTCGAGTGTTCATTCCTCGAGCCTTGGTGGATCCGGTACTCCCTAGTGTGGAGGTTTTTTGCTCTATTTTGGTCCTTTTTGCTTCTGGGAGTGTTTTCGTGTTTCTATGGGCGACATTTGTTCAGCATTGTGCGACACTAATAAAGTATCGCACGCCCATAGAAAGAATGTCGTACGACACTGATAAAGTATCGCATGCATTACTGGAGAAGTGTCGTACGACACTGGAAGAGTGTCGCACGGCTTTATGAGAAATGTCGCGCGATACTTTTCCAGTATCGCACGCCTTCTTGAGAAGTGTCGCCCTCCCTTAGTAAAAAGTGTCGCCCTCCAATCTTTTTGAGAGTGGTTTTGGATACCTTTTTGGGCGTTCTTCGACCCTATGCTATTGCATTTTGAATTCTGTCGGTTTCTCTTGAAATCGAGTTTTCGTGTTTCTGTTTTAGTCTCTTGGGGTTTAAAATATATTGTTTAAGTTGATGTATATTTTAATTCCTTATACTTAAGATATATTTTAATATATGCGACAAATCGTTTGAGATAGATTTCAGACCTCTCGGAGATAAGTTATGGATTCTAGGAAATTTCAGGGCTTCAGAAATCTAGACTTAGCCAATTTTCAGGGCTTCAGGATTTCAGGCTTAGCCAGATTTTGGGATTCTGCATTTTACCCCAGCTTGGTGTTTTGTTGATGAGTGGTTTTTTCTTGTGCCCTCATCATGTGCGTTGTTGTTGTTGGCTTTGTTTGGGTGTGTCGGTTTGGTAGTGGCGTTTGGAGATTCGTTGGTTGCCGGGATTGTGTTGAAGTCTTCCATTGCGATCATTGTGATCCCTATATGATGTTGTCATGTGCATTCATACTTGTAAAAAAAAATATCTTGGCTTGATTTGAATCCTTGTTTCCAAGGATCTCCAGGCGGGGGGCATTACATAAGTTGACGTATATTTTAATTCCTTATACTTAAGATATATTTTAATATATGCGACAAATTGTTTGAGATAGGTTTCAGACCTCTCGGAGATAAGTTATGGATTCTAAGAAATTTCAGGGCTTCAGAAATCCAGACTTAGCCAATTTTCAGGGCTTCAGGATTTCAGGCTTAGCCAGCTTTTGGAATTTTGCATTTTACCCCAGCTTGGTGTTTTGTTGATGAGTGGTTGTTTCTTGTGCCCTCATCATGTGCATTGTCGTTGTTGGCTTTGTTTGGGTGTGTCGATTTGGCAGTGGCGTTTGGAGATTCGTTGGTTGCTGGGATTGTGTTGAAGTCTTCTGTTGCGATCGTTGTGATCCCTGTATGATGTTGTCATGTGCATTCATACTTGTAAAAAAAAATATCTTGGCTTGATTTGAATCCTTGTTTCCAAGGATCTCCAGGCGGGGCATTACATATTCCCTCTACTTAAGATTACCCCTTTGTAACCAATCTAGCTTTGTACCTTTAAACACTACCATTTGCAAAAAAATTCTTCTTGAACACCCATTTTCTACCAACAAGTTTCTATCCTTTAGGAAAAGGTACAAGGTCCCAAGTTTTGTTTTTCTCCAATGAAGCCATCTCATCATCCATGGCCTCAATCTAGGAACCTACATCTTCCCTATCTAAGGCCTCTTTCATAGATATAGGCTCATCAATGTTAGTAATCAAAGCAAAGGCACAACTAGAATCTAACATAGAATAACCAAACCTTTCTAGTTTCTTTCTTACTCTCATGCATCTCCTCAAGCACCGAGGTTGAGGTTGTTCTTCCTCTTCTTCTAAACTATTAGAACTACTAGAGCTCTCTTCATCATTAGACCCAACATGGTCTTTCTGTTCAGTCTTCTCAGGTATAGGAGGTAATGAAACAATATCTTCTTTCTTCTCTTTTTCAACTAGTTGTAGCACAATAGGAGAAGATGTTTTCTCTCTAAAAATAACATTTCTACATTGCAATACCTTACTAATCGCAAGGTCCCAAAGCTTGTATCCATTCACACCAACACTATATCTAATGAAAATACATTTGATAGCTTTGTTTTCCAACTTAGATCTTTTCTTCTTTGGAACATGTGCATAAGCTTCACAACCAAAAACATGAAGATATCTAATTGAAGGATTCTTACAAGATCACACCTCCATGGGTGTCTTACCAACAAGGGCTAATGCAGGAGATCTATTAACTAGATAGCAAGCAGTGGCCATAGCTTCAACCAAAAACCTTTGTTCAAGACTAGCTCCACTAAGCATAGATGTAGCCATCTCCATCAGTGTCCTATTCATTCTTTCTATAAATCATTTTTTTGTGGGGTATAAGGAGTTTTCTTATGCCTCTCAATACATCATTCTTTACAGAACTATTCAAACTTTGCTAAGAAAAGTTCACCACCATTGTCAATTCTCACACACTTAATCTTCTTAATAGTCTGATTCTCTACAAGGACTTTAAATTCTTTAACCAACTAAAGAATCTTGTCTTACTTTTCAGGAAATAAATCCATGACCTTCTACTGTAATCATCTATGAATGATACAAAAATAGAGAGTTTGAGATTGAAGGAACTTTTATAGGACCAAATACATTAGAATGAATAAGATCCAAAACATCAAAAGATTTGTGATAACTAGAGTACAATTGAACATGATTTTTTTTACCATAGACACAATGTTCGTAGAAGTCAAACTCAAGATTGCAATCATTTAACCCCTCAATAAGGTTCTTGTTTTTTAGAGTTTTGAGACACTTCTCACCAATATGGCCAAATCTCACATGCCACAACATTTTCTTTTCTATAGGAAGATTTCCTTCCAATGTGTTTGCACCCTTAGGTACATGTGTTGCATTACCATTAGAAACAATAACCACAATCTTCTTTACTACTCATTTAGATGGTGGGGATGAAGTGATAGATGCTCTCTTATTTGAAACAGAAGAACTATTGCACTATGAAATGCATGCATCAAACTAAAACATAGTACCTCTCCTAGTACCCTTAACAAGCACTATAGTTCCTCTCATCATCTTACATCCATCTTTAGAAAAAACAACTTGCACACCTACATCATTCAACATTCTTATAGCTAATAGGTTTCATGCCAAACTAGGGATGTGCATTACCCTATTGATCCCGTTTACTCATCCATCAAGGAATCTAATAGTGATCTATCCTCATCCAACTATCTTTAGGTAAGAATCATCACCCAAGTACACCTTTCCACCATCAAAAACTTCATACTTTGAGAACTAGCTTTGATGAGAGGTCATGTGGAAAGAAGCACCTGAGTTTATCGACCACACATCATTAGATGCATGTGCTGCCAAGGTTGCAATTAAAACATTGCCATCTTCTTGAGATTTTTTTGAACCTAAATTTGAGTCCTTCTTTGTCATGTCCCCTTTTCAAATAATTAAAAAATAATAATCTTTGCTAAGACAAGCAGGCCCAAGAAAGTGAAGTTTCGGAAAAAGGGAGTTAATCTTTGGAAACCGTTGGACTAATAAATGATAATTATTATTAAAATATGTTTCATTAACCTCTCTTGGACGTGAGTTATAGTTATGCCCTTTTTAAAGAGGTTTGGAGGCATTTTGGGGGGATTCCAGACTTGATTTTCACTCATTCTTTGTTATTCTTCAGAGGCTGCCAAACCTGTGGAGAAGGAGACCCAAGAACGGGAGTTTGCAGGTTTCCAGGAAGGCTAAGGACGGGAGTTTGAAGCCATTCCATGTGCATGCTCATACAGAGTTTGCCTTTGTGCTGAACAGTGCAGATTTGTGAGTTTCCGGGTGTATTTTTGTAAGAGTTTGGTGTTTCCGGTTGAGTATTTCATATCAGTTTTGGTTGCTGCTGTATTTTATACTTTAAGCTGTTAAAATAGAGCTGAATATACATATTGGGACGTGATTAAACTTCTGAGATAGATTATTAGTGTTCTTGTGATGTTTCCGAGCATATTTTGTGCTATTTCGGGAGCCCGATGAGCATAGTTTTGGTCCTACATTTTCGAGCTGTTGTGTAAAGGCTATATGGATCTGGAAATATCAATTTGTAGGCTGTTATGCTGCTGAAAGTTTTGTAAAAATTTCCATTTTCAGATTCATTAATAATTTGTGAAGTTGTGAAGCTTTTAGCACTATTTTCAACATACCCGATTTGGGGTTTCTTAAGGAATTTGGTGGATCTTTGTGATAGCAGTTGTTTGATTTTAAAGATCTGATTAGAGGTTGGAAATATCATGAAAAATCAGAAAAGGGACATTTCAGTGGTATCAGAGCCATGATCTTGCCAGCCTGAGGGTTTGTAGAAGTTGCAGGTCAGTTTTGACAACTACCCAGATATTGCATTTCAGTTTTGAGAACTACCCAAATCTTGCATGTCATAATTTATGATTGCATGTTGCTTCTAATCAGCTGCATGTAAAAATTTATGGTTGCATGCTACTTCTAATCATTTTTATGTTAGTTCTTGGTGAATTTGGTGGTTGTAGAAGTTTGCATGTCAATTTTGACAACTACCCAGATCTTGCATGTCATAATTTGGTGGTTGCATGTTGCTTCTAATCAGTTGCATGTCCAAATCTATGGTTGCATGCTACTTCTAATCATTTGCATGTTAGTTCTTGGTGCTTGAAGAAGTTATATCCTATTTGGGTTACACTCTACTTTATCCAGAATGGACAGGTATAGTACAGAGTCTCAGAGGGAACGATCTTGGACAATTGATAGCCAGAGTCAAAATAGTAGAAAGGATGGTTATTTAGACATTCGAGATAAACTTATGAAAATAAGCCATGACATGTCTAAACAGTTGGTTGAGCACCACCGTATAAATGACATGTTATCTGACCCAGCTAAGGTGGATAAGTTGACTGGATTTGTATTTGGCAGATTTTCTCACAGGACAGATGACACAATTCCCAAGAACTTGCATGAGGAGTTTGAGAAACTAGCTGATAGCCAGGTAGTGGTCTCAGATTCTACTTTGCCACAGGAGGTGGTGGGAAAGGATATTACACAGATTGATAGTAACAGTCAACTTGATACTCAAATTGAGACAATTGTTTACAGGTTGTCAAAGGGTGATGCCACAGGTATTCAGGATGGTATAGTTACAACAGGCAGTGACTACAGTGTAGTGGGTTCAGATGATGATTATGAGGATGTTGTTGTGCAGGATGGTGAGATACCTAGTAGAGATGAGCAGACATTGAGCATTCATGAATTTGCTGAGAAAGAGTACCAGGCGCAGTTAGATGCTTCATCACATGAGGTTGAGGCAGGTAGTACTTCACATGATTTATCCCGCCAGCTGAAGGTGAGTGAAGATAGTATTGTGACTTCATTACCTTATCATGACAGGTATGTGGAGTTAGTTGGTATTGGTCATATTACTCAAGTGAGGAGTTTGCTTGAGTTACCAGTTGATTCTAGTTTACGGATATGGACACGAGATTGTTATATTGGTGTTTGGGATTCAGTTGACTGGAGATCTTTAACACTTTTTGGTCACAGTGTTTGTTTGGGTGCTATCATGGATTTGATTAGCAGATTACACGGTGTTGTCTTTTCTTGTGCCAGTATCTTGTCTGATGTTGGTATTAGTTTTTATACACCGGTGTTGGGCTTTGTTCATATATCCAGTCGACCATACTTGCTGGAATGTGTTGATGATCTTTCATATTTGGCAGTGTGTATAGATGAGTCCCAGGATCATATTGGCATCGATGACATCCAGGAGGATGTAGTGGGCAATTTTGAAGACTTAGTTTCTTTGGGTACAGAGGAGTTGGACAGCAGTGCTACAAATTTTGATACTCTGTATGTTGATATGAGCTTTAGAGTTGATTCACAGGACATGGATGGTAATACTCTAGAGACTAGTAACTTTGAGGATACTCCTTTAGACAGTGCATCAAAGGAGGTTTGTAGGAGACAGTCAAGCCAATGCCATCATGTGTCTAATCAGTTGAGAGTTAGTGACCGAGACATTGCTATCACTTGCCAACATTTTGATGCTGCTCGTCAATTATTAGCAGTTTATGGATGGGGTTCTCCTACTAGTGATGAGCAAGAAGGAAGTTATCTTTCCTTGACAGAGATCCACTCTTTATGGGAGGCTATTCAGATTTTGAGATAGAATTATATGCAGTTGGTAGCTGATAGAGATTATCTTATGGAGTGGGGTAGTACAACATATGATGCATTGTTGGCCAAGGAAGATGAGGTGAGTGAGCTTACTGAGCAGCTTGAGGTGACTTTTGAGATTCTTGAGAGTACACAGTTGGCTTTCAAGGAGTCACAGTTTCATTTGGCTAAGGTGACCATGGAGTTAGAGCGACTACAGTCTTTATCTGATTCTATACAGTCACAAGCTATGGTGTTTGGTGATTCGAGGATGTCCATGACTGAGATTGTCAGAGACAATGGAGATGGGGATGCATCCATCCTTGATACTAACATTGGCATATCAGGTTCATTCCCACTAGAGTCAGGTTTAGTTGAGTTGGGTATTGTAGCAGATTATTGTATGCCTGACAGGGTGGCAGCCTCTAGTACTGAAGGCACAGAGACTAGAGATGTATCAAAGGTCATGTGTGATGTTGGTGAGTCGACAGTTGGCATGGTTCCTGATAGTAATACTACTCCCTTGGTGATATCTTTGGAGGTAGTAGTCAGTTCCAACATGGTTGATGATCAATTGCAGTTAGTTTCATCTGGATTACAGTCTGAGCCACTGACTGAGATTGGCGCATTCTATCGGCATTACACTGTGAGGTACGCTCATCAATTTACCTTTGATGACCATGTTGATGAGATTATGATACAGAGATGTACTTTGGTTCCTAGTGCTTATCATCAATTATGGAATAGTTTGATGCCTCGAGATGAGAGTTGTGATGGGCATGACATGGCAACAGGTTTTGTAGTTGATAGCTTGATAATACATGACTTAGAGCAGGAGTTTTGGAGTGATGCTTCAGCAAGTGTTGTTATTGATTCTACTCCTTTGGCTATGACATCTCCTGACTTAGCTAGTGATCAGTCACAGTGGGTTGTATCACTTGTTCATGGTGAGTTGTTGACTGAGGTTGGTTTTTTTAATCAACATTATATTGCAAGGTATGTACATCAGTTAACAATTGATCCTTATGCTGAGGAGTTGATGGCAGGAAAATTTGGTTTGGGTTCCATTTCTTGTTGTTTATCTTGTGATGGCTTTTCACCATCAGGGGTGCATGGGAGTTATGGTTATGAGACAGTGGCCAATGATCTACAGAGTTGTGTTGACTGCAGGAGTTGTATAGTGTGTGGATTCTCCATACTTGGTATAGTTTCATTTGAGAGCATTCACCATTGTTGCAGAGTTGGATTGTACATTCCATATAGGCCAGTGGAATGCATTGATGGTATTTACTATGTTGGTAGTCCACTTTACTTGGGTTTTGATATTCTAAGAGTTTGTGTCTCATGGGTTTTTGACTGTGGTAATGGTGATTTTGGAGTTTGGTTGAGCTATAATTGCCAGTTTGATTATGGATTCCTCTTGGTCATATTGCAGAGGATCTTGCAGGAGTCTGTGTTAATTGGTAGTAGTATAGTTCATGACTACATTTGGGATCCAGGAGGATTGATTGGTTTATTGTTCAGCCATTGCTTGAGGACAAGCAATGTTTGGGAGGGGAGGACTTGTCATGTCCCCTTTTCAAATAATTAAAAAATAATAATCTTTGCTAAGACAAGCAGGCCCAAGAAAGTGAAGTTTCGGAAAAAGGGAGTTAATCTTTGGAAACCGTTGGACTAATAAATGATAATTATTATTAAAATATGTTTCATTAACCTCTCTTGGACGTGAGTTACAGTTATGCCCTTTTTAAAGAGGTTTGGAGGCATTTTGGGGGGATTCCAGACTTGATTTTCACTCATTCTTTGTTATTCTTCAGAGGCTGCCAAACCTGTGGAGAAGGAGACCCAAGAACGGGAGTTTGCAGGTTTCCAGGGAGACCCAAGAACGGGAGTTTGCAGGTTTCCAGGAAGGCTAAGGACGGGAGTTTGAAGCCATTCCATGTGCATGCTCATACAGAGTTTGCCTTTGTGCTGAACAGTGCAGATTTGTGAGTTTCCGGGTGTATTTTTGTAAGAGTTTGGTGTTTCCGGTTGAGTATTTCATATCAGTTTTGGTTGCTGCTGTATTTTATACTTTAAGCTGTTAAAATAGAGCTGAATATACATATTGGGACGTGATTAAACTTCTGAGATAGATTATTAGTGTTCTTGTGATGTTTCCGAGCATATTTTGTGCTATTTCGGGAGCCCGATGAGCATAGTTTTGGTCCTACATTTTCGAGCTGTTGTGTAAAGGCTATACGGATCTGGAAATATCAATTTGTAGGCTGTTATGCTGCTGAAAGTTCTGTAAAAATTTCCATTTTCAGATTCATTAATAATTTGTGAAGTTGTGAAGCTTTTAGCACTATTTTCAACATACCCGATTTGGGGTTTCTTAAGGAATTTGGTGGATCTTTGTGATAGCAGTTGTTTGATTTTAAAGATCTGATTAGAGGTTGGAAATATCATGAAAAATCAGAAAAGGGACATTTCATTCTTCCTTGTTGGCTATTTATAGTCTTTATGGAAGTTCCCAATCTTATCACAATTCCAACATTTTTCCTTTGACTTCCTAGGAGTCTTTGATTTTCCATGGGATTTGGATCTACCTTTTCTAGACTTGTTATCATTTTTCTTCCTCTGTCATTGGTCTGCCATGACCGACAAGAGCTTCCTTCATTGAATTTGAAGACTTTCTCCGCATCTCCTTAGATAATAGTGAGGTCACCACATCATCCATTATGAAAGTGACTAAAGTACTTCCAAGAGCCATCACAAGATGGTCCCATGAATCTGGTAAGGAACATAACAAGGTCATACATCGATCCTCCTCCTCTATCTTGACACTAGATGATGTCAACTATCTAATTAGTAAATTAAAAGCATTTAGATAATCTATAACAAATCATCCTTCCTTAATTCTTAGAGAATACAACTTCTTCCTTGGGAACAACTTGTTCACCAAAGATTTGGCCTGATACATAGACCCAAGCCATGTCCACAAACTATTTGCAGTCTTCTCATCAAGAACATTAAGGAGAATTGAATAAGCTATATAGAGTCTAATGAGACCCTTAGCTTTCCACTCCTTCAGATCCCAATCTACTTGAGATATTGTTGTAGATCTCACATCAAGTGAAGTTGCTGCCCATAGATCACAATCTTCAAGCAAGTCTTCCATCCTGAGTTTCCACAACTTGAAATTACTGCCATTAAATTTCTCCACCTCCATTTTTCCGTACGATGAACTAGCCATCTCAATTTGCAAATAAGAGTCAGAATGCTTTGCACAAAACTTCCACTCAACTTGATATTAGCTCAAAAACCCCTACGCAACAACTAGGATCAAAAGTTGATCAAGCTTTGATACCACTTGTAAGGAAACTCAGGTGCAAAAATAGCTTCCTACACTAATCCCTTAAGAAAAATATTGTGCAAATTCCTTTTAAGTTCTTACAGTTTTAAATTTGATAGTATGTAAACAATAATATTGCAGTTAACCATGAACATAGAAAAAAGATAGAGAAAGAAAATACATAAACAAAAAGATATGCTGGTGGGAAAAAACCTTTCGGTAAAACAACCCCACCCCTCCAAAAGAAACACAATGTATTATCTTAAACACAAAGGTTGCAACACAGTTGCAGTGCAAGTTCTTTTAGGACACAAAAGACTAATCTAGTAGTAACCAACAATACACTTTTCACTCTCTCCTATATGCAACCCTAAAAATACTTATATAATACACTTTCCATTTTAGGGAAACTTCCAAAGAACAATTTTATTAGGGTTTTACCATTCTCCAAAAAAGTAGGAGCACTAGATGGAGACTTGAGTGTATAGTACTCAATAATCAATTGCTACATGTCTTCATGTCGTCACCCATCATCAAATCTTCCACAGATAGCTCTTATATGCCATAGGAATCTATCATAACCATTTTAGTCATGATCTCCTTATAAATAATTCAAGATGCTGACACATGCAAGTGGAGTGACACATCAACATGCCAACTAGACATGTACACTCACACTTAATTACATTATTTAAAAAAAAAACCATTTACAAAAAAAAAAATAAGAATAGGAATTATCCAATCTTGAGACACCTTATTCCTAATATCACTGAGTTGGTAGGTTGATAAGATAAGGGATACTCTAACTAATCAACTTTAACAAGAGGATTGGAGTCAATATCCACCTTAGCCACAAAGACCTAAAATAGCTCCACCATCACTAAACCAAGATTCATTTTGTGTGGATAAGGGTTTAGTTACTCCTCTCCCTCTAAGTAATAAAGAACAAGTGCAAGCCAAACATGAAATAGAGCTAATGGATGTCAACTTTGCAATAGGAGAGAATATTTCACCATAATCTATTTCCTCTACCTATGATTACCCCTTTGCAACCAATCTAGCTTTGTAACTTTCAACACTACCATTTGCACAAAATTTCTTCCTAAAAACCCATTTTCTACCAATAGATTTCCATCCTTTAGGAAAAGGTACAAGGTCCCAAAGTTTTTTTTAATCCAATGAAGCCATCTCATTATCCATGGCCTCAATCTAGGAACATACATCTTCCATATCTAAGGCCTATTTCATAGATCTAGGCTCATCAATGTTAGTAATCAAAGCAAAGGCACATCTAGAATCTAACATAGAATAACAAAACCTTTCTAGCTTCTTTCTTACTCTCGTGCATCTCCTCAAGCACTAAGGTTGAGGTTGTTCTTCCTCTTCTTCTAAACTATTAGAATTACTAGAGCTCTCTTCATCATTAGACCCAACATGGTCTTTCTATTCAGTATTCTCAAGCATAGGAGGCAATGGAACAACATCTTCCTTCATTTCTTTTTCATCTAGTTGTAGTACAATAGGAGAAGATGTTTTCTCTCTAAAAATAACATTTCTACTATGCAACACCTTACTAGTCACAGGGTCCCAAAGCTTGTATCTATTCACACCAACACTATATCTGATGAAAATACATTTGATAGCTTTGTTTTCTGACTTAGATCTTTTCTCCTTTGGAACATGTGCATAAGCTTCACAACCAAAAATATGAAGATGTCTAATTGAAGTATGTGTCTTACCAACAAGGGCTAATGTAGGAGATCTATTAACTAGATAGCAAGAAGTGGCCATAGCTTCAACCCAAACCTTTGTTCAAGATTAGCTCCACTAAGCATACTCCTAGCCTTCTCCATCAATGTCCTATTCATTCTTTCTATACCTCCATTTTTTTTGTGGGGTATAAGGAGTTTTCTTATGCCTCTCAATACCTCATTCTTTACAAAACTATTCAAACTTTGCTAAGAAAAGATCACCACCATTGTTAATTCTCACACACTTAATCTTCTTACTAGTTTGATTCTCTACAAGAACTTTAAATTCTTGAACCAACTAAAGACTTTTGTCTTACTTTTCAAGAAATAAATCCATGTCTTTCTACTATAATCATCTATGAAAGATACAAAAAATAGAGACTTGGAAATTGAAGGAACTTTTATAGGACCAAATATATTAGAATGAATAAGATCCAAAATATTAGAAGATTTATGATAACTAGAGTACAATTGAACATGATTTTGTTTACCATAGACACAATGTTTGCATAATTCAAACTCAAGATTACAATCATTTAACCCCTCAACAAGGTTCTTGTTTTTCAGGGTTTTGAGATGCTTCTCACCAATCTGGCCAAATCACATATGCCACAACATTGTCTTTTCTGTAGGAAGCTTTCCTTCCAATGTGTTTGCACCCTTAGGTACACATGTTGCACTGCCATCAGAACCAATAGCCATAGTCTTCTTTACTACTTATTTAGATGGTGAGGATGAAGTGATTGCTACTCTCTTATTTGAAATAGAAAGAACTATTGCACTAAGAAATGCATGCATCAAGCTAAAACATAGTACCTCTCCTAGTACCCTTAGCAAGCACTATAGTTCCTTTCATCATCTTACATCCATCTTTAGAAAAAACAACTTGTACACCTACATCATTCAACATTCTTACAGATAATAGGTTTCGTGCCAAACCAAGGATGTGCATTACCTTATTGATCCCCTTTACTTGTCCATCAGGGAATCTAATAGTGATTTGTCCTCATCCAACTATCTTTAGGTGAGAATCATCACCGAAGGACACCTTTACACCATCGAAAACTTCATACTTTGAGAACTAGCTTTGATGAGAGGCCATGTGGAAAGAAGCACCTGAGTTTATCGGCCACACATCATTAGATGCATGTGCTGCCAAGGTTGCAATTAAAACATTGCCATCTTCTTGAGATTTTTTTGAACCTAAATTTGAGTCCTTCTTCCTTGTTGGCTATTTACAGTCTTCATGGAAGTTCCCAATCTTATCACAATTCCAACATTTTTCCTTGGACTTCCTAGGAGTCTTTGATTTTCCATGGGATTTGGATCTACCTTTTCTAGACTTGTTATCATTTTTCTTCCTATGTCATTGGTCTACCATGACCGACAAGAGCTTCCTTCATTGAATCTGAAGACTTTCTCCGCATCTCCTTAGATAATAGTGAGGACACCACATCATCCATTATGAAAGTGACTAAAGTACTTCCAAGAGCCATCACAAGATGGTCCCATGAATCTGGTAAGGAACATAACAAGGTCATACATCGATCCTCCTCCTCTATCCTGACACTAGATGATGTCAACTATCTAATTAGTAAATTAAAAGCATTTAGATAATCTATAACAAATCATCCTTCCTTAATTCTTAGAGAATACAACTTCTTCCTTGGGAACAACTTGTTCACCAAATATTTGGCCTAATACATAGACCCAAGCCATGTCCACAAACTATTTGCAGTCTTCTCATCAAGAACATTAAGGAGAATTGAATAAGCTAGATAGAGTCTAATGAGACCCTTAGCTTTCCAATCCTTGAGATCCCAATCTACTTGAGATATTGTTGTAGATCTCACATCAAGTGAAGTTGCTGCCCATAGGTCACAATCTTCAAGCAAGTCTTCCATCTTGAGTTTCCACAACTTGAAATTACTGCTATTAAATTTCTCCACCTCCATTTTTCTGTACAATGAACTAGCCATCTCAATTTGCAAATAAGAGTCAGAATGCTTTGCACAAAACTTCCACTCAACTTGATATTAGCTCAAAAACCCCTATGCAACAACTAGGGTCAAAAGTTGATCAAGCTTTGATACCACTTGTAAGGAAACTCAGGTGCAAAAATAGCTTCCTACACTAATCCCTTAAGAAAAATATTGTGCAAATTCCTTTTAAGTTCTTACAGTTTTAAATTTGATAATATGTAAACAATAATATTGCAGTTAACCATGAACATAGAACAAAGATAGAGAAAGAAAATACATAAACACAAAGATATGCTGGTGGGAAAAAACCTTTCGGTAAAACAACCCCACCCCTCCAAAAGAAACACAATGTATTATCTTAAACACAAAGGTTGCAACACAGTTGCAATGCAAGTTCTTTTAGGACACAAAAGACTAATCTAGTAGTAACCAACAATACACTTTTCACTCTCTCCTATATGCAACCCTAAAAACACTTATATAATACACTTTCCATTTTAGGGAAACTTCCAAAGAACAATTGTATTAGGGTTTTACCATTCTCCAAAAAAGTAGGAGCACTAGATGGAGACTTGAGTGTATAGTACTCAATAATCAATTGCCACATGTCTTCATTTCTTCACCCATCATCAAATCTTCCATAGATAGCTCTTATATGCCATAGGAATCTATCATAACCATTTTAGTCATGATCTCCTTACAAATAATTCAAGATGCTGACAAATGCAAGTGGAGTGACATATCAACATACCAACTAGACATGTACACTCACACTTAATTACATTTTATAAAAAAAAAACCATTTACAAAAAAAATAATAAGAATAGGAATTATCCAATCTTGAGACACCTTATTCCTAATATCACTGAGTTGGTAGGTTGATAAGATAAGGGATACTCTAACTAATCAACTTTAACAAGAGGATTGGAGTCAATATCCACCTTAGCCACAAAGACCTAAAATAGCTCCACCATCACTAAACCAAGATTCATTTTGTGTGGATAAGGGTTTAGTTACTCCTCTCCCTCTAAGTAATAAAGAACAAGTGCAAGCCAAACATGTAAAAGAGCTAATGGATGTCAACTTTGCAATAGGAGAGAATATTTCACCATAATCTATTTCCTCTACCTATGATTACCCCTTTGCAACCAATCTAGCTTTGTAACTTTCAACACTACCATTTGCACAAAATTTCTTCCTAAAAACCCATTTTCTACCAATAGATTTCCATCCTTTAGGAAAAGGTACAAGGTCCCAAAGTTTTTTTTAATCCAATGAAGCCATCTCATTATCCATGGCCTCAATCTAGGAACATACATCTTCCATATCTAAGGCCTATTTCATAGATCTAGGCTCATCAATGTTAGTAATCAAAGCAAAGGCACATCTAGAATCTAACATAGAATAACAAAACCTTTCTAGCTTCTTTCTTACTCTCGTGCATCTCCTCAAGAACTAAGGTTGAGGTTGTTCTTCCTCTTCTTCTAAACATTTAGAATTACTAGAGCTCTCTTCATCATTAGACCCAACATGGTCTTTCTATTCAGTATTCTCAAGCATAGGAGGCAATGGAACAACATCTTCCTTCATTTCTTTTTCATCTAGTTGTAGTACAATAGGAGAAGATGTTTTCTCTCTAAAAATAAAATTTCTACTATGCAACACCTTACTAGTTACAGGGTCCCAAAGCTTGTATCTGTTCACACCAACACTATATCTAATGAAAATACATTTGATAGCTTTGTTTTATGACTTAGATATTTTCTCCTTTGGAAAATGTGCATAAGCTTCACAACCAAAAATATGAAGATGTCTAATTGAAGGATGTGTCTTACCAAAAAGGGCTAATGTAGGAGATCTACTAACTAGATAGCAAGAAGTGGTCATAGCTTCAACCCAAACCTTTGTTAGAGATTAGCTCCACTAAGCATACTCCTAGCCTTCTCCATCAATGTCCTATTCATTCTTTCTATACCTCCATTTTTTTTGTGGGGTATAAGGAGTTTTCTTATGCCTCTCAATACCTCATTCTTTACAAACCTATTCAAACTTTGCTAAGAAAAGCTCACCACCATTTTTAATTCTTACACACGTAATCTTCTTACTAGTCTAATTCTCTACAAGAACTTTAAATTCTTGAACCAACTAAAGACTTTTGTCTTACTTTTCAAGAAATAAATCCATGTCCTTCTACTATAATCATCTATGAAAGATACAAAAAATAGAGACTTAGAAATTGAAGGAACTTTTATAGGACCAAATACATTAGAATGAATAAGATCCAAAACATTAGAAGATTTATGATAACTAGAGTACAATTGAACATGATTTTGTTTACCATAGAAACAATGTTTGCAGAAATCAAACTCAAGATTACAATCATTTAACCCCTCAACAAGGTTCTTGTTTTTTAGGGTTTTGAGATGCTTCTCACCAATCTGGCCAAATCACATATGCCACAACATTGTCTTTTCTGTAGGAAGCTTTCCTTCCAATGTGTTTGCACCCTTAGGTGCACATGTTGCACTACCATCAGAACCAATAGCCATAGTCTTCTTTACTACTTATTTAGATCGTTAGGATGAAGTGATTGCTACTCTCTTATTTGAAACAAAAAGAACTATTGCACTAAGAAATGCATGCATCAAGCTAAAACATAGTACCTCTCCTAGTACCCTTAGCAAGCACTATAGTTCCTCTCATCATCTTACATCCATCTTTAGAAAAAAACAACTTGTACACCTACATCATTCAACATTCTTACAGATAATAGGTTTCGTGCCAAACTAGGGATGTGCATTACCCTATTGATCCCCTTTACTTGTCCATCAAGGAATCTAATAGTGATTTGTCCTCACCCAACTATCTTTAGGTGAGAATCATCACCCAAGTACACCTTTACACCATCAAAAACTTCATACTTTGAGAACTAGCTTTGATGAGAGGTCATGTGGAAAGAAGCACTTGAGTTTATCAACCACACATCATTAGATGCATTTGCTGCCAAGGTTGCAATTAAAACATCAGAAACTAAATTTGAGTCCTTCTTCTTCGTTGGCTATTTACAGTGTTTATGGAAGTTCCCAGTCTTATCACAATTCCAACATTTTTCCTTTGACTTTCTAGGAGTCTTTGATTTTCCATGGGATTTAGATCTACCTTTCCTAGACTTGTTATCATTTTTCTTCCCTCTGTCATTGGATCTAGCGTGAATGACAAGAGCTTCCTTAGTTGAATCTGAAGAATTTCTTTGCATCTCCTTAGATAATAGTGAACACACCACATAATCCTTTCTAAAAGTGACTAAAGTACTTCCAAGAGCCATCACAAGATGGTCCCATGAATCAGGTAAGGAACATAACAAAGTCATACATCGATCCTCCTCTATCTTGACACTAGATGATGTCAATTATGTAATTAGTAAATTAAAAGCATTTAGATAATCTATAACAAATTATCCTTCCTTCATTCTTAGAGAATACAACTTCTTCCTTAGGAACATCTTGTTCACTAGAGATTTGGTCTGATACATAGACCCAAGCCATGTCTAAAAACTATTTGTAGTCTTCTCATCAAGAACATTAAGGAGAATTGAATAAGCTAGATAGAGTCTAATGAGACCCTTAGCTTTCTGATCCTTGAGATCCAAATCTACTTGAGATATTGTTGTAGGTCTCACATCAAGTGAAGTTGCCTCCCATAGATCACAATATTCAAGCAAGTCTTCCATCTTGAGTTTTCACAACTCAAAAATATTGCCATTAAATTTCTCCACCTCTATTTTTCCATATGATGAACTAGCCATCTCAATCTAAAAATAAGAGTCAGAATGCTTTGGACAAAACTTCCACTCAACTTGATATTAGGTCAAAAAACCCTACCCAAAAACTAGGATCAAAAGTTTGTCAAGGTTTGATACCACTTGTAAGGAAACTCAAGTGCAAAAATAGATTCCTACACTAATCCCTTAAGAAAAGTATTGTGTAAATTCCTATTAAGTTCTTATAGTTTCAGATTTGATATTATGTAAACACTAATATTGCAGTTAACCATGAAAATAAAAAAAAGAAAGAGAAAGAAAATACATAAACAAAAAGATATGCTAGTGGGGAAAAACCTTTTAGTAAAAATACCCCACCCCTCCAAAAACAACACAATGTATTATCTTCAACACAAAGGTTGCAACACACTTGCAATGCAAGTTCTTTCAGGACACAAAAGACTAATCTAGTAGCAACCAACAATACACTTTTCACTCTCTCCTATATGCAACCCTACAAACACTTATATGATACACTTTCTATTTTAGGGCAACTTCCAAAGAACAATTGTATTAGGGTTTTACCATTCTCCAAAAAAGTAGGAGCACTAGATGGAGACTTGAGTGTACAATACTCAATAATCAATTACCACATGTCTTCACATCTTCAACCATCATCAAATCTTCCAAAGATAGCTCTTACACATCATAGGAATCTATCATAACCATTTCAGTCATGATCTCCTTACAAATAATTCAAGATGTTGACACATGCAAGTGGAGTGACAGATCAACATGCCAACTAGACATGTACAGTCACACTTAATTACATTATTTGCAAAAAAATACATTTACAAAACAGAAAATAAAAATAGGAATTATCCAATGTTGAGACACCTTATTCATAATAGCACTGAGTTGGTAGGTTGATAAGATAAGGGATACTCTGACTAATCAACTTTAACAAGAGGATTGCAGTCAATTGCTACCTCATCCACAATGACCTAAAATAGCCCTTCCATCACTGAACCAAGATTCATTTTGTGTGGATAAGGGTTTAGTTACTCATCTCCGCCTAAGTAATAAAGAACAAGTGCAAGCCAAACATGAAAAAGAGCCACAAAAAATACCCACCGATGAAGTGTCAAAGGAAGGGTAGATATATGAGGAACCTCAACAGACTTCCCAAGATATAGAGGTGAGAACCATGGACTTAATAGATATAGAGATGCCTAATGTGGATCTCTCACAAAAGGAGAAGACTCTAGAGAGGAGTGAAAAGGGAAAGTTATAGCAGTACAAGCTCCATCTTCATCTAAGGATAAATATTTGATGGAACATGCTCCAAGATGGTTAAGGAAAGAGGTAATAATTAGAAACAAAAGGTAGTAGTATTCTACTAAGGAAGAGGGAATGGAAAAATTAATTGAATCTCTCAAGAAGCTTGAGTCACCTATAGTTGATGCACGAACATTGGCCTTTATCATGAGTGATCATAATTAGGACTTGTTTTCCTATGTTGTTATCCCTCCCCCACATGTAGATATTGAGGATTTGACTCAAAAGATTATCAAATCAGGGAGGTCATGCTTAGAAAACCTACTATGGATATTGCCAAATTAATGGTCACTATGGGAATAAAAGAAGTGTTTAGGTTCTTAAATTGGATGAGACTAAGTTGATAAACCTTCAAATGTAGAATAAGATCCTAAGGGGATATCTGAATGAATTAGTTGGTCCATTGGATCCTAAAAATTTTGAAGAGACTTTAAGTGTGGTACTTGAGAAGAGGAATAAGGAGACTATGCAATTAGATCCATTTTTTAAGGCTTGTCAGCAATGGCAAGAAAGTTTTGAAGAGAGAGTTGTGCAAATCATACAAGAAAATCTTAAATTGCTACACCATATGCAAAATAATGTAGATAAGTTGGTTTCTATATTGAACCAAGATTTTGGGTTAATGGATTAAGTACATACCTGGGGTAAAGACTTGCAAGTGTTACAGTCAATCAAGGGTCAGAGGTATTAAATGTTGATGGATGTATATATAGTGGATGAGTTAGATAAAATAGATGATTGGATAGAAAAGATTGTGGATGGCAATAAAGTAATGAAAACATTACATGTGGATATTTATAAGCTGAAGGATCAAACCCAAGAGCAAATTTTGGAGGCAGATAAACATTATAGTGATGCTTGTTGAGATATTTTTGAAGATGATTCAAGGGATAAATTGATGATTTTAGAAGCATTTTTTGAATAGTTTTAGAAGACTTTTGAAGAAACTTCCACTAATGATGATATTTGACAAGAATTAAGACCAAAGAGGTATTGCTAGATTTGGATGTGAAACTGGGAGATTTTGTAAAGACTCACATCAAGGTGGGCAACTATAGGAAAAAAGTGAAGCTTTAGATTTTCTAGATGCAACCCAAGTCACTAAGGTTATAGAGAAATTCAAGGGAAAATACCTAGACATAGCTCTCGTATGAAGGGGAACAAAACCTAGAAGCTAGAATTTTAGTTTTGACACTTGGTAAAATTTTGCATTTTTTGGACCTTCTTTTGAGGTGCACAAGCTTATGAGCTTCTGAGGTGCATCAAAAGTTTTTGAAGAAGTTAGAGGTGTGCCAAAAATTAACTACCAGTTCTAAATTTAGAGCTTTCTATGCACCAAAAATGCATTTTAACAATAGTTTAACTCCTACGAACATCTAGTGAAGGTTGAGTTTCTATTTTTGGCACCTCTAGAGACTCCTACATCATCTAATGGATTTCTTATTCTTATTTTCTCATGCTTTATTTTTTAAAGATATGTAAACACTCATGCATCCATTTAATAATATAAATTAGGATAGAGTCCTACTTAGCACCAGTTAGACAATTACTTTGTACATAAATAGATTTGTTTTATTAGTTTAGACACATATGTTTGCATAAAGAGATCTCTCACTCTCAACACAAATTGAGGAGAAGATTTCTTATAAATTCAAGAATATGAAATGTATTCTAGACCATTATTTTGATGCAATAATATATGCTTTTGGTGTTCGCATTTGGAGTGTAGTTATTCTTTCTTGAATGTGTTATATTTTGTGAATGTATATTCATAAAGTGTAATGAAGAAAAGAGTTTTATTGTATTATTTTGATTGAGTTATCTTTTAATTTTGGTGTTTTCTATGGTTTTATGAATTTTGCTGACATACTTAGTTCAAGAAGAGATCTCCTTATTGTTCCTACATAGCTTTTTGTCTCACATGAGTGCACTTTCCATGGCCTTGTGATCTGATGAAAAGTGAAACATCTTATAATTACTAAATTCCCATTGATGATTGCATTAATGGAATTGAGGAAGCACTGCTCCTATTTTTATTTATACCTACCAATCTTTTCAAAGGCTTAATTCATAGACATGTTGTTTCCATAGCTTATGTTCATCAGGGATTTACTTTTCAAGTTATTTTCTTGAACTTCTTGTTACCCTACCTTCGTTATTTTGTTTTACAAACACTTGATTAATTTAGGAATTCATATAGTTGCATAGTTAAAAATTCATTCATTAAAAAAAAAAAACCAAAAAAATATATTTCTTTTTGTGTGATTATTCTTTCGAGATAGCAAGCAGATTCAAAATCTTTTTCAAAATTGGTCAGAACTAGCAAAGGCCTCCCTATGAGAAAATAGATTTATCTTCTATTGAGTGGATTCTAGTAGGTCACAAGATCACTCAGAACCTTAGAGTTGATCCTAGATTAGCTTTTCAAGTGAGGAGTTCGAAAGGATTCCTGCTATTAAGCATTGTGCAAAATGACAACTCAACAAGAATGAGAAGCCTAACAATAACTAAAAAAAAAGAACAATGAAAAAGAAGAAGAAAAGTAAGGAAAAAATGAAAAAGAAGTAGGGGAAAGGATAATATACTCATAAGATATAATATAATATAACTATATATCTCTCAAATTATATCTTTGGTAGCTTTTTCCTTTACCTTTTTGAGGTGTATATGTTTGCCTTGACACATGTGATTTAATTGATATATTTATTTGCATACTCATAAGATATAATATTATTTAGATCTACATATACATATATACATATGTATGTATGTGTATATATACATCTATATGTATATGCATATGTATATATATGTGTGTATATATATGCATACATGTGTACATATGTACACACACATATATGTATGTATATATGTGTGTATATATGCATATACACATATATTTACATATACATTTATACATACATACATACATACATACAGAGACACACAAATATATATATTTGTGTGTCTGTATGTATGTATGTATATATACATACATACACACATATGTATACATGTATACATATGTACACACACATATATGTATATATATACACATGCATACACACACATATATAAATATATACTATATATAAATATTCTCTAGATACAATTTAATACATATATTTTTTATCGGTGACACTGAATTTATTGACATTCAAGCCAACATGTGGCTTCACCATTCCTATCCTCGAAGCTATCTACCCAACCACAATCCATGCTACCCCACCCAAACAAAATTAGAAAAAAATTAGCACACAAGCTCCAAAACATAGCTGACCCCCCCAACAAACCATAGATGATGATACTATTTGCTATCGAGCTATTACATCAAAAAAATTCTAGGTCGCCTAGGCCATCACTTATTGAACCATTTGATCATTTCATCCATTGACAAATCTAGTATGATAGTGCCTACATTTCTTTTGGCCCTTTTAGATCCAACTTGTCTACACATTGGACATAATGAGTGTAGACACCTAAATTCGATTACACCGCTTTGGTAATCCTATTTAGCTATCTCTAATAGGCATCATTGATTAAATTCCTATTTAAATTAATCCTTTTGCCATCCCCTTGCTGATTAATTTAATTAATCATCTATAGTCCTAATTGATAAATCAAATAACCCATTATTTATCAATTAATCCTATTCTCCTATCTAATTCCAAAATCTCCATTTATTAAATAAATCTATTTGATAAATAAAACCCTCAAATCTAATAACCCCTAACTTATCCCTAATCCTCCATTTGGCCTAATCCACCCCATCCACCCATACTAACCTAGCTTAGCCACTAACTCACCCACCCTCATGAATGCCATCCACTTGCATATCTCTAACATCCTTAATCTAATCCTAACCCAAGCCTAATCTCTCCCCTAACCTTGTCACATTCCCTAAGTGAGCTTAAGACTTTCC
The DNA here is from genome assembly GCA_028749045.1 of Cupressus sempervirens. Lineage (NCBI taxonomy): Eukaryota > Viridiplantae > Streptophyta > Pinopsida > Cupressales > Cupressaceae > Cupressus > Cupressus sempervirens. The sequence goes on from CM053792.1 coordinate 826,135,720, forward strand.
TAAGCCAAATCAAAGTCTCCTCCCTCAAAATATCCCAACCATAAAACTTTATCCCAACCATAAGCCTTCAATGCTCTTACATGCCCTTAAAAGCTCTTACAAGCCATTATGAGGGCCATTTAAGGCCTTGAGCCTCCTTTGTTGACTCATCCTTGCCCTTTCCTCCACCCAATGACCCTGTGACATATGTCACGCTCGAGTTGGTGCTAAACAAGCACAATCCATGTGCTCCCCTTTGAGTGCATCTTAGCCTTCCATAAGCTTTCATCTCTCCTTGCATCTTAGCCATCGATCCCTCAAGCCTCTTGCCTATAAATTGAACCCCCTCCCTTCACTAAAATCATCCACCTTCCATGAAAAGTTATAATGCTATTTTGAGAGCTCATAAACTACCAAAATACTATTATAATGGCAAAATCTCTTCATGAATCCATTGTTGAAACCTTGTTTCACTCACTCCACCCATCCATTTGAAGTTTGAAGCATAACTTGTGAGCATACATTCCTACAATCAAGGGAAAATCCATTGCATCATTGTGTTATACCATTTGGAGCTTACCATTCTTGGTTTGCCTCCATTTTTGGTGATAAAAAATCAGTCCTATCATAAGTGTTTACTTGTTCTTAGTATTGAGAATGATTTTTATACATTAGTGTTCATGTTACCTACTAAAATAGGTGATACATTTTGGCATGCCTGGTGGGACCTCGCATATGGGTCAATCTAATCACATTTTTGGGTTTTTTATAATAAACTAACAAAACTAACATTGTTTTCTTACATTTGTTTGTGTTAGGTTTGCTGATTTTGTTGCAGGTACGTAGGTCACTTTTGGGAAAATGCACTCTGAGCCATCTCATCGCTTTCCATTTTTGAGACCTCAAAAAATCATCTTTTTTTGTGAACTCGTGACCTCAGGAATGCATTTTTGCAATGTAGGAATGAGGCCATTTGCTGGTAGGAATGTGAACCTGCGACAACGAGTTCGTAGTTTTTCAACAGACAACTACAACATGTCTTAAAACTTTCACTGCATCCCTGCTGACAAATCCTCCAGTAGGAACGTAGCTCAGAGAAACTAGGATTGTCATTCCTTCTTGCGAGAACGTAGCCTTGTCTTTTTTAACTCTATAAAGTTGTAATAAATTTAGCTTTCATGGGACTGTCATTCCTGCGTCACAAGAATGTTGTAAAATCACAAACCAGTAGGACCGCTCTGTTCAAAATGAGCTCCCTAGTTTTTATTTTATCTTCTGCCAATTTTTCCTCATTCTCGCGCCTTGGTAGGTCGGTAGGAACACATCCCCATGAAGACAAACTCCAGTGAGATCACAAACCTGCATTGCAGGAATGCTATCATCACGGGAATGCATTTTTTTGTATTTTCTCTGTGGGACTGCTGTTAGTTTTTGTTGGTTGAGTCTAATCATTGTCATTTCCCTTTACAAATTGAAAAAATGAACTTGTATGTCTAACAACCCCACAAATTAAACATTTTGTTTTGGAACTTAAAAGGAACAACTAAAAACTTTCAATTCCACATGCAACTTAAGCTAACTTAATTTTGAACACTTAGGAACTTCGTTAAGTTAACATAAACCAACAAAAAAAAATCAAATTAAGCAATTTTCATTTGGACTCACCATTTTTCTAACCTCCCATCATTCTAACCATTGGTTGCAATATCAGGACCATATATGGGGATGGGTCCACTTGAAAAAGGTGTTAAGTGTTCCAACTTGATTCTACTTGATTAGTTTTTTTTAAGGATTTGTCTTAACTTATAAGAATTCGTGAACGTCCACAAATCTAGATATGATCAATCACACTTCAAGTTTGGACCTTAAAATTGAACAAAAAATCAACTGACATGGAGGGCCTCCAGGTGCGTGCTTGAAATCGAATTCCACACATCTCTTTTTTGGGATTAAAATAAACTCAAATATCAATCTTGAATGCCTTAAAGAAAATCAATCGATACTTGACGTGGAGGGCCTTCGGGCGTGTGAGTTTATTTTTTTTGACCCTAAATCTTCTTGATGTATTCATTCTTCGATCGATTTTACTTTTTTTAATGCTTCAAGTTGGAATTGAACATTTGCATCCTAAACATGTGTTTTTACAAGGTCTAGATTAGAAAAACTTAAGCGTCAGTTGGAAAAGAATTCTGTCTTTTAGCCCAAGATCGTCGAATCCTCTCTCCCCTTGTTGTCTTTCGAGGCCATCTTGGGTGCATAAGATTAGGATCCAAAATCTTGTTTGAATTTTAGGAGGCCTGCTTGGGGATTTCATCACCCCTTGGGACAACCTCAACTCCAGCATTCCAACGGAGTATAAAGTTCGAGAGGTGAATCCAAAGACACCTCTCTTGGGATCAAGATTTTCTCACTTGGGCTAAGCCTCAAGGAACTTTATACCCTTGAGAAGTGAAAGAGGAGAAGTGGGTTACCACTCCTCTCAGCTGTGTGACATCTTTTCAGTTTCATCTACGAATTTGGGCCTCACGTACCTTGGGTATATCGAGGACTCCCTAGCTAAAGCCAACTGTCAACCTTGTAGACAACCATCTAGGGTGTTAATGTGTTTGAAGTGACTGATCGAAACATTTGTAGAACATACACACTCCTTCGTGCAAGTATCATATTCTGGGAATCAAAACTTCTATCTGGTTGTTCTTATCTATTGCTTGATATTCTACTCGTTGAATGAATGTTTGCCAAATGTGGTCAATCCTAGCCTAGGGCATACTTAGCATAGTCACTGCCTCTAGGAAAACCCATAGTTGTGATCTTACCCCTTGGAAATATCTCATGTCAAGCCATCCTAAGACTAAGTTTAAGAAGGCTAAGCTTCCTCAAATACTAGCCTACAAGGAAATCGAAGCAGAACATAAGAAGCATACCCCCAACCCTAGGATTGCCAAATTGGATCAGATTGAGAAAGATGGAGCTGAAGTAGCATTGTAAATAGAATGGGACTACAAAATCCAAAACCTAACCCTTTGACATGGTGTTAATATGAGCCTTATCGACAACTCTACTATTACTCATTCTAATTAGGTCCTTCCTTTTTCCACACACACTTACACACTTGTAGGTTTAGTCTCTCATCTAGGAATTGCACTATCCCATCTAAGCATTTGAAGTTAGTCCATCTCCTCTCATCTTAGGCTGTTGGAGAAAAATCCCCCACTTGCATTGTTAAAATCTTAGCATCATCTCCTCACTCATTTAGAAGCATTTTTATCACATCTCTCATCATCTTGAACATCCTCGAAACACAACACTTTGTTAGGAATAGGTTGCTTCTGGTGTCCCACATCACCTTGAGCCAAAGGTTAGGGTCACACCTTTTGCATCACCATCACATTTCCCGCATTCATATTTTAGGAACACATAAGCTTCTTGCACTTAGCATCATATCATTTGGACACCCTTAATATCATCCCTCATTGCATTTAGGAGAAGCATCCTTTCATGCCACCCACCATACGTTTTGGTAGGCACACACGGAAAAAAGACATGGATCCTAGTCTTAGTGGTAACACATCTCAAGCGTAGCCATACTCCATGGTATCCATGGTACCATCAAACCCACCACCACAAAACCCAGAAGAACTAGGATCATCCATAGATATTGAGGCTTTCATGAACCAACCTGGTCATGCTACCATCGTAAATGCCATCATAGATCGCAACAAGGAAACCATCATGGAAAATTTCTTATGAGACAATGTCAGTGTCTTTTAATTTGGATGTCCACCACCTATCAACATAACAGATCCTACTCACCCATTGTTTGGATGGCAACCACCTCAGGTAGAACCAGCAGACCCAAATATCCCCTTGACCCAAGTGCTAGTTCCCATTCCATAGAACACTCATCCCATCCCCACTCAACTATTGATGCATACTAAATCCCAACCAACCTCAAGTATACCATTTGCATCTGCTTCCACCCCTCATTTTTCCATTCCACCAACTCCTCTGTTTGCATCTAGCAGCACTACCTTTTCATTCCCACCTGATATCACATCTAGTTCATTTGCTCCTCAAATACCACCATGAGGGTCCAATAACTCATCCTCCATCCCACCAAACATTACTATCAACCCCTTTGTAACTAGCCAAAGCTCTTCACCTGCTTTTCTTTTGGGACCTTGGAATTTTGCTGCAACACAGGCACCTATTGTTAGTCTTCCCCCTAGCACTACAATCGCATTCACACCTTCTGTACTATCATCCATTACTTCACATAGCTATTTGCTCCCACCCCTCACCAACTATTTCTCCATGCCACCTTTAGGAAATAGCCCAAATCCACCACCACTGCAATTCACTACAATAAACCCTTTGCCACATATCAATTGCCTTGCACCTACTCCAAATCCGTCCTACTCCCAAGTAGGCGTGCAACTCACATATATTGGACATGGTATATATTCCCAGAGAATGGCACAAGCATCATTTGCATTACCACCATTCCATCCATAGCTTTCACACTAGCAGTATGCCCAAGCACCCACATAGAACTACCTCATAGGGTAGCAACCTCATAGTTACCTACCACACCCACCTCCGCAGATGCAACAATATGCACAACCCACATTCTAGCAACCCATGGCATCCACTCCACCGGGGGCACCTGATCGAGGGCACCTGCTCCTCCACCTGTAAAATCTAAATGGGAAGAAATGAAAAATGCCCTCAAAGCCCTCAAGGATGGGACAAACACCAAGACTTTCAAATTTGAAAATGATTGCCCATATCCTTTTGACAAGACTATCACGTTGACTCCATTTCCTAAACATTTTGAGATCCCCAAGTTTGACAAATTTAGGGGGAAAAGTGATCCAATCACACATGTTAAGGAATTCTATATGCATTCTCAAGAGGTAGCTTATAGTGATGTGTTCCTCATGCGGCTCTTTCCCAAAAGCCTAGCAGGACTAGCCTTGGAGTGGTTCTGTCGTATCCCTGAAGGTACTATTAAAACTTTTGCCAAAATTTTTGAGGCGTTTATTGCTCAGTATACTCATCTTGTTGAGACTAAATTACGGTGGTGGACCTTGTCCACACCAAACAAAAAGGAGGAGAAAGTCTTACAGAGTACCTACAACATTGGCAGATCCTCACAACAAGGATCTCTTGCACCATCCTTGAGCGCCATCTTGTCAAGATGTTCATAAAAAATGCACACCCTAGCCTCGCTCATCACATGGTTATGAACTGTTTGCAAATATACAAGGACATTAAAGAAAAAGGAATGAGCCTTGAGCAAGGTCTCATTAAGGATGGTGTCATCAGACTGTACAAGGAAAATACCCAGGATCGTGGGTCAAACAATGACAATACTCGATATTAGAACAAAAACAAGGATACAGTAACAGATGACACCACTGAAACTCAATAGATACATATTGTTGGGGCGGCTACCATGTTCCCACCACATTTTTCCAACAACAAACTTATCAACAACAACCTCCTGCATACCACCAACCACCCGTACCAACTCATCAGCAAATACAAGTTCCTCATAATCAAACTAATACTATCACATTGGTGGCAGGTAGTAAACCCCGTGTTCAGAGGCAACCATGAACATATACCCCATTGGGGGAACCTCTTGATACAATCTTTGAAAAATTAGCCAAAGATAACCTTGTTCGATACCCACAAATGCAACCCTTGGAACCCAATCAATCTAGAGCATCTTGGTACAAAGATACTGAATATTGCAAATTCCATTGTGTCAAAGGGCACACTAACCTTAAATGAATATAGCTGAAGGATTATGTACAAGACCTCATTGACCGAAAGGAGATCACAATGGGGGCACAACCCTCACCTAATACAGGATTAATGATGTATCAAAATGCTTTCCCTCCTCATAACACAAACCCAGGAAAGGCACCTACAAACCCTCCTGTCAACAAACCTAACAAGGCTCTGGGTAAACAAGGTGACAACCAAGACACATCTCAAAATTATACCTCAGCATATTTAGACTATGGGAGCTTAATTGGTTGCATATCCCAAGTTGAACCATCTATCAATGTCATCAATATCAAAGGCCCAGACACTCATTGTGCAGTCACTACCCGTCGGACACGACTTAATATAGTTGGTCCATCTATATCCACACATGTTAGACCACCATCAGCATGACCACCTCCATCTTGAGCATCTCCATCAGAAACACCTTCACTAGCACCATCGTATAACATCCTAGAACACCTTGGAAACACGCCAGTCTAGATCTCCATCCTGGATCTCTTACGAACAAGTCCACTTTATCAAGAAATCCTTGATAGTACTCTACGTGAGTCACGCATCCCTTCTGACATAAATGCCACTGAGTTTTGCAACTTGGTTGGCCATCTTTTGGCCTCCTGTGCCTTATCTTTCAAAACCACTGATATCCTAGTAGTTGAACCCGATCACATCCTCCCACTCCAGATAGCTGTCATGGTTTCTAACTTTGCAGTTAAGTGTGTCATGATAGATAATGGATCAGCTCTTAATCTATATACTCTAAAGTTCATCAAGCAGGTAGGATATACTAAGGCAGATATCATCAATGAGGTGATCACCATCAAGGCATATGACAATTTGGAGCATACTACTGAAGGAACCATCTTGCTCCCTATCAGGGTCGGCCCAGTCACTCAAGAAACACTTTGTCATGCAGTTGATCTTAATCTTCCATATAACATCCTCCTTGATCATCCATGGATTCATGCCATGAAGGTTGTTCCATCCACATATCATCAGTGCGTCAAATTTTTGCATAATGGCACTGAGATAACCATCCACACAGATCCTGAACCCTTTGCTTATTGAAATGTGATTGAAGCTTCATACACCAATCACTGTCCTGGCATAGACATTAGCACCACCATGGTGAGCTCCTCTGGCACCTACCATGATTCAGACACTATTTTAGCCTCCACTCTCTCCATGATCAAGATCAACTACCAAGGTTGCGGTGAGTATAGTCTCATAGATGTTTTTGCTATTAGCGCTCTACCACTTGACCCACATACTCAAGGACACCCAATACATCAAGGGCCTATACCAGAAGCTACCTCTTGACTTCACCAGTTGGGCCCTACCACATTTGTCACCAAAGGTATCCTTGATGGAGCAAAAAATACACCAGACATTAACACATGGCTATACAAAGAGCCACCTCCTAAAAGTGAAGCAATTCTTGATCACTTTAAAGAGAAATATCCCTGGTCACATCGCTTGGCCATGAAGCAATGGGATTATCAAGGAGGTGGTTTAGGCTGCTAGGAATTAGGTATGAGACAGCCTATAGAAGCACATCAAGGTCAGAAGACCAAAGGCTTGGGCTATGGACTCCCTATAACTAGGGGCATTACAATGAAAGGCCACGCCTTTGTGAACATCCAAAACACTCTCGTTGAGGTTGAGGAAATCCTTGAGGAAGTTGAAAAGAAAGCTTACGATGATATTTTCCTTGAGGAAATAATCCTCAGAGCCTCTGTGCTTTGCCAATTATCCTTGAACCTCATAGACCTCCCCCTCACTCACCCCAAACTCATAGATTGGGACCAATTGAGTGTCATTCATGTTGATAAGTTCTCTACCGAGCACGCACTCCTTAAATTCATGGGGGCAAAAATGCCACATAAATGGCCACCTCCACCATTAGCATATGTCTACAAGCTGGATGCAACCGGTTACTTTGGGGAGGAGGAAATATCTAGTTAAAAAAATGAAGTTCCAAAAGAAACAAAAAAGAAAAAAGATAAAAGAAAAATATCCCATGGTGAAAGCTCCTCTGGAGCGCCATTGGGTGACTCAAAAAATGAAACAAAAATAAAGGACATATCCAATGGTGAAAACCTCTTAGAGGCACCTGAGGATGGATATTTCATCCTCCCCCCATAGGAGCATCGACCTCCTACATCTTCAATTTTGATAGAAGAAACTTAGCCTCTAAATATCAGTCTGACAGAGATACCACATATCACATACATCGCAACCTCTCTAACACCTGAACAAGTGAATCTTCTTGAAGTCCTTCGTGAAAATATAGGCCACTTTGCATGGTCATATCAGGATATGCTGGGGTTGGACCCCAAACTAGTTGTACACCATCTAGTAGTAGATCCAGGGGCCAAACCCATCAAGCAAAAACTTCAAAAAATGCACCCCTAGGTGGCTTTATTAGTCAAAGCAGAGCTAGAGAAGCTGTTGGAGGCCAAAATCATTCGCCCAATAGATTATTCTAAATGGATTTCTAACATGGTACCTATTACCAAGCCCTCTAGTGATATCAAGATTTGCACGATTTCAGGGATCTTAATAAAGCCTATCCAAAGGATGACTTTCCATTGCCAAACATTGACATGATTGTGGATCTCACTGTAGGTCATGAAATCTTTTCACTAATGGATGGTTTCTCTAGATATAATTAGATTCGTATAGTAGAGGAAGATCAGCATAAAACAACATTTACTACACCTTGGGGCACATTCTACTACAATATGATGTCATTTGGGTTAAAGAACACCAGGGCAACCTATCAGCGTGCAATGATGGTCATCTTCCATGACCTAATACATATGATACTGGAGGATTACATAGATGAAATTCTAGTCAAATCTCTCAATGCTCTGGATCACTTATCTCACCTTGAGGAAGTGTCTAACCGACTGGCAGAATATCGTTTCATGCTAAATCCAAGGAAATGTGTCTTTGATGTTACTTTAGAAAAGCTCCTGGGCTTCATTATGTCACAACACGGTATTGAGATCGACACTAAGAAGGTCAAAGCCATTTTGGATATGGCTCCTCCTAAGACACTCAGGCACCTTCATTCTTTGCAAGGAAAACTCCAATCAGTTTGACGCTTCATTTCTTAGCTTGCCAATAAGTGTCAGCCCTTCACTCACTTGCTTAAGAAAGATCAAAATTTCAAATGGGACCCAGCTTGCCAGCGCAATTTTGAGCTCATCAAGAAATACTTAGCTAATCCACCTATTTTGGTTCCTCCAATTGTAGGGCACCCGCTCATCCTATACATCACAGCTACTCCCACAGCATTAGGTGCTCTTCTAGCATAGCTTGATGATGCAGGAAAGGAAAGAGCTATTTATTACATTAGTCAAACATTAGTAGGCTATGAGCTTAACTACATGCCAATGGAGAAGGCATGCTTAGCAGTGGTATTTCCCACCCAAAAGCTGCATCATTACATGTTGAGTCATACTGTGCAACTCATATCAAAGATTGACCCATTGAAATATATGCTCTCTCACACAGTACTCACTGGATGCCTGGCAAAATAGGTTATGCTTCTTAGTGAGTTTGACATTCAATATATTGACAGAAAGGCCATCAAAGGCCAAGCTATTGTAGATCACTTTTTTGATGCACCCCTAATTGCAGATCACCCAATCATCATGGAATTTCTCGATGAACACCTTTGTTTTATAGAGACAACATCACTCTGGAAGCTATATTTTGATGGCTCCTATACCTCTCATGGCTCTGGCACGGGCATACTCTTGATAATACCTCAAGGTGATTATATCCCTAAATCTTTCAAACTAAAATTTTAGTGTACCAATAAAATTGTAGAATATGAGGCCCTTGTGGCAGGACTCAAGATCACCATTGAATGGAATATCACAGAGCTTTAGGTCTATGGTGACTCTCAACTTATCATCAAACAAACATTGAATGAATATCAGACTAAGGACGACAAGCTGCTACCCTACAAAGACCTAGTTGACTGACTGAAGGAGCATTTTACTCAAATCTAGTTCATATAGATACCTCGACTCCAAAATAAGGCAGCTGATGCTATGGCCACTATTGGTTCCCTATTAGAAATGCCGCGTGAAGCTACACAATATGAATTCTTGGTTGAGCAGCTGCATGAACCTGCATATGAGAATGATGAATCAACATAGGTATGTATCTTGGTTGGTCCCCAATCTCCATGGTACCATGAAATTCATGCTTACCTACTAAATGGTATCATATCTCCTCACCTCACATGAACCCAGTGCTAAAACCTTATTCACAGAGCTTCCCGTTACACTATCATCACCCAAACCCTATATCGTCATGGTTATCATGATACTCTCTCTTGATGTTTAGATCAAAATGAGGCTGCAATGGCTCTCAAAGAGGTACACATTGGACTTTATGGTGCTCACACGAGCGGGATGGTGCTAGCAAAGTAGATCCTTCAGGCTGGATATTATTGGCCTACTCTAGAACAAGATGCATGTGAATTTGTGAAATGATGTTTACCTTGTCAACAACATGCTAATTTAATCTAGGCTCTAGCACAGGACTTGCAACCTATTGCACCACCATGGCCTTTTTCTTGCTGGGGATTTGATCTTGTTGGTCTTATTGTGCCACTTTCTTCAGAAGGGCACAAGTGGATAATCACAGCCACTAATTATTTCACTAAGTGGGTCGAAGTAGTTCCCCTTGTTACTGCCACGGGAGTTTAGTGTCCAAGTTTATATTGTATCATATTATATGTTGCTTTGGCATCCCTGCTACCATTTTCACAGACCACAGAGGTAATTTTAAAAACCTAAATATGGAGGAATTGTACACCTCTCTCTGCATACATCACCACTTTTCTAGCCCATATTCCCCACAAGGTAATGGTCAGGCTGAGGAAACTAATAAAACCCTCCTTAGAATCCTCAAAAAAGTTGTCAATGGCTCCGACCGTGATTGACATTTGCAAATTAATCCCACCCTATGCACATACTGCACTTCATTTTGTACCACCACTGGCACAACTCCATACTCATTGGTCTATGGTGCCTAGGCAGTCCTGCCTATTGAGGTTGAACTCCCATCACTCTGCATTTCTCTCTAAGGATAGATATCTGATGAGGAATATAGAGTGGCTCGACTTACTCAACTTGATCTACTTGATGAAAGAAGGCAACATGCCTACGACCATCTCATGGTCTATCAAAGTTGTCTCAAGTGGAATTTCAATAGGAAAGTCCATCCACATAGTTTTCAAGAAGGAGACATGGTCCTTAAAGAGAATATGAAGGTTCAAGCTGACAAAGAAAAGAAGGGCAAGTTCGAGCCCACTTGGCTTGGTCCTTATGTGGTCATGACATCCTTTGGCTCATAAGCCTACCAGTTATCTACCCTTGAAGGTGAAGTCCTAAATGATCCTACCAACATTATTCACCTCAAGAAATTCTATTCCTAAGGATAGGGCATAATATCAAGCATCCAATGGTGAAAACTTGGCAATTCAAGCGCCTTGGATAGGTCCCTAGTGAAAACCTAGCAAATAGGTGCCAGGTGTACTACAACTCTTCCATTATCTATTACCGATATACACCGCTTCATCACCCCTCCATATCCTATCACTCATCCCACCTGCTTTTTCAAGGTGTTCCTCATCGTTATTTGCCATACTTCGCAAACATCCTCCTCTAGCACTTTGCACTATGTAAACATCTCATCTCATTTTTTTGCATCCCGTGTACCTTACTTGATGTATCCTACCATTTGTACTCTACTAGATCTACCCTATCATGTACCATATGTAGTATATATGACCCATATAACACATGTCCCATATCCCCCTACACTAACCCATGTCCCCCATATACCATACCTATGTGAATACAACAGTATCCAGACCCCTGTACATAAATTGAACTTCACATAAACCCACCTACACAAAATCATGTATTATAAACAACGCTATCTCCTCATCCTGAGCTTTCCCCCATCATGCATATACCTACTATGTTTTGCTATCTAGTCTCAAGTTCCCATATCCTTAAACTAATCTCACTTGTACATACTAAATAGGTCTTTTTTACAACCTGTTAGAAGCTTGTCAGTTGATCTCTTTGGCAAACATTTCCTTTTTCACTTTGCAGAATCTTTTTGTTTCTCCTTTTGGTTGATTGTTTCCACATACCTTTGTTGTTTCCTCCTCAAGATCACCATGATTATTTCATATCATGGTGTGTTTTGACTGGAGCACCTGAGGAGGTTGGGTTTGATCATAGTCTTTCGCTGTTTGAGAGTCAGTTGATATTATCCTTGCATATTTCAAGCATGTTTTCATCTTTCGATAATACATGATGCACTTGGGTAATCTTGTTTGCTTGTGGATCATCCAACATCATTCCAACAGTGATCTCTCTAAGACTCACATGTGATGCTGGGGCAATCCTTGCATGCCTGTTTGAGTCAGTCCTATGGAATTTTGGGGAAAAGGCCTTGATGTTCTTAGTAACCTTGGCAGATCCCTAACAAATCCTATATTGAATTAAGTGTTTACACTACATAGTGGGACTTCCTCACGAAGTACCCCACGCTCAAAGTTTCCCCTACATCTCATTTTTTTTAGAAACCCTGGTATCCTCCTCCTTGTCATCACCCCTCTCCTTTGAACTATCACTTTTTACATCCTCAGAATCATTCAATTCAAAAGCCTTGCGCATGCAATCTTATCTCCTGATGTGATCCCTATCATAAATTACTATCCTAGCTCTCAAAATCTTCACTATCCTTCTGGATGCGAGTTTTTTGGTTACTCTTTTTCCAACATTATTCTCCTTAGAGTCAATATCTCCTATGATCACTTTCCATATCATAGAGCATTATCATAAGTCCAAACAGTGGTTATCTTATTCCACCATCATTGTTTGTCTTGCATCTCTTCAATCTCGTATGTTATCTTATCATCACTTGTATCCTTTATCATATCATGACATATCATTATGCTTGATCTTTTTATGCTATTCTTGTGAGATTATCATATATCATAGATGTACCTTTTAGTTTATGTTCTTTTACGTATCATAACTTCACTGTTCTCTCTTAGGGTTCATTTTTAGCATAGTCATTCATCATTAATTAGGGTTCATTTTTGCATAGTCATTCATCAATTGACTGTGGTTCATTTTAGCATAGTTATTCATCATTCAATTGTGCTTCCTTTTTAGCATTATCATCCTTTCTCATTAGGTTAGTCTCATTTTAGCATCTAGGTTCATCATTAAAAATTGTAATTCATTCTTTTTGTATTTTGAATTCATTTTGTTTTAAACTTTTATCCATCCTTAGTTTGTGTTAACATATCCTAAGTGTCATGACATTATATTCAGTTTTCCATATCATAAATCTATTGATTATCCTTTAGTTGGTGATTCATTTTACATTTGTCACTTATTTTTATAGTTTTACTTAGCATCATACAAACATCATATCCAATACTCTCCAAAATAAATCAATTTTTTGGGATCACATCACATCTATCATAAAGCAACATCACATCATCAGGATCATATCAAAAACCTATCATACTACATGATATCTATCATACAACAAATCTCATCATCATCACATCATAAGGAAAATCATGTCATCAGGCATCATATCAAATCACATCACATTTGTGCTATCATAGATCAAAACTCACATCACATCATATCTGCACTATCATAGCTGAATCACATCAAAAACATATTGTATCATGTATAGAATGTCATCAAAAATTACATCCTGCATCACAAACTATCAGCACAATCAAAAGATCATAAGCACATGTTGCATCCTACATCACCAACCATCAGCAATATCAGCAACACCTCACTATACTAGTCCATAACACATATAACACCAAAATCATCATATCTATATATCAATGAAAAAATGAAAGAATAATAGTCCATCAGTGTACAAATGTCCATATCATAAAAACAAGTCTAAGCCAACACAAATATCTCCCTATATCCCAAAAATGACCGCTCTGCACAAAAGCTCATCATATAACAAGACTCTAGCCTATCACTGGTCACTACTTTGCCTCCCCCCTGCCTCTGGCACTGGTGGTGATGGAGGTGGTGGCCTCATCAATCCCCCTCCTATCCTAGAGCTCTCTGCCTCATCCCTCCCCATCTTGTGTCTCGCCTTTGGCTATGTCCTATCCTGTGGCTCTACCCTATGTGTTGAGACTCGTGTGAGCCCCTAGTGCCCCATCCACTATCCCCTCCACCCTGCATCCCTATATGTGTCCCTACTGTACCTAACCGAGTCAGTCACTTGTAATGCTCAATTTAGGATGTTGGCACTACTACATGATACCTACCTCAATAAAATCCAGCCCTCTCTTGTAGATCCTCCACCTCCACCCGCAATCTCCTCAGCTCATCCAAATCCCCTCCCACTGCTGCCTGCACTCTCAACATCGCGACCTCCACCACCAATGCATCCAACCTCCCCTGCGCTACCTCCCTCTCCCAGCTCACCACCTCCAGCCTACGCTCTGTCCACCCCAGCTCCATTTGTAGTCTACCCACCTCAAGCCCTGCCCTATTCGCCTCCCCCTATGCTACATCTCGCTCATGTCTAAACTGATCTCGCTCTATTCATAGCTGATCTCTCTCCTTTTGGGTATCCCAGAGTAGCTGGCTCGTCATTGTGTGTGCCTGCTCTAGCAAGGCATACCGACCTGCCAACCTATCATCTCCTCCCCTTGCAGATGATCCTCCTGCCTCTCCCCCTATCACCCTCTATCGCCCTTATGCCTCCTCTCCTCCTCTCTCTGGCTGGGATCTCCTGTCCTCTACTCTCCTCTCTAGCTGAGCTCTCCTCTCCTCCCCCACAACCATCCTCCTCCTATGCAATAGCTGCTACATGCTGCCGCAACCCCCTCACCACAAACTGCCCCTGTCAAGCCGCCCGAGCTAGCTCCCCTGCCACTACCATTGCCCTCGTGCCCTGTGCTCTCCCCACTGGTCTAGGCCTCACAAAAGTATCTTGGTACTCCTATGTGGAGCTCACATCTACTGCCCCACCAAACCAATCCTACTACTGCGGCTCCAGCTCTCGCCATGCCCTCAGCAAACCATCCCTCCACAATGATGGCCTATATACTAATACTAGCTCACGTGTAACCCATTGATACTAGTGTGGATCTCCCACTGCCACCTACTGCCAACCAAACTGTCATAGTGCCCTGTCCGGCCTATACTGCTTTGCAATGTGCTCCCATCTCCCAAATAAAAAGCATGGAGAAATGGTATAGAGGAGATGCTCTCCCTCCTCTGCCCACAGTCCTAGCCCCATGTATGGCCTCCATACCACTGCCACTATCTCATCAATAGCCACCCTCTAGTAATCTACTAATTCTGTATGATGGTATGTCAGGGGCTCAGCCCAACTGTATGCCACTGGCTCCTCTAGCTGCCTATCCCTGCATCTTAATGGCCTGAGCACTGCAATATGCTCCCATACCCATACCTATAGTAGTGTCAGGAACCCAATGCTCCTCCCCTGTCAGTTGCTGCCCTGGTACACTATCTGGTGGAGGTCTCGGTATAGCTCTGCCAACATTAGAGAACCCTATGCTGTTGGGCGCCCCACATCCACTATCTGCATTACCATTGGAATCAGTGCCAGTGTAACCCCTGTACCCCCTATATCTGGGGTAACGTACCCTGAAACTAGCCTTAGCACATAGAAGTAAATCCTCCTCTTCGCCGCCACTTGATCTAAATGCTCATCCAAAGAAAACTACCCTCGTCGGATCCTGTACTCCACTCTCAGCCCCATCAGTCTCTGCACAGCTAGCTCTGCTATCATCTCTCTAGTCGCCATGATTGGTGTCCCTCGCACTGGCAATCTAAATATCCAGTATATATCCTCTAGCATCACCGTCATCTCCCCTATCGGTAGGTGAAATTTCATTGTCTCACTATGCCATCTCTCACACAGTGCCATAACCGTTGTCATATAAGTGCGAGTATGGGGCAACCTCACCAAGTGGCCTAACCTGATCGCCTCAACCCGCACCCATTTAGCCGATGTCAGCATCTCTCCCGCATGCAACACTACTGCTCACCACTCCCATGACACAAGTGTATCTAGTGACCACTGCACACAACCAAAACCAAACCAACCGTCAGTTTTCTATCTCCTTGTCTATTCTACACCCTCCCTTCCCTCAACTCTAGATTTTTCTACCTTTAATTTGCGAATCCCACATTCCTACCAAAATTGCATTCCTGCGAGGCCCATCCTCCCGTGTTCTCATGGAACTATATTCCCGCGGGATTGCGATGTTGATTCTTCTCTCAATCCCTAGCCCTCTCCCTCGATCTCGCTAGTGCATTCCTATGATCTCTCTATCTGGCGATCTTGTCGACCCTTGATCCCACGGGATCATGTTCCTACACTATCCCCTTTTAAACCCCTTTCCCATTGTATGATGACCTTAACCTGCGGGGATGCGTTCCTGCCACCTGAATTGCATTCCTAGTTGTGGGAATGTGATCTTGGTAACTATATCTCGTTCCCACATGATATCCCATCCCAGAATCACTATCCCACAATAGCCTATTAACTCCTTGCAACCTCCCACCCGATGCCATGTTTCGCGAGGTCGCGATCCCGCTGATCCCGCTCGCGTTCCCGCTGGACCTATACCTACAAGATCGTGTTTTTGCTTTTGCGAGAATGCAATAAACTCTAAACAATGCAAAAAAACAAAGAGGTTTTAGACCCTATCGATCAATCAGGTGTCCCTCATACTCGTACTCATCACACTATGTCCACTCAGTGCTCTGGTTGCCCAATACTTGCCATCATAATCTTCGCTGCAGAGCTCCTAATCAGCACTATATCTGACTGCAAATGACCCCTTCTAGCCCCCTCATCACCCTTTATAGCCCACCCCAGTGCCCTGCCTGCCCCTCTTGGTCCTCGCACCCGTCCCCACAACTTTGTACACTTTTCCACCCTCTTGATTACACTATTCCACTGCATCCTTTAGCTTGATCTCCTGTCCCCAAAGTGTTATGCCTCAGCTTCAGTACTCTCTGATGGATCCTTGTTGGATATAGCTTTCCTCCTATTTGATCTTGGTCCATTAGTACCTCAACCTCCACATCTCGTTGGCCCACCGTTCTCTTTTCAATTTTTGCTTTATCTTGATTTGGAATCTACCCTTTTGGGTCTTGACATCTCTGTTCCAAGCAATCTCCTTGTTCCCTCCTCACGGTTGCCACGATCTTCCATATCATGGTATGCTACGACTAGGGAACTCTAAGTGTAAGGTATTCATCCCATCTTTTGTTTGTTTTTCTTTTTTGCTCGTGGGTTACCTTGTATCACTTCCATGTTGCTTCCTCTGGGATTCATGTGTGATGCTGGGGCAATTCTTGCATATTTGTTTGCATCTTCTTGTCAGTCCTCTGGACCATTGGTGACACAACCTTGCTATTCTTGGTAACTTTGGCCATTAACCAACATTCTTATATTAAATGCTCAACTCTGTGGTGATACTTTTCTTTGAAGTATCCCCCTGCTCAACCCACTTCAATGGATTGCTTGCTTCTCCATTATCCCCTTATCCCTCTCCCTATCCTGGATTCCTTTTATAGTGCTTCACTCCTTCATCCCCCCCCCCACTCCTGGACTGTCTTAAGCTTGCTTCCTCTTGTGCCTTTGATTCTCCCTTTATCATTCTCTAGTAGTGAGAGTTTGAGCTAACTAAACCTCTTCTCTTAAGCCAATCTGAGTCTCCTTGCTTATCCCGAATTCTTGTATTTTTTTCAAGCAGCCACTAAGCCTCATCTTCTCTCTCCGTCACCTTCTTGAGGGGGCATCTCTAAGTCTAGTCTCTCCTCTCCTTATCCAAGACTGGGGCAACCTTTTTGCTAAAACATCTTCCTCATGTCGTCTCTGTTCGAACTTCTTTGAAATAGTGTTGTCCCAACACTATGTCAAAGAGGGGCAAAATATAGACACCTAAATTTGATTACACTGCTTTGGTAATCCTATTTAGCTATCTCTAATAGGCATCATTAATTAAATTCCTATTTAAATTAATCCTTTTTCCATCCCCTAGTTGATTAATTTAATTAATCATCTATAGTCCTAATTGATAAATCAAATAACCCATTATTTATCAATTAATCCTATTCTCCTATCTAATTTCAAAATCCCCATTTATTAAATAAATCTATTTGATAAATAAAACCCTCAAATCTAATAACCCCTAACTTATCCCTAATCCTCCATTTGGCCTAATCCACCCCATCCACCCATACTAACCTAGCTTAGCCACTAACTCACCCACCCTCATGAATGCCATCGACTTGCATATCTCTAACATCCTTAATCTAATCCTAACCCAAGCCTAATCCCCCCCTAACCTTGTCACATTCCCTAAGTGAGCTTAAGACTTTTCTAAGCCAAATCAAAGTCTCCTCCCTCAAAATATCCCAACCATAAGCCTTCAATGCTCTTATATGCCCTTAAAAGCTCTGACAAGCCATTATGAGGGCCATTTAAGGCCTTGAGCCTCCTTTCTTGACCCATCCTTGCCCTTTCCTCCACCCAATGACCCTGTGACATGTGTCACTCCCGAGTTGGTGCTAAACAAGCACAATCCATGTGCTCCCCTTTGAGTGCATCTTAGCCTTCCATAAGCTTTCATCTCTCCTTGCATCTTATCCATCAATCCCTCAAGACTCTTGCCTATAAATTGAACCCCCTCCCTTCACTAAAATCATCCACTTTCCATGCAAAGTTATAATGCTATTTTGAGAGCTCATAAACTACCAAAATACTATTATAATGGAAAATCCTCTTCATGACTCCATTGTTGAAACCTTGTTTCACTCACTCCACCCATCCATTTGAAGTTTGAAGCATAAGTTGTGAGCATACATTCCTAAAATCAAGGGAAAATCCATTGCATCATTGTGTTATACCATTTGGAGCTTACCATTCTTGGTTTGCCTCCATTTTTAGTGATAACAAATCAGTCCTATCATAAGTGTTTACTTGTTCTTAGTATTGATAATGTTTTTTATACATTAGTGTTCATGTTACCTACTAAAATAGGTGATACAATGAGATGTCCACTCCTACCATAGATTCCACCCCTTCCTAGGTTCAACTGATGAACTAGGGACATTGGAATCACCCAACTTGTTGCAAGCCCTAGAAACCAAACCACAAGGAGATTCATTTTCCCCTACTCTAGCTAATGCTTCACAAAAATGATGGCATGGAGCTAATTTTCTACTGACTAATGGATGACCCTCATCATCTATGGGAGTAGTGAATAGGACTAGCATCATCTTCCACCTTTTCACCCAATGGATCCCAATCAAAACCCATAGATGCACCTCAAATTGCATGCAATCCACTATCTTATTCCAGCCCCATTGAGCTAAGGGTAGGTGTACCATTGGTGGGTCTTCTAAAACCCATACCAAAAAGTTGCTAAAGTTGTTGGCCTATAGAAATGCACCAGCCTAGGTTTGGGTGGCAAAGTAGGTAGGCCAAGATTTGAGTAGTTTGAAGGTGGCCAAAGGATGTCCAAACCATATGTATTGGGGAATCATTTACTGAAGATCAAGATCCAATGCAAAAAACTCACTATAATCTTCCCATAATTTTAAGTACTCATCCAATGATCCTTCCACACCAATGTTGGATAGAAAATTTGCTATCGAATTGACATCTCTTTGAACACGAGAGGCTCTAAAATCCTCAAATTCTAATAGGATGGTTCAAATTTGTTCAATATGTTTGTCTAGATGCCATACATCTAGTCGACCTTTTTTAATCCCATTGTTGATGATCTAGGAGTCCCTTTCCTAGAGTAGTTACATGATGTTCAATTTAACTACCATCAATATAGCTTCAATAGCGACTAAGTATTCCACTTGATTATCCATGTGATTCCTTTTAGCCCCTAGGGAAATAATGTTACCAACCTCACCTCCTATAACTATGCTAATCCTAGAGGGTCCAAGATTTCCTTTAGACACTCTTTCAAAATAGATTTTTATCCAACCCTTTTTGGGGGGTGACCAAGAAGGGGTTAGAAACATAGGCCCAGAGTGAGCTCTAGGAAGCCCATTAATGGGCCTATACTTAATCAATGGCCACAATTTTTTGATGATGAAATCCTTTTGGTTGAAGGTTGAAGAATTAATAGTTGAACCAAAATTAGATACCATCTCAAAGATAGCTCATTCAAATGGACCTAAGAAATGGTCAATGGATTCAGATTTATCCTAGAAAACTCTATGATTTTGTTCCTTCCCTAACTCCCATAGAGTGGTTGAGGGAATAAAAATCCAAATGGAATCCAAAAATAAGGATTGAGAAAATATTGGCCATGCCATTAGCCATTCCTGGAGGTGTGTTGACATGGGTCCCTTCCACCTGAGATGTTGAAAGATGAAATCCAAAACTTGCCTTGAGAATTCACAGTGCAAAAAAAAATGGTCTACTAATTCTTCTTCTTTATTGCATAGTACATACGTAAAAGAGCCAGCGAATCCTAGTCTGATTAGACTACCCCCAAAGAGGACTCACAAATTTCTAGCCATCCATGTAAAGGTGTTGACACACATGATGCCAACATACCTTTTTATCCCAATCAGTTGTTCAGTGGTGGCTCTCTTATAGCAAGTAGCCAACTTTATTTGAATAGTGGCCACTTTTCGAGCCAGCCCACCTAAGGGTGTCTATGTTCCTAGTTCCAACCACAATTTAACACACACACAGATACACACATATTACTTTATAGTTGATGAACATATATCATATTTGGTGATTAAATATTTAATATATATTAAATATTCATTATATATATAATATTTTTATGTTATGCATTTATGTTCATTTATTTATTCATTTGATTGTAGAAACATATTCTCATTTTCACATATATTTGTGCACACAATTAAAAATATATGTTCACATGGCCACATGTGTACTAATACACATATGTTAATGTGTACAATTGGATGTGTTCTTTCATATACATACACACACACATATATATGTACTTTACTTTCCTTTAAGTATTTTTTAGGTTGAGCTGATTTTTTTTCTCTTTGCTTTCTTTATTTAATTCTTAGGTTTTTTGTGTTTCCCTTGTCTCTTTTATTGTGAATAGTTTATGTCCTTGGCGGTTTCTTGGCTAGTCATCTCTATTATTTTAGTTGTTTTTATTAT
This sequence comes from Cupressus sempervirens, assembly GCA_028749045.1. NCBI lineage: Eukaryota > Viridiplantae > Streptophyta > Pinopsida > Cupressales > Cupressaceae > Cupressus > Cupressus sempervirens. The sequence goes on from CM053792.1 coordinate 826,156,756, forward strand.
TAATTTTTGGTCTTGTTTCATTCCTTGGTGGGTGTACAATCGCCCTTTTCCTTGGTCCCTTTATCTTTCAGGTCAAGTCCTCATCTACAAATCACATTGTTTTGCATCTATTTTTTTCTTTCATCTTGATGATGGATCACAAAGTGTGATTCAAAACATTGATGACAAAAATCATAACATGGTCTAATCTAGAAGCCATGCATTGTAACTAATGGATTGTGTAAATTTTATCTTTCTAATCTCTCTAAATGTTTAAAAAAAAAAAAAATCGAAGGAATTTGTAAATATACCAGCTACATTGTCATTGGTATTACAATAGTTCAGCTCTATCTCTTGAGACTGATTTTTCTTTCTTACAAAATGATTTTGTATTTCAATATGTTTTGATCTTACATGATAAATAGGATCTCTTGCAAGTTTGATTGTCACACTTGATTGAAGTAGGCCCTTCTTTCTTTTATCCCATATCTTCAAGAATTCTCCTTAGCCAAATTACTTCACACGTAGCATTTCATAATGCTTTGTACTTAGTTTCACTGGATGAAAGAGAAATAGTTGGTTGATTCTTGGTGCTTCAAGAGACAACACCCTATCCTATGTTGAATGCAAAAATATTTCTTGATTTATGATCATTTGGATCTCCTGCCCAATCAACATTCAAATGGTTAGTATATTCAATGCCAAAAGATATGTTGTCTTGTAGGTATCGATGGAATATTTTTGCTGCATTCCAATGAATCTCAAGAGGATTATCCATGAGTTGGCTAAGTATCCCAAAAAAATATGAAATATCAAGTCTTGTAGTGTTCAAGTAGTTTATACTTCTCACTATCTGCCTATACAATGCCCCATTGACTTTTGTAGTGTCACTATCATAATAGAACTTTAAATTTTGCTGCAATGGAGTACATGGTTCTTTACAAGCTTTCATATTAAACTTTTGGATTAACTTCTTTTCATACTTACTTTGAGTAATCATATTCCTACCATTTTGTTTCCACACTTCAATTCATAAGCAATAATTCATTTTAGCAAGATCCTTCATTTCAAATTCATGTTATTAAGCTCCCTTGATAGTATCAATAAACTCTATAGAGATTAATGTTATGATTAATCCATCCACATGGAAAGTAATCAAAACAATATTTATCTTTCCATCAATCTTTATGTACAAATTTGGATCATTTTTACTCTTGATGTATCCTTGTTGAAAGTAGAATTTATCAATTTTTGCATAACATGATCTTGGTTCTTGTTTGAGACCATATAATGCCTTTTTAAACATACATACCAAATACTATTTTCCTTTTTTTATAAAACCTATAGGTTGAAAAACATAAATTTATTCTTTTAAATCACCATTTAAGAATTTTGATTTAACATCCATTTGATGAATAACTCAATCAAATTTAGTAGAAAGCTCAATCATTAGTCTAATTGGATTCATTTTAGATATTGGTGTAAAAGTATCTTCATAATCAATTCCTTCCTTTTGTAAGTACCCTTTTGCAACTAGTCTAGATTTAAATTTATCAGTAGTGCCATTGGCATTAAACTTTATTTTGAACAACCATTACAACCAATGAGAATTTTACATGCTAGTAGTTTAGTTAGTTCCCAAGTGTCATTATTCATAATTGAAACATATTCTTCTTGCATTGCATTCATCCATTCTTTATGATTTTTAGCTTCTTCAAAATTTTGAGGTTCATCTACACTCATTACTTGAGTCATTAAATCATAATCATTATACCTAATTGGTGCATTGATTTTCCTTGTATATCTTATTACTTCTTCATTATTAGATGGAGTTACCTTAGCTTGACTTATCTCATGCCCACTTTGATCATGAGTTTTTTGATGTACAATATCTGAACTTTCTTTTTCTTCTCTAGGTAGTTTCAATGAAATGGTTTTGTCCACCTTTTCCTCTTCTTGAGCACCATCTACAAAATCATTAAATACAACATCTCTACTAGAAAATACCTTATGAGTATTAGGATTATACATCTTATAGGCCTTATGGTCAATGAAATAAACAAAAAATATACATTTGAATTACTTTTCATCAAGTTTCATTCTATTCTCTTTTGGAATATGACAATATGCCTTACTTCCAAGAGATAACTGGCTTAATTCCAAGAAAATATTCATAAGGAGTTTTTTTTGTAAGATACTTGGTAGGTCTTCTATTTAAAAAATTAAAATTTGTATTGACTACTTCAACCCACACATTATTAGGGATATTATTTACTTTCAATATACTCCTAGCACATTCAATAATAGTTCTAGTTTTTCTTTCAACTACACCATTTTTTTAGACTATTGACAACTGCATATTGCTTAAGAATGCCATTATCTTTGCAATATTTCACAAAAGTTTCTAAAGTATATTCACCCCTCAATTTAATCTAAGAATCTTAACATTGTGATTTAAAAAAAAATAAATTTATAACATTATTCTGAACTCTTTGAAATATTAAAAAACTTTTCTCTTACTCCTTAAAAAATACACCCAAGTGTATCTAGTGAAATCATCAACACATATACAAAAATAAGATGCTCCCCTAAGTGATTGAGTTGCAGAGGACCACACATATATAAATGCACCAATTTAAGAATATTTCTTTCCTTTACATTTCATTTTATTGGAAATTCATTTCCATGTTGTTTTCTTAATGCACATCAATCAAAATTGATTTGTTCATCCTTAAATATTAGAAGACCTTGCAATATGTCTTTTTTTTTGTAGAAAAATTAGATCTTTTAAATGTAAATTACCATACCTCTTATGTCATAGCCATTTAGTAAATATACATGTAGTAGTCATTGCATAATAACTTTCCATTTTGACATCAAGTTTATACAAACCTCTCTTCCTAATTCCTTTAGTAATAACATTATTGTGATTTTCCATATCTTTAACTTGACAACCTATCTTCAAGAATTCAACTTTTAAACTTTGATCAATAATTTCTAAAACTCAAAAAAAATTATTCTTAATTCCTAGGATATACACAACATTAGAAATTTTCTTTACATGACTATTAGGTAGGTGTACATGTATATCAACACATCATTTTAATTCATGTGACCTATTATCTCCTAAATAGATATTTTTACCATCATCTTTCTCTTGATTTTTTTAAAACCAGTTTCTATGACATGACATGTGGATTGATGCCTCTCGATCTATAAACCAATCATTATAATCACTTGATTCAACTGAAAGAGCATAATTAGAAAAAAATAACTTTAAATCATGAAGGTTATCACATATTATATCTTCACCATTCACAAAATTACCCTCATATTTGTTTTTTTTGGACATACTATTTTTCCTTTTGTAACATTCATATGCATAGTGACCAAGTTTACCACAATAATTACAATTTCTATTTTCTTTACATTTGATTTGGATTTTTCCCCATCATGATACCATTCTGATCCTGTGTTCCTTTAGTTGTCAAATTTATCCCAGCCTTTGTTCTTTGGCCATTGCTTTCCTTTGTAAGCCTTTTTGTCTTTCACCATCAAAGTTGACTCTACAATTTGAAATCTCTTATCCACATGTGCCTTTCCTTCTTCTTGTCGTAGGATAATTGCAAAATTCTCAAAAGAAGGTGTATTTTCCCTTACAATCAAACCAATCATGAAGCCTTGATAGTCACTAACCATTCCATTAAAAGTAGTTGTTATTAGATCATGACTATATACTTGTTCACCAACATTAGCTATGTTATCCCTCAATTCTTTAACTCTTACTTAAAAATTACTAACACTTTCATTTACTTCTATTTTGATAGACAATAATTTTCTCTTTAAAATAATTAATCTATTTGAGTTTTTAACCTCATACAAACCTTTCAAAGTTGTTCATGTACCACTATAATTGGTTATGTCTCTTATATGAGGGATAATTGAGTCTTTTACTAACACATGCAAGAGAATATTGGCTTTTGATTCTCTTTTGTCCTAGTCTTGTACAACAATTGGTGGTGTTGTAGGTTTTTTCTCTTTTCCATTTACAATGGCCCAAACATCATGCCTCTCCATTAGAGTTTTCATCTTGAACTTCTAGTTAATATAATTGGAAGAATCTAACTTATTTAATTTAGTTAGATAAGAATCTATAAGATTAGTCATCACAAAAAAAAGAGAAAACTAACCAAAAATTTTTTTTCTTACACTTGAGAGTATTATCACAATGAGTACTCTTCACAAATAACACTAATGATATCAACAAACTAACTGATATAACTTATAACAACCCCTCCTTTTGCAAACATATTGCATCTTCAACACTCTAAATAATTTTGAAAATGCCATTAAATGAATCTTAGACTTGGCTTTGATACCAAATTGAAAATAAAATATGCAATAAATAAGAATAAAATAGATAAGAGAATAAGAACTAGCAACTTGATATTATTGAATAATGGAAGTGTATTTATACATTTGAATGAACAACCTACATTCCTATAACATTGCAAAAGATATTGACAAAAAACTATTAAGAGTTTGAAAACACACTAAGAGCATTTGACAACACAAAAAGAGCAATAGACAAGTGGACTACTCTAGATATATCAATGGATCTAAGAGATAGATCTACAAATAGTTATTTGTTCAAACTAGAACTCTATGACACTGTTATCTCTAAAATTTGTGCTTAGATTAGATTCTAACTCAATCAACTTTGAGTAACATGGAAACACTCCTAGGTAGTGGGAAGTACCTAAGTTAGTAGTGAATCTCTAGGTTATAGGCCGGGTCCTCTTGATGTTTTGCTGATTTACTTCTTCAAACAAGAAAATAAACTTGAAGGGGAAAGAGATAGAAGGATTTCTTGGAAATAAATAGTGAAATAGTAAAGTGGGGTGATACACTGGATGATGGGATGAAGATATTTTTGGTCTAAATCGATGAAACACTTTTGGGAAGCTAACAAGAACTCAATATTACCAAGAACCATTCACATATAAATATTTCACAAGAAGGATGTACTTCAGACAAGATGTTAAAGGGAATGCAAGAATTCATAATGTCACAACTTGAAAAAGAGTAGAGTATCTCAACTTGCAACCTACATGAATAATCACATCTCACTTGCAGTTAAAATTGAGATAGAACCCAGGGATTCAAAGAGAAAATCTCAAGAAATTCTATCAAATAAGAAGCTTAAGAAACAAGAAGGCATGATAAAAATTCTAAGACTGTTCCTTCACTCAAATTTCAAAGGTCATTGAACAACATTCATCTAGATTGACTGTAAGAATAAAGTGATGTGCCAAGAAAGGCATGAAGGACTCTTAAGAGATCTTGGCAATGTTATCTTGCATAAGACTTCAAAAATGCCAACCCTTTATCCACATCTTGGGAATCCTTAAATAGACCAGGATTGCAACAAGCTTTAGATGAGAGGGGCACATGTTAGTAATTCATTGGAAGAGTAAATATATTTTATAAATTTACATTCTCATTTATGTTCTACACTCTTTGTATCATGGGTAGGGCCAGGTGTTTCTTATTGCAAGAGGGCCTTAACTGCTTCTTTTCTTCCTATAGCATTCGAAGATCAAATCCACAGCCACCCCACCAACATAGCATTAATAGTTGCAACTATATTTGAGAAAAGATCAAATATTTCTTGGAAATCATCCCATGGAATGATCGGATTTGATGTCCATCATCTCCATACTTAATTGTAGATCTGATATTCATTAAAACTGGGCTATTTGAATCACCAAGTCATCTGCCTAATTGAAGCTTACCTATGTTGCTTCCTTCTTGTATTGATGTGCTAGAATTGTTATCTCTAAAAGTTGTGCATAGACTAGATTCTAACTCATTCAACTTTGAGTAACATGGAAACACTCCTAGGAAGTGGGAAGTATCTAAGTTAGGAGTGAATCTCTAGGTTTTAGGCCAACTCCTCTTGATGTATCACTAATTCACTTCTTCAAACAAGAAAATAAACTTGAAGGGGAAAGAGATAAAATGATTTCTTGGAAATAAATACTAAAAAAGTAAAATGGGGTGATATACTAGATGATGGGATGAAGATATTTCTAGCTTAACTCGATGAAATACTTCTAAGTAGCTAACAAGAACTCAATATTCCCAAGAACCATTCACATATAAATATTTCACAAGAAGGATGCATTTTAGACAAGATGTTAAAGGGAATGCTAGCATTCACAATGTCATAGCTTGAAAAAGAGTAGAGTATCTCAACTTGCAACCTACATGAACACTCAGATCTCACTTGCAGTTAAATTTGAGATAGAACCCTAGGATTCAAAGAGTAAATCTCAAGAAATTCTATCAAATTAGGAGCTTAAGAAATAAGTAGGTACAATAAGGGTTCTAAGACTATTCCTTCATTTATATTTCAAAGGTCATTGAACAATATTCATCTAGATTGATTGTAAGAATAAAGTGATGTGCCAAGAAAGGCATAAAGGACTCCTAAGAGATCTTGACAATGCTATCTTGTATAAGACTTCAAAAATGCTAGCCCTTTCTCCACATCCTAGGAATCCTTAAATAGACTAGGGTTGCAAAAAGCTTCAGATGGGAGGGGCACATGTCAAAAATTCATTGGAGGAGTACAAATATTTTAGAAAATTATATTCTCATTTACATTCTATACTCTCCCCATCATGGGTAAGGCCAAGTATTTCTTGCTGCAGGAGGGCCTTAACTGCTTCTTTGCTTCTTGTAGCATTCAAAGATCAAATCCACAACCACCCCACTGGCATAACATTAATAGTTGCAACTATATTTGAGAAAAGATCATATATTTCTTGGCAGTCATCCCATGGAATGATCATATTAGATCTCCATCATCTCCATACTTAATTGCAGATCTAATATTCATTAAAATTGGACCATTTGAATCACCAATTCATCTCCTTGATCAATGCCAACCCATGTCATTTCATTCTTGTATTGATATAACACCACCCTAGGGTCAAATAATAGCTAACTACCAAGTCACAACATAATAGGTCAAGCTCACCACCTTTTGTCTTTGTATCAATATATTATTATTATGCTAACCCAATTGACCCATGATATATGAGACACCCTCTACTAACCCCTTTTTTTCTTTTGAAAATGTGCCATGTGTTGGCCACTGATTTGCTTACTCCAATTGGCCTGAATGCTAGACCCACTAGGACATGTGTCCTATAGGTGCTTCCCTACATTGCATAAAATCCTCGTATCTTCAAAATATGGGCAAGTGATAATTGGAAATCCCCTTGCATCTGATGATCATGAACATTTGTGAAATTAATGTATTTTTCCTTTAAGTTTTTGTGCCCACTAGATATTCAACATCCACCTCAACAAACATGTAAACACCTTGGTGAACCAATGCAAAGCATCTGACACAAAGTCCACCTTGGCAATTACCTAGCATCCTATCTGCCATTCCTTTTCAGCACCAAAAACCCACAAGAAAAATTGACCCACTAGTACATTTGGCACAATGTCCTTCCCTACATTGTTTAAAATTCTCACAAATTTAAAATGAAAAAAAGTGACACCTGTCGGTCCCCCAAGATGGGACAGCCAAGAAATAATTTACTACTTGTTCTCCATGTCAATATCTTAGCAAATGAGGGTTTTGCCATATGCCAATTCAAACCTAACACATTAGCATATCCATCTTGGTGTTCTACTAAAGAAAGCTAGACCCAAAAATCCACGTGGTGCAAAGTCACTTCCCCACATTCACTAAAAACCTTGTAACTTCACAAAGCAAAGAAGCACTAACCATTGATCATCACAAAATTCATGGTTGCACAAGATCTGTATTATGAATTGGCCCAGTCATCAACTTCACCCAATAAAATGCCCTTTCTATGCCAACACAACTTGACATGTCCCTGAGCTACCTTGAAAAGCTCACTTTTATGGCCCACAATGGGAATTGGACTCGCCTATCTATGTGGTAGCAAGGCACTTGTTCACATTGTTTAAACATCAAGAATTTCCAAAAAGTCAGAAAGCATTGACCATAGATCTTGAAAGATTTGACAATTGGGAAAGTGCAGGCCCATTGAAATATTATAAAATGAATTAACCCTTAGTACTTAGGATATAATGCATATAATTTCAAAATATATTTTTTGTGTGCCTTAATTGCATGGGTATTTAATGAGTTAAAATATTTCACCCCTGCCACCCTAAGAAATATAATTGGTCAGCCTATCCATTTTGTGCATGGTGAAAAAAATGGGTAACAGATACAAGTTTAATTAAACTAAAGTATTTCTTGTAACAACTAAAACTTGAGTTGCCACATATGCAGAGCATGGATTATTCACTATTCTAATAGATCTCACATTTAATAGGTGTTGAACCATCATTGAATTAAAGTTGTTCCAATTTAAGATGGTATATTTAGCCCTCACTTTTGCAAGAGTATTGACTCAATCCAAACTCTTAGTAAAGTAGAGAACAAGACATAAGATAATCTCATCACAATCAAGGAGACAAAGAATCCATCAAGCCTCCAAGGGGTTGAGTCTTTTCTAACTCCAAGATCATAATAAGAGATAAATAACTGACTAACATGAAAAGTGAAAGAAGGGGTGTGATTAATTCACCAATGAGAAATGTAATCTCATTATGAATCACATAAGAAGAAGAAAAAATGTTACCTATGTATAGGACTTAGCATGTTGTGCTTTAATGTGTAACCTATATATGAGATTTAGAAAAAATTTATGCCTAACCCAGATACAAGAGTTTACATATGTATGTGCAAAGAAGATAGGGAGTCAATGTCAAGGATTCTCACTTACTAAATCAAAGGTTTTCATGGATAATCCTTTATTCATGCTTATGCATAATCCATAAAGGGATTCACAAGATGTGTGCAAAATGTGATGAAGTAACAATGCATAGATTTGTGGATAACTTAGAAAGCATACCAAGCCCCCAAGGCTAAATACTCTACACCATACTCAAAATCTATATTTTCTACTCTATGAGAATGATTTTAGAATGCGTAAGAATAGGTTAAATGGTAAAATAATTTCAGCATCAAGATAGTATCCACAAGTAACACCGAATCCATACTAAAGAGGTCATAGCTCCTATAAGGTAATGGAAGCATAGAATGCAATGGGACAACATGAAAGACATGGACAAGTAACTCCTTGGAAAGGATAACACACTATTATGAGGATCCAAGGTAAGTAATCTATTTACCATGAAAATTTACTTGCTAAAAATATAAGATTGGATGTGACATTATAAACAAAAAACACACAACAAAAAAAAATATTGGATCTATAAGAGAATGAGAAATATGGATAGGATTCCCTTTCCCCCTAGTGTAGGAACAAAGCAAAAAGAGGACCTATTATTCTACTCACAAACTAGACCATGCATGATAGTGAGCTCCCAAAAAGTTTAAGCTAAATATGTTACATGGCATGGAGCAACATAATAGGGACCTAGATGTTATTTAAAGAAATGAAGATTAACATAGATCCCATCATAAGGAGATATGTGAAGAACCTTACTATCAATGAGTTGTTGAAAATTTTAATATAAATCTTTAAAATCATTAGTGGAATGATCATTGTAATGATGATACACGAAAAATAGAAGATTCATAAGTTTTTGACTATGCTTCTTTCTACATTTAGGTCTAGTAATCACCTTAGCAAGAAGCATAGGAAAAAAAAGTTCTTGATTAATAGAGGATAATAAAGGAGAGGATATGGAAAAAGAAGAACTTTATTGCATGCATACTAATGTATTATTGGTAATGGTATTGAAGGAGTTTTTATACCCTGCATTAGCTAAGGGTATAAAATATTCATCATTAGGTTTGGTAGTTTCCTCATGAATGGAAGTAGAAACAACATTAGTAAAAATAGGAGTTGATCCAATTTATCAAGAATGAAAGGTCATTGAATCTATAATCTCAAATGAAATTTTGATTAAAAATTAATATACCATAGTCATCATTGGATAGAGTGGAAGAAGGGTCTTCTTTGGTTTCAAGTTCCTTTACTTTCTATGTAGGAGGAGAAACCTGAGCATACTACATGTTTAAACAAGGATTAGGTCCATCATCAACATGAAAACTATAGATGAGATTACTATAAATAAATATAAACCTACAATGAAGGGTGGAAGGAAAAAAAAGTCATATATTGCAACCAATTTCTTCCTAAGTGAAGGTTATAAGTGAGAGGTCTAGGCATAACATCATAGGAGTATCCGATATCACCAGACCAACTTTCATAGGTAGCATATAATACCCAAATTTTCTTAGGTTATCAAATCCTTAAATAGAAATGTTATCTATTTAAATAGTAGAAAGATAAGTGTTTGATCAAAAATAAGTCCAGGAAGATGCATAGGATGTTACAATAAAAAATGGAAAAACGTCATTTTTTTTTAATATTATCTATGTTCTAGTATTTTTCATTTTTAGAGTCCTTTGGGGCATTTTTGAGCTTTGGTAGTGCCAAAAAGGTATGGCCATGCTTAAAACCTCAACCACTAAATGTGGAACTTTAGAAGATCTTTCAAGAAATTCTGATGGTTCATGATTTTGAGCTACGAGTATAAAGTTGTGACTTCTACAAGTAGATGTAATTTTGGATATAGAATTTTGTAGTTTTTATAGTTGCTAGAGTTTATTTTTTTATTAATTAGCTTATGGACTTTTTATTTTCATTTCCAAGGGATAGCAGTGATCCTTGGGATCCATCAAACTTGTATAAACTCTTTTTTTCAAATGAAGTGGATCACTTTTTGGCTTGCAAATACATCTATTGTTGCATTTTAATTGATTTGAATTAAATCACAATACCATAAGTTCTTGACCAATTATTTTAACCCGATTTCTTAATTTAGATCAATGTCCATAGCCTTTAACATATCCATTCTACAAATATTTTAAACCAGATCCATTATTCATTAAAGTATGTTGTATGGTAGTTTCATATTTAATAGAATAGATGTACTATATTAAAATAGACACACTTCCCTTTTAAGACCTGTTAGCTATTTTGCCTTCCTACCAAAATTCATATTTCATATTTGGAAAAATGTCTAACGGACATTCTAAAATTTGAATATTCAAACATTAGCACACACAAACATAATATTTTTATGGCCTTAGGTTATACCTTAAATCCTAAGTAATGTGTGATTTAATATCTTTCCAGGTCAGTATTTTGTACACTATTAGATATTCCAAGATCAATGTTGGGTACTTTTCTGCATTATGAAGTTACAAGATGTTTAAGGAATGTAGGCAAGCACCTCACTTCCATGTGGCATGTGGGTCTTGTTTCCTTGAGGGTTGTAGACAAAGAAAAGGCATCAGAGAAGTTGTCAGAACAATTGTCAAAAGGAAGTGTTCTTATTGGTCAAGCTCTGAAATGGTGGGTAGAAAGTGGCCACATGTTTCATCCACCATCAAATATAAAAGGATTGATAATTCTCACTTTTTCACATTTTGAAGATGCAGGAAGTTTAGAAAATGGGGGAAAGCAAGGGCTCAACACATGGACTTTGTGATGTAATTTTTCCTTGTGAGCCATAGAAGGATCTTGTCAGAACAACATAGACATGTCAGGGCATGATGGAAATTTGGCACTATTTCATTAGATGAAGTGATGAATGGACCAAGTAAAGGTGCTGACTATGTAAGAGTTGGGCCAGTTTATGTTTTTTCATCAGATGAAAGATGATCTACGATTGGTGCTTCCTTGCTTTGTAAAGATGTAAGGTTCTTAAGGAATGCAAGCAAGTTCTTTGAGGATACATGTCCTTGCAGCCTGGGTGGGGGTTAGACAAGTAGCAATTTTGGTTAAAGTCACTATTAGGTTTGCGATTTCCTAAACATCATGGTTAAGTTTTAAAGGTTGGCGAGGGTTATATGACGGAGTGGTCAAACTTATGAAGACCTTAAAAACTAGTAGAAAGAAATAAAAGCTACTATTCCACATGATATTTTCTGGTTGCAAGACCTATAGACCTACTAACTTTGTTGATTCATCAAAATAGGAATGGGAAAAGTAATAGTTTTCCTACATGATCTAATATCCATGTTGATCCCAACCACTCTCAAGTTATGGCCATGCTAATGTCATGAAGGACACACTACCAACCTCCTAGTTATCCATTTGATGGGATTTTTTGCATTAATGGTGTTGTTTTAATCAAGATCAAGATTTCTTCCAGTTAGAGTTGATGATTTCCATGCCTTTGAAGGTGTATTAGATCCAATCTATCATCCTAATTTTATCCAATCATCCTTTGATAGTCTTAAATGCATGAATGAAATTGCAAAGCAATCAAGAGTAATGATTGAACTATAAAAAAAAGTTTTGTTGTCTTCTTAAGGGTTCTCTCTTTTCTAATTTTTAGAGCTCTTCTAAAATTTTGCCTATGCGCAATAGAGATCTAATCTACTATATTGATTTTTTGTCAGCTAAGTGTGTGTGCACTCCTATGGCCTTGCTTGCTGAATGTATTTTGATAGTTGAAATATTGTATTATCATGTTCATACTTGGTGACTAATTAGATCAAGAAAATCCATTGTATTCCTTCTCTTATCTTTTGTCTTATCTAGGATATTGAGATTGAAAAAGTGTGGATAATGGTATATGTTGAGAAATCTATTAAGTTCTAGTGCATTCATTGGGAAAGAAGTAGACCTACATACTATTTATTTCATCACCCTCTAGATTAGATTAGGTAGTTTTTCTTATACAGATTCCTTCTCCCTTTTCCTCTCAAGAATCAGTTAGGTGCATCCTGATAGTAAAGGAAGTCAACCTTCTTTGCAAACTCAATCTCAAGTTGCAAAGTCCCACACTTTCAAGATTGTCTCCATGTTCATAAGGCTATCTAAGAAGTATTCCCTTGGGCTAGGGTGTAAGCTTTTATATCAACAATTTTTGGCATGCCTAGTAAGACTTCATATCAAAAGATTTTAAGTCTAATGGTATCAAAAGAGAAGAATTTCAAGATTGATGGTGAGGAAATAGTGCTACTCTTAGTATTTTGGGCCTCAAGAGGCTCATATCCAATCACTTGGTGACTCTACTCTCATTTACATATGTTTTTAGACCATAGTTGTGATTAATGCCCAAAGCTAAAACAAGGGCATCTTCTAGAGGTAATTTTCAATATTATGAGCTTTCATTTTCAAATCCTAGAAGAAAGAAGACTAGATTGTCTCTATCACTAGTTAGGGGTATAAAAGCAATCCATACACCTGCAAGATCCATCTCTACTCCTCCTTTGTTAGATCTAATCCTAGAATACCATCTACTCATATTATCAAGCCACTAGTTTATATGGCTAGAGCTCATGCTTTTGCCACCTTTAATAGTAGAAATCCTCTCCTATTAGCTCAAAGGCATGATATACCAGTATCAACTCTCAAAAGTATACCTAATTTCACTGGTGAAACCTTCATCTCTCCTACAAAACATATTAAAGAAGTCTCAAATGTTTGTAGCATTCATGGTATTACTGAAGATGCTATTGTAATTAGGCTTCTAGCCTCATCTTTGAAAGGAAAAACACTACAATGGTATATAGGTTTATCTCATAACTCTACTACTGATTGGGACAGGCTAGGAGTAGGGCTTTGTAAGCATTTTAAGGATAAAAGTGATCACCTATCACTTTTAGAGTAGTGAATAACTATCATAAGAGCACCTCATGGATGCATGATAGATTTCAACTATAGATTTCAGAAAACATGGGATTGGATACCTACTCTAGTAAAGCCTTCCCTTGGTAATGCCTTCTTACATTACCTTAATGCTTTCAATAGTGATATAGCTACCACAGTGTAATCTATGGGAGGGGATACTTTACTGAATACTTATGAGATTGCCATAAAGGTAGAAAATATTTTGATATAAGGAGGAAAGTTAGTCCCAAGACCTCCAATGCCCTTTTTCGCTAACTTGCTTAACCATCAACCTGTAATGACTCCTATTTCCACCATCTCCACAAGTCAAACCCTTGCAATAATTCCAATAGCTTCTACATCTTCAAATGGAGTAGATAAGTTTGAATCTATGATGCAAATGATGATGCAAAATATAGACAAGAAGCTATAGGACCATGAGAGAAAGATGGAGGACAACATTGTAATGATACAAAAGATGGGCAATAAGTTGGTGACCATTAAGAGATAACTTGCTCAAATCAATAGGCCCCCCCAACCTCATTACCAAACCCCAATGTACAATAGGCCTCCCAATTAGAGTCAAGGTCATGTTCCCTATAATCAAAATAGACCTATTGGTAATGCCCTAGCTTCTAATACAAATTAGGATAGAACCTTGGTTCCCCAAAACAATTTTTCTCAAGAGCAAGCTTTCTACCCTTCTTGCAACTATTCTTATGCTTGTTGTATGTGCTAGAAGGCAGAATCTCATTTGGCATTGACTACCCAAGAGCCTTTAGTAGGGTAACCATATAGTGTTAGTTAGCCTACTAATAGCTAAAAAATGATTGTTCTTTTATGAACCATTAACTAGAGGAACATTGTCATGCCAGTCATGATGCTATAGATCACACTACCAGAAGTAAACGAAGAGCTATTGAAGATGCTAAACCCTTACCATCTAATCAAGATTCAACTTCAAATTTTGTTCCTCATGTATAGTAATGAATTATTAATCCAATGCTAGTCCTTAGTAGAAGAAAAACACAAGTAGCAAGGACCATGTTGAACCTCAGGTTACCCAACCTTAGCCACCTACCCATGCAATCCCCAAAATTTCAACCAAGGTAGTCAACAGTCCTTTTAATGTGGTAGATCAAATGAAAAGGACTAATGTAAATATCTCCATGTAGGATGTTGTTTCCACTATACCATTGTAGAAAGAATTACTATAGAAGGAGTTAGAGAAGGTAGAGGCCAAGGATTAGCTACCTAGAGAGGAGAATGCACCAAGATTGGTGTAGCCAATAAAGGGAGGAGAAACAAGCAAGAAAATTAGGCCTCCCCCTTTTTTGTTTCCTTGATCATAGGAGATAAACTAGTCCATAATTGTATGATAGATTTAGGGGCTAGTAGTCCTGTAATGCCTAAAAGTGTAGTTGATCTCCTTGGTATCAAGTAGGAGCCCATGATCATGGATGTCCTTTAGTTGGATAGTAGCTCTGTCAAGACTGTAGGGGTCCTAAAAAATGTGGAGATGGCATTAGATGCTTGTCATAGTTGCATAGTAACCCAAGATATGTCAATAACATAAGTAGAACCTTATTTTTCTATCCATCTTTCTAGAGACTTCATTGCATAGATAGGGGGTCATATTGTAATAGATTGGTCCTATATGTTCTTTAGGACAAGATATGGGGCAAGAGTTTCTCTGAGGAAAAAACCTAGCCCTTAACCACATAAAGACTTATATGCCAAGCCCTATAAACATGAATTGTACCATTAGGGAGGAGGATGAAGAGTCCACATTCCATGAGCCTACTACATCATTAGCATATGTTCCTAACTTCCTTTTGGATGAGTGGGCTACTGCCTATTAGTTTGATCCAATATAAGAAGCCAAAGAGATAGGTCTTGGGACCTATTGTATATTTGAAGAAAGTGTCCCTATCCCCAATCTCATGAAAACAAAAGAAGATGCAAGTGGATTATTCAAGATATTCTTTGATGGTTCAAGAAACAAAAATGGTTCAGGGGCTGGTGTTATGTTGATTTCTCCTAAATTGGAGTAGTATTTTTACAATAGGTTTCAATTCAATTGGACAAATAATGTACTAAGGTATGAAGATCTGATCCAAGGTCTTAAAATTGCACAAAAGAGGGGAATCAAATCTTTAAAAGTATATGGAGATAGTGAGTTAATTTTAAATCAAGTTAGGAATCAAAATGTAATAAAGAATAGCCTCCTCAAGTCATATAAACATAGAGTATGGGATCTTCTTGAAGAATTTTAGGTATTCAATATTCAGAGTGTTCCAAGGAATAAGAACAAGCATGCCGATAGGCTTGTAGACATTGGTGCCTACTATAACATACCCAAGCATGTTGCTGATGAAAGGGAGCAACAAATCAAAAATTTTGTAAGACCTGTTGTTCCTAATAATTGCACAAATCAGTAGGTGTTTGATTTTGATGTACAAATTGTAAATTTCTTGCAAAATGAGGAATAATTCTCTACTAGAAATCAATCCAAACTCCAAGGTCAATATGGGGACCCGATCATGAATTTGAACTCTAAAAAATTACCTAAAGGTCTCATTACCTTGGAAGGAATTTTCAATTCTAATGATCAAGTAAGGAGAAAGGGTTAAAACCTAACTACAAGCAAGGATGACTACACACCCATCATTGTTGCTGATGGAAAGACCCTCAAGTTGGGAAAGGTGTGTACTAAAACTAAACAAGAATTTTTCATTAAGTAATGTCAAGAATTTAAAGATGTCATTGCATGGATATATGAAGACTAAAAGGGTTTTGATCCAAGCTTATTTCAACATTCTATAGATTTAAACCAAGATGCCAAACCTATTAGGTAGAAACTAATTAACCCCAAGATTGAGCCATTAATGAGAAAAGAGTTATCAACATTCATAGAAGTGAATATTATTTTTCCTATCAAACATTCCTCATGGGTAGCCAACCTTGTCCCTGTTAGGAAGAAGAGTGGAGAAATTAGGCTTTGTGTAGACTTTAGAGACCATCACCCTCTTCCTTCTATTGAACAAATCCTATCCAGAATTAGTGGCTCAGAGAGATTTTCTTTCTTGGATTCTTTTTTAGGCTATAATTAGGTACTTTTATAGTAGTCAAATCAACATAAAACAACCTTTACCACTAAATGTGGTACTTATGCCTATTTTAAGATGACATTTGGACTAACTAATGCAAGTGACACATTTCAAAAGGCAATGGAAATGGCTTTCAAAGGTGTGATGCAAAATTTTGTGTTAGTGTATCTTGATGATATAACTATCTTTTCCAAACATACAATAGATCACTTTGATTGTTTGAGGTAAGTATTTGTTAGATGCAAAGAATAAGGTGTGTCCTTGAATCCCCAAAAATGTGTGTTTTCCACTAAGAAGAGAAAGCTCTGAGGGCATATTGTGTCAAGATATGGATTGACAATAGATCTAGAGAGAGAGTAGAAGCAATTTTTGCTCTCCCACTTCCTGCTCATAACAAGGGGCCACCATTTTGTGAGAAGATTTATTCCAAACCTCAAAACCCTTATTTCCAGTTGAAAAAACATTTGACCTTCACCTAGACTAAGGAGGGGAAAGCTAGTTTTGAAGAAATCAAGAAATCAATTTCCTCAACCCCCACTCTTGTTAATCCCAAGTTTGATAGAGATTTCATCCTTTACTCCTTTGGAGGAGAATCAAGTATATCAATGGTTTTAACACAACTGAATGATGAGAATTTGGAATAGCCTATTTCTTTTTTCACTAAGGGGATTAATGATTATGAGGGAAGATACAAATATGTAGAGAAGTAGGTCCTTTCTATTGTAAGGGCCCTTAAGAAATTCAAGCATCTCTCATCTTATAAAAAAGTTTCCTCCTGAATAAAGATATCAATGAGAAAAGGGTTGGGTGGATTAGTAAGGTCATAGAATATGACATTGATATCAAGGTGACCAAGCTAATCAGAGGTAAAGGACTTTTGAGTAGATGGCTTCCTCTTTTGAGATATGTGAGGAGACTACCCTCTTGATTTAAGGTGAGCAACTGGTAGAGAATGAGGGTTAGTATGATTGGTTATATGGCATGAGAATTTTATGGCTAGAAGAAAGTTATCCCCAAGACTTAAATAGAATAAAGAGGAGATAATTCAGGTTACAATCTATTCCCTACATCTTGGTAGATGGAACATTATTTAGGAAGGATTCTGATGGAGTCCTATTAAGGTGTATCTAGACTAACCAAATCAATAGGTTGCTAAGAGAATTTCATGATGGTCCTATTGATGGCTATTTCTCAGCTAAAGTTACTATAATGGAGATAATGAGGGCTAGCTATTATTGTCCAACCTTATTTAATGACTACTATAAGTGGGTAAGGAAATTTGAGAAATGAGCTTTCTTTTCTGGTTAACAAAGATTAGCTGCTCTTCCCCTCAATCCCATTTAGGTTGATCAATGGAGTTTTAATTTTAGTGGTCCAATAAACCCACCTCTAGTGCTGATCACAAGTGGATCTTGGTAGCCACATATTATTTTAAGAGATGGATAGAAGTAGTGGCTCTCAAGGATACAAAAAAGGCTTTTGTGGTAGAATTCCTTAGCAGAATTGTAACTAGATTTGGTGTTCCTTCCACAATTATATTTGATAATGCGAAATATTTTATTGGAGATCTTATATGCTCTTGGGCTTTATAACATGGGATATATTTGAGCACGTCCTTAAATTATTTTCCCCAAGGTAATGGGTTGGATGAATCCTCTAACAAGAACCTCATTAGAATCATGAAGAGGACAAATGAAGATAACCAGAGGTGTTCTCATGCCAAGTCAAAGATAGCTCTTTGAGCTGACATAATTACACCCAAGAGAGCCATTGGGAATTCCCATTCATGTTAGTATATGGAAAGGAATCAAAGCTTCCTATCTCATTAGAGTTCCCCTCTCTTGAATGATCTCATCAATTAGAGCTAGAAGAGCACAATCCCATGACAATCACATTGGTAGAACTAATTGAGTTAGAATAAAGGAGGCAACAAGCTATGTATACACTTGAGGCATGTCAACAACATGTCAAGAGGAGCTTTGATAAAAGGGATAGGGTTAGAACTTTAGAGAGGGTGATCTTGTGCTAAGGTGGGATATAGATAGAACAAAACTAGGGAGGCATTCAAAATTTGATGCATTATGGAGTGGCCCCTATGTGATTATTAGTTGTTACAAGTAGGCCAATGCTTTCTAGTTAAGCAAGCCTAATATTGAAATCTTGCCTACTCCAATCAATGGAATATACCTCAAGCCCTATTTTTGATAGAAATTAGTGTTTTATGTACATAATAAGCTAGTTTTCTTTCATATTCTTTCTTGTTTTCAAAAAAATGTCAAGCATAGGTTGTCTCTCTATTAGATAGCCAAGTTTTGAGGTCTTGTAGAGGTTACAGAGGACTATTGCCTAGTTTTACAGTTGTAGAGAGATAGTCTTAGGTTTTAACAATGCGTAAGTTTCATATTTTACAATAATGTAGTCCAATGTATATTTTAGGTCACTAGTTGCATACATAGCAGGCTTGCATCCCCTTTGAGTCACTAGAATTATTAGCTATTTTTCCTTCTTGCCAAAATTCATATTTCATATTTGGTAAAATGTCTAGCAGACATTCAAATATTTGAATATTCAAACATTAGGGCATGAAATGTAATATTTTTTATGACCTTAGGTTATACCTTAATTCCTTAGTAATGCAAAATTTAATATCCTTATAGGTTAATATTTTTCCCATTGTCAAATCTTCTAGGATCAATAGTGAGCTCATTTCCACATTATGAAGTTGCAAGATGTTTGAGGAATGTAGGCAAGCACCTCACCACCATGTGGCATGTGGGTCTTGTTTCCTTAAGGGATACAAAAAAAAGAAAAGGTGTCAGATAAAATGTTAGAATAGTTGGGCAAAAGAAGTGTTCTCATTGGTCAAGCCCTAACATGATGGGTAGAAGGTGGCCACATGTTTCATCCACCATCATATATAAAAGGATTGATGATTCTTTCTTTTTCACATTTTGAAGATGCAAGAAGTTTAGACAATGTGGGAAAGTGAGGTCTTGACACATGGACTTTGTGATGTCATTCCCCCTTGTGGGCGACAAAAGGATCTTGTCAAAAGAGCATGGACATGTCAAGGCACAATGAAAATTTAGCACTATTTCCTTGGATGAAGTGATGATTGGACTATGTAAAGGTGTTGTTTATGTAAGAGGTAAGCCAGTTTATATTTCATCATGGGATGAAAGATGATCTATGGTTGGTGCTTCCCCACTTTGTAAAGATGCAAGGTTCTTCAGGAATGTAGGAAAGTGCCTTAAGGACATGTGTCCTTGTAGGCTTGGGTGAGGGTCAGATAGGTAGCAATATCAGTTAAAGTCATAGTTAGGTCTCTAGTTTCCTAAACATCATGATAATTTTTAAAGTTTGTTGAGGGTTATATGATGGAGTAGTCAAACTTGTGAAGATCTTATGAACTAGAAGAAAGATAAAAATCTACTAGTCCACATGGTGCTCTCTGGTTGCAAGACCTATTGACCTACTAAGTAATGGTTTTCCTATGTGATCTTATCTCAATGATTGATCCTAACCACTCCCAAGTTATGGTAATGCTAAAAGTCATGAAGAACATGGTGCCTACCTCCTAGTTATCCATTTGATGGGATTTTTTGCATTAATGGCACCATTTATGTCAATATCAAGGTTTCTTCTAGCCAGAGTTGATGATTTCCATGCCTCTAAAGGTGTAGCAAATCTGATCTATCATCCAAATTTCATCCAATCATCCTCTAATAGTCTTAAATGCATGAATGAAGTTGTGAAGCAATCAAGAGTTATTCTTGAACTATAAAAGCAAGTTTTGTTGTCTTCTCAAGGGTTCTCTCTTTTCTTATTTTAAGAGCTCTTCTATAATTTTGCCTATGCTTAGTGGAGATCTTCTCTATTATATCCATTTTCTATTAGCTAAATATGTGTGCACTCCTATGGCCTCACTTTTTGAATTTATTTTAATTGTTGAAATATCATATGATCATGTTCATATTTGGTGACTAATTAAATCAAGTGAATCCATTGTCTTCCTTCTCTGATTGTGTTATCTTTTGGCTTATCTAGGATATTGAGATTGAAAAAGTGTAGATAATGGTAAATTTTGAGAAATCTATTAAGTTTGAGTGTATTCATTAGGAAAGAAGTAGA
The DNA here is from genome assembly GCA_028749045.1 of Cupressus sempervirens. Lineage (NCBI taxonomy): Eukaryota > Viridiplantae > Streptophyta > Pinopsida > Cupressales > Cupressaceae > Cupressus > Cupressus sempervirens. The sequence continues at coordinate 826,177,691 of CM053792.1, forward strand.
CCCACATAATATTTGGTGCATCACCCTCTAGATTTGCTTAGTTAGTTTTTCTTACATCCATTCCTTCTCCCTTTTCCTCTCAAGAATTAGTTAGGTGCATCTTGATACTAAAGGAAGTCGACCTTCTCCATGTTAGGATTGAACATTAGACAAAAATAACAATTACATGCAAATATAAACAATATCAAAAAATAATAGATCACAAAAAAAATAACACAAGACATCAAGATTTAATGTGGTTCACCCAAACCCTAGGCTACATTCACTAAACAATAAGTCCAATATTATTATGATCTAGTGATTACAACCTAATTATAAACTATAATCCCTTATAGCTCAATACTACTATAAGAATAAATTTTTGCATCACACCTTATAAAATAATCCCTAACCCTAAGCCCTTTTATACAAGTATTTTTTCCACTTTAAGGTTAAAATTAGTTACAACATGTTGGCCATAAATTGATGAATATAAGAAATATCCAATTGGAAAATAGTAGCCCACCATTGGTGAATAGAAGCCCACCAGTCACCACAAACTAACACTCTAGAGACTTAATCTCAAGTTGTAAAGTCCCACACTTTTGAGATTGTTTCCATGTTACACAAGGCTGCCTGAGAAGTATTCCCTTAGGCTAGGGTACAAGATTTTGTGTTAACAAGATCTTTTAGCACCCTTTCCATAATTCCCTTTCTAGACCATGGATGGATCCCTATTCAATATTCTTTTTCTCCTATTTTTCATCATATCTTCTAGTCTCATTTGCACATCCTTTTTGGGCCTTTTCTCTCCATCCTTTAGGAGTTGATTAACCCAAGTTAACCTCATCCTAGATTAGGTTGACCTAGGTCAAACTTGTCTTGGATGAGGTTGACCCAAGTCAACCTAGTCCTTTCTAAGGCCCTTTTCCTACATCTTCTAGGTTAAGGTTGACCTAGGTCAACCTAGTCCCTGATGAGTGCAAATTTTGGGGCTTGAAAGGTCTTGAGTATATCGACTTATATCTCCCCACTCTTAGCCTACAGTTATCTCTCTATCTAATAATCATACTATAGTTAACTCTCCACTTAATAGTTAGCCAATGGCTACCTATTCATGTAATAGTTATCCTTGAGTCATCCTTTAACTATTTTTCCCACTGGAAAGCTAGTGTAAAAGGAGGCTTCAAGGCTTCATTTTCATATCAAATCACATCAAGCATTCACATATCATCAAGCACCCAAGGCAAGGAGTTCAATTATTTAAGAAAATAATTTTCTTCAAGCATTTAAGGATATTTTGTGGGTATTTCCTCTTTAAGATATAACATTTTGTTGTCCATTAAGGGAGGAGATATACATTGAGACATTCATTATCTTTCCCATTGATGCATTTTTCAATCCATGGCTCCATGATGTGGTTATGGTAGATCCATTGCAATTGTGGAGATATCCTACATCCTTCATACCACATTCAAGATCTACAACATACATCACAAAAAATACTTACTGACAAAGGTTTTTGCAAGAAAGGTGAATATTTACATTTATCTTGCTTTCTACACATCTAATTTATCATTTATGGTTAATTCATTAACCTTAGGCTTGACCAATGAGCTCCCTCTCCAAAAATAAACATAAAAATCATTCTTTTTGATGTTGATTTATAGGATACCAGTCAAAACTTATAGATCTAGAACCTACTCTTTAGGAGCTTTCTATAGAAGTTTGTTCCAAGTTGCCAGACTATGTCAACCTAGTTGTAGGGTGCCCTTCTGATTCTACTTAGATCTTTGATTCCATTTTTCAAGGATATATTCGAGGTTTTTTTCCTTTTTTCATTTCATTCTAAGATTCGTGAATGGATATTCAAAAAAGGGTTCATATCCATAACTTTTGGAGCTAAAATACATCTTCCTCTGCACATTTCAAGGCAAGTCTTTTATATTGTGTTTCCTTTCATATCTTTACTTTAGATCTATATCTTAATTGGGCTATTTATATTCACATATCATCTAGATTTACATTATTTAAGCATTTAGTTCAATTTTAAATTCACATTGTCCTATTAATGACCAAAGAGTACATTTCCTTGTATCACATTCACCTTCATAATTACAATTTAGCGTCAACATCATTCTTCATTTGTGTTCTAGCTAATTTAATTTGGATCATCAGTGGAATCATATTTATAAATTCCCATTTTTCCTTTCATACATATTTGAATGTCTTAGTGGCCTAGAAATAGGGGGACCTACAATCCTATTAAAGTGCCTCCCTTTTCCTCCTAAACATTTTTGTGAAGTTGATGAGTCCCCTCTTTTTTATTTCTAAGTTTGACCTCTTGATCTCCCTTCTTTCGTATCGACTTCACCTAATTTTTTTGGTGAAACTCACTTCATACCCTCTTTCTTGGAGTTAGATATTTCTCTCTTGAATATCTTTCTTATTTGGCATCGACTTCACCTAAAATTTTTGGTGAACTTGAGTTTGTGCCATTTTCTTACTAGAGTTAGATCATTAGGTGTTTATCCTATTTTGGGTGAACTTGACATTTGTTGGAAATCTAATAGGAAAAGTGTGATAATAAAGAGGGTATCAGGATCTATAAAATTTCTTTCACTTCAGTATGAATCATATTTGATATTACCACATAAAATCCTCATTAAACATCCATCTCATATCAATATAACCATTCACATCAACATAATATCATATCTACCTTCTAACTACATAAACGTCAACTCATAAACACATAACACATTAAAACATAGATTTGGTAATGTATAAATCCTCCAAGGTGAAGGTAAAACTATGGTTAGGGTGACACCCACAAAATCTTCACTACTACAATAGTAAATTCATGTCTATTAAGGATATAATCTACCCTATTATGAGTCTTCCCCATTAAAGGCTAAAAGAACTACTAGGTTCTACCTTGGTTAAATAATTTTTACATCACAATGAAGTGAGCAATTTTTTAGGAGATTTACATAAACTAGTTAAAGCTACTCTATTAAGAGACTTAAACCTTAAAACACCTATTAAAATATTTAGTGCCCAATCCTTCAATTAGCACTTCAATTCTTTATAAAAGATCTCCTCTATGCAATATAATACCACCCAATTGTGATAGATCTCCTCTGTTTCTACTCAAAACTCTTCACTACACTATTTGGTCTCTAAAATCTGATTCACCTCTAAAAATTTTCTCTACATGTATTTACATGCATACATCTCATGATATAGAATTAGGTCTTAGACCCTCTTTAAATAGATGATTAGATGAACCTTCTAGATCCAAATCAACAATCTAGAATCAATCTATTTGTTGCTTAATCTTTGCATTTTTCTGATTGGTGGATTCCCTTACCTAGGGATTAATGATCTCCCTTTGAAAACCTCCTTGATTACCTCCTTGATCTTCAAAACATTCTTCTATATTGATACCAATGGTTAACATAGGATCTAGTGTCATTCCAAACAAAAGTGTGAAACTATGTTACTCAGAATTTACATCACACTAGTGCTTGACATAAATTATTTCTTCATGTTGTCCCTCATCCTTAAATATGCTTAGCATGAACTGAATAAATTTTCCTTTGTATCACTCATCATCCACTACTAACTCAGACTAACTTGGAAATCATTTTTTTCTCTAATAGGGTAAGTGCACCAAGATGGTGTACAAAAAGGTGATATCAGTGAACATGTTTTTCCTAAAATCAAGTAAACCTAAACTTGGATGAGATGTTTGAGGATCATCCACTCCTAATAATAAAATATGTAAAGCATATAAATTGTAGTACTCTAAATATTCTTTCTAAACTACTATATTTTTTACAAAATGGATAATATTAGGTGGTTCAAGCCTTGCACACACAAAAAATAGTTCCTATTTTTTTTAGAAAACATAATATAGTTGTTTTCATGTGTAGCAGAAAAGACATAGTTATATTTAGTATTTTATAAATCCTTTTTGTAGGATGATAGTTAAGAGTGATATCTAGAAGTAGTGTATTTTTTCATAATTTTATGATGAGTATTTTTTTGATGAAATATTTAATTGACTACATTTTGAAATCTTGGTACATGTTCGTGTGCTAAGCATAACTTGCATCAAAATAATAAAAAATGGATTTTAAAAAAAAAGTGTATAGAATCAAGTGTAGAACAATAATAAGTAAATATTTTTAATTTGGTTAAATATATCAAGAGTTATTAGAAAAAAGGTAGACATATTTTTGTGAGAACTATCACGACATTGGTAAAAATAATTAAATTTTACAATGTTAACATTGTCCATAAATAGAAAAAATTATATGGTTAGAAAGCTAAGAAGATGTGTAAGATTATAGTGGTGATTTTAGAGTTACCCACATCACCATTAGAAAACTTGATGAAGGCAAAGAAGATAATTCATTTGAGAAGATTAAAAATTTTCCAGAGGAAAAAAAATGGAGGGAAAATAGTCTCCCAAGTCTTTGGGTTGTTTCTACAAACTATTACCAAGCCATAACTTGATTAGGTTTCTAGAATTTTCATAACCCAATTGGGTTGTGAAAATAAAAAATTTCCTTCAAAACCCAATTGGGTTTTGAAGAACTAAAAGTAGCCTTTACTCCAAAGGCGATAACTTTCACATTAGTAGTCTGATTGACTTTGTTCAAAATGCATTGGAAATCTATTAAAGAGCTCTACAATATGATGTAGATAAATCAATCCTATTACATAATTTTTTTCCATCAATTTGAATAAAGTATGGTCTAAAATAGGTAGTGATTATTTCCAAAATATGCAACAAATAGGTAAACATGCATGGTAAACATATATCTCTTAGTAACTCCTAACCTCTCGCATTCACTCACTAACTCCTAACTTATCTCTCTCTCCCTCTCTCCCCCTCTCTCTCTCCAACTTGTTACCCTTAAGCTATGTCTCTCTGTGAGTAGCCCCTAACCCCCTTCTCTATCACTAACCCCTAAACTATATCTCTCTCACTAACCCCGTAACTCTCTCTCTCTCTCTCTCTCTCCATCTTATCCCCTTCTCTTCTTCTTTGTCACTCACTTTTTCTCTCCATCCTATCCCATCCTCCCTCCCTCTCTCTCTCTCTCTCTCACACACACACACACACACACACACACACACACACACACACACACACACACACACACACACACACTCACTCACTCACACTCACACACAAAAAATACTAATCTCTCTCAAAATCTCACTAACTCATAACCTCTCTACCTCTCTCATAGATACACTTCCAATCTCTCTCTCGCCTACTCACTAACTCCTAACCTTCTCATTTTATCAATAAATAACAACCTCTCTCTCTCTCTCTCTCTCTCTCTCTCTCTCTCTCTCTCTCTCTCTCTCTCTCTCTCTCTCTCTCTCTCTCTCTCTCTCTGACTAGATCCTAACTCCCCCCTCTCACACTAATCCCTAACACCAACTCTACCCCCCACCAACCTTCTCTCTCTCTCTCTCATACACACTCACTAACTCCTAGGATCTATCTCTTACTAACACTTAATCTTTCACATTCTCTCTTGAACTCATAACCCCCATCTCCCTAACTTGTAACACTTAACTTCTATATATCTCTAAATAGGACACAGACACAGAGAGGGATATAAGCTATTAAGATAATTAGAGAAGTTAAGAATTAGTAAGAGACAGTGAGACAAAAATATTGGAATCTAATGAGTATGTGGGTCTATGGAAGATAGATTTTGAGAGTTTGTGTGTGTGTGTGTGTGTGTGTGTGAGAGAGAGAGAGAGAGAGAGAGAGAGAGAGAGAGAGAGAGAGAGAGAGAGAGAGGGTGACATATACTTTTGGAGAAAAATTCTAAAGATCTATCCACATTTTCCCTTAGGCAATCTTAGCATCTACAAATTTTGTGAACTTAGTTTCAATTGCAATCAATTTATTCAATAACCTGTAAAATTAGTCCAGTTAGAAATTTTATTCTTCTTTGAACTTGGTTATTACTATTTGTGGTAGTATTGCAAATTCAAGCCTCTAATCTTCCAATTGTTTGATTTTACCCTCTCCATATTTAATGTTAGTGATGCATGCATGATCGATAGAGGTAACTAATTTTAATTTCTCTTCCAACTTCTATTGCTCTTGATTTATGTAACTCAAATTCTTTGTTACCAAAATAATAAAATCAATAGTGAGTTTTAGCTATACAGGGGCATCTAGATCTTTTTTAGTAACCTCATAGAGTTGTTCAATTCAAACCTAGAAGGATGAAATTTCTTTTCTATTTTTGAAAGTATATTCCTTCCATTTGCAAAGAAATTAAAGATATTTAAAATGTTATTGTACCCTTCAAATAACTCATCACATTTAGTAAAACCAAGATTTATTATGTTTACAAGATTTTCCTCCACGGTTTTGAAAACATACTCTTTATGATCAACTTTTTTAATCACTTCTTTGTCCTTATCTACTTCAATTACTAGTGTTGGAGCCTTGCAAACTATAATTGCATTAGTAGTTTTAGAAGATTTTAATTTATTCACTTCTCTCTCCAACCTCCTTGTTTTCAAATGCACTTTATTTATTATTGAATTTATTTCATTCTCCCTCTATTTCAATTCCTTGAACATTTCTTGCATGTGTATGATCTAGTCTTGATTGAACGTGGATTCATGTGCTAACTAAGTTGCAACATGCAAAGAGTTGGTATTATTGATAGTTTGTACTAGGGCCATTCCTTCCTCTCCTATGGATATATCAATCATTCTAGGTTTATTTTCTTTAAATATAACCCAAGTAGCAAGAGTCTCCATTTTTGGATCATATCTAGTCCCTTCATTTTTCTCAAGTGATTCAAATTCTGACACAAAGGTTGAATCTTGTCTCTTTCTAACTTGATCTAATGAAACTATTTCTTTCAATGTCAAAACTAGAAGAATTAGTTGTTGACATTATGGTCAAGTTTGTTTATTAGTGACACATACACTTAATTAGATGATTAGTAGCTACCAAATTTATAGTATAGTTAACAAAGTATTTTAGGTTCTACCAAGTTTTACACTTGCTACTGAGCTCTAGGAAAAATATTTAGTTTGCACTAAACAATATCTATCAAGTTGGTGATTATCAGTGTAAACTAAGCTTCATAGTTTTTACCAAGTTTCTTAGTGCAAATTGAGTTCTCCAAAGTATACCAAGTTCACAGCTTCAGTGATGAGAATCTAGTGTTGACCAAGTTATGCAATGTCAACCAAGTGATTCATTTTATACCAAGCTCACAGAGATAGTGTTAACTATGCTATGTAGTGTCAACCAAGTGATTCAATTTATATGTTAAGTTTCATAGTGTTCACTAAGTCACTAGTGTAGACCAAGTTTAGACTACTTAGAAGTGATTAGTATGAATTGAACTTCTATGTCTATCGAGTGCATGATGATGTCGAGCTTTGACAATACTTTTTGAGTTTCAAAACCTCACTGAGTTTGTCTTCAGAACTCGAGTACCTATAGTTGGGCTGACTTTGTGTATTTTGGTAAAACTTGTATTGTAGCCAACCTTGATGAAATTGTAAATTGGATTGGTATATCTATAATTTATTATATCACATCAAAACATGAGAAGGATTGTATGTATATAGAAAGACATAGAAGAGCATAAGTGCAAAGGCTACAAGTAGTAAAAGGAGTAGAAAAGATTTATCTATCACAAAAAGGTGATTACTATAGTCCAAAGGAATCTCAATTAGAAAATCAAGGCTATAGATTAGAGATCAGCCATTGGTTCATCCTAATAGGTGGAATAGTTAAATCCTTTCACAAGGTAGACTTAATAGTCTTTTGTAAATCTCTTTACCGAGTGCATACTTCATTGTATGTTTGCAAATCCATTTACAAGGTGCACCTAGTAGTACTTATTGCTCCTAATAGGGAAGATCATCAGAAGTGATCATTGTAAGCCTTAATAGGCCAACTTTATACTATGGTATTCAAGCTTGTGGGTATCATCCCCACCTAGTTTTACTTTCTATTTCGAAGGTTTCTAGATCACCATATTATGTGTCAAAGTGTTATGAATGTTTTAATGCTTTCAATTTTTTATGCATGCAATTAGATTAGAATAAAAATGAAGGATTAATTGGTGAATTAAGATTAAATTTTATTGGTTATTGATTCACCCTTCTCCTCTTAGTAACTTAGCCTATCTCATATTTCCAACAATTGGTATCAAATCTTTGTGGTTCTCAAAGAAGAAGTTTAATAGCTTGAGCTAAGATTAGAGTTAGTGGAGGTATTTAGACTTGATAAGGCTATTGACAATAAAAAGCTAGATTTGTAATTAGCTATTGGACAACTTAAGAAAGAAAAGGAACAAATTTCTCAATCCCTAAAAATAAGAAAAGATCTTGGAGTACAAATGAATGATAAACTCTACATTGAAGATATCCATTCAGAAAGTAATTCAGATGAAGCTAATGAGGCAATCAAAGAACTATTAGAAGATAATGGTACACTTTAAGAAGAAGTTAGAAAGTTGAAAAGAGAACAAGAAATTCAGTCAATAAGATTGTGTGAAGTCATGGAAGAGAAAAACAAGATAAAAGAAGAGTTAGAAGGAAAGAATAATGAAATTTAGCATATGTCCCTTCAATAGGCAGACTTCATTGATCAACTTACTAATTCAAATGAATAAATCATAAATCTAAGATTAGAGAATGAAATATTATATAATTATTGAAATAATAAAAAATAAACCAATGAGAGAATGATGAAATCTCAAATAGGCATGAATCAATTGGATTTGCAAAGCCAATATAGATAGAAATGCAAAGTAGGAATTGGATATTTAGAAGAAGGTGAATCATCCAAGCAAGGAGCTCAAAAGAATCAAAGACCTACTTAAAATAACTATGGTAAGTTGGGTCATACATCAAAAAAATGTTGGAGTAATGGTAAAGCTAAATTCAATGGAAAATGCTACAATTGCAATAAGCATGGTCATAGAGATAATGAATCCAAAGAGAAACCTAAATTTGAAGGCAAATGTCACAAATACAAGAAGCATAGGCACAAATCTTCTGAATGCAAAACCAAGGTATTGAATCCAATAGAATAGATTGTAAAAGCTATTTTTGGTTGGGACTACAACACTTGGTATAGATGTCACTTCTTGGAGAATTTGAACACATTGGAATAAACTGTGTGAAATACCATATGAGGAAAAGAGACACCACTAAAAGATTCTTTATTTGTACAGAACTTGGACATCTTGCCAAGAATTATATGAATATTAGAAGAATTGAAGATGAAAAGAAAGCCAAGGATGATGACATCATAAAACAAATGAGACAATAGTGGATCTCGCTTTCAAGGTAGTGAAGAACAATATGTCATTTAACCTTGCCAAGTTGATGTTGAACCAATTCAACAAGAACATGGAAAACATCAAGACTTTGAAGAATAACCTGTGTAAGTTTGGTTCACTTTAAACCTATTTATACTTCTTTGTGCAAAAGTTTTTCCACTCAAAAGGCATAGTTGTATGAAGAAAATATGTGCATGTACTATATCAAATCAATGAGTATATTGCAGAGACGGGTGAAAATTATGTTAGCATAATGGAAAATTATTTTGATTCTTTTAAAGAAAAGATGAATAAAAAATTCAAGATTCCCAAGAAACTTGTAGAAGATTACAAGGATGATATTTTTTTATGGTAGATTTTGACAAAGTGTATATACAAGCAATCAGACCAAGAATGGTATGGGTCAAGCTCTAGGCTATTAGGTCAATATTGATGACACTAGGGATATTAATGAGGCATTTTTGAATGAACCTGTAGATCCCAAGACCACATATTTTGGTGCATATGATGAAGCTAAAGCTAGAATAGAACTAGAAATAAAACTACCTCAGGCTGTCAGCAAAGGAAAGAAAAGGGTAGCAAAACTAAGACAAACTAGTTCTACTCTCCTATTGACAGAAGGTAGAGGGGATGATATAATAGAAGATGATGTAGAAGATGAGGAAAATGAAGCAAAATTAGAAGAAGAAGAGCCAATCAAGAAGAAAGGTAAGGTTATCATAACCAAACCTACCAAGTCATCTACTGTAGTATTTGTAAGAAGAAAATCTAGAAAGAAATTAAAATTAGGTAAAGATGTAGATGATGTCATTTTCAAATGGTCTCCAGCTACATTTCAAGAGAAGTTGAAAGAGATTGATGTAGGATTTGGTACGCAAAATTTAAAATCATTAAGGTATGAAACCAAAAATGTAGATGGAAGGAAGCAAGTTGAAGACATGGTTATGTCTAAGCTAGGTAAATGGAAATATTCACCAGACCAACTTGCACAATAGATTCCTAATGAACTGATGGAGAAAATCAAGCCAAGATGGGAACATGCCAAGCAAACTGCAAAAGATATATATGATCAGACTCTAAGGCAACTCATGTTGAGTCTCAATGATAAAGAAGTAAAAGAGTCCATCAAGCAGAATGAAGTAAAACTTACTTTGAAATTTAACACTTGCTTGACACTAGTTAATGATATTGAATATGTGGTGAGGAATTCCACTAATATATGGAATAATATCTACAATATTCATTAAAAAAGTGATTTTTTTGTTCATGTCATGATAAAGATGATGATGATGAAGATAACAAGGAAGAAGAGGATAGTGATGATGAAGAAGAAACAATGGATGAGAATAAAGATGATGGGGAGCAAGAACAAGAAGCCACTAAGTAGAATCTCCTTGAGATTCAGAGCATTAAGGAAACTATCCCTAAAAATATTGCAGTAGTGGTTATAGCCTCACTTCCTCACTCTCCAAGAAAAGCATTGAAGACATCAAGCTTAGAGAAAGCTACTGCTAAGTTGGCTATGAAACACTACAAATCAAAGTACTCAAGCAATCTTTGCACTTTTTCAACTCAATACTTCATTAACTAAAGTGACCAACACTTCATCTAATGAGAATTGAGTGCTTCCTCCTTCATCAATTTTGGCTACTCAATAGTAAGGCATCTCTAAAATTAGTGCAATGTCTATTTTGTTTTCCTAATCCTTCCATTTCCACTATTTTTACTATTCTAAGTGTACAAATAGTTAGTACAAAGACAATTGAGAGAAAGCCTCAATCAAGTACTAAGGTCTCTAGCAAAGGTAAAGACAAGGAAGAATAAATTGATCTTAATGAGGATATAGTTATCCCGAATTGGAATATCTCTACTCGGAATCTTGATCAAATGCATATGATAGGTGAGCTATTTCAAAAGAAAGATAAGAAATAGAGGCTTAGAGGGGAAAGAAATAGAGAAAATCAAATGCTAGAAGATGCAAAGAACATTCTTGCAAATGCATTCAACACCAAGGTTGATACTTCTTAACCTATTGTTAGATTGTGGTGACTGATCAGGAAAGTACTATACATACTTCATAAATTCTTTGGGGCTCAAAAAAATAAATTTGGGCCCTATTTATCAAGATTTTGGGACAACATGTAATTATTAATTATAACCCTAAAGCAGTAAAAATACTTGTATAAAAGAACTTAGGGTTAGGGATTGTTTTATAGTTGTGATGCAAAATTGGTTCTTGCAGTGGTATTGAGTTGTAAGGGATTACGGATTGCAATCAAGTTATAATCACTGGATTGTAATAATATCAAACTTTATATTTGGTGGACATAGCCTAGGGATTGGGTGAACCATGTCAAATCTTGGTGTCTTGTGTTCTTTTTTGTGTCATCTATTATTTTCCATTATTGGTTATATTTGCATGTAATTGTTATTTTTGTCTATGGTTTAATCCTAACAAGTGTTATTAGAGCCTAGTTGTTTTTTAGTTATCCTCTACAGGAAAGTCTCATGATTGAGTTGGAGCGATGGCAGATGAGGGTAAGTTGAGGGTTGATAGGTTTAATGGTTAGAACTTCTACTTATGGAAGATGTAAATGGAAGACTATTTTTTATTAGAAGGATTTATGGAAGCCATTGGAAGGAAAAGTCAAGAATCAGGGATCTATGCCAAATGATGAATGAGATATTTTGGATAGAAAGGCACTTGGAAGCATTTGATTATGCCTAGCACCATCAGTGGCATTTAATATTACAAAAGCAAAGACAACATAAGAGTTGATGAAAACCCTAGCAACACTATATGAAAAGCCCTCCACTTAAAACAAGGTATTTCTCATGAAGCATTTATTTAATATGAAAATGATAGAAGGTGGACCTATTGTAGATCATTTAAATGAGTTTAATACTATTACTAGTCAGTTATCTTCTGTGGGTATCAATTTTGACGAGGAAATTAGGGATCTCTTAATTTTGTGTTCTTTGTCTGAAAGCTAGAATGGCTTGGTAATGGCTATGAGTAATTTTGTTCTTGGATCTAGTACCCTAAAATATGATGATGTGATTGGTATTATTTTGAGTGAGGAAACTTGTAGGAAATCCTCAGGTGGATCTACATCAAGGAGTGCTTTGAATGCACAAAGTAGGGGTAGAATGACTGAGAGAGGAAGTAATTCTAGAAATCATGGGAAATCAAGAAGAAAGTCAAAGGGGAGGAGGTCTCAATCAAGAGGACCGAATGACTATTGGTACTATGGGAAACTAGGTCATAAAAGCAGAGATTGCTGGAATTGAAATAAAAATGAAGGAGGCAAATGTGGTAACAAATCTAAAGAGGATGCTTTGCTTCTATCTTTAGAAAGTGTTGATGATTCATGGGTTTTAGATTCTGGTGCTTCAATTCATGCTACACCAAATAGAGGTTATTTCATTGATTATGTCCAAGGGGATTTTGAGCTTTTTTCCTTGGGGGATAATGAATCCTATCAGATTGTTGGAAAGGGGAAAATTAAGATTAAGTTGCAGAATTGGAATCATTGGCTACTACATGATGTAAGACATGTTCTAAGGCTGAGTAGGAATTTAATGTCAGTAGGGAAACTTGGTGATGAGGGTTGTGTAGTTAATTTTAATGATAAAATTTGAAAGGTTTCAAAAGGTTCCCTTGTAGTAGCAAAATTGTGAAAGTAGGCACTTTATATTTTGTACAAGTCATATTGTTCCTTCTACTTTAATTGTTTTAGAGAAAAATGAATGTTTAGGAACAATTGTTGTAGTTGAGTAGGGAGAACAAATAGCTACTATAGATTTTGATATAGCACTATGGTACAACAAACTTGGGCACATGAGTGAGAAAGGTATGAAAGTACTTCATTCAAAGAAAGTTTTACTAGGTCTAAAATGTGTTAATATGGATTTCTGTGAAAGTTGTGTGTATGGAAAGCAAAAGAGAGTGAGTTTTGTAAAGACTGGGAAGGAAAACAAAAAGGAGAAATTAGAGCTTGTGCATACAGATGTATGTGGACTGACTCGGGTATCCTCCCTTGGTGGCTCTCATTATTATGTTACATTTATTGATGACACAACTAGAAAAGTATGGGTTTATTTCCTTAGATAAAAATTTGATGTATTTCAAACTTTTAAGAAATAGAAATGCTTGGTTGAAAATGAGACTAGTAAGAAATTAAAATGTCTTAGATCTGATAATGGTGGTGACTATTGCAGTCATGAATTTGAAGATTATTGCTCCACTAATGGTATTCATAGATAGAAAATTGTTCCAAGGATTCCATAGGAAAGTGGAGTGGCTAAATGCATGAACTGGACTATATGGAGTATGCAAGGAGCATGAGGTTGCATGCTAGGTTTCCCTTACACATGTGGGCAAAGGCTATCAATACTACTATATATTTGATTAATAGAAGTCCCTCTACTCCTTTGAGCTATGGTATTCTAGAGGAAGCATGGACTAGTAAGAAGGTGAGTTATTCTTTTCTCAAAACCTTTGGTTGTGAAGCATTTTCTCACATAGATTTTGAAAATAGAACCAAGCTAGAAGCTAAGTAAAAGAAATGTTTATTTTTTGGATATGGCATTAATGAATTTGGTTATAAGATTTGGGATTTTGAAAATCATAAAATTTTAAGAAGCAAGGATGTCATATTCAATGAGAAAGTGTTGTGCAAAGATTTTTTGTAGCAACATGAGAAGAAAGAAGATGCTTATGTAGTGTTGGATGATACTCCACAAGCTGATGTTCTAGCCATTTCTCATGATGTGCAACAACCACAACAAAAAATACCACACGCATTAGTGAATGTTAAATGGTCAACAAGGAAAATTAGACCTCCAGAAAGATTCTCTCCCTCTTTGTATTCAATTTTACTTACTAATGCTGGTGTACCTGAATGTTATGATGAAGTTGTATAGGTGGATACTAAGATTCAGTGGGAGTCTGCAATGAAAGGTGAAATGGACTCTTTGCTGAAGAATAAGATATAGGATTTATGCAAGTTGCTTGCATGTAAAAGAGCTTTACTAAACAAGTGGGTTTATAGGTTGAAAGAAGAGGAAGGAGGTAAGAAAATATTTAAAGCTAGGTTAGTTGTGAAAGGATTTGCATAGAAAAAGGGCATTGATTTTGATGTGATATTTTCTCTTGTTGTTAAGATGAATTCTATCAGTATTATTTTAAATCTTGTGGCTATTGAAGATTTGCATTTAGAGTAGCTTGATGTTAAAAACACCTTCCTTCATGGTGATTTGGATGAAGAGATATATATGGCTCAACCATAGGAATTTGGGGTCAAAGGTAAGGAGAACTTAGTGTGCAAATTGAAGATAAGTTTATATGGCTTGAAGCAAGCACCTCGAAAATGGTATCTAAAATTTGATAGTTTTATGCATGAGCATGGATATAATAGGTGTCATTTAGATCATTGTGTTTATTTTAAGAGGTTGGATGATGATAGCTACATTATTTTATGTTTATATGTTGATGATATGCTTGTGGTTGGGTCTAACATGGATCACATTAAGGGGTTAAAATACCAATTGGCACATATATTTTCTATGAAGGATATGGGGGCAGCAAAAAAAATCCTTGGTATGAAGATTTGTAGAGATAGGAAGAACAAAACATTTACACTATCTTAGGCTGATTATGTCGAGAAGTTGTTGCAACATTTCTCTATGGAGAATTGCTAAAACTGTCAGCACACCTTTACCTGGTCATTTGAAATTGACTAAGGAGATGTGTCCCAAGACACAAGAAGAGGAGGATAATATGTCCAAGGAACCCTATGCTTCAGCTGTAGGAAGCTTGATGTATGCTATGGTATGTACTAGGCTAGATATTTCACATGCAATGGGAGTCATTAGCAAGTATATGAGTCATTTAGGAATTGAGCATTGGAATGCTGTCAAATGGATTCTCAAATATTTGAGAGGAACATCTAATAAGTGTTTACACTTTAGCAGCTATACTACTGATTTATAGGGCTATGTTGACTTAGATTTGGTAAGGGATATTGATACCAAGTGGAGTACTACAGGTTATGTCTTTACTATTGGTGGGGCACCCATGAGTTGGGTTTCTAGGTTACAAAAAGTTAATGCTTTATCCACTATTGAGGTAGAGTATATAGCTACTAAAGAGGTAGCCAAGTAGATGATATGACTTTAATTCTTCTTGGTAGAATTGGGAGACCCTTAGAAGGATAATTATTTGTTTATAGATAGTCAAAGTGCCATTCATCTTGCAAAGAATTCAACTCTACATTCAAAGACCAAACACATATAGCTGTGGTACCATTTCATTTGATCAATTTTGGAGGATGGATAGTTAAAACTGGCAAAGATACATATAGATGGCAATCTAGAAGATATGTTGACAAAGGTAGTAACAAGGGAGAAGCTGAATTCCTCTTCAGCTTTGGTTGGTCTTCTAGACTAAACAGGAATAAAAGAATAGCAAATTCTAGGGTGGTTTGATCCAATGGGAGCCTCATGGAGTAGTGGCATAGCTATAGGATCAGTCTCCAAGTGGGAGATTGTTGTTTAGTGTGGAGCTTGATTAGTCTGCAAGTGGGAGATTGTTAGATTGTGGTGACTAGTCAGGAAAGTATTGTACATACTTCATAAACTCTTTAGGGCTTGAAAAAATAAATTTGGGCCCTGTTTTATCAAGATTTTGGGCTGACATGTAATTATTAATTATAACCCTAAAGCTGTAAAAATACTTGTATGAAATAGCTTAGGGTTATGGATTATTTTATAGTTGCGATGTGAAATTGGTTCTTGTGATGGTATTGAGCTATAAGGGATTACAAATTGTAATCAGGTTATAATCACTGGATCATAATAATATCAGACTTGCTATTTGGTGGATGTAGCCTAGGGATTGGGTGAACCATGTTAAATCTTGGTGTCTTGTGTTCTTTTTTGTGTGATCTATTATTTTCTATTATTGGTTATATTTGCATGTAATTGTTATTTCTATCCATGGTTTAATCCTAACACCTATTTTGGCTCAATTAGTAGAAGTGGTTTGGAAATTCAATGAAGATGTGGATAGGTAAGAGAAATTGTTGCAAAGAGTAGAGAAAAAATTTGAAAATAATGTATTGTAGCTAGTTGCACAAAAGATTGTAATATATCAAATAAAGTTGTCTACTATTTTTAGCTCATTGGAAACATCAACCAACAATGTCACTTCTCTATTTAGTAAACTCTGTGACACATATATCTTCATGCAAGAAATCTAAGATAAACTCTCCAAGATAGATAAAGATCTAAAGGAAAGTGCACACTAGTTGTCACTTGATTCGAGCTATAGTTCTGCTCATTACACAAAGATCAGATTTCTAACTGATATGCAAGAAACATTACTAAGAGAAGAAGCCAGGATAAGGGCCACACTTGTAGATATACAAAGCATAATTCTTCTAAACATGGATGCATTATAGAAACATATTGCACATGCCAAAACTCTCATCCATAACAACAACTTCTCCATTGCTGATCACATGATGGAATTATCAATAGAAGTTCAAATTGCATTACATGCAAGCAAGGTGTTGTAAGAAAATTGGGACAAGAAAATGTCACTAATTCTAAAGGTACATTCTAACTTCTTGTCACATTTTGGAATTATCATGTAGTATACACCTTTGTCATTTATGTCAAAAAAGGGGAGAAGATGTGATAATACAATAAAAAAGAAAAAGATGAGAAAAGAAGATATATATATATATAGTTTAAAGTATATTGAATATATATGTATGGGGGAGCATCATAATATTATACATATACATGTATAGATATTCATATAAACATCTATTACAAAAGTAATTTTGAAAATTTTCAAAAATAGAGTATGTTACCAAGTTGAAGACACAAGATGGAGACTAAAGATTGTTTTGAACTTTTTGAATTCAATTTTGATGGATAAGTGTTTTTGTCACTAATGCCAAAGGGGGAGATTGTTGACATTATGGTCAAGTTTGTTTATAAGTGACACATAGGCTTAATTAGATGATTAGTAGCTACCAAGTTTATAGTACAGTTAACAAAATATTTTAGGCTCTACTGAGTTCTATAGTTGCTATCAATTTCTAGGAACAATATTCACTTCACACTAATCAGTATCTATCATGTTGGTGATTATTAGTATAAACTAAGCTTCATAGTGTTTACCAAGTTTCTTAGTGAAAATGGAGTTCTATAGAGTATATGGAGTTTGCAACTTCAGTGATGAGAATCTAATGTTGATAGAGTTATGCAGTGTCAACCAAGTGATTTAGTTTATACTTTGCTCATAGAGATAGTCTTGACTGAGCTATGTAGTGTCAACCAAGTGATTCAATTTATATGTCAAGTTTCACAGTGTTCACCAAGTCACCAGTGTAGACTAAGTTTAGACTAGTTGGAAGTGATCATCATGAACCAAGCTTCTATGTACACTGAGTGTATGATGATGTCAAGAATTGATAATGGTTGCCAAGTGTTATAACCTCACTAAGTTTATCTTTAGAACTTGAGTACTTGCAGTTGGGCTAACTTTGTGTATTTTGATGAAACTTGTATTGTAGCTAACTTTGATGAAATTTTAAATTGGATTGGTATATATGTAATGTATTGTATCACATCCAAACATGAAAAGGATTGTATGTATATAAAAAGACATAGAAGAGAAAAAGTGTGAAGGCTACAAGGGGTATAAGGAGAAACAAATATTTATCTATCATAGCAAGGTGATTACTACACTCCAAAGGAATCTCATTTAGTAAATCAAGGTTGCAGATTACAAATTAGCCATTGGTTCATCCTAATAAGTGGAATAGTTATATCCTTTCACAAGGTAGACTTAATAGTCTTTTTAAAATCTCTTTACCGAGTGCATACTTCACTATATATTTGTAAATCCTTTTGCAAGGTGGACCTAGTAGTCCTTATTGCTCTTAACAAGGTAGATCATCAAAAGTGATCATTGTAAGCCTTAAAAAGCTAACTTTATACTATAGTACTAATTCTTGTGGGTATCATCCCCACCTTAGTTTTACTTTCTATTTGGAAGGTTTATGAGTCACCATATTGAGTGTCAAAGTGTTATAAATGTTTTAATGCTTTTAGTTTTTCATGCATGCAATCAAATTAAAATACATGTGAAGGATTAATTGGTGAATTAAGATTAAATTTTATTGGTTACTGATTCACCCCTCCCTTCTTAGTAACTTAGCCTATCTCATATTTCCAATATATTATGTCATTCTTTTCAACCATTTCCCTTTCTTCCTCTTCAATGCATGAAATGTCATCTAAATGTAATTCGTCCATCATTTGTTTAATAATTGCAACATGTTAGGATTCATCCACACCTCCAATATGTTTCTTTGTAAATCATCATAATTTATGATTATATCATCTTCCATATTTAACTAATGAGCATATATGGCCTTTATGGTCCTACTGTGTACTTCAGGATCATAATATCTCCTTTTGTCATTGACCTAAAAATAATTTTTCATGATGCAATCCTAATTTTTTTTTATCATATTGTACCCAACAATATAACCATACTTTTAAAGAAAATGAGGGATCACATTTCCTTTCCTTCTTGGTTGAGCTATTTCTTTCTTAACCCATGGTAATTGCCACATGAATTTGAAGAAACCTAATTTCTACAAGGAACAAACAAAGGGAGTCTGTGAGGAGTGCCTACACCCATACAATCTTATTAATGTGTACTTTGATTTGAAAATCCAATCAGCCAAGTTATACTCATAACCTTTATTAGTTAAACACTATTTGGGTCTCAAAATGTCCTTGATTTATTATGGTAGCCTTGTGATAGTACCACCAAGCATCCTTACTATCCACTATACAAATACATCTCCGAATTCTATGAAATCACCATCCTTCGCATGTGTATCCTAGAGAAAACACCAAAATTGGATGAGTTTTTTGTTACCTTCCTCATCAATTGTAGCCAACTTCATAGATTTCCTAAATTTATTGATGTTCTAATAGATAATTAAGTAGAAAATTAAAGATTAATTCTAAAAGACTTAGAAGTATTGCATCTAATCAATTAATTGTGAAGGGTTTTCTCAATTCCATTGGCAAAGTCAAATTCTAAATAAGTGTGAGGCTTCCTAAATATTCATACACATGGACATGTATTCTAGTGGAATTTTCTATTTCTCATCTTCTCCAAATAGTTGCAACTAAGAATAAAAGGTATACTTGAAAAAAATCCATAAATGATTCAATAGGGTGAGGACCCATATGACCAACATACATCATCTTGTTATTATGGGCTCTATACATGAAATGTGCAATTTCTCTATATTTTCAAATTTTCATTATTTTTTATTCATTCTTAAAATGTTTCCTACCAATTTTCTTAAGAGCTTGAGTGCTAAGCCCAAAACATTCTTCAATACAATATTTTGTGATGACCAATAATGACATACCATCCATCCTTCTCATAGTTCTAGTAGTAGGTTCATAATGATTGGTTTCAATGTCTATGAGCTCTCTATCTAAAAATATATTAGGACTATAATTTTACCTAGGTATAGCCTCCATAGGTTATTTATAGGTTCCTTTCTATCCTTGTTTGAATAAAAATACCAAAAAAAAATCTACCATGCAATGAAAGGCTAACATCCCTACTATTACAATATATAGTCCACTTATATAATTGAGAGGTGGGAGGTTGGCGGGGGGGGGGGGGGGAGGGGTGGTTTGAAACAATTATCCAACTAATATCACAATTTTCAATCTTAAACAATATTATCCATATGAGTAAGATAAAATAAAACCACAACACAATACTCATACACAATAACACCATATATGTTAACTAGTGAAACCCTTGATCAGAGGGAAAATCGATGGGGATGGTACCCACAAGATGATGTACAAATATAAATATTCCTTGTTAGAGGATAAACCCTTTTAGGAGTCTATTACAACATTTAGTACATATGAGATCTTGTTAGGAGATTTTGAATCCTTGTTAGGAGATTCCAACCCTGTTAAGAGTTGTGGAAGACAACTGTATGCACTGCCCAAATAGCTTCAAGGGAAAGACCAATGAACCCATTGTCCACATGATCTCTATATTATTCCTTGTAGAATAATAGAACTGAAATGTACTTTCTTCCTCTATCTCTATCCTATCAACTATACTTCTACTCCTTCAAATCTTGAAACTAGATCTCAAATCCTACATCTAATAATCCCTTGGATCTCTTACATGCATTCAATAAGCACTTTTCTCCTTTTCATAATTCACACTTGAAAAATAATCACAATAGTTGAACACACATTAAAATCAAGGAAAAAATATTTCCTTTATACCATATCTTCATAATAATTCCTTGAGTTATCCTTGAGGCTAATTAATTAAATTATAATTACAATAGCACTATCAACTCACAGTCTATACAAAACTTCCCATGTGTGATACTAAGACTTATGCACTCACTGAAATCATCATTTGACTATCCTTTATCACTACCTAACTATGAATAACTTCATTACATCTCAAATGTAAGATAGACAAAAAACATTAAGAACTTCTTTCCTAATACTCTATCTCTAAACTACTCTCTGAAAATTAGGCATAACTTCTATACACCATCAACTTAGAAATTTTGCACTTAACCACATCATCAGGATACTATGCTATGTATATTTGTAACTGTGCATGAATAGACAATCAAACCATTGTCTATACCATCAAGACCTCAGTCTACTACTCTGCCAATTATTACAAAAAATATTATGTTGACATCAATGACAAAAATAGTTATGAATGCAACATATCAATACCTCCAATTCTTAGGATACTTCCCCAATGTAGTATCATTAGTATTCATGCTAACACCCTACAACCTTTGAATTCATCAAAATAGATAAACATTTGATCACTAGAAGAAGAACTAGGAAATACTTCGAATATCATTTTATGTATTAACTTCTAAGTTTGTTCTTCCTTAGACTCTTTAACACTAGTGTCCCTTTTTATGTGCATTTTTCTCTACAAATTTGGACTAAGATAAGAATTTTTTAAAACTTACTTCTTTTTCAACACTTCATCGAGAACACTTACAAACTTTCATTGCCAACTTCTCATTCAACTCTGTTCTATGCTCAGTATGAAAAAATCATTTTGGCCAAGACTTTAATTTATTGCATTCTTCATTTATGGTCTATTACTTTTCACACACACATCCACCTCATAATTTTCCCAAGCTATCACATGTTTGTGTAGTTTATTTTTCACTTTAAGTGATCAAATTAATGGTTCATCTTTTAAAATCCAAAAAAGTGATTTTCATCTTTTCACATTGCACATAAAAAGCCATCTCCAAAATTATAAATTTTTGGAATCTCATAAGACATCTCCAAATGGTCCTCTGAAATTGTGATTGTTGAACTACCTTTTTTAGTCATTAGTAAATAATGATAAATTGTTATCATATAGGCTTCTACCAAATTAACTTATGAAATAGTGAAGTTATCACAACTTTTTGAGCCATGAATTTTTTTCTTCTTTGAAGTACCAATATTTCTCTACTTTATAGGTATCTTGACATCCTCTCTCTAAGATGGAAAAAAAAATGTATTAAATTAGTACCTTTTGAGAGAAAATTTTCTAGGGACTACCAATGGGCTTGGGTTTTCTTTTGTGGCCCTTGTGGTTAGTTCTATTCTTAAGGTTTGTGTTTTTTCTTTTCTTCCTTCCCTCTAATTCTTCTTTTGTTTCTTAGCTTCTCTTTTCTCTTCTTGTTCCTCCCATTTAGGCTCCTTCCTTGTCCTTTGTTCTAGGTATCTAGTTACATTGTTTTTATTGTATCTGGGGCTCTTTAATAGATCTCTAGACTAATACTAGACTCTATTCATATTGCTAATGAAAAATCTTGGCCAAGATTTACTTTTTGCATGATTCATTCAAGCATAAATATAAGAGAAATCACAAAGGAAAGTTACAAGGGGAAGGAAGCTATCTACGGCAAATGTCATAGAAAGAAACATGTAAACACCAAAATGATGTAATATATTGATCAAAAGTTGTAATCACAAAAAAAATATAGAAAATGTAAGAGCATAAATGAGTTATCAAATGTATAGAATTTTGATTTATATGTAAGAAAGGGTATTCTCTTTCAAACACCTTTGTTGAGAAACATAAGCATTAATTTTACATAAATGGACATGACATGAATGTCCTAGGCAACAATGGCGGTTTTCTTCCACTTTTACTTTAAATGGGGAAAATAATATAATTTTAAAATTACTTAATAAATAATTAAAATTATTATTATATATATAATGGTCTTGCTTGATTATTATAGTTTGATTAGGTAATGCAATTAAACACACCTCAATTATAGTTCCTTTTTAGAATCAATAAAAGAACTTCATTTCTTATATCAATTTGGGAAATTGATGTTCAATATCTTGCATACTATATTGTCCTCCTAGATATAGAGCTAATATTTGATATATTGTACTTAATATGCATCTTTGATTATCCAATATTACATGCAATATAGTGTTTGTGTTATTGGTCTCAATCACTAGGGTTAAAGTCATTTAAACTAGGATTCATATTTTTCAAGTTCTCTATCTAGTAGTTAATGGTGTGGTTAGGTGTCTCCAAAAGAGTCTAATAATAAGTTCATGCAAGGTTGACTCCAATTTCCTAATTGGATTAAGGACTGGTCTTGCTTGATTCATTTGAGTTAATATACAATTGTAGTTTGTGTGGTTCTTTTCCTATTTCACCTACATATCATTTTCTCTCTTTCATTCATGTATAATAATCATCATTTAAATAATTCTAGAAGTATTTAGTTCTATATTTTTGATTTATCTTCTAGAGTTACTTTCCATCTCAAGAGCATAATCAAAAAATCCTACATTTAGAAGCATTGAATTTGTGAATAGTTATTGTGGAGGTATACTCACCTAGGTATTGTAGGGCCTAAAGAGTAGATGATTTGATCATCATGAGTATCAATCCTAGTCTTTGGCAAAATTTTGTTGAATTAACTAGCATTGAGTAGGCAAGACTCATAGGTTTTCAATCAACAATTTGAGTAACCAACACAATTTTGTTTGGAAATATTCCCAGAAGGCATATTAAGTTATTCAGGCTTAATAAAAGGTAGTATGGACATCATAAATGATGTATGAAAGGATCCAAAAAAATTGAATTTACTTTATACAAGTTTTGAGAAGTTTATCAATAAGAGATAAAATAATGCAGATCAAGGTAACTGACAGAATATCAAGTTTTTGGTTAAGGAATTATTTTGACTTGTCAAAATAATTACTTTACAATGTTGTGCCAGCTTAGTAAAGGTTAAATCTCATGTATAAGAAGTTAATATGAAGATTTGGTAACATGTAAGGAAGTTTCCAATCGTATTGTGATTATATGATTTCTATATGTACAATGTATGTATATAGATGAACATTTGATGGGTACAATAGAGAAGAGAACTTTACTAATCATTTTTATGTCAAGGACTTCAAAGGACTGATCAAATAAATGATATATCAGTAGTAGTCAAGGTTTTGTATCTATCTATATGACTTGAGAAGTTGTATAAGCTATGTATGAGTAGTGAGGTCCTATTTTTTATATTGTATATTGTAAAGTAAAACTCCTAACATGGTTAAGGCTTCGAACAAGGCATAATCCTCTAAAATGTGTTAGCATTAATGTTAATGATATTCCTATTTGGGAATATATTAGCATTTTTGGGGACATGATTCATAGATTATGTGTTGAATTCATGACAATATTTGTCATTGATGTCAATGGTTATTCTATGAAGACTGGTAGAGTTATAGAGGAAGAAGTGTTTGGCATGATTTGAGGATTGAAGATTAGCTAATGTAAACTTAAGGATATGCTCTCAATATCTCTATATGCTATACTTAAGAGTGCATACTAAAATATGAAGACTCCATAGAGTTATGAAGATTTTAGTGAAGACAACTTTCAAACAATATTTCTAGAAAGTGGGTATTGTTGTTTTGGCTCTATCTCCTAATAGGGATAGAATTGGCTTAATAGAACTTATAAATAGGGTGAATAAATGAAATATATTCATTGGTTAAGAGGGCATAATCTAGAGATCATTAAGTGAAAAGTTATGAAGGCTGTGAGTTGATAGTCTGGTTGTAATCTTGATAAAGTATAAATTGAGAAGTAACATATATTTTAATATCTTAAGATTGTCCTATATTATTATTGTAGATTGGGAAAGCCTCAAGGACAACTTAATAACTTGTTTTAGGACTTGGTATAAAGGAAAGATTTTTTCCTTGGATGTAAAGTGTAGATATGTGATCATATCTTTGTAATATGTATTGTATAATTTTGATATGTAAACTTGTGAAGATTAGAGCTGAGTTTGGTATGGGTGGGACACGTTAAGATTACACAGAACTATATTTGGAAAGATAAGTTTTTGGTTGGACAGTTTTTGTTTCACATTGTATTATTGGAAAGGAATAGTACTGGGGCTATTTGGATAGTGGATTTAATTGACCTCCTTTCAACTCCTAATAGGGTTCACACAACTCCTAACAAGGTTGGAATCTCCTAATAGAGACTCATATGTATAGATTGTAGTTCATTGAATCCTAACAAGATCTATCCTCTAATAAGGAAATTTTATATTAGTACATCATTTTATGGGTACCATCCCCATCAAGGTTTTCCCTTTGATCAACAGTTTTCCTATTTAACATGCATGGTTGTTGCATCTACTATTTACATATTTTAGAATTAATAAAGATATTGAAAGTTATATTAAGTGCATAGTTGATTCATAGCCCCCCACCCTACTTAGTTATCCTAGCAGTCTTTACTTTTAAAAATTGTTATTAGAACATAAGGTCCTTAAAGTAAAAAGCTTAACTCTTTAAGGAGATCTATGGTGTATTTTAGAAAAGAAACTATGAAGTTTGATGGAATTAATTATGATAGTTTGAAAGGAGAAAATGAAGGTATGAATTTTTTTTTTGATGGACTTGCAAAGACTTTGGTCATTTTCATCTAGTTGTCCTAAAAGAGAGAAGAAGATAAAGTCTAGAAAGCCTTATAAGTTAAAGTTTACAAAGATTGCTTCTATGTTGATGAGGATGGTGAAGTTAATTTAAAAATGATAAAGTTTATAGATGATAATGCTGATGAGGATAATGAAGAAGTATAAGAGATATCCTTAGTGACTATTGTTGAGAGTACTAATGTGAGAGTTGATGAAAGATTTAAAATTCAAGAGAGGATACTTGACCATGATTCTAATGGACAAACAAATCAAAGAACTAACATTCAAAATGATGAGAAACTCTTATTTAATGAAAATAACATTGATTTCATGATCTACAAGAGAAATAAAGAGAGAAGAACCTAGATCTGAGCCCAAAGTAGGAATCAAAATTAAACATGTAACACCTACTAAAAATATGGCAAAAAAGCACCCTACTGAAAAAATCATTGCGACTACAAACAAAGGAGTTATGATAAGGAAAAAGGTACATGAAGAACTATGTTTAATTTCTCAATTTGAACCTAAGAATGTTGATAAATCTTATAAAGATGATAATTGGACAAAAGATAGGAAAGAAGAATTAGATTAGATTGAAAAGAATAGGATGAGGGAATTGGTTCCTAGACCTAAAGATAAGAATATTATTAGAACTAAATGGGTATTCAAAAACAAGATGAATGAACAAGGTGAAGTTGTGTAAAGGCATGCAAAGGATATTGAAAGCAAGAAGAAATTGATTTTGAAAAAAATGTTGCACCTTGCTAGACTAGAAATAGTAAGAATGATTTTAGCATATGTAGCTAATGATAACTTTAAAGTTTTTCAAACGGATGTCAAATCATCTTTTCTAAATGGAGAACTTAAAGAAGTAGTACACATTGAACAACCTAATGGTTTTCCTTTGATAGATGAAGAGGATGTGGTTTGAAAATTGAAAAAGGCATTACATGAAATAAAACAAGCGCCTAAAGCCTGGTATGCAAGATTGGATTAAGAATTGACAAATTTGGGATTTTTTAAAGGTAGTGCTAATAATAATTTGTCTCTAAGAAAGAATGATAAAGTGGTACTGATTGTTGTAGTATTTGGGAACAACATTATTTTTGGGGGTAATAATGAAGAAAGTAAGGTATTTTTAGAAGAAATGAAGAAAGAAATTGAGATGAGTATGATTGGAGAGATAAAATGCTTCTTGGGATTGCATACAGTACATAACAAAGATGCCATCTTTATATCACAAAAAAAGTATCTTAAATATTTTTTTATATTTGGATTGGAAAGTTGTAAACCTTTTGGAACAACTATGGTTAATGTGGGAAGATGTAGGGACTTAAGTAAAATATGTGGTATAAACCCAACTTAAAGAATTCAACATTCCCCACTCAAAGATGTACACATAAGCTATACACAATTTAATGAAACCATAGAGAATATAAGGCCAGATGTAACATATTTTAGGTGTAATTATTTCAATTTACATATGAAGAAATAACAACATGCCCAATTGTGAGGCCTTCTAGGTTGTGGCCTTATATAAAACAAGAATTATGCAATCTTAGAGCCTTATTCACATTTCTATCTTGTAGATTTATCCTCTACTATCCATGCTCTCTCCATCATCTCCTACTACTTTCCTACATCTAAAAAAGTTACTTTTATAGCTAGCTAAGCCACTGGTTAGCTAGTCGAGCACTTAATTACAAAATAGGTCCATACTTAGAATAGTAAACCAAAATCCTTGCAAACAGAAATATGAAATGATGCACTCTTAAAGGTGTTGAAGTTGACTAAAGATGAACCCCAAAGCTCCCAAGAATCACCTACATGCAAACACCTATCACAGAAAGAGAGAAGCAAATGCTATGGAGGCTAGAATTCCCAAATCCATAGATGAGACATTCTTGATGAGCAAAAAGAGAGATTGCTATTATCAAAAGTAAATTAATATATTACAAAGAGATCAATCGTTATAAAAGGAGATCAAAACCCTAACTAGTAAAACCTAGGTTGCATGATAATAATTAATAAAAGAAGTAATTAATATATGTCCAGATTTTAGCTTAAGTAAACTAGAGATAAAAAGTGACTTAATAATTAAATCAAAATGATTTAATTAATATGGCAATATCTTATTACTCTAACACCCCCCCTTAAGATAAACTTAGGGAGTAACTAAAAACTTAGAAACTTTTGCTAGAAGTAAATTTGGGTCCTAACAAACAAAGCTTGATGAAGTACCAAAGCACAACCAAATCTTTGAAAAGAGGAGAAATAGAGAAAACCACATGGGAAAAACTCTACTCCAAAAAGAGAGGGAAAGAATGTTCAAAGAACTAGTGAAGGAATAAAGAAGTCTCCAAACTAGAGAATGTCCTAGAAAATAGGAACAAAAGATTATCAAGAAGAACACCATTGAAGCATGAAGCTATAAACATTGCCAAATTATTTATCTAAAGAACTTCCACTATATAGAACATGATGAAGTAGAGAAAACTAAGTCTGAAGATCTGATCAATCAAAGATGGAAGGTATTTTTATGGCCTCCAAAAATAGGAATGAAAGAATGTCTATATCGTAAATGATCCATCTCACCAAAATGCATATGTATCTAGCCATTGCAATCACCTAGTACATAGGATCAAGTATTGAATACATTTCTCACTCTATCAAACCAAGAAAGAAATAGAACCAACATAACCCGCTATAATATTGAGAGGTTAGACATGAACACTGCAACTGAATGCAACAAGTACAAACACCTACAATGGCACACATCATCAACACATCACGGGGCTAATGTTATTGAAGGAACACTCACTTGAAAAAGAAAGATGGTCAATGTGGCCAACATGAAAACCCCCAAGGTACTTTATAGTGTAGTGAAAGTATAATGAAACACAAAGATATGCAAGATCTTGAAATGAAATAGAGTGACACTTTATCTTAGTGTGTTTGCAAAAATACTACAAAATGATGTCTACAAAGGTCAAAAGACATAGAAAGCTGATACAAGAGATAGTACAACCCATGAAAAAACATCTAAAGAAACAAAATTGATCTCCAAAATTGAAACAAACAAGATATTCACTAGAATGAAAAAAAAACAAAAAATTGAATGGGATGTACCTAGAGCAAAATTTGGAAAATAGAATGTCACAAGATATTTCTCCCTTAGTGCAAGTTACAACCAAAAAAGAACATGTAGGTCAAAAAAGAGTTGGAAGGGAAAAACAAAATAAACATTACCACCTTTGGATCTATGCCAAATGCATCATAAAGCATTCCCACCATTACCAAAATTACCTCAACAAGCATGCTAGTTTCATACAAAAGTACCTCAATTATGGTGCCAAAAATTTTCAATTTGCATGCCAAAAATTATCGATCTCAATACTAAAAATATTGATTTTCATACCAAAAAATCCCAATTTCCATGTTGATTTTTTTGATTTTGCATTCTGAAAAATCTTGATTTTCATGCCAAAAATCTTTTAATCACCACCTTAGGAAATGTACCCAATCTATGAGCAATATTATTTTTCCTCAAATTTCAACTGTGTCAAAATTGGGTGGATTTTTATATGAAAATTAGGGTTTTTTGGGTGCTTTGGACTCAACGGTGATGTCTGTTTGGGCTTGAAGTGACCCAAAAATCACTAACCCCCCTACACCCCCCTCAAATCCAATTTTTTTTTTGAAGAAATGAAACCCTCTGACAAGAAACATAGATCTGTAAGCCAAGCCAAGCTTCTCATAAATAAAATAGGTGTATGAAGATCTGGAGCTCTAATATCATGTTGAAGTTGATGAGAGATCAACCCCACAACTCCTAGAATCACCTACTTGTAAACACTCATGATAGAAATAGATAAGAAAAATCTATGGAGGTTGGAATTCCCAAATCCATAGATGAGACATTCTTAATGAGAAAAAATAGAGATTTCTATTATCAAAAGTGAATTAATATATTACAAATAGATCAATCCTTATAAAAGGAGATCAAAACCCTAACTGGTAAAACCTAGATTGCATGATAATAAAATATGCCCAAAGTTTAGCTTAAGTAAACTATAGATAAAAAGTGACTTAATAATTAAATAAAAATGATTTAATTAATAATGAAATATCTTATTACTCTAAAAAAAGGTAGGTCCACATGCATATGAGGAGTTAGCTCCTAATTTTTTTAAGACACCACACAATCAACAATAACCACACCAATTGGAACAACAGATTGCGCAAAATCAAAACAATAGAAAAATAGGACCATAAAGAATGACATAGAACTTGAGAAATATAGAACATAAGAATTTGTGCACTTAGGAAAAGGATCAAGAATAGGTCCTCAACATGATGACAATTGTGCATAACATGAAAATAAAAGAAACAATGGCTACTTCACAAATAATTGACTAGTACAAAAATTAAGAAATATTTTTGGTTGATACAAGATTTTTCAAAGACCCAAGATGCTCCTTCATCTGATGCTTGGGGTTAATAAAGAGATGATGTCCACATTAGGCATGACTGATATTTTCACCTAAACCACAAATATCCAACTCAACTTGTGTAATCCATGAACTCTCTTCAACTTGTTTGTCTTTCCATTAAACTAGGTGTTCCATGTAATCTTTTCCTCTAGTGCTTTTACTTACTTAGATACTCAAGATATTTTTGATGCTATCTATTTTCTACTTAGGAAAATCCAAGTTACATTTTATCTAATCATCTAATCCAAAACACTCAAAAATATTTGTAATGTTGAATATAAGTAAAATATCCATATCTTCTGGTAATTTAACTTTAAAAGTATTTCCACTGTCAAACTTTGTCAGAAGATTAAAAGGACCAAACTTCTTCATCTTTAGCTTACTATCATCACCAACTTCAAAAAATTTATGTCTCCTAATCTTATCAACTCTCTATTTTTATTCCAAATTATTGTCTTCTAAATTCATTTTAACTTCCTTGTGTAAAGCCTTCATGAAATCTACAAATTCCTTAGCTTCAACACTTCTCTTTGTTTCAAAGTTTAGATCTCTCAATTTAGTAGCTCCCTTAGGATTCATTCTAGTAACAATATTGAAAGGTGTTTTCTTAGTTCTCATGTTCATAGAATTATTATATGTGAAATCTTCTTGTGCCAAAATCAAATCCCAATCAGTAGGCTTGTCTCCAATCAAATATCTCAACAAGTTATCCAAACATATATTGACAAGTTTAGTTTGTCCATATGTTTGTGGATGGAATCTAGAACTAAAATTTAAATTTGTATTCATCTTCTTCCAAAGTGTCCTCTAGGAATTATTGGAATATATGTGGGAAACAAGATACAAGGGGGAGGGGGGGGGAGGGGAAGTACGAGGATGAATCAAGATCTTAAATATTTGATACTAAAATTAATTCTTAATAAATCATACCTAATTCCTCATTAAAACTTTAATGCTCAAAAATAAAATAAGTTCATCACATCCATAAATTTCAACACATAACACAATGATTTGGTTACTAAGAAAGACTTCAAGATGAAGGTAAAACTGGGGTCAAGATGAAACCCACAAATATTCACTATTGCAACAATAAAGTTAACCTATTAAGGTTACAATGTGTGATCATAAAATATGATCTACCTAGTAAAAGGTCTATCCTTTTAATGACTAAAACACTATTAGGTCTCGCCTGGTTAGAGGGTTTGACACTTACAATAAACTAAGTACTCTATTAGGATACTTACATAGGCTTGTTAGGACCACTCTATTAAGAGATTTTCCCTATCTCAATTAAAAAATAACTAATTCAGTACCTAACACTTGGTATGCTCTATTAGCTGATCTTGGGTCTCCTCTTTCCTTTGACTCTAATATGATTCTCTTAATCTAATAAATCTATTCATTCCTTCATTTCTCTTATTGTTCTCTCTATTGGATCTGACTAATGATTCCTTCAGATACGTGTTCCCTTTTTTTTTTCATCCTCTCTTTGATTCTAGGGTTAGAATCCTCTTTAAATAGACTTCATGTGTAGCTTCTAGATCTTAATCAATAGTTTAAACTTCATCATCTTTTTCCATTTATGTCCTTTTTTATGATTGGTTAAATTTTTTATCTAGGGATCATTCACCTTCTACTAATGATGCATAAATAAAATCTGATTTGGCTCTATAGATATTAAATCTCATAGAAATGTCAACCAAAATGATTCATATATGATTTTGTGCCATTATAATGTTACATAACAAAACTGTATTGCTCAGTACTTGAGTTCTTCTGATGCTTTGGCATGTACGTTGTTGCTCAACTTCTATAAATCTGTGTACTCAACACTTGATAACTTTTCAATATGCTTAGTCATTATTAAATTACTTGGCTTTGTTAGAAATAGATAATACTATGTGAAGGGGGGGGAGGGGTGAATTAGTATTCTACCAACTTTTTCCCACAACTGAATACTCTCTTTTACTTTATAACTTGCATATGAAAGTGAACCAACAATGTTGAATAGTAAATATAACCATACACAAAGAGAATTCATAATACCATTATTTTTTAACTAGGGAAACCCTCTATGGAAAAACCCCAGTAGGGATGATACCCATAAGATGATCCACTAAAAAAAAAAAATCATGTTAAGGATATTGACCTTGTTAGGTGTCTACGAAATACATATAGTGTATCGAGTCCTTGTTAGAGGTCTAGACCCTATTAAATGCCTCAACCCTGTTAGGAGTTGCTTCCTATGAAAATATAAGAGGAGTAATTGAGAGGAGAGGGGTGAATTAGTTACCACAAAATAAATCCTAGACCCCTTAGATGTCAATACAAATCAAAACCAAACTTTTCTTAAACTAAAAAATACTATTGTAACTTAGTTAGCACTGAATCACTTGGAAAACACTAAGAATTACTGTAACTTGGTAAGTACTGAAATATTACTTCTTTAGATGTTTAATGTGATTAACCATAATTAACTTAGTTGTAGAAAAGAAAAGAAATAACATGAACACATATGATACCAGGATTTAACATGGAAACCCAATTTGGGAAAAACTACCAATTGCTAGTTATTGTTTTTCACTCTTATGAAGTGAGCCCTATTAGAAACCAACTTTGTTAAAGGTTGCAAAACACACTGTTAGGTGTGACCTTGTTAGTGGATTTAATCACCCTCTTAGGAGTGGCCTTGTTAGAGGTATTTAGACACTTCAATCTAGAAATGCCACCTTGTTAGAGGATTTGGAAAATAGCTATTAAGCTAACTCTGTTAAGAGATTTGATATGCTGCTACAATTATTAGAGAGTAACAATGATATGACCTAATTGCTGATGCAACTATATTGCTAATTTCAGATATATGTTCTGGCTTGAATACTTGATCCTCCTTGATCAGATAAAGCTTTATAGCTCGACTAACTTAGTATACTCTATTATCATTCCAATTTTCTTCCTTGGTCTATCTTTTTAATCCCACAACTTGACCTTATACTCATATCTTTTGCATAGTCAAATCAGCTTGAATACACTTACAAATATTCAATACTCATCTCTTAAGTTAGCTAGACTAAAAAAATAAATTCATCAAACTAAATATGTTGATTCAAAAAAATCCTTCATTAGCTAACCCACCTTGGAAAACACTAACTCAAAAAAGACTTTCTTTGTTAATTCTGCGAACTCTATTAACACTAGATCCTAAACTAAATTCATTTGGTAACCAAGTGAGCTTGATTAACACTAGTTTGATGCCAACCTCTCTTTGGTGCCCAAGTGAACTTGGTAGATACTATATACCTACAAAATTTCTTTTGTGCTTGAGTGAAGCTCAACACATACTATCTCTAAACTTGGTTTACTCTAGAATGCTCGATAGACACTAGAAACTATCTTCATCACCCGAGTGAGCTCAACATACACTAACTGGTAAAGACTTAAAATTTTGTGTAACATCAAAGATAATATACAATTGAACAATTATTTCAATAGCTTCAACCCTATTAGGAGTTGGTAGATCAAATACAATGTATGCAAGAAGAGCCCTCTATCCTAACATGCAATATACTATAAAGTTTCTTCACAAAACTAGATATACATACATTACTATCTTACTATTGTATCTCACACTTGCTCTAGTCATACATCATATTCACATATTATTCAAGCTTCCTTCACATATAGTTCACATCACATACATTATTCACATTATTTGTGCAAGATATAATCTTTACTTATATCTCACAAAGTAATAAATCGCTGCTTAGTCAGCTTTGATGCTTTCATATGTTTGACCAAATGTAAAATAAATTTGGGTAAACATCTAGGATGTTAGCCCAACATGATTAAGTAATTATTTTGTTTCCAAAATAATTCCTTAATCCATATACTCCAATTAGTTTTTGTTCTTTGTTCTACTCTGCTAATGGTCTAAATTGGTAATTTAACTTTAACTTGCTTCATATAGTCTATACACATCTTGATACTAACATATGTCATCATCGATCCTCAACTATGCATGAATTGAATTGAAGTCTCTTATCTATACATAGTGTATGTCTCTCTACACTACTACAACTTGTCTAACACTTAGACAATTTTCTAGCTCTGATTGCATAAATGAAGTGCTAAGTATATGTTGCCATAAATGACAATATGCATAGATCTATCTAGCCATATTGCCAAAAATCTCCCCCTTTGGCATTTATGGAAACATTTGGGAAAATTGTCTTAGTCCCAAAATGATGTCATACAAAAAATAACAAATACAAAAAGTAATTATACAAAAATTGCCTTCAAAATAGAAAAATGTATTCATGTTTTAATGGATCATTACATTCCTTATCACTCCTTTACATAGGTAAGCTCCCTCTTACATATACACACTTTTATTTTACAAACATATACATATAAAATTTTCCTTACATATACTTCTCCCCCTTTGATGTCAATGGAAAAGGTGTCAAAAATATGTACACAAAATTGTGTTGCCTTTCTCTGATCAACTTGATATTATGGCTATACAATCTACAAACTCAAGTTTCAGTATCTTAAGATCTTTCTTCCAGTTCTCCTTGAATGTGTTAGATATACTAAAGAGTGCACAAAGTGCATATGATACAACATCAACCATGCCCAAGTTAGTATAGGAAAATTTATCATAGGAGGCCTTGGCTGCAAGACACTCCAATTGCTTTTGAAAAATACTAATTTTGGGTGACAAAACTTATCTAAGGGTAGAGAATCTTTTGACTACTTTCTCCTTATCAATTTTAATTCCTTTGACATTATTTTGAATCTTCTCCACTTTATTTCCAAAATTTTTAATGTTTTCCTCTGATAGCTGCAATCTAGTAGTGAGTGTTTGAAGCTCATACATTTGGCCTTTGATCTGATTATCAAAATTTGACAAGTAATTGTATGGCATTGCACACTGTCCAAACAACTTCTTACCTTCATTTTTGTACTTCCTTAATTCTTTAATGTACATATTGAATTCTTTTAGATAATTTCTAACATTTCTACATACTGTATCAAATAGTGATGCATCATGCTTGGCTTGTGCTTGTACTAAAGCAATTTTAGACAAGGGTTTGAATTCTTCATCAAAGGATTTCACCAATTGTTTCATCTTATTCTGTAAGTCTAAATTTGCACTAGTTGTGTGGACTGTCTTCAACATTCTCTCCAAGACATCTATTAGTGGTCTTTCCAAATATTTTTCTTTTTCTTTTATTTTCAAGTAATTTTCTCAAGGACCTCTTTAGTGCTTTCTAATCATCATCATCATCAAATACTACTACTGCTACTAGAATTAGTGAAACTACTTTTAGTTTCATACTCTTCTTTTCTTCCTCTTATCTTCTTTTCTCCTTCTCTTCTTCTCTCTTACTTTCTTCCTTAACTTTCTTTCTTTCTTTTTCTAACATCTTCTCATTTTCAACTCTTGTTTCTTCTTGCTCTTTTCTTCTCACTTCTTGTTTCTTTTTATCTACTTGTCTTCTTGATGGAGGAGCATCCTATGCTTTCTTACAGACTTGCATGTTGGATGAATTTTTGTGTGGATGTGGACTTGGTCACAATTGGGTATAGTTTATGCCTAGGAGCTCTACACACTCTAGGAGCTTGACAAACATTGTGTTGCTTGACATGTTGTTTGGCTACTCGAAATGGTCTTTGTAACTTGACATGGTCTTCGAAACTTGGTATGGTCTCTAGAATTTGACATGGTCTTTGGAGCTCAACAATGCTCGGGAATTTATTGTGCTCAACTTGGTTTTGCTAACACTCAACTTGGTCTTGGTTTCTATTGGTGTTGAGTTGTCTGTGAGCCCACTTTTGGCATTTTATTTATGTATGGGTATTTAATTTAGTGTTATAGTTGACTTATGGCTTGACCTATATTTAATGTAAGGATTTAATTTAGTTTGCAATGAGTTGGAGTGACTTGTGGCTTAGTTGGGTATAAGAAGGGGTCTTGTAGATTCTTTTAGCATGATGATTTATTCACACTTGTAGAAGGGGTTGACGTATAAATGCAAATTTTGAAGAGCTAGGGTTGTGGCTTAGGAAACAAAAGATTTCTTGGTGGACCTGAGGGTACAAGTATGAATTCTTCTTCATGTTCTTATCTAGGTGTGGATCCAGACTAGCTAGAACCAATGTGTGGTAATTGGATCTTGTGGGATTTTGTAGAACTAGTATTGTAATTGCTATTTGTATTTGGCCCTAACTTGGAAGGCATTATAGCTGGGCATATTGCATGTAATTAGTTATTTTATGAATAAAGAGTTGTGATTTGGTATAATATCTTGCATTATTGTTTCTTGTTTTTTTGCTTCCATTGTGGGTTTATTTGTTGGGGGTTTAGACATATACTTTTGGGATTCTCCTATCTTGTACTACATCAGGTGGTATCAAAGCCAGGGTTTTCCTATGTGTGTGGATAGATCATCAAAGCTAAGGTAGTTTGCACTAAGACTCACAGAGAAGGTTGATCTTGTGGAGTTGATTGATCTTTTAGATTGGTGGATCTATTGCTTTGGGTTTGCAAATATTTTGGAAGAAGCCTCCAAGAAGATTGGACCCTAGGGAAATTGATGATCTTGATGATTATGTGGAAGAAAGAATCTTAGAGAAGGTTAAAGCATATTTTAGATCTAAAATGGAGTAGGTTAAAGCTAGTTTTAGATCTCAGATAGCATTGATGAAGAGTGATATGATTAATAAAATTGTGATTGCTTTAGGTGGTGTACCTAGGCATGTGGGTACTAAAGGTAGTTATGAGGAAGTTGCTAAAGACTTTGAACTTACTAGATCTAGTGGTGATGACCAAACTAATCATGTGGAGAGACCTCTTGGAACTAGGGATGGTTAGTTTGCTAGACTTTGATCTCAATTGAAGCTTATGCATAAGATGGAGGTTTCTAATTTCTTAAGTACTTTGACTCTGAAAGACTTGATTGATTGGACTAGTGAATTAGAAGAATACTTTGAGCTTGAGGATATTAAGGATCTACATAGAGTAAGGTTGGCACAAACTAAGTTGAAAGGACATGCTACTCTTTGGTAGAAAGAACTGCAAAGAGACAAAGAAGAAGGTGAGATGAAGATCCCTAGATGGAGATTGATGGTGACTAACTTGAAGGCCAAGTTCATTCCTGCTGATTATGAACTTGAGTTATTTAAAAAATTACAAAATCTAAAGTAGAATGATATGTCTATGAAGGATTATACCAAGGAATTCTACAAGTTGACTATTTGGTCTAGTCACAAAGAATTGTCAAAGTAAAAGGTAGCTTTGTACATTAATGGTTTGAGATTTAGTATTTAGGATGAGGTTGATATGTTGAATATTTCTTTAGTTAAGGATGCTTATCAGTATGCTCTAAAGGTAGAAGATAAGTTGAAAAGGAAAAGTGAATGTAATGCTACAGGAAAGGAGAAGTAGGATAGCTCAAGACAAGCTAAACCAAGTGTAGAAGGTGAACCAAAATTTGTTGAGCAAAAGAAATGAATAAGTGGAGGTGGTGTAATTGTATCAAATGTATTAAATAAGGGCATAGATCTTTTGAATGTTTGATTGGTGGAGTAGCTACTATTGTGAATGATGTTGTAATCCAGGATAGTCAACTTGAGAAAGGAGAGAGTTTTCCAGCTTGATGAGTACTAGTTGGTCAGAGGACATTGGATTCTTGCTAGAGGACTAGTTTGTTCAAGACTTGTTGTAAATCTAGTGGTAAAGTTTGCAAGGTGATTGTGGATGGTGCTAGTACTAATAACCTTTTTGTTGAGGAGATGGTTCATAAACTTGGTTTCAAGAGAGTGAGACATCCTTAACCTTATAGGATTGGCTTGTAGCAAGATGAGCATGCTTTGGAAGTGAGGGAAAAAATTCTTTTTGATTTTGAGATTGGGAAGTATAAGGATCAAGTGCTGTGTGATATTATGGGCATGAAAAGTTGTCATGTGTTACTTGGTAGACCTTGGCAATATGATTGCAGGGTTGTGCATAATTATGTCAAGAATGTGTTTACTATTGAGAAAGGTGGCAAGATTTTTTCCTTGATTCCTTTACAAAATGAAGAGCTTGGCAGGAGGAACTTGAGTATTGGTAATCAAGTTGAGTTGGTAGATTCTAAGAAGGTTTGAGATTAGCATGGAAGGAAGACTTATAGCACACTAAGAATGGATTTGAAGATATAGAAGAAGAACAAGGGAAAGAGTGTACAAGTTGAGGACTTGGATGATATGTATGTGAAGAACCAATTGGGGATTTATGTGCTAAATCCTAGAAGATGTTCTTCCAGCTACTAGAACATATTTTCAAACCTTGGGTGTCTAATGTAGGAGCATCCTAGGATTTCTTGCAATCCTACATGTTGGAGGAATTCTAGTTTGTGGTTGTAGACTTAGTCACTATTGGGTACATTTTACGCCTAGGAGTTTGGCATACTCTAGAAGCTTGACATATACTATGTTTCTTGTCATGGTCCTTGGTTGCTCGGCATGTTTTCTAGAAGTCAACATTATCTTGGGAACTCAGTGTGGTCTTTGCAACTCAAAATGGTCTATAGAACTTGGCATGGTCTCTAGAGCTAGACAATTCTTGGGAATTCACTGGTGCTTGGCTTGGTTTTGCTAACACTTGGTTTGGTCTTGGTTTTTGTTGGTGTCGAGTTGTCTATGAGCTAACTTTTGGCATTTAATTTATGTACAGGTATTTAATTTAGTGTTGTATCCAACTTGTGGCTCATCCTATATTTAATATAAGGAATTTAATTTAGTTTGTAGTGAATTGGGTCAACTTGTGGCTTAGTTGGGTATAAGAAGGGGTCTTTTTGAGTCTTTTAGCATGATGATTAATTCTAGCTTGGAGAAGGGGATGAAGTGTAGATGTGAATTTTGAAGAGCTAGGGTTGCAGCTTAGGAACTAGAGGGTTTCTTGGTGGACCTAAGGGTACAAGTGTGGATTCTTCTATTGATAATTGGCTAATAGTGATATGTAATTGTTTTTATTTATGGCAAAACATGATGTACATGATCACAAGAAACCTTGGACATAAGGATACTTAGTGTTTGGTAATTAGAAAATTGTCTAAGTATAGAATTTGGTTTACAATAGTGTATTGTTTTGTTTATAACTTGTTGTTGACATCATATTATGAATATTGAAGTTATATGGAGATGTTATACATTTTGGTGATGACATGTATAACCTCAAAAATCAGTACGGACTGTATGAAATAGGGATAATCATGTTTGAAGTGAAATAGGTTAGCAAAATTAAAGGAAAGGATTATTTTGTTTACAAGATAATTAGTTGTCCAAGTAGGGCTGACATCCTAGATGTTTACTCTAAGTTGGAAAAGTGGATTATGGTCTTAGCTGACCCACCAAAAATTTGCAAAAGGAATGGTATTAATGGAAAGGACATTTTGCAGTAAGAGTGTGTAGCAATTGTGATTACAAGTGTTCTCTTGTAACTGTTATTGTAGACACCTAAAAACCTTTAGAAAATAAAGTATTTTAATTTTCTGAAAAATTCTTGATGACATCATCATTTATTAATTAATTAATTTATTTTTATGCCATTAAATCCCTTTATTTTAATTTAAATTATTTAATTAAATAATCCCTCCCAAAAATGTTTAAATCTTATTTAAACATTATTTCCTTATTTATTAATTATTTAATTAATAAATTGACCAAAAAATTCAAAAATAAATAAAAAATTTATTTTTTGCCCAAAACTTGGCCAATTTTCTTAAGACCACTAACCTCTTCCAAAATCTTCTAATCCTTCTTTAATTTTGATTAAAGGCTAATCCCATCATTTCCTACCCCTAATCCCAACTCAAAATATTTTATTAAGATTAAATATTAATCCTCATGTTTATTAAAAAAGTTTTAATAAATATCTCCTCAACCCAAACCCTTGAAATAAATAAAACTTTAT
Organism: Cupressus sempervirens; assembly: GCA_028749045.1. NCBI lineage: Eukaryota > Viridiplantae > Streptophyta > Pinopsida > Cupressales > Cupressaceae > Cupressus > Cupressus sempervirens. The sequence goes on from CM053792.1 coordinate 826,217,556, forward strand.
TTATTTCCTAAAAATCTAATTTATCCTCATCCTAAGAAGTTCTAGACTCTTCTAGAAAGTCTTCATCCTCATCTTAGGAAATTCTAGACTATTCTAGAAAGTCTTTATCCTCATCCAAAGTCTAGACTCTTCTAGAAGGTCTCTTTAAACCTAATCCTAATCCCCTCCTAACCTTGTCACATTCTCTAAAAATGGGTTAAGACTTACTAACTCAAGCCAAAGTTAACAAATATCTCCTCCTTCACCCACCCTCATTAAATTCCATCCACTTGCCTATCCCTAAGCTAATCCTAAACCATCCTAACCATCCTCTAATCATTTGCAAAATCCTAAGCAAGCTTAAAACCTTCCTAATCAAGCCCAAGTCGAAATTCCTCTCATCTCCTTCAAAATATCCCAACCATAAAACTTTATGAAGCCCACTAGGCCATAAATGACTCTTCCAAGCCCTTTTATTGCTCTTACAAGCCATTATGAGAGTCTTTATGAAATTTTATCCCTTGAGCCTCCTTTGTTGACTCATCCTTCCCCTTTCCTCCATCCTTTCACCTTGTGACATGTGTCACTCCCTGATTGGTTGTAAGGAAGCACAATCCATGTGCTCTCCTCTCATGCAATCTGAGCCCTCCATGAGCTTTTTCCCATCCTTGCATCTTAGCCCTCAATCCCTCAATCCCTTTTCCTATTTAAAGAATCCTCTCCCAAGCCATTTTAACACAAATCCATGAAGTAAAGTCATAATGCCATTTTAAGAAGCCATTTTACATCAAAACCATACACTCACACCCAAATTCCAACTCCATTTGAAGCCCTTTTTGAAGCATAAGTTTGAGCATACATCCTATCTATTTAGACAAAGCCACTCAACAAGAGAGCTTCTCATTGAGAGATTCCATTAATTTCTCATATTCTCAATTGAGATTTCATCTTAGTCTATCTTGAACTTTATGAATTTTTTTTAGTTTGTAGAAGCTTTATTTAAATTTGGTTTCTATTAGCATACTAACATTGCTCATATACAATTATTATATGCAAACTTTTGTGAATGTGATATATGAAAAGTTTTATATGAGCTATTTTGTGATCTGAGATTGAGTTGAAGATCAGAGGTTAGTCAAGGAAGAAGATATAGTACCTATTCTAGAAGTTTGATTACTTGTTTGAGCAATGAGGTCTACTTGTAATTGGAAGTGCATGTTTGGGCGGTGGGCTCATCTTGCACTCATTGTACTACAATCCATCCTCTAACAAGGAACTTATAATCAATATATTATCTAGTGGATATCATCCCTACTATGGTTTTCCCTTGGCCAAAGTTTCCCTAGTTAACAAAATATGGTCTTATGAGTTATCTTTGTCCATTGTTTCTATTACTATTTAGCATTACTTTATTGCTTTATTATGCATGGTTTAAAGTAAGAAATAATATTCAGTTGGTCACTAAAGTTTGTAGATTACTGATTTACCCCCTCCTCTTAGTAATCCATATTTCTAACAATTGGTATTAGAGCACAATTTCTTTAAAGAGGCTTAACAACTTGAGTAAGATCCCTATGAATATGGAATAGTTGATAAAGAACCTTGAAGAAGCTCTTGAACAAATCGATCTACTAACTTAAGAAAGAGATAAGCTAAAGGAAAAAAATTAAAACTCCAAAGAATAAATTGATCAATTGAAAGAAAAGATTGAACATCTCAAATCCAAGCCTAAATCTACTAAATCTAGAACTAGTGATGATGATTATTCAAAGTTGAAGATAGAGCACAAGATCTTGAAGCATGAATTGAAGATTACAAATCTAAAGTTGACTTTGAGAAATGAACCTAGCAAAGTTGAATTTGATTTGAAGATTGAAAATGTAGATCTGAGAGCAAGTTTGGCAAAGAAAACATCTAAGTTTGAAACATTGAAAAAGACCATGAATAACTTCATAAATACAATACCATTGTGAAAGGTGAATTAACTCAATGCAAGCAACAACTTGAGAAGCTCTATTCTAGCAGAGAAAAGCTTGAGGATTCAATGTCAATATAGACACCTACTTATGATAAGACTGGTCTTGGTTATCTAATTAACATTTTTGCAAAGAAACCAAAGATTAGATTAGATCTAAAAGAAAAAGACAAATCTAATGATAAGATTGAATCCAATCAATCTTCTGAAAAATCCAAAGAGATTGAGAAAACAAGGAAGTTGAATTTTAGATGAACCAAAGCATGTGGAATCTCCTAAGGAAACTAGGTACAACTTTAGAGGTAAGTTCTTTTTATGTAATGAAATAGGTCATATAAAAAGAGATTTTACTAATAAGTCATTTAGTCATGTTAAAGACTTTCATTGCCATAATTGTCATGGTATGGGTCATAATGCAATTGATTGTAGGAAACCTAAGTATGATAATGATAGAAGAAATAGTAGAATGTCTATAAATACTAACCCTATAGATAGAAGGAGATCTAATGAAAGGACATTGAGAGAATGAAGATATTATGAAAAAAAAGATAGATCATATGTTATAATTGTAACAACTTAGGACACAATGCTTAGAATTTTCATGCACCTAATAATCATCAGAATCCTAGAAGTAGAGTACCTATATGTTAGTTATGTAACAACTTTAGACACACAACAAAGTACTGCAAAATGGACTAAAACTTAAGAGATAGACAAAATAATTGAAGAATTTTGGGGAACAGAAGGAATGATGGAAATAACATCAAAAATGAAAGAAGGAACTATGAAAGGAACTCCAAAACCAACAGAGACAATGAGTAACATAGAATAATTATTAGTGAACTTCAAGAAGAACTTAATGAGGCATTTGTGAAAGGAAAGGATATCACAAAAGATAAGTTAAATGATAATGAGATAGGAAGATCGAAGTCAATTGTTGAGTTTGATTCAACTAAGTTGAATTAAGCTTGCTCATAGCATTAGAACTTGAGAGATTCATCTAGAAGCCAAATTAAAGGTAGTGAAGTTGGGAAACCTTGTATTGAGATAATTTCATATGGTACCTAAGCTTGCTTGTAATTTGGAGCTCATCTAAACAAGTTATGAAGAAATTCAAAGTTTCTAGTATTACAAGAAAAGGCTAATTCTATAATAGAAGATGAAAATTATGTTTTTGCAGAGAATTATGTGATGTGAAGTTCAATAGAGTTTTGTCTTGATGGAAACTAGCTATGGAAAACCTTAGGTGATGTATGAAGATTGGAAAGATGATCTTGAGCAGTTATCTGATTCTAGAATGTAATTGATAACTTTTTTTGTGTTTGCAAAGTATGCAATTAATGCAAGTTTAAGTTGATGGAATAAATGGAGTACATAATTGATTTTCACTTCATTGTGAACACATCCAAAGTGAAGAGCACTCAAAAACAACTTGTTAAGGTGATTTTGAAACAAACCCTATTTTCAAAAAGATGTATTTTATCATTTTTCAACAAATTTTTTTGGTAAAAGTTCTTGTTTAATTGAATCATGGATATATTAGTAGTGCACATTGTTGAGAACAAAGATAGACCCAAGTTAAAGATTGTTTCTATAAAACCTACTAAAGGAAACCCTAAATTAGCATTTTCTATTACTTTGAACAACATAGTATATCTTGAAGATGTAGGAAATTATTTGAATAGTAAGTTTCAATCAATTGGTAGTGAATTCATGAACAAAGATATGGAATTGGTTTTCAATCATGACATGACTATGTAGCCTAGATTTGAACATCTAAGGGAATTAGACTTATTTAAATATCACTTCTACCATGAGTTAGACACATATCATATTGAGTAGGATACATGATGATAAATTATGGATACAAGACAATATAGTTGATATTTCTGCTGACCTTATTCATGAGGTAACTAGTCTTAGTAAACAAGGGAGTGTACCTATAGGTGAGAAATTGGTCAAGAAGAAAGCTGAAAGATGTACTAAAGTAGTGTATAATGGTAAGGCTAAGGTGATCAACACCATCAAGCAAGATGATGTGGGATTTTTGAGTAGAATTATTGCCTATTCTATTTGTGCAAGTTCAAAGATTGATGAACTTTCAGCAGGATTCATCTATGCAGTATATAATATATGTGTAGAGAAAGAGCAAGTGAATCTTAGTGAAATACTAAGAATGTAACTCTTAGAGAACCTAGAAAAGATCAAGAGGATGAATAATGGTGTGTTTAGATTCTAAGTATTAATCAATCACATATTATTTCATGTACTTAAAATATTTCCTTATTAGTCATAGACATAATGAGTAGTGATAGATGCACAATGGAGAAGATTACAAAAGTATGGAAAAGGCATCCCGTAGACAAGATATTGGATAGTGGCAACTTGATAATGAGAACATTTAAGAATGAAATGAAATAGAGATTTAGAATTGCACCTACAAGTGTGGATAGATTCAAGGATGAAATTTGTATTTTAGTTGATATAGATTATACCTATATTCAAGCAGTGGAACCTCAAGAAACATTTCTTGATCCCTTGAGTTATCAATTAGATGATGATATAGTAGTTGGTTATATTGATTTATTGTTGAATTTAGATAGAGACAAAGCAAAATATAGATTTGGTACATATGATGAGATTACATAGTCAACTCATTGGGCATCTATGGAAAAGGCATCACATAAGAAAGTAGAGTTTATAATGAAGAAGGCACTATTAGAGGCTGGAATGATAGAGAGTGAATTCGAGACTGTAAGACAAATGATGAAGCAAGGAATACTAAACATTCAACCTTTGTTAGTATTTATTGTAGAAACATCTTCAAAATAGAGCATTCCTTATGTAGAAATATCAAATGTTCAGCCAAGTGAACCTAAAAGAAAATCTCAAAGATTGGTGGAAGCATTTACCGGTAAAACAAAAAGGGTAAAACAATAAGCTATTGGACCAAGAAAAAGATAGAAAACATTGTTGACAATTGAGTCCAATGATGAAGATGAAGAAGAAGAACAAGAGATCAAACAAGTAGAGAAATTGACTCCAACAAAGCAATCAACAGGCAAAGCTTGAAAACCTTGGAAGCCAAAGATAAAGAAGATCAATACAACTATTGCTAATGAAGGTAACTTTGTTTAGATGAACAATTTTTTTGATTTGTATAATTTTTTTGAAAAGGATAAGATTGATATATCTAATGTGAGATGTATTATAGAAAACAATCTGAAATTGAAGGATCTTCAGAGCATAATTAACTAGAAAGTCTATGAGAGACTCATTTAGCACAAGGCTCCTACAAGGGAAGAAGATCTAGAACTTTAGAAGTCTATGTTTAGAACTATTTTCAAGACTAATGATAAAGAAGAAAATAAAATATTGTTGAATAACCTCACATCATAATTAAGGAATAAATTGAGACCATTTCTATTTATGGTTGTTGAAAAGGATAAACTAAGGATTGAGATTGCAGTAGCTATTAGTCAGATGTTGACAAAGTCAAAGGTAGCATCTCCTCCTACACCTAGAAAGGTAGCATCTCCTCCTACACCTAGAACCTTGGAAGTGTTAGTGAGTGGTGACACTATGAAAATTAATCAAACCAATGTTACCATTAAAATTGATGATATCAATCTATTTGGTGGTTCTGAACCTAATGAACCAAACACTATGAATATTGAGGAAAAGTTGAGGTAGACTGAAGAAGAGAAACGACTACTTGAAGAAGATAAGAGAAAACTAGAGGAAGCCAAGTAGAAATTGCTCAAGGAAGAAAAGAGAAGAATAATAAAAGAAGAGATGAGAAAGAAAACTGAGGAAGATGAGAAGAAGAGATTGGAAGAGACAAAAAAAAAGGAAAGAGAGGAAAGAGAAAAGAAAGAAGAAAAGAGAAGAATGAAAGAAGCAGTTAAAAACAAAGGGAGGATGATACTAAACCATCTAGTTCATCTAATCTACTCTCTCTTGCTAGTTTAGCTACTAATGATGATGATCAAATAGATATAATCTCATACCTAACAAATTTTATTGAGAAGAATAGGAAAGTGAAGATTCTATAGAGAACTTTAATGGAAGTTACTAATAGACTGCATAGTACCTTGGTAGTACAACACACTGAATAAGATCCTAAATAGAGGCACACATAGTGCTAAAATAATTTGATGAAGATTTACCAATTTTTTGAATGTTACAGAGGCAAAGGAATAGATCTCCCATGATGCTAACTTGTTTAGCACCATCTGTCAAAACATCAAGAATGATTTAGTTAATCTTGATACTTGTATAAAATAACTTTGGAAATACCAACAAGATGGGAAAAATTTGTACATCAAGTGCACCTTGTTACACAAGCTGACTAAGGAAATCAATAGTTAGATAGAATGAAAGATGAGAGATCTAGAGGCTTTATTCAGCCAAATCCAGCATCCATCTTGCAAAGTAGATGATTTTGAAAGACAAGTGGCCAGTATTCTTAGTGACATTAGGAAACTGGAACTTCAAAAGGATCAAACTTTGAAGAGAATGTCTAATTTTAGAGAATCTATTGCTTTGAATTTATCTTTTATTAGAGGAATGTGTCAAGGCCAAGTAAACATATTCTAACTTTTTATAATTAGATCTTAATGTAGTTGAGATTGCATCATATGCTTTATGTGCAATTCTCACCTCAACTAAGTCCACCATGAAAACATGGACTAAGCGTATGGATAGTCTAAATTAAAACTTTGATGATTGCATGAAGATCATATCATCATAAGAAAGGACAGCATTTTTGGATAGATTTCTGACATTTTGACTTTTGTCATTGATGTCAAAGGGGGTGAAATTGTAAAAAATTGGTAATTACAAAAAAATGTTTGTTGCAAAAAATTGAGAGTAGAATATTGTAAAGTATATTGTAAGGGGGAGCATATGTAAAAACTTAACACAAATAATAAATATAGGTTTTTGTTTTTTTCACTTAGCCAATTTTCCCTATTTTTTTTTTCCATCAATGCGAAAGGGGGAGATTGTTGACAATTGGCTAATAGTGATATCTAATTATTGTCATTTATGGAAAGACATGATGTACATGATCATAGGAAACCTTAGAAATAAAGATATTTAGTGTTTGGTAATCATAGAATTGTCTTAGTATAGAATTTGGTTTACAATAGTGTATTGTTTTGTTTATAACTTGTTGCTTATATCATATTATGACTAGCAAAGTTATATGGAGATAGTATACATGTTGGCGATGATGTGTATAACCTTAGAAGTTAGTATAGATAGTATGGAACAAAGATAATAACGTTTGAAGTGAAATAGGACTAAGGAATTGAAGGAAAGAATTAATTTGTTTACAAGATAATTACTTGTCCAATTAGGGCTAACATCCTAGATGTTTACTCTAAGTTGAAAAAGTGGATTATGGTCTTAGCCAACCTAGAAGAAATTTGCAAAAGGCATGGTATTTATGCAAAGGACATTTTTTGGTAAGAGTGTGTAGTGATTGTGATTACAAATGCTATCTTGTAATTGTGATTATATGTGAACTTTCATGAAAGAAATATATGCAAAGTTTTATATGATCTATTTGGTGATTTGAGACTAAGATGAAGATCAAAGGTCAATTAAGGAGGAATATATAGTACCTATTAAAAAAAATTGATTACTTGTTTGAACAGTGAGGTCTACTTGTAATTGGAAGTACATGTTTGGGCAGTGGACTCATCTTGCACTCACTATGCTACAACTCCTAATAGGGATTCAAAGTCTCCTTATAAGGGACTCCTTATACTAAATTTTCTCATTGACTCCTAATAGGGTCCATCTTCTAACAAGGAATTTATATATTAGTATATTATCTAGTGGGTATTATCCCTATTGGGGTTTTCCCTTGGCCAGGGTTTTCCTAGTTAGCAAAATATGGTGTTGTGAGTTATCTTTGTGCATTGTTACTATTACTGTTCAACATTACTTCATTGCTTTTTTATGCATGGTTTAAAGTAAGAAATAATATCCAGTTGGAAACTAAGGTTTGTAGATTACTAATTCACAACCCCCCCCACCCTCCCCCAACTCCCAATAATCCCTATTTCTAACATCTTCTTGGTGTTCTTATCTAGTTGTGGGTCTAGACTAGCTGGAACCAGTGTATGGTAATAGGATCTTGTGGGGTCTTGCAAAACTAGTATTGTAATTGTTGTTTGTATTTGGCCCTAACTTGAAAGGCCTTACAACTAGGCACATTGCATGTAATTAGTTATTTTATGAATAAAGAGTTGTGATATTGTATCAAATCTTGCATTATTCTTTATTATTGTTGTTTTTCCAATATGGGTTTATTTGTCGGGGGTTCAGACATCTCCTTTGGGGATTCTCCTAAATTGCACTATGTCATTTCTTTCTACTTCTTTCTTTCTTTATTCTTCCTGTATCTTTCTCTTCTCCACATTTTCCTTTACTTCTTCATCATCCTTTTTATCTGATCTTGAATTGGAAGTGGTATTGCCAACAATGTTAGTTCCATAAGCTATAAACAGATTCTCTTTGACATCAATTGTTATATGCGTAATATTCACTTGCATGGATTTAGTACCAATAACTATGTGAGGAGATGAAAAGGCTTGTTGTGCCTCTTCAACTTCTTACTCACCTTCAGTAGAAGTATTAGCCTCCACATAAATTGGACTCATTTTTTCTAGCTATGTACTATCCTTGGTGATCTTAGGCATGGAAGTCATATATTTTACTGTGGCTTCTTCTATTTCCTTCCTAACTTCTTCATAGTTACCTCCCATAAGAAGAATTTTTATTCTTTTATTCCTCAACAAAAGGTTCTATACCTTTCAAGATTTTTTCTATATCTTCCTTTGTACTTAATTCATGCAATTTGTTAATCATATCCTCTCTTGATTTAGTGTTTTCTTCTACAACTCTTTTCTTCTTGTTTATCAATCTATTGTACAAATCTTTTGGGATCTTATTTTCAATGCTATCAAATCTCTTATTTCTTAGAATCACATTCCTTACAATGGAATTTTCTAACTATCTCCTTTCTATGTTATTGTACAAGTTATAATACTTATTTAATTGGACAAATTTTTCATTATCTATATTTGCATATTCAAAATTTCTACCTTGGGTTTCCAAGATTTCTTACCAACTAGTGTGCTTCCTTCTCCAATTTCCTATTCAACTAGTTTCTATTCAGTTTCTTCCTCAGATTCCTTAGAATCACTGATTTGCAGTGTTTTTCTTCTCTTTATAGGTCCATTGATGGTCTTCTTGACCCTTTTCTTGGGAGATGGTGTAGGTTCTTGCTTAATCTTTAACAATCTCTCTGATTTACTTTACGCAACTACTATATCATCTTTTGGTTTCTTCTTTTACTTACTATGTTGTACCCTAACTAGTTGAACCTACATAACTATTGCATATGGTGCAATAGGTGTATGTGAAGTAGGATTCTCTACTGTCACCCCTTCAAAAGGAATTTTGACCACAATAGATGCGGTTTTCAACACCTCACTTTTCCCACTAGCTTTCACCTTTCATCTCCATTGTTGTGCCTTTGATCTCATTAAACTCTTCTCTTGCCATACCAAATTCCTTAAGAATGGATTCTATCTTCTTCTCCACATTCTTTTTAATCTCTTTTCTATGAAGTTCAAAATGAAATTCCCTTATCTTCTCATCATAGGTACCCTATCTAAGACATTCAATGTCCCTTTCTAACTACAAAATAATCTATGCATATCCTTCAATGAGTTCTTCACTCATTTCATATCCCATGCGCTTAGTAAACATTACCCTAGGTTCTACTACCTCCTTACATGTAGTATTAGTTTCTACCATGAAACATATCTCATCTTTATATTTCTCCACCATAGAGGGAGGGATTCTGTATCTCAGCATCATCATAGATTGGAAGATTTTCATCATTTTTTCAATGCCACTATGCCTAACCTTCTCTAATCTAGCCTTGTAGCACTATGTAACCATCTTCATTTCATATTCATTACTATTCCAACTACTCATACCTAGGAACTACTTCATTGCATAGAAAAATAAGTGTGTAAATAGAGATTCAAATCTAAAAACTGTATTCTTAGCCTTCTTTAGCTTCACAATATTGTCCAACAACTCCATTTTTAAAATCTCACACATATTTACTTTCCTTTTCTCTACTCTTGTTGCATAAGTTGCATACAGGAATCCTATTGGTAGAGAATTCACTCTATAACTATGATTCAACTTAGATCCTATAATTTTGCTCAATGATTTGACTTCTTTGTCCTGAATCATGTCAAATTTCATATTACTTCCATAAAACTTAGTATACAATTTTTTCTCAACTATCTTTCTTACATTCCTATCATTAACTAGATTACAAACCTCATTGCTTAAACCTGTGACTTTATGGATTATGTCATTGTCAATTACAATAGGCACATCACCAACCCAAAACATTTCTTCATGAACTTGAGTTTGGATAATCTAGTACACTCATGATTATTAAATTTCATGTACAACATATACTTAATAAATTTAACTCATTCAGGTATGCGTATTTTGATTTTAGGGTTAGATCTCCATTACATAGAACTCCTAAATCCTTATGAATATCTTCATCTCCTACACTCATAAATTTACAATGAATGTAACTTCTAACATCTTCTATGTGAAGTATATTTGGTAGGATTTGAGAGAATGCTCCTAATGGATCATCTATGAGAAAAGAAATGGGTGCTTCTTGAATTTATCTCTAGGTCTCTCACATATATCACACATTGACTGGCTTTCCATACTGCTAACTTTGATACTAAAAATTCTAACTTAAAGCTTTGTAAAAATACATTTAATGTCACAATTTAGGGCTTCTCCAACTTCACACTTGAATTCATTGTCAAATTCCTCACTAATTTTCTCGAAACTCTTAACACGATCAAATGGTACTAAATATCTTACTCACAATCCTTAAATCATTTCAAATTTAAGTCTACATTAAATGTGAATTTGCTTCATCCGGATAAGTTGTCACTAATTACCAGTAAACTTGTTTTCTTCCATACAACTTCCTACGATCATAAAAATTTGTGTACACTCAACCATAGCTTCCTCTCCATGTTTCCTACCTTCTACTAATTGTACAACTTCTATTTCACACACTATCATCAATTTTTATTAATTGATGCTTTGCCTCTTCTTGAAATTCTTAATTTAGATAGGATGAGTCACAAACAATTTTTTACTTCAATTTTCCATTTGGCGCATCAAAATATCACTCCTCCAACACTATATGAGAAATTTATGGATTTATAGCTTTAACAAATGCTTCCTTAAATTCATCAACATGTTCCTTCATTTCTTCCTTTTGTCTATTGTTGCTGCTATTATCATTTCTTCAAACATTTCTGTTATTTTTGTTCTATAATTAGGATTCCCATTGAAGTTCCTTCTATCCATTCTGCAAAGTATTGGTGTGTGTCCAAAGTTATTAGAGAACTGACATAAGGTGCATTCCTTCTTTGATTGGTTCCATTCTGACTTTTAGGTGCTCTACAATTCCTTGCAATATGTCTAGGATTGTTAAACTTGTAACATAAAAATAGTTTCCTTTCACCATTGGATTTCTCTCCATCATTAGATCTTATTTTTTATCACCCTCTTTCATTACCTACAAGGTTAGTATTCCTAAACATTCTACTATTCCCATTATTACTATCAAACTTAGGTTTCTTACATTCTACTACGATATGTCCATTACCATGATAATTATAACAATAGAAATTAGTAATAGGTTTAAAAGACTTACCTATGCAATCTCTTTTCATATGACCAACTTTCTTACATATGAAACATCTACCTCTGAATTCATGTCTAACTTCCTTAGACAATTCATCTTGCTTAGGTTCATCAACTTGCTCTATTTTCTTTAGTTCATCATGTTTCATAGACAAATCAACTGGTTCAATCTCTTTAGATACTTCAGTAGTTGTTCTTGATTCAATCTTATTCATATCATATTCTTTAGGGGAATCAACAACTACATCTGGTTCTTTCCTAATTTCAACTTTCTTTGCATATTTTTCTCTAATAAAATATCCAAGGCCTATCTTATCATAAGAGGGTCTCTAGTAAAATATTTGCTCATCAATTTTCTTAGTACTAGAATAAAGCTTTTCTAATTGTTGTTTAGCTTGTGTCAATTCTCATTTCACAATAGTGTTATACTTTTATAACTCAATGCGTTCTATCTTAATTGAGTCTAATTTAGATGTCACTTGACTTAATTGGGATCTAAGGTATGCATTCTCATATTTTAGATTAGGTTTGGTTTTGCTATCATTCTTCATAAGGCTTAACTTATGTCTAGCAATTTTCAACTCATGCTTCAAAATCTCATTTTATTTCTTGAGAATTCTCATTTCATCATTGTCACTAATCTGCTAATTTGATTCCTTTTTCAATTTTAAATCATCAATCTTGTCTTTCAATTTTCTAATGTAAAGTTTTGCATCTTCATACCTCTCTTTCAGGTTATCTCTTTCTTCAGTAAGAAGATCAATTTTCTCAAGAGATTCTTCAAGGTTTCTCTTCAATTGTTCCATATTCATAGGGATATTACTCAATTTTTTAAGCCTCTTCAAAGTAGCTGTGCTATGATACTAATTGTTAGAAATAGATAATACTAGGGTGGAGGGGGTGAATTAGTATTCTAAAAACTTTTTACCACAATTTAATATTGTCAATTACTTTATAAATTACATATGAAAGTAAACCAGCAATGATGAATGATAAATATAACCATACACAAAGAGAACTCATAACACCATTATTTGTTAATTAGGGAAACCCTAGCCAAGTGAAAACCCTAGTGAGGAGGACACCCACAAGATGATCCACTAAAAAAAAGAATCTTGTTAAGGATATTGACCATGTTAGGAGTCTATGACATACATATAGTGTCTCAAGTCCTTGTTAGAGGACTAGGACCTATTAAAAGTGTCAACCCTATTAGGAGCTTCTTCAAATCTGTTAGAAGTTGGTAGATCAAATACAATGTATGTAAGAAGAGCCCACTACCCTAACATGCAATATACAATGTAGTTTCTTCACAAAAGAAAATATACATACAATATTGTCTTACTGCTACATTACACACTTTGTTTGATTATAATTCAGATCTCACATCACATTAGGCTTACATATCATTAAAGATTCCTTCAAATATAGTTCATATCACATTCATTATTCACATTATTTTTGCAAGATATGATCTTTACTTATCTCTCTCAAATTTATAAATCTCTTCTTGGTCTTGATGCTTTCAGACATTTGACCAAATATGAAATATCTTTGGGTAAACATCTAGGATGTTGGCCCAACTTGATTAAGTAATTATTTTGTTTCCAAAATAATTCCTTAAGTTGTATACTCCAATTAACTATCATGTTCTGTTATGCTCTACTAATTACCTAAATTTGTAATTTAACTGTAACCTACTCTGTACAGTCTGTACACATCTACACACTAACATATGTCATCATGACCCTATCAACGATCAATCCTCAATTGTGTATGAACTAACTCAACCTATGTCATTCGTACATACTGTATCTCTCTTTTTATAGTTGTAACCTATCTAACACTTACACTAGTTTCTAACTCCGACTACATAAATGAAATACTAAGTATATGTTTCCATAAATGACAACATTCAGACATCTATCTAGTAATATTTCCAATAGGCTCATACTATAATCCTTGGCTCATATATCTTCTCTATCTTTACTGAATGCTCAATAATTATTATTCTGCTTGGTCTAAGTGTAACTTGCTCGACCTTTACTAGATAACTTGGTCATAATGATGACCTTGTAATCTTGCCTAGTACATAACTTACAAATTACTAAGTCTTTGGAAACTAATTGGAAATATAGGTTTAGATATCAACAATCTCTTCCTTTGACATAGTGGCAAAAACACTTTGTCATGAAATTATTCCTTACAAAAATACAATATCCCTTGAGACTAAAAAAATTGTGTATTGGTTGAATGGTATCTTCTTCTTAATAACTCTCTTACTTGTGACTCTCCCTTGCTTCTTCTCCCTTCTTACCACTTATCAATTATCATCCTTGACTTATTTAATATCCCCCTTTTTTTGTCACTTTGATGGTAGCTAGGGCTATTCGAGTGAGTTGAAAATTCTCAAAACAATTTTGATGAGTTGTGACAATATTAGCATAGCCTTGGTTCCATCTTTCTTGTACCTTTTCAAAAATTTGAAACTAAATCTCTATCTTGATAGCTAGGTCAATAAATCCTGCGATGTGTGCAAAATATGTGACTCTCTACAAAATTTCCTTGACAATAGAAATAACCTTTTGAATTATCTCTATGTATGGCAATAACTGAAGTTGAATTAATGCCAACTTGGTCTTATTCCTTCATCTTTAGCTTTGAGTTCAACTAACCTGGTATGATTAAATATAATTTTATTTAATGAAGTTAACCTTGAACTTAGTTTATTGCTCAATGAGTGAACATTAGTCTTAAAACTAGAATGTAATATCTATAATGATCATTGAGTATTCATTGTAAAGATATCTACCTCACACAATCTCAAATATATAAAGAGTTTATTATTTTCAAAACTATTTCCAATTGTGTAATGGTTGTAAAGAGCTTGACTTGTCACTGTACAAGTTCATGTGAGACTTTCTACAAAACTTTATGCTCCCTTCTTCTTTCAAACCATTGTAACAACTTCTCATTTGTTTCTATGTCCTCTATTTGAACTCTATAAACTACATGTACTAGTTGATCCTAAACTGTATGCTAATGATTGACATCTATGATGCTAAAAGCATCTATAAAAATATCTCTAATAGTATGCAATACCTATCTTCTCTTCTATTTTCTCTTCAGTTGTTCTTGTTTGGCCTTTCAAATCAGCAAGTTTTGTAGTTCATGCATTTCCTCTACTATAAGATTATTCAAATCATATGTAGGTAAAGTAATTACCTCATTGAGATCTATATTCTCTTCAATATCCTCTTCTTCATGAGTCTTAACTTGAGATCTTAAAGGTATATCACTCGATAGTGATAGCTGTAATTATTTCCCTTTCTCACTTGATTTATCCTTTGGTTGCTACAATGGTGTAGATATCACCTATTGTAGGTTCTACAACCTTTGGATTAGGTATTTGAATGAGATCTTGAGTAGCCTCTTTCTCTTTTTATGTAATTCCTTCATTTATCGATTGTGTGCTTGGGACTTTCACAAAATTCTCTTCCTTCTTCAAAATTTGCATATAAGTCATTGGTGGTGAATATACAATCAGTGCCTTACCAAGTTTCTCAACACTTGTAGCCTCTATAACTAGTGTGATTTTCACATCACTAGGCTTCTTAACTTTAATATTTGGATACTCAATTACATATAAAAAAATTGGATTTGTGTAGGGTTTTCTTGAATCATTCATCAGTCCTTAAATTTCTTCTTTAGTGAGTATATTTGGATTAGGTGGAGTGATGTCACTATCATCTTCAATTGTGATAGTATCATTAAGTTTAACTCCAATGAAAAGTTCCTCCATTTCTACTACTAAATTAGCCACTTCCTACCTTTCTTCTTCATAATTTTTAGATCTTGGATTTCTCTCACTTCTACAGTTTGAGTTTGTACTCCAAATACTTCTTTCCATAATTAAATACTTCCTCTACTTCAGGAACTTTGTTCTCTAGAACTTTGTATTCCCTATCCCTTGGCATAAGCTTCTTTATAGAATCTTTAAGGGCTATATACATATGCATCTTTCCTAAATTTAGCATAATGTGTGCCAATGTTGCTTCTCTTATTTTCTTCTCTATGGTCAATGACCATTTCCATTTGGTATCCACTTTGTTATACAATCCCATAGGAATTCAAGTTTCCACTTCCATAGGTGTACATGTAAACTCAATAATCATATTAATTAAAGCTTCTTCAAGTTTACCTTGATCTTTATTGCTGAAAGAATCATATTGTAGGCCTTTAAGAGCCAAAATATTTTCTTATTCTATTAATTTTTTACATACCTGATCCACAGTCATTGGAAAGAGTACCTTTACCATTTTTAGTTTTCTAGTCTCATCAAACTCTATCCATTCTTTATCTTCCTCCTCCTCTTGTGTAACTTTGAGTTGCTTTTTCTTCTCTTGTACATTTACCTACTTTTTCTTCTTTGGTGGGATCCCTAGTAGTAGCTTAGCAGTAGGTTGATCTTATCAGTAACTTGTATTAATCCTTTACATTTCACAAGACATGGTGAATCATTACCATACTTAACACAACTACCTTTGTATGATTCCATGGTTTTAAACCTACTTTTATCACTAGTCATGTGATATGAGAAGCCACTATCAATTATCCATCTGTCAACTTTACTCACATGTGAAATTAATGTAGTTTTCTCATCTTCATCAGAATCTTCTTTCATAGCAACATAGACAAATTCTTCATCATTACTAGCAGACTCATTATTAATTTATTCTTCAGCAATGTAATAATATTTCTTACCTTTTTCTTTATAATCCTTTTTTCTCCTATTGTCTCAGTCATCTCTTCTTCCTTTGTACTTTATTTCCCTTTTCTCATCCTTGTCTTCTCTATTAGGACATCTTGTAGTAATATGACCAACTTTGTTACATGAAAAACAAATTATAGGAAGTTGACCTTTATATTTCCTTCTTCCTCTTGGATTCTTCTAGCCATCAATATGTCAATCTCATCAAGTTCATCATTAGAAACATCACTATCACTATTCATACTATTTCCTTTTCATTTCTTACTAATAACCAATTTTGATTTAAAAGAAGATTCAATAGAAGTTGGAGTGAAATTATAAAAGTTTGACAATTCAAAAGTAGTAGGCTACCAAATACACCTTCCAAATTCATATTGTTACAAGGGTTGCATCTCAATTCTTGTATTTCAAAAACTTTAATTTCATAAATATGAAGTAGAATTCTCAGTACCTTGTTGATCATAGTTTCATCATCAATATTTCCATCTGATCCTCTTATAGCATTTACCACATCTTTGATTCTTCCTCAATAATGTACAATATTTTCTCCTTCTACCATTCTCATTTCATTAAATTTACCTCTCAGACTTTTTGATTTTTCTCTCAACACATTTTTTGTCTTCTCCATAGATTGTATGCAATGTACTCCATATTTTCTTAACAATAGTGTATTATTTAATACCATCAAATTCTCATAGCTTAGGGTTGATGCAATCTCCAACATAGCCTTGTGTTCTTGCTTATATTTCATCTAGAAAGCTATCAAAGGACTTTGTATTATCACATATACATGTTCCTCATAGTGTATTGCACCATCTCCAATTCCATCTAGATGTAACTTCATCAAACTTTGTCATGTAGGGAAGTTCTCTTTGTTCAAATTTGGCATCTCCTTTTTGTACATCTTGACCTTTAGCTTCAAGTATCTTCAAACTTTTCTATACAAGAATCAATGCCTTGATACCAATTTTTAGAATGATTTAGAATAAAAAAGAGTGGAGTGAATAAATTATCCAAAGGTCCCTATATACCAATTAAAATTATAATCACTTTAAAAACTTCAAATCTAAACATTCAATAGCTTGGTCTCTATAGCAGAAAATTAGTAACATAAACCTACAATCCACTATCCTAATAGTAACAAACTTGCAAAATGTAAAACATTAATAGTAAAACATCTCAAATGACATCCACATGAGTATGCCACTAGGATTTAACATGGAAACACAATTTGGAAACAACCACTAGTAACATGTCACCATTTTGCACTCTCCTAAAGTGAGCTCTATTAGGAGCCAACCCTATTAAAAGTTACAAAATACACTATTAAATGTGACCTTGTTAAAGGATTTAATCACCCACTTAGGAGTGGCCTTGTTAGAGGGATTATGAACATTCCATTAGAATGTCACCTTGATTAAGGGATTTACATATGATTGTTAGGTCAACCTTGATTAAATAATTTTAAAATAGATATGATGGCTAGAAAGTAACAACCGGTTGATCTAACAAATACAACTCAATTTGCAAATACATATTACAATTTGGTTCAAATGTTGATCTAGTAACTAGCCTCCATTTTCATCTATGTCTTTGATCTTCTTGGAAACCCTTCAAGCAATCACTCTTCACCGCTTTACAACTCTTCTTAGCCTAGTGATCAAGTTTGTTAGTCAATAGCATCAACAACTTCTCATAGCTTGTTAGGTTAGCCCTTACATGTCCTTATTAATAGGTAATTATGACCTTTTGTTTCTTAAACATCTCCATAGATCTTAGGGTTATGATAGATTCATTTAATCCTTCCATCATTTTGTCTCATCTTTTCTCTTTTAAAAACTTCTCCAAACTTCTCCTTGAATTCTTATATAGAATTGATCAAACATAGTTTCCCTTGAATTAAATACTCAATTCCATCCATTCTTATGTCAAATGTTGTACCTCATCCAACATTGTATTCTAAAACTTGTGTTGGAATGTTTTAATGGGAAGAGATCTTCTGAGGGCGGGGAGGGGGGGGGGGGTTGAATCAGAAGTACTGGCCTTTTAACCACTTTTAAACCCTTAATAACATATAACTGAAATTAACATGCATGCATACAAACATTAAACAATCATGAGAAACAAACATGCATCACCACATAACACTTGAGATTTTGGTGACCCAGAAACCCTCCAAGAATAAGAAGGTAAAACTGGGGTGGGGATGATACCCACAAAATTATTGTAGCAATTGATTTCAACCACTTTTGATGATTTTCCCTGTTAAAGGCTACAACAGGGTATGTGCAAGATCATGGTGTACCAAACTATGGCCTTAAGTGGCAGTGAAAAATCAGCAAATCAGGGTTATGTCAACTTGACACATAATTTTAAAGTGGTTATGGACTTTATATCAAAAAGTTGTAAGAAAATAATTTGTAGAAAATTGAATATAGTTTCTAAATTACTAGGCCTTATTAGGAGAAAAAAATAATTGATTGGTCAAAAGTTTGAATTTTAATGCAGTACTAAGAAAATTTCAGGGCGAAAATAAAAAGTAGGTGTATGTCTGACCACCTTAATCAAAATCAAATCATAATATTTTTTTAATATAATTATAGATATGAAAACTAGACTCATGCCCGGATGTGACGCATATTTTTTGATATTTTTATTCCAAATAAATAATTAAATATGAATTTTCTACCAAAACTTTTTTGGATTAAAAAAAGTCCCGTGTCTGACCACCCTAACTAATAGAAAATTTGATCAAATTTTTATTTTTTTATTTTTTTCTTATACTAGGCAAAGTATAGAATGTGACGCAACTTTTAGATTTAAAAAATGTTATACCGTTTGAAAGTTATAGCTATTTTTCCTTCAGTATGTCAATCAACACTTTACAATAATCTTCATTGATAATTAACTAATAAATACTTATCGAACTCCGAATTTGACAGAAATCATATTGATGGAATCTAGAGAGCAATATTAAAAAACTCATTTCGTTTCATTCAATTTCGATCAAAATAACATTGTCAGACGGCTACCCGAAGTCTAAGTATCACTAAAACTCTATAAACACGTCTTTGGGGTTGACCGGGCAGGCTTGGTAAATACCAAGCCTGATCGGATATCCGATATGGCTCGGTAGTCAAATTCCAAAAATCTTCAAATTTTGGAGGGAAATTCGATTTAAACGTTTTAGTTTTTTATTTTTAAATTATTTCACTTATATTAATATGTAAAGGCATATATATATATATATATATATATATATATATATATATATATATATATATATATATATATATATATATATATATATATATATATATATATATATATATATAATAACGTAATGTAAACATACAAGATATAATCTAGTAATATATAATAATATCTTATGTTAATCTTATTACAATCTATAAATATAATATATATTATTATTATTTTTACTAAATATAATAACATAATTTATATATATATATATAAAATACGTATTATATATTATTATATTAATATGTATAATAATATAATATTTATATAACAACGTAATATTTTTATTAAATATAATATATATTATAAATATTATTATATTAATATGTATGTTATTAATATATTTATATAATAATGTAATATATATATATATATATATATTATTATATTATTATATTGATATGTATATTATTAATATATAAGAGTCAAAGGGGGTCATAGGGTGACCTATAACCCTCTTTGACCCATTAAACGACGATATATGTCTCTAGGGGTCCTAGGACCCCTAGGGACATATGTCGTCCTTTAATGGGTCAAAGGGGGTCATAGGGTGACCTATGACCCCCTTTGACCCATTAAACGACGACATATGTCTCTAGGGGTCCTAGGACCCCTAGGGACATATTCGAATGGGTATTATGGGTTTGACCCATTAAACATAGTCGAATCATTCATATGGGTCAAAGGGGGACCCATTAAATGATGACATATGTCCCTAGGGGTCCTAGGATCCCCAAGGACATAGTCGAATCATTCATATGGGTCAAAGGGGGTCATAGGTCACCCTATGACCCCCTTTGACCTATTAAACGACGACATATGTCCCTAGGGGTCCTAGGACCTCTAGGGACATATTCAAATGGGTAATATGGGTCAAAGGGGGTCATAGGGTGACCTATGACCCTCTTTGACCCATTAAATGACGACATATGTCCCTAGGGGTCCTAGGACCCCTAGGGACATATTCCAATCATTCATATGGATCAAAGGGGGTCATAGGGTGACCTATGACCCTCTTTGACCCATTAAACAACGATATATGTCTCTAGGGGTCCTAGGACCCCTAGGGACATATTCGAATGGGTAATATGGGTCAAAGGGGGTCATAGGGTGACCTACGACCCTCTCTGACCCATTAAACGATGACATATTTCTCTAGGGGTCCTAGGACCCCTAGGGACATATTCGAATTGTTCATATGGGTCAAAGGGGGTCATAGGGTGACCTATGACCCCCTTTGACCCATTAAACGATGACATATGTCCCTAGGGGTCCTAGGACCCCTAGGGACAAATTCGAATGGGTAATATGAGTCAAATGGGGTCATAGGGTAACCTATGACCCTCTTTGACCCATTAAACGACGACATATGTCCCTAGGGGTCCTCACATATTCGAATCGTTCATATGGGTCAAAGAGGGTCATAAGGTGGCCTATGACCCTCTTTGACCCATTAAACGACAGCATATGTATTCGAATCATTCATATAGGTCAAAGAGGGTCATAGGGTGACCTATGACCCTCTTTGACCCATTAAACGACTACATATGTCCCTAGGGGTCCTAGGACCCCTAGGGACATATTCGAATGGGTAATATGGGTCAAAGGGAGTCATAGGGTGACCTATGACCCTCTTTGACCCATTAAACGATGACATATGTCCCTATCGATCCTTGGACCCCAAGAGACATATTCGAATGGGTAATATGGGTCAAAGGGGGTCATAGGTTTTTGACCCATTAAACGACGACATATGTCCCTAGGGGTCCTAGGACCCTAGGGACATATTCGAATCGTTCATATGGGTCAAACGGGGTCATAGGGTGACCTATGACCCTCTTGACCCATTAAATAACAATATATGTCTCTAGGGGTCCTAGGACCCCTAAGGACATATTCGAATGGGTAATATGGGTCAAAGGGGGCCATAGGGTGACCTATGACCCTCTTTGACCCATTAAATGATGACATATGTCCCTAGGGGTCCTCGGACCCAAAGGGACATATTCGAATGGGTAATATGGGTCAAAGGGGGTCATAGGGTGACCTATGACCCTCTTTGACCCATTAAACGACGACATATGTCCCTAGGGGTCCTAGGACCCTAGTGACATATTCAAATCGTTCATATGGGTCAAAGGGGGTCATAGGGTGACCTATGACCCCCTTTGACTCATTAAACGACGACGTATGTCCCTAGGGGTCCTAAGACCCCTAGGGACATATTTAAATCGTTCATATGAGTCAAAGGGGGTCGTAGGGTGACCTATGACCCCCTTTGACCCATTAAATGATGACATATGTCCCTAGGAGTCCTACGACCCCTAGGGACATATTCGAATGGGTAATGTGGGTCAAATGGGGTCATAGGGTAACCTATGATCCTCTTTGACCCATTAAATGATGACATATGTCTCTAGGGTCCTAGGACCCCTAGGGACATATTCGAATTGTTCATATGGGTCAAAGGGGCTCATAGGGTGACCTATGACCCTCTTGACCCATTAAACGACGATATATGTCTCTAGGGGTCCTAGGACCCCTGGGGACATATTCGAATGGGTAATATGGGTCAAAGGGGGTCATAGGGTAACCTATGACCCTCTTTGACCCATTAAACGATGACATATGTCCCTAGGGGTCCTAGGACCCCTAAGAACATATTCGAATGGGTAATATGGGTCAAAGGGGGTGATAGGGTGACCTATGACCCTTTTTGACCCATTAAACGAAGACATATGTCCCTAGCGGTCCTAGGACCCTAAGGACATATTCAAATGGTTCATATGGGTCAAAGGGGGTTATAGGGTGACCTATGACCCCTTTTGACTCATTAAATGACGACATATGTCCCCAGGGGTCCTAGGACCCCTAGGGACATATTCGAATCGTTCATATGAGTCAAAGGGGGTCATAGGGTGACCTATGACCCCCTTTGACCCATTAAACGACGACATATGTCCCTAGGGGTCCTAGGACCCCTAGGGACATATTCGAATGGGTAATATGGGTCAAATGGGGTCATAGGGTAACCTATGACCCTCTTTGACCCATTAAACGACAACATATGTCTCTAGGGGTCCTAGGACCCCTAGGGACATATTCGAATCGTTCATATGGGTCAAAGGGGGTTATAGGGTAACCTATGACCCCCTTTGACTCATTAAATGACGACATATGTCCCTAGGGGTCCTAGGACCCTAAGGGACATATTTGAATCGTTCATATGGGTCAAAGGGGGTCGTAGGGTGACCTATGACCCCCTTTTACTCATTAAATGACGACATATGTCCTTAGGGGTCCTAGGACCCCTAGGGACATATTCGAATCGTTCATATGAGTCAAATGGGGTCGTAAGTTGACCTATGACCCCCTTTGACCCAATAAACGACGACATATTTGAATGGGTAATATTTGTCAAATGGGGTCATAGGGTAACTTATGACCCTGTTTGACCCATTAAATGACGACATATATCTCTAGGGGTCCTAGGACACCTAGGGACATATTCGAATCGTTCATATGGGTCAAAGGTGGTCATAGGGTGACCTATGACCCTCTTGACCCATTAAACGACGATATATGTCTCTAGGGGTCCTAGGACCCCTAGGGACATATTTGAATGGGTAATATGGGTCAAAGGTGGTCATAGGGTGACCTATGACCCTCTTTGACCCATTAAATGACGACATATGTCCCTAGGGGTCCTAGGACCCCTACGGACATATTCAAATGGGTAATATGGGTCAAAGGGGGTCATAGGGTGACCTATGACCCTTTTTGACACATTAAACGAAGACATATGTCCCTAGGGGTCCTAGGACCCCTAGGGACATATTCAAATCGTTCATATGAGTCAAAGGGGGTCATAGGTTGACCTATGACCCCCTTTGACCCATTAAATGATGACATATGTCCCTAGGAGTCCTAGGACCCCTAGGGACATATTCCAATCGTTCATATGGGTCAAAGGGGGTCATAGGGTGACCTATGACCCTCTTGACCCATTAAACGACGATATATGTCTCTAGGGGTCCTAGGACCCCTAGGGACATATTCGAATGGGTAATATGGGTCAAAGGGGGTCATAGGGTGACCTATGACCCTCTCTGACCCATTAAACGACGAGATATGTCGCTAGGGGTCCTAGGACCCCTAGGGACATATTCGAATGGGTAATATGGGTCAAAGGGGGTCATAGGGTGACCTATGACCCTCTCTGACCCATTAAACGACGAGATATGTCGCTAGGGGTCCTAGGACCCCTAGGGACATATTCGAATGGGTAATATGGATCAAAGGGGGTCATAGGGTGACCTATGACCCCCTTTGACCCATTAAACGACAACATATGTCTCTAGGGGTCCTAGGACCCCTAGGGACATAGTCGAGTCGTTCATATGGGTCAAAGGGGGTCATAGGGTGACCTATGACCCCCTTTGACCCATTAAATGACAACCCTCTTTGTATTATATATTATTATATTAATATGTATAATAATATAATATATATATAACAACGTAATATTTTTATTAAATATAATATATATTATAAATATTATTATATTAATATATATGTTATTAATATATCTATATAATAACGTAATATTTTAGTATATATAACGTAATATTTTAGGATATACTATTTATACTATTTTAGGATAATAATTATAATATAAATAAACACTAAATATTAATATTATTATATGTATAGTAATAATAATAATACTATTATAGCTATAATAATAATATATATTAATGCTATATATTGTAGCTTAATATAAATAAACACTATATATTTACACTATTATATCTATATTAATAATATTAATACTATTATAGGTATAATAATAATATTGATACTATAGGTATATTAATACTATTTTATATTAATATTATTAATATTTTATACTAATACTAATATACTATTAACTTAGTTATAAATTAAAGTCGTTTGCCTCCAAATATTTTCATAATATTAATATTATTGTGGCAAAGGAGGGAAACCTTAGCAAGTTTCCCCCCCAAAAGTCCTCTTCCTATATCGGATATTCGATCCTAGATCGGATATCCGATCTATTATCGGATATCCAATTATACTGGCATCAATTTCAAATATTTGACTGTCCCTACAGACCCGACAACATTACTTTTTTACCTCTTTTTTTACGGGATTTGTAAAAAGTCGTGTTTTGGGGCCCAACCAATCGAAAATATAACCTTAGGTCTTCAAATTTGTCATCTGAATGGAGAGCAGCAGTCGTCGAAAGAATAAACGTAAAAGGAAGATATCCAATGAAGACATTGCATCATATAGGGAAAAGGACAAAATGAAACACCAAAAAAAAAGACAAGGTATGCTAAATATCAATCAAGTTGATGATGAATTAATAGAAGGTGAAATCATAGAGTCAGATAATGAAAATGTACAGTTGGGGAATGAAAATGTACCTATTGAAAATGATAATGTGGAAATTGAAAATGTAGAGATTGAAAATTTTGAAGAAGACTATCAGAAGCACAAAGTAATTCTCATATTTTCGCATCTTATTATAGCAACAAATGTAAAGTTATTGAAGCATCAAGGAAGTGTTGGAGTTGAGGAAAGCCAACTCCGAAGACACCAAGATCACCTGCATGCGAAACCTGTCAAAGAGAAGCTATAGAAGGGGAGGAGCATGGAGCACGGGAAAAACCCTAAACGGACATGAGAGACACCATGAATGCAAACACAATAAGAAATGTATTTACAATAAGAAATGATGTTGTGATGATTAATTTACAATGAGAGAGAGCCCGAATATAAAGAGCTCATGGAAGCTTGTAGAACAAGCTGGAAGGTGGTAGAAGATAAGTGTGACAACTAGAAGGGAACAAACTCCCGTGTTGTCAACAACTAACCACTACATGCATTAAATATAAAATATTAAATAAATGCATGACCTAAGTAAGCTTAAGCAATAGAATAAATAATTAATAATTAATTATTTACTCTAACACCCCCCCTTAAGTGCAACTTAGGGAAATGCCTTAAGCTCACAAAACTAAGATGAAATGCATAATGGGTCCCGGCAACGAGGCCATGTTAGGTACCCATGTACAATGCAAGAAGGATGCAACCTCTGTAAGCGAGGAAAGAGAGAAAACCACATGGGAAAAACCCTCCCCCAAAAAGAGGTAAGAACCCAGTGAAGAGCTGAAGAAGTCTCCAACTAGGGAAATTGTCCCCTAAAATAGGAACAAAGAGTGATCATGAAGAAGCAGCATCACTGAAGCATGAAGAAGTCACAAATCTGCCAAACTGCTGATCTGAAGAAACCTCCATGGAAGAAGAAGGCACAAACTGAGCATGTCTATATGGTAGATGATCCATCTCACCGAAATGCATAGGTAGCCAGCCACTGCAATCGCCTTGTATATAGGATCAACCACTAAATACATAGTTCACACTATCGAACCATCGAACCATGGATGCATTAGAACACAGCATAACCCCCCCTTAATGCAGACGGGGTGTGATGACAGGCAACTGAGAAGGTGAGCCAAAATCTCCTGCAAACGAACCAAGAACGAGGAAAGAGGAAAAGAAGTACAGACACCGATAAAGACACGGTCTAACTGACTCTGCATGGGGCTAATGTCATGGAAGGGACACTCACTTGACAAAGGGAGAATGCCTAAAATAGAAAACAATAATCCCCCCCATGGTGCTTTATGAAATAGTGCAAGTACACCTGACTCAAAACAACGTTCATGACTCCCGAAATACAAAACTGACAGTTTATCTCAGTGTGAGAATAAAAAGTGCTTCAAAAAGATAGCTACAATGATCAAAAATGAAAAAGAGCTGAACCAAAAGAAAGTACAGTCGAAAACAAAGCAAACCATGCCAGGAAAACGATCCTCGGGCCTAAAACACTCAAAATATCCACCATAGAGCAAAAATGCTAAAACTATGATAGAAAGAGCAGAGGCCAAAAACAAAGAAAAAGGACTACATTTCTGAAAAGAACACAGCACCAGCTTTCCAGAAATATAAAGTTTTCAAAAAATTGACATGGGACGCAAAAGATATGCATGCCAGAGTCAAAAATAGGACTTCGGACTTCAACAGAAAAAATGAGCAATAAAAATGCATCAAAACCAAAAAATACCTGCACCAAAAATCTCCGTCTCAGAACCAGCTTTTCGGCGCTTCTTTCAGATTGGAAAAATACCTCCGTATGCAAGAGTTATGGCCAAAAAACCAAAGGTAGGTCCAAAAGCAATCGGGAGAGGTGCATGCAAGGGCTGATGCAGCGCTGATGTCAGCAAGTCAGCCGATTAAATTTGACGGTTTGGTGGCCGTCGCAGGAAAAAAGAGTGCCACGTGGCAGTACTAACGTGGCAGGGGTGACGTGGCAGGTCCACGTGGCAAGGTGCCACGTGGCGCCCATGCTACGTGTCACCCTCGTAGTGGCTGACTCGGCCTGCTGTGTCAGCTGACCCTGCAGATGTGGTGCAGAGCGGAGCTGTTCAGCTGAGCGGCGGAGCCGGGAGGAGGTGGCCGCAGAGCGGTGAAGACAGAGGAGCTGCCGACGGAGGGTGGAGGATGGGCGGCGGCCTGGCCGCGGTGGAGCCCGGGCGGCGCTGCCTACTGCGGCCGCTGCGGGCGGCGCACGGGTGGCGCGGCGGCGATGCGCCCGAAAACCTTTTTTTTTTAATTTTTTTACGCTCTACGTCTGTACGATCCATATGGCAGCGACCCTAGAGGCCTCAAAAAATTGCCAAAAATGCCTTGTCTCCAAAAATAAAAAGCTTTATATGAATCCTGACTGCAAACGGCCTTTCGGATCCAATGGTGATGTCCGTTCGGTCCCAAAGTGCTCCAAAAAATCACTGATCCCCTAATTTGAAGAAAAAATTGCACAAACAAACTAGGGTTTGTGACTCCAAATCACGGCTTCAAAATTTCTTTAACGAAGCTGCAACAGGAAGGCTCTGATACCATATTGGAGTTGAGGAAAGCCAACTCCGAAGACGCCAAGATCACCTGCATGCGAAACCTGTCAAAGAGAAGCTATAGAAGGGGAGGAGCATGGAGCACGGGAAAAACCCTAAACAGACATGAGAGACACCATGAATGCAAACACAATAAGAAATGTATTTACAATAAGAAATGATGTTGTGATGATTAATTTACAATGAGAGAGAGCCCAAATATAAAGAGCTCATGGAAGCTTGTAGAACAAGCTGGAAGGTGGTAGAAGATAAGTGTGACAACTAGAAGGGAACAAACTCCCGTGTTGTCAACAACTAACCACTACATGCATTAAATATAAAATATTAAATAAATGCATGACCTAAGTAAGCTTAAGCAATAGAATAAATAATTAATAATTAATTATTTACCCTAACAGGAAGACCAAAAGTAAAATAACTTTTTACTATTGCTAATGTTGATCATGAAGCCTTGTTGGAGACCCTAAAATAGAGAGAGGACCCTATTGGAATACTTGACTAGGTATATATACTTCTTATGTTATTTTCTTCATAATGATTTAATGAATTGATGATTATCTTGTTTAATACAATAAGTTACTAATTTTTGTATGATATTGGAATGTAGGTACATCATGAAGAGTTGGAGGGGGGTGGTATTGGGGAGAATTTCTAAAATTTATGATGTATTATGATGTAAAATGTGTAGTTTTTTGTATATGGTTTTTGTATTTTGGTAGGTTCTTTGTAAGGAATTATAAGAGGAAGATATTGAACAAGTTCTTCCAAATCATATTTGCATGTGATACAAGGCTATAACGACAATTTTAAGAGCATTTATAACTATATGAAAGATAATTGCATGCGGATATCTTATTACAAATTTGGTTTTTTCCTTATTTGACATAACGCTGACATTATGATTATTAAAACCATTTTTATCAAACTAATCAAATAAGAAAAATCCATAAAGTATGGATGAACAATTAGAATACTTGATTTCTTCCATTTTACAACCAATCATAGCATTTGAAAGCATAAAGAGTCATAATATTGTATAATGTTTTGAAAGAATTTCATATTGAAAAGTTGTATGAAGCACATTTGGGATAAGCCATAAAATCCATGAAAGAAGATAGCAT
This sequence comes from Cupressus sempervirens, assembly GCA_028749045.1. Classification (NCBI taxonomy): domain Eukaryota; kingdom Viridiplantae; phylum Streptophyta; class Pinopsida; order Cupressales; family Cupressaceae; genus Cupressus; species Cupressus sempervirens. Next base: position 826,246,449 of record CM053792.1, read on the forward strand.
GTAGGATAAGCAATTAAAGCCAATAAGCAAGATAGCACATGCATACTGACATGATATGAAGTTGGATATGAAGGCTATGAGTGGATGAGTCATTAGAGGTATCAACAATCCCATCATAAATGAGATCTTGGATTTTATGTTTCAACACTATGGAATCTTTAGTTTTATGAAATTTTCTTCCATGGAGATTAATTTAAGAATGCCCCGTGTGTATGTAAAGATCTTAAGGGAGATTAATTTAAGAATGCAATATTCTCCTCTAACCTTTTCTCAAGTTTAGAATTGATTTCTATCATGTGCTTAGAGAGATGAAGGTAAGAAAGATTATTTGTCTCTTCTAGCTCTTTGTATTGAACATATAGAAAGAGAGATGACAAGTGAACAAATTTAAGTGTAGTCAATAGATCAAGGAAACCATTTAGTGAAAGAAATTCTTAGTATGCATATCATAGACCATGAAGTTAAAAAATACCAATAGCTCTAAGACCAAAGAGCCATTTTAAGTATGTTCAAGCACTAGAGACATAGAAAATCAAAGTCAATTTATGAAACTCCCCTTAGCAAAAAATGCAAACAAATATTTGCATTTGACATTTTGACTTGGTTGAAAAATTTTGACAATAATTGATAATATTGCAAGCTTGATGTTCAAAAGCAATTTTTTTTCCAAGAAAGATAGCAACACATGGAGTAGTCTTCAAACAATCATCCATCATTTGTGGCCACCCCGTACCGAGGAGTCTCCAAGGTGCTCTAAGTGCATTTGGAGGTCGATCTTTTGAGGGTCATAACTCAGAGCTCGTGAGGGCTATGGATGAACTGTCAAATGCTACAGGATGATGATCCTAAGGCCTAAAATAAACTATCTCATTTTTGAGAGATCACATTCTGTTTGGATTCAGCACAGCGATCTTGCTCGATGCCAAAACTCGCAGTGTGCCTTAGTTCATAGGTGCATTACAGCGTAACTTTGAAACCGCTGATCTTGGCATCGAATCGTCAGTACCATTAGCTCCAGATGGGTGGGTGAACCCTAGTCACACCCTTTTTTTGGCCACGAAGACCATCCATCATTTGCGGCCACCCCGTACCGAGGAGTCTCCAAGGTGCTCTAAGTGCATTTTGAGGTCGATCTTTCGAGGGTCATAACTCAGAGCTCGTGAGGGCTATCGATGAACTATCAAATGCTACAGGATGGTGATCCTGAGGCCTAAAATAACCTATCTCATTTTTGAGAGATCACATTCCGTTTGGATTCAGCATAGCGATCTCGCTCGATGCCAAAACTCGCAGTGTGCCTCAATTCATAGGTGCACCACAGCGTAACTTTGAAACCGCTGATCTTGGCATCGAATCATTAGTGCCATTAGCTCTGGATGAGCGGGTGAACCCTAGTCACACCCTTGTTCTGGCCACGAAGACCATCCATCATTTGCGGCCACCCTGTACCGAGGAGTCTCCAAGGTGCTCTAAGTGCATTTTGAGGTTGATCTTTCGAGGGTCATAACTCAGAGCTCGTGAGGGCTATCGATGAACTGTCAAATGCTACAAGACAGTGATCCTGAGGCCTAAAATAACCTATCTCATTTTTGTGAGATCACATTCCGTTTGGATTCAGCACAACAATCTTGCTCGATGCCAAAACTTGCAGTGTGCCTCAGTTCATAGGTGCACCACAGCGTAACTTTGAAACCGCTGATCTTGGCATTGAATCGTTAGTGCCATTAGCTTCGGATGGGCGGGTGAACCCTAGTCACACCCTTGTTCTATCCATGAAGACCATCCATCATTTGCGACCACCCCTTACTGAGGAGTCTCCAAGGTGCTCTAAGTGCATTTTGAGGTCGATCTTTCGAGGGTCATAACTCAGAGCTTGTGATGGCTATCGATGAACTGTCAAATGCTACAGGATGCTGATCTTGAGGCCTAAAATAACCTATCTCATTTTTGAGAGATCACATTCTGTTTGGATTCAGCACAACGATCTCGCTCGATGCCAAAACTCGCAGTGTGCCTCAGTTCATAGGTGCACCATAGCGTAACTTTTAAACCGCTGATCTTGGCATCGAATCGTCAGTGCCATTAGCTCCGGATGGGCGGGTGAACCCTAGTAACACCATTGTTCTAGCCACGAAGACCATCCATCATTTGCGGCCACCCCGTACCGAGGAGTCTCCAAGGTGCTCTAAGTGCATTTTGAGGTCGATCTTTCGAGGGTCATAACTCAGAGCTCGTGAGGGCTATCGATGAACTATCAAATGCTATAGGACGGTGATCCTGAGGCCTAAAATAATCTATCTCATTTTCGAGAGATCACATTCCATTTGGATTCAGCACAGCGATCTCGCTCGATGCCAAAACTCGCAGTGTGCCTCAGTTCATAGGTGCACCACAGCGTAACTTTGAAACCGCTGATCTTGGCATCGAATCGTCAGTGCCATTAGCTCTGGATGGGCGGTTGAACCCTAGTCACACCCTTGTTCTGGCCACGAAGACCATCCATCATTTGCGGCCACCCCGTACCGAGGAGTCTTCAAGGTGCTCTAAGTGCATTTTGAGGTTGATCCTTCGAGGGTCATAACTCAGAGCTCGTGAGGGCTATCGACGAACTATCAAATGCTACAAGACAGTGATCCTGAGGCCTAAAATAACCTATCTCATTTTTGTGAGATCACATTCCGTTTGGATTCAGCACAATGATCTCGCTTGATGCCAAAACTCGCAGTGTGCCTCAGTTCATAGGTGCACCACAGCGTAACTCTGAAACCGCTGATCTTGGCATCGAATCATCAGTCCCATTAGCTCTAGATGAGCGAGTGAACCCTAGTCACACCTTTGTTCTGGCCACAAAGACCATCCATCATTTGCGGCCACCCCGTACCGAGGAGTCTTCAAGGTGCTCTAAGTGCATTTTGAGGTCGATCCTTCGAGGGTCATAACTCAGAGCTCATGAGGGCTATCGATGAATCGTTAGAGGAGACAAGTTCATAAGGATGGAGTGGCTTAGTGTTTTTGCTAAAATAAGTTAGTGGGAAGGCTTTATTAGAGGGTCTTGGCCAAACTAGTGGGGTGTTTGCCAAAATTTCTTGTTTTATTTCTACTTGGTTTTGTTTTCTTGTTTTGTGCTTGAGTATTGTTATGGGATTGGGACTTACACTCACCCTTGTGGGAAGGGAAGAGAAGTCCAGGGTGAAGGGCTTAAGTTGGGTTCGAAAAATGAATTGAGAACCTTGGAGTATGGGCTCCATTGTATGCCATAACATTTCATATCTTGTTGGGGGTGATAAGGAAAGTATGGTGTAGAAAGGAAGTTTGAGGAGTTACAGCTGATGGTAGTGGGTTTGGAGGAGGAAATGTGGAGGCCCCGAGAGGGCATTAAATGGTTCATTTATGATAGCCTTGAGAGGGCATGAAATTTGGTGAATTATGATAGCCCCGAGAGGGCATGAAAATTGTTTATTGCAAATATGGTTTGGTATGGCAAGTCTCCATTTTAGAACACACCTTCACCCTATGTTTATGGTTCCATCTATGAAGCCATTGTGAAATAGTCTTGGGGGGAAATTGTTCAAGTTTGAAATGTAATGTTTATGCATTGAAAGATTGTATGTGTATCCCAGTTTGAGCCTTGTTCCCTAGTGCGGGGGTGGTCTCTTTGAGGCCTATGGTTGGGTGGAAAGCACCCATGGTCCTTGTTATTTTTTTGTGTTGCATATGCAGATTTGTGTCCAAGGGAGCAATGGAAATGGCTTGGAATGATCATCTTACAGATTGATGTTGGATGAGAAAACTTGACATTGTGCCCTCATTTGTGAAGGAGGATTCACCAGCTTGTTCATGTTCTCAACGATCATGTTGGACAATGTTCATGCTACTCATTCTCCATATCTTTCAATGTCCATGTTCCTTATGATTTTGAAAAGTCCCTTATGTTGCCCCATTGTGATGGAAGGAGATTGTATCATTGTTACCTAATGTACGTGTAGAAGAAAATATTGATAAGGTTGTATATGCATGTTTCATTTGGAGTTTATATTGTTATGAAAGCATTGGTACAAGTCACAGATTTTCTTTGACATCATTGTTATCATTTGAAAATGTGAAAGAAAGTTTTCTCCTTGTGGTATTGTAAATGACTAGTTGATAATAACAATCCATAGATGTTATGTGATACCATTGATTGTATAAATTTAAAACTTAGTAGATTGCTTACAATCTTGTTGTGCACTCAATAATTTGGTGAGGAAGCAATGTTGATAGATAATGAGGATATAGTAATATACTAATTGTCACATTAATATATATTGTAATGATTAATGAATGTGTGTACATTGGTAATGAGGATAATAAGTAATTCTGATCCCCTTCCCTTACATGCTAGAATCACGACCTAGTCCATATGATACAAATGACAGACCCTAATAGAATATTAGTATCAGAGGCTTGTTAGGATATGAATTACCTCACTAATTTATGAGTGTTGTATCTTGAACTTGCTCGTTTGACTCGTGACGCTAACTTGAACTAGACTGTCATCCAATCTATTTGAAAACCACCTGTGACTAAAATGTTAACACCTTCACACTATTCACATGAGTCTTGAACTCCTATTCAATGATAACCTTGTTTTACAATATGTAATTTCTGATGCGACTTCATAAGCTAAAAAAAAAAAAAAATTGTTGTGTTTTTACTAGTAAAATTTAGGGCATGACACATGATCCATGATAAATTGAACAATACTAGATACTAAATTAATATGTATATCATTGTGCATGTAAATGATAAAAAATATATATCAAAATACATGTATCCATAGACAAAATTTTACACAAATATATATCAAAGATCATGTATCTATAGACAAAGTACTCAAATATATATATATATCAAAATACATAGATCCATATACAAAATGTGGCTGATCCTACCATCAGAATGTGTATAATATCAATGTTTCTATATACAATGTGGCATATGCCATCTCAAAATGTCTCATGATGCATCCTACGAAAACTATACTATCCTAGGGTGCTGGTGGATGATCAAAATGCAGCCTCTTCGCTGCACTAGGTGGATCGGATGCCTCCTACATAAACAAAAAAGGAAAACCCAAAGTTAGACTACTAAATTTATATGATTCTACGTATCTAACATTGAATTACTCAAATGCATAATGATCTTTTCTATATTAGAGATTAATACTATCAAAATTTCGTAATAAATACCTCTCTCGTCGACCTCCTGCGCCACTCAGGAGTCCTCTCGTATGCCCTCGACAATGCTGGTACCTCTGTGATTGTGGGCTGTATATGTTCAAATACCTTTGTCAGATGAATCTACAATTTAAACTATAACATTATAATTCATAGCATGCTAAATTTATAACATATTTAATCATGAATTCAAACTACAACTTACTATTGTAGGCTCCTCCTCAGGAGTGAGTGGCCACGTCATCAAATCTACATAACTGTCCTGTCGAACCTCATGTGCACTAGGAGTCTCCTATGAGATACAAAATAGTAGTTGTTAATATCACAGAAATTAGTTTTGAATTTATTTATGAAGATAAGTGATGCAAGAGCATCCCATGCTCATCAGGGGAACATTGAAGATCCAAGGCATTACAGAGGTCATGGAACATCTCTTGAAGTCAATTGGGCAATCCTTGCACCAATTATGGCTCATGGAAGCATACAAAGTTATAATGTTGGACTCATATATGGAAGAGAGTTGTAATTGGGCATGAGATAGGATTTTAGGATTTTAGGATTTCTGCATCAATTAAAAAAATAAAAAATAAATGATACTTATACATACAATGGGGCTCTCTGTGCGAATGAAAATCTCTGATGATCTAGGACGCCGAATCTGTACAGGCTCATCGCCAGTAGCCACACCCTATATACAATAAATAATGTAATTAAATGAGATTACCACAAACATTTTACAAGAATGCATCAATATTTAATCAATTAGAAAACATCTAATTACCTTTCCTTTGTCAATGCATGCTAGCTCACCCCCCGCACTTTGTCCCCTCGGGGCAGGTGGTATCTGCAAGATAAAAGAAAGATTAGCAACCATATATGCTACAATATCAAATAGAAAAAAGAAATGCGAACACAACATAATGTACCGTAGATGTCTCAAGGCCAAATGAAATGGTCGAGAGTGTAGCATCATCTATCTGTCTGAGCTCCTCCTCGGTCATCAACTAAACATGAATGAAGATCACATACATGTAAAAGTCAGTATGGCTTAAAAATTAAAATTACTCTATTATAAAAATTAATTTTAAATCACATATGTCATAACAAAAAAATGTATACACGTACCGACACCGAAGGAGTCCATGCCTCTACATTCCCCTCCTCTCTCGCATCAGGGTCTGTAGCCTCTGCACGTGCGTCTGGTGTATCCTTGTCTAATACAAAATGATACTCAGGAAGATCACCTGTGGGACCCAGGAAAATATTCTTGCATGTAATGCAAGTGTGAGGCACACAAACGTGTGATGAGCTAGCCGATGATGAACTGGCACCAACATCATCAACACGAGGAGACAAGACTGACCTAGCCTGAGATATCATTAGGCTACTTAGCCTATGAATGGCTCTGATGGTATGAGAGCTAGCCTCTGCCATAATATCTAGATGCTGCACTCGAGGAGGGGGGGAGATATCAGAGGGGGGGGACAAAAGTTCCAAGTTTCTTCCGCTAGGAAGAGGGTCTATCCTGAGGAGCTCCTAGTCCTAAGCCCATGTTGGGCTTCATGCTCCAATAGTTCACTTTAAGTTTCAACACAAATTCTGCATATAATTTTTTAAGGAAATAAAATGGTATGTCTAAATTGCCATGTGGAGGGATATCAAAGACCATCCACCAACAGTCCCAAAAATTTGCACGTATGGCGTCATTTGTGCACCATTTAATCGATAGTTTGGTTTTTTTTGGGTCAACTGGTATACCCATTTTTGGGTTAGCAAAAAGGCTTGCCAAATCGTCTTTGGTTATGTTGAGGGCCACCACCTCATCATAATCCAAACCATCATCAAACATCTGGTGCATTTCATCAGGCCAACGAAGAGCGACATTTTGTTGGTTTGTAAGAGTTTCAATGTTATCCACTATGGTGTTTAACGTGGATAACATAGGAGCCAGTGCAGGTACATTATTGTATGTTCTATGCAAACCTCTCAATTCAGTGAGATTTTCATTTATCAAATCCTCGATTCGAGGAGGGTTTTCAGGAGGTAGAGGATCATTTGGTGGATGATTTTGTGGGGATACTGGATCGTTTGGTGGTGGGTTGCGAGGAATATTATTCCCTGCCTCAGTGTCATCATTTTGATCAGCCATTCCTATTGAATTGCAAAACGTAATATATATTAAAAAAAATCTAAATTTTAACCATTTTTGTCAAAAAAACCCTAGATTCAACTAAAACAAACAAAATTTTGTTAAAATCTATTAAATTTAGGTTAGAAATGAGTCAAGGGGGGGGAACATACCTGATATCTGATATCCGATTTGCTATCTGATATCCGATTTATTATCTGATATCCGATCTGACTGGCCCAAATTCGCGTGAAAATAAGGGCCGTGGGTCTGTGATTTTGTATTTAATCCATGCACAGGTATCGGATATCCGATATTATAATATATATAATATAACATATATATTACATTTTATATATTTTTATATTATATATTATATTTATTATATTAATTTACTATATATTATAATATAAAATATTATTATTATACTATATTATTATAATTTATAATATATTATACTTTTTTATTATATATTATATTATAAGATATTACTTTTTATTATTATATTATATTATTATAATATAATATGTTATTATAATATTATTATTATAGTATAATATTATACGATTATAATATAATAATAATAATATTATTATATTATAGTATAATAATAATTATAATAATAATATTAAATAATAATAATATTATTATAATATAATAGTATGATATATTATTTAATATTATTATTATTATTTTATATCAATAATAATAATATTAAATAATATATCATACTATTATATGATTTTAATTATTATTTGGATATTGGATTTAAAATCGGATATCCGATATCAAATCGAATATCCGATATGATATCGGATATCTGATAAGGCTCGGCTTAACCTTCCAGGTTTGGTTCCTGGATAGGTAAAAAAAAGTCAGAGTGGATTTTGAAGCGCTTTTAGGCGTCTTCAAACTCTTTTTTTCACATCGCCACTTTTTGGCACACCATGATCCTGCACATACCCAACACATTATTAATATGTGACCCTATTAAAGGATTTCTACACCCTCTTAGGAGTGTGCCTTGTTAGAGGACTTAAGAACATTCAACTTAGAATGCCACCCTATTAAAGGATTTACATAAGGCTGTTAAACCCACCTAACTCAATAGGATTTACAAATTCCTAATATAATTGTGAGAGAGTATTATAATAATACACCTAAACTAATGCAATATCTAATGCTGATCTTAGGCTCTTAATCTACTTGTCTATCCATGTTCTCTGCTAAATCTGATTTGCTGATTGTGTTCCTTTTTCTATTCTGATCAACTAGATGTGTAAATGTTGTCCTTTCCACTAAATCTTTGACACCAATTCTCTACAATGACCTCAATAAAAGGCTCTACTTTTCCTTCTTCTCTCCAACACTTGTTTAATGGCATTAGGACTCCCTTATAAATATTAGTGGATCATTATGCATCCTTGGTTACAACGTTCCCACTCAAACCCTTGAAATTCATCCATTGGATACATGCAGACTCCAATTTTCTAATTGGCTACATGAGGATCGCATAGGTGGATGGGAGGATTCAATCTTATATCCTTATCTTGTCATAAGTCATGCATAACATGGTTTTTATTGGTACAAACTCTTATGCTAATCCTGCATTGCTCGACACATGAAGTAATACTAATGCTTGGCACCATCTATTCTGGATTGCTCAGCATCCACTGTGTTTCTTGCATTACTTGACTCCTATAGAATTCTGACATTGCTTGGCTTCTATTGATTCCTAAATCACTTGGCTCATATTAACTTTGCAATGTTCAGTGCACACTATCTTTTGATCTACTCAGCACATGTTGAATTCTATATAGCTCGACATATACTATAATGTGTTTTGCTTGGCATCAACTATAGTTTACTCAACATTATCTATGACTCAACACATAAAGAAATTCTAGCTCAGCTTCCATTGTGTACTCGGCATGTATAGTGAAAATGGTTAAGTGTGTTGACACTCATTTGTCAATCTTATTTATTTGATCAACAATCTCCCCCTTTGACATGAGTGTCAAAAACACTTAATTGATCATTCATGATCCAAACCTTATGTGTACATTCTTCACTTTCAAAATTTCAAAAAGATATTGTGAACAACAATATACCTTATGACTCCCCCTGAGTTGATTATGTCATGAATTCTGATGTCTTGAGCCATTGTGCCTAATGTTCTTTGTTTTATATCCTGTTATCTTCTTATCTTCTCCTTTAATATATCTCTCCCCTTATAATATTATCTCCCCCTTTTTGACACTGATGCCAAAGGGTCCTAAATGGTAATGCCATGCTTGGCCAAAAATGTTTTATTTACCTCAAGCAGTATTTGAGAGTTGCATCCCAGTTATTCAATGCAATATCCAATGACTTGTGTTGGATTCCAAGCTTTGCTGCTAGATCAATAAGTCCTTCATGAGTAGAAATATTTGGATCTTTCTTCAAGACTGTTTCTACATATATTTTCTCCTTATGCAATATCTCCAAGTGAGGAGTGATAGAGGCTTGTATTTGCATCAGCTTTTCTTTAATAGTGGCCTCTTTTGCTGATAATATAGCTAATTCCCTCTAAGTGTGAAGTGTTTGAGAAAATTACTTTTCACTTTGTGTAGGATTTGAGGGTAGTTGCATGTTGTAGAGCTTAAGTTTTCTCTCAAGGTTAAAAACTTTTGGATTTATTTCTTGTGTGAAACTAGAAAAATCAGACAATTTTCTATAAAGGGAAAAGATATTCCCTAATACAATCTTTACATTATCTAGTTTCTTAGCTAGGTCAACTTGTCCCAAAATTATGTTATTAGCTATCTTCTGGTTGACCTTGCCTTCAAACTTCTTTTCTAACCATTCCATGAGTTTTACATTTGTATCATGGTCTTCATTATTCACTTGGTCAACTATATCAGATAGTTTCTTAAGGATTGGCCTACTTGAAACTGGAGGTTGTAGGCTAAAGGCATCCATGAATATATCTCTGATCTCATTCATTGACTACTTGTATTTGTAGTCTTTCCTCATTGCCTCTTGCCTCCTTCTCTTATCCAATGCACTTTGTATCTCATTCATCTTTTCTTCAGTTAAAGTGCTTGAATCATAATAGGGTATTTTAATTTCTTCATCAAGCTCAGGAATGCCATAATGAATGGTCCTGGCTACCCTAGTAGCACTTGAGCTTGGTGTACTAACATGTAAGGTCATTATTTTATTACTTGGCTTCTGAATGGGTTTGGTAGGAGTACCTATTTTTGGCAATTCAACCAAATTTTGTATTGCAAACTCCTCCTTATCCTGTGTTTCTTCCCTATCTTCTTCTTCTGTCACTGATGCTGGAGGTGTACTTTCTATTGATACCATTATACTTGTGACTTCCTCTGCTATTGCACTCAGCTCTTGATGAGCTTGTATGGCTATTCTTGGTGGTGATGGAGGTGGTATAAATGAAAGTCCAATAGTTTGAGTGATTTGAGGTGGTTCTTTTGTTGACACCTTGGCTTCATTGAGTTTATCTACTAACTTTTGAAGATCATCTACACTAACCAATATGGGACTTGTACAGAATTGTGCTTGAAGAGTTCTTTGGTCAAGGATCTTAGTAAGATCCTTTGCAGTTAATGGATTGATTTTTTGACATGAGGTGTCAACAAAATCCTTAATCTTTATGATTTCTACAGGTGTGCTAGTAGAGTGAGGAGGACTAGGAGGTGTAAGTTGTGTGTCTTGCACACTTTGCTGCTCATCAGTACCCCTATCTTCATCTTTTCCTTCCTCCTCTCTTTCTTCCTTGTTTTCCTCTTCTTCATCCTTTTTCTCTACTTTTTTCTTCTCTTCTCTCCTCTTTCTTCTCTCTTCTGGCTTAGTTGTGGCTTCTTCCTTGTATTCCTCTTCAAGGACATCTTCAATTTTCTTATACAAGTTCTTCCACGCTCTTGTGGTTCTCTGTACAACTTCTTCAATTTTGTTTTGGAGAATGGAGAATGCCCTATACTTAGGTGTAAACCTAATGTTATGCCTTTTGACTACTTGAGTTACCCATTCCTTTGTCAAATCAGGTAGTATGCTTGCCAGGGTTGAATCCCTCATCTCCTTCTCCATTTTCAAAGAGAAATGTCATCTATCTTCTACAATTTTAGAAAATTCCTTTGGCAATTGTCCATCTCGTTCAAGAGGTGTGTACTTGAACTATGCCATTAATGCATAGATTGATTCTTCTATTCTATTCTATTCCTCTTTACTGAACTTATTGAAATCAATCTTTTTCATGTTACTTAAGTCTCCATTCCTAATCTTTTCACATAATATATCAATTGAAGACTTAGGAGGATGACTTACCTTTTCAGTCTGATCTTCCTCATTAGTATCAGGTTGAGCCACATATCTTTTTCTTTTCCTTGGCTCTTTCTATGCCTTCTTGGCTTTTTTCTTCTTCTTTGTAGCTTCCTCTTTGGCCTTTTGTCTAGAGGCCCTTGTTGTAGCTCTAGTTGTTGGCTTCTTGGGCGTTTGCACGACAACTTTCTTTGATTTAGGCTGAGGAGCAAGAGGTTTCTTTGGCTTCCTTTTGATGAATTTTCCTTTTATGGGTGCTTCCTTGGCTTCTTCTTCCTCGACACTCTCATCTTTATCTTCACCTTGGCCATGTGACAATTCAATTGGCCCTTGTTTTGGCTCATCCTCATCTTTCTCATCATCACCTTCTTTTTCTCCTTCACTAATCTCCTCTACTTCACCTACTGCACTTGTTTCTCCAACACCAAACTTCTTCTTTATTTTCTTTACCAACTTTTCCTTTTTCTTTACTGTTGTAGCTATCTTGAGTTTGGTAACCACTCTTGATTTGATAGTGTCATATGTCCCAAATGCCTTTGCAGTTTTTTCCTTTTCTTCTACAAGTAATGCTATGATGGCTATAGAAGCTTGGTCAACATCAAGCTCATATCCCAATGGTCTAAGCCATCTTTCTTTTGGAAGGACTGCTTGAATGTAAGTATAATCAATGTCAACTAGAAAGCATATGTCATTTACATGCTTTTCCACCAGTGAAACTAGTATCCTCATTCTTTTCTTCATTGCATTCTTGAAATCATCAAAATAGATAGACATTTGATCATCAAAGCTATATCCCATTTGTGTAATGAAATCATTTATTTGATCAACAATGGTTTTATTCTGACTCCAGTTGACTTTTCCAAATGAAGGGAATTCCTTCATCACATAGAAGAACATACAAACTAGCATTGACCCAAATTTGCATTGTGTTCCTTTAGACTTTCTAATAGCTCCAAGATTTTCATTAATATGCTACAACATGAGCTCTACAAGGTCATAGGTGTGGTCTTTCTTTACAAGCTTATATGCCACATCCACTACTAGGCAGGATACACTATTCAACCTAGTGGATTGATAAAAATTGTGTGATATGATCCTTATAGCAAAGTCTAATAGGGGGTCTTTTACTGTGTCAATTGTCATTCCCCTATTATTCCATTTTGCACCTGTGTTTTTCTCTATTGTTTCCTTCTTTTCACTTCTCAGTGTCTTGAGCCAATCTAGGGTTGGAAATATTGTAACCCTATGAACCATCTTCTTAGTAATCTTGACTGGTCCTCACTCTAGCCAGAATGATCCATCATGGATTCTACTAAGTATTATGTGTATCCACTCAGTTTTGAATACAATTGGAAAAATTAGGGCTTTGGTTAAACCCTTCTTCTCTATGATAGAAAAATCATCTTTCAATATACCATTATCAGAGAGTTTGTCAAAGGCATTAAAGATTTCCAAGTCTCCTATGGCTCCTATTTTGCAGTTATAACACTTTTGCACATCCTGAACCATAACAAATTTTTCAAGGATGGTAGATAGGGCACCAATGGATCATTTTTATATGCGACTTCTAGTCTGGGCCTAAACTCAGGTTGTTTAACCTTGTTACTAACAAGTTGAATCTCATGGCTCTCTTTCCCTTGGGTCATCTTTGAACTAGATGTCATTTTTAATTGAACTAGGGTTTGATGATTAAAGAAAAATTCACAATCTATAAAACTCGGCACCTAAAGGAAATACCTGGTTAAATGCTTAGATTGTTAAAAATCATTTGTCGAAAGCTTGAAAATTGCTCAGTTGTGCTCCTAGTAATCACTCTTCATTTAAATGGCTAAAAAATGAATTGATTTTCACCTTTAAGTGACTCAAAAATCTTGCATTTTATCAATTTTTGTACCTTTACCTATCACTCAGCTTCCAAAGGTTTTTCAACTCGGCATCCACTCAGTAGCTATTCTCACTCGGCATCTATTGACTTTGATAATAACTCAGCCACCACTGTAGTTTCACTTGGCTTCCAGTTGACTTCTTAACTTAGCATCCAAAGCAATTTCACTCAGCATCCAAAGATATCTTGGCATCATCAGTCAAATTTTTGTCTTAGCATCTTGTCTCATGCAAATTTATACTTTGCAATGCTTCTTCATGGTTTAGGGCTGATGTATGATACTTCCTTATATGTATCAGCCCCGTAGGTGCATCTTGTGATTAATTGGATGAGAAATGATCACTTGATCTTGTGGGTGAAGTGACCCTTCCATTGGATGCACTTGATCCATCCTTTTTCTGCCATGTCTTCTTCATGTTTTTTCTGATGTGTTCCACATCAATATTTTCTTTTCCCTTATTTACTTCAGTCTTGGGTGCCTTGGCCTTTGTTGGACAATTCTTGCTGACATGTTCAATTTTCAAGCAACTGAAGCAAGTAGTTTGGTTCAACCATCTTTTATAGTTTCCCTTGAAATGTGTTCTTATGCAGTTATGGGGTATATGTCCATACTCTTGACAATAGTGACAACTTTTCCTTTTATTGTAGTCCCAATTGTAATGGTCTTCATAGTTATCCCTTCTTACATGCTGATTTGGTCTCCACATAGGCTTTGATCTAAATTCAAAGGATCTATTTCCATCAAATCTTTGTGTCCTTTTGACTTTAGACCTGTAGTCTTCTATCATACGTCCTTGCATTTGCACTTTTGACAGTAACCCTTGCTTTTGGGTGTGTTAGGCTAATTGATCCTTCTACTCCTAAAAACATTAGCAGTATGCCCCTTTTTATTAAAGTAATGACAAGTGGGTTTAGAATCCTTACCTTTGTCACTTCTTTTCTCAACACTCTTTGATGATTCCTAAACTTCAGTGCCATTGTATCCAAGTCTTGATGTATCATGGGCTGATATTGGGGATTTCAGCAACTGTTCAAAGTACTTGATGGCTTCACTTGACTTGTTGAGATTCTTTGCTAATTTTTTTTCTCTATTCAATTCATTCTATTGTTGTTCATTCTATATCCTCAAAGTAGAGATCTCAATATCTTTCATATTGAGTTCATGATGAAGGTTCATCATTTGGGCAAGTGTATCCATTTGCATGTTTGTGATCCTTGTTAATTAAGTACATTTTTCTTCAAGTCTGTTTGCAAGATTTCTTTTGTCATCTTCCATCATGACTCTATCCTCAACTACTCTTTTCTTTTGTTTAGTAATTTTACAAAGCATCATGGCCTGTGATTCATGCTCTATCCTAAGAGTTCTTATCTCTTTTGCTTTAGCTCTATTTTTCTCCATCGGTTCTGCTATTGCAACATCAAATTCTTTGGAATCTCCTTTGGCAAACACATGTGTGGTGTCAATCTCCTTGTAGTGAATATCATTTTTGGCTATAGCTATTTCCTTCCTTCTTTTTAAGGATTTTCTTAATTCCTCTCTAGCTTCCTCTACCTTGTGTAGAGCGAGATGCACATCTATCACTTGGTTCTCAATGATCTTCCCAAGTTTGAAGACTTCCATCCTCAAATCTTTTCCTCCAAGCTGTTAGGCTTCTCCTTGAGAGAACTTGGATCTAATACCAATTGTTGGAATGTCTTAATGGGAAGAGATCTTTTTAGAGGAGGGGGGGGAGGGGGGGTGAATCAGAAGTACTGGCCTTTTAACCACTTTTAAACCCTTAATAACATATAATTGAAATTAACATGCATGCATATAAACATTAAACAATCATGAGAAACAAACATGCATCACCACATAACACTTGAGATTTTGGTGACCCAAAAACCCTCTAGGAATAATAAGGTAAAACTAGGGCGGGGATGATACCCATGAAATTATTGTAGCAATTGATTCAACCACTTCTGATGGTTTTCCTTGTTAAAGGCCTGCCCTGTTAAAGGCTACAACACATTGTTAATATGTGATCCTCTTAAAGGATTTCTACACCCTATTAGGAGTGTGCCTTGTTAGAGGACTTAAGAACATTCAACTTAGAATGCCACCCTATTAAAGGATTCACATAAGGCTATTAAACCCACCTAACTCAATAGGATTTCCAAATTCTTAATACAATTGTGAGAGAGTATTAGAATAATACACCTAAACTAATGCAATCTCTAATGCTGATCTTCGGCTCTTGATTTTCTCATCTATCCTTGATCTCTACTAGATTTGATCTTTTTATTGTGTTCTTTATTCTATTTTGATCAACTAGATGTGTAAATGCTATCCTTTTCACTAAATCTTTAACACCAATTCTCTACAATGACCTTAATAAAAGGCTTTGCTTTTCCTTCTTCTCTCCAACACTTGTTTAATGGTGTTAGGACTCCCTTATAAAGATTAGTGGATCGTTATGCATCCTTGGATACAATGTTCCTACTCAAACCCTTGAAATTCACCCATTGGCTGCATGCAGTCTCTAATTTTTTGATTGGTTGCATGAGGATCGCATAGGTGGATGAGAGGATTTGATCTTATCTCCTTATCCTATCATGAGTCATGCATAACCATTTTACATCATGGTTTGTATTGGCACAAACTCTTATGCTAGTCCTGTGTTGCTCAACACCATCTATTCTGGATTACTCGACATCCACTGTGTTTCCTGCATTACTCGGCTCCTATAGAATTCTTGTGTTGATCGGCTTCTACTGATTCTTGAATCACTCATCTCCTATTAACTTTACAATGCTTGGTGCACACTGTCTTCTGATCTACTTGACACATGTTGAATTCTGTATAGCTTGGCATATACTATAATGTGTTCTACTCGGCATCAATTGTAGTTTGCTCAACACTATCTGTGACTCGACACATAAAGAAATTCTAGCTCAGCTTCCATTGTGTACTCAACATATAGTGAAAATTGTTAAGTGTGTTGACACTCATTTTTCAATCTTATTTATTTGATCAACAACTTGGGCATCATTGGGTTACTCACTCACTACTAAATTTTATGTTTGGCACATTTATTGACACTCAATCAATAGTGATGCTCGGTAAACACTTTCTTTTCTCAGCTTATATTGTCACTTGGTCAACTCTAGCATCACTTAGGATAAACTTCAATTTCCTTAATCTTCTTCTCTTTTCCTCATTTAAGCCTATGCACTTGGTCATTCTTTGATCACTTCTTTTAGGATTTAGTACAACTCTCTTCTCCACTTGTATTAAGATTAAACAATCATATTATTGTGTCAAAATCTAGCTAATCAAATGCCCATTGTATTTCCTCATAACTCAACCTTTACTCTAAGTCCTTTTGTTATGTACTTCTCTCAAATCCTCTTTATCAATTATCTTGGTATGACACTTTAATCAAAAAAATGTTTTACCAATAAGGTTTGACATCAACAAAAACATAATGATTGTGTCAACTATAGTTTGCAACATGCTCATGATATATACTGTTGTATTTACTACTTTTCTCCAAAATATCTTTGCCACATTATTTGCGAACATCATAGCTCTTGCTTCCTCTATTTTTGATCTATTTATTCTCTCTCCTATACCATTCTTCTCAATTGTCTCAGGGGCTGAAAGTTGTCTTTTAATACCATTCACTTCACAAGAATAGTTATACTCATTCAAAGTAAACACTTCACCTCTGTCATATCTCAAACCTAGAATCATGAAATACCTCTCACCATAGAATGATCTTGTTTTTGTAGGATCACTCAAATTTGTGTGTATTATCTCCAACTTTGTTGAAGTAGTAAAATTCTTGCTTAGAAAAGAAATTTTCCTTTTCTTTTCCACAACACATTCCTTGCATACCATGCTAGGAGGTTTAACAACTTTAATAAAATCTTAAATAGTAAGTTTAGTACTGATCTTTACAATATTATCAAAGTTTATGTGACAAATCCTTTTGTGTCATAACCAACTATCATCAACTTTAGCAACTAATCATGTCATCTTAGTAGGATTTAACTAGAAAATAATTACCTCTTGTCCTTGTACTAGTACCAATCGGCTTACCATATTTATCCTTGATAATTCATGTCTTCTCTATGAACAACAACTGATATCCCTTGTCAACTAGATGTCCAACAATCAAAGGATTATGTTCGAGACCATTAACAAAATAAATATTATCAATGTTAGTTTTTCCATCAAAGGTAATAGATTATTTTCCCTTAATGTAACAAGTTGAAGTGTTCCCAATTCTAACTATTATACCATTATAGCTATTGAATTTAATTAACTTGTTCATATCTCTAGTCATATGATGAGAACCACCACTATCTATAATCCAATAAAATTTATTCCTTTCAACTTGTGATACTAAAGCTCTTTCTTCTCTAGCTTCTTATTTTTTAGGAATTTCTTCTATAATATAAACAAATCATATTTCATTAATTTTACTCAAAAATATTTCCACACTAGCTTCTAAATCCTCATCATCAGTAAATATACATTTCCTTGGCTTTTAAGGATTCTTCTTATACTTTCTTTCTCTCTTATCATATTTATTACATGTCCAACATTTAAAGATTTGTGTACCTTTAGGTTCTCTTTGAATAAGCAAGGCAAGAACTTCCTCAATCTTGTTGTCTTCTTATTATTTTCCTCTACTACTACTAGCATAATCTCCATTAGTACTTGCACTTCTTTTCAATGTAGGTTGGACACTTAATGTGTTGAAATAAGTCTCAATTCTAGGAAAATATCCACTTTCAAAATAAACTCTACTAATTCCAATCTCCCAAGAAGAGTCTCTCTTGTGAAATCCTTTGTGCAAGGCATAGCTTGTTCAAAAATTTGTGTGGTCTTCTTATATGTAGCTATCAAAATTTTCAAGATATTCCATACAATTTTATCTTCATCATTCTTTCCATCACAAACCTTAATTCATGCAGCAATCTATGATATTCTACCAAAATAACTTCTTATAGATTCATCTTCCATCATTTTAGCTTCTTGAAATAAACATATCAAATTCTCCAATCTAACCTTTCTAGCATGCTTATCACCTTCAAAAGTAGATTACAAACCTTTCTAAATTTTATGTGCTAAATTTAAGGATTTTATCTCATTGTACTAATTTCTTGGAAGAGATGTCAAAAGTGCTTCTCTAGCAAGCATATTACACATAAAAAATTCTCTCTAAGGTTCAATACACTCCTTGAGCTTATTTGCATCAACCACTTCCTTCTCTTTCTTAGTGCTCAACCAATATCCTAGACCCATGCATAGAAAATGTGCCTTCATCTTCTCTTGCCAACTATCATAGTTAACTCCACCAAACTTCAGACTTTCTTTTCTAAAATTACTTACCATAGATCTCCTTAAGTTGTTAAAATTCTCTTTCAAGGACCTAATGCTCTGATATTAATTGTTAGAAAGTAAATTCCACCAAGATAATTGAGAGGGCAGGGGGTGAATTAGTTATTTGATTAAAAATACTCTTAATAATAAACTTATTAAATCTAAAACATGTAATCAACAAGTGTAACAACCATAAGAAGTTAATTATACACAATAACACCATATTTTATAACTAAGGAAATCCATTATTAGAGGCAAAACCCCAGTGGGGATCGTACCCACAAAATTACATAATAATATATAAGTTCCTTGTAAGAGGATGGACCATGTTAAGATTTAATGAATTTCACTTAGTACATATCAATCCCTAATAGGAGACTTCAAATCCTTGTTAGGAGATTCCAACCATGTTAGGAGTTTTGGAATGAAAAATGACCTACTATCCAAATAGTTTCAAGGGAAAGACCACAGAACTCACTATCCAACTAGACTAAGCACTATCCTTCTCAAAATAATACCAATAAACAACACTACATAGAAAATTATTTTCCAAATATAGTCTCTTTGTCACCTCACCATGTTGTAACCACACTAAACACTACTCTGATAAAAAAAAATTCAATATTAGGTTTCACTAGATCTCACTTCCAAGTTTGCATATTTTCATTACACAAATCTCTCTTACAATCATAGTCACAACCTCACTCTACTTCAAGGAAATAATAATTCTTTTATACCAAGCTCTAAAACTAATTATTAAGATGGCCTTGAGGCTTTCCCAATTTAAAATTATAATATAGGACCATATTGAGTTGACAAATTGATCATCTTCATCATGTCTTCTTCCTCTATACAACCTTGCTTAACCAAATTCTATCTTTGTTATGAGATATAATTAAAACATTAGCAAATGCTTCTTAGGAACTCTATCTAAATGATGTCTTGAATCAATCTAGAATAATTTTCTACTGTCTTTGCATTTTTTGTATGTGTGGTTAATCACATCATAAATCACTCTATAGAATATGTCACTAGTTGTGGGTAACCTCATCTTCAATCCTTGAAAAACACAATTGCAATCTCTATCTTCTACTCTATCAATCTCTACAAAATAACATATATATTGACATCTATGACAAACACTTCCATCAATGCAAAATATGATCATTGTATCATATCTCCAACAATACTAGGATAATATCACATATGAATACCATTAGCATTCATATGAATACATACCATTAAAATCAACCATCCAGTCCAGATAAAGAGATAGTGCATTGATACCATCAGTATCTCTATTTGAGTTCAGTCATTGAGGACTCTTTGTATTGGTATTCAATAGTGTCTATGAAAAATAGAGATTGATAAGATTGTTTTGGAAATGAATGAAATTAGAGAATTGACATTATGTTACCTTTGTCATTGATTTCAATGGTGAAGAGATAAAACATCCTTTGAAGGAGAGATGGGCATAGTAGTTGTTTATATTGGTTGTTGATTACTATATAAGAGATGTGTATGTGGAAGAGAGTTTATTGATTGATGAAGAGGATTTATGAAAGATGTTGATGTATGGGGGAGATTAACACCTTCCTTATGTGTGATGGTTACTTGATAAGAGAATGCCAAATAATGAGCTATTTGATATATTAATGTCTAAGACTATGATGTATGATGATATTTATGAGCATCATGAATGAGGGAGAAACAGTAGATAAGAAAGAAGTATATTTGGTATTCATGAAACTTAGATGTTTCCATAAAAGCCAAAGGGGGAGATTGTTAGCATGAATTTTTATTACATTCCTATGGGTGAGTATATTAGCATTGGTGGAGACATAATTCAGAGCTTATGTGTTGTATTAATGATATTATTTATCATTGACATCAAAATACTAGTTATTCTATGAAGAATAGTAGAGTTATAGAAGAATAAGTATTTAGCATAATTTGAGGATTAAATTATGTGCACTTAAGGATATGCTCTATAGTATGTCTAGATGATATAATTAAGAGTGCATAAAAAAAAAATGAAGACTAGATAGAGCTATGAAGATTTTAGTGAAGGAAACTTTTTGACATTAGTTCTAGAAAGTATGTATTGTTGTTTTGATTCAATCTACTCACAATGACATAATTAGCTTCAACATACTGAGATAGAGGTTGAAGACATGTTAGAGATTCCTTGGTTAAGAGGGAGTAATCTAGAGATCATCGAGTGAAAGATTATGAAGAGTATAAGTCAACATTTTGGTTCTTATCTTGGATAAAGTGTAAAATTGTAATGCAATGTGTATTCTAATATCTTAATATGGTCCTATATTATTATTGTAAATTGGAAAAGCCTCAAGGATGACTCAATAACTTGTTTTAGGACTTGGTATAAATTAAAGAAGTTTTCCTTGGATAAAAGTATTGATATGTGGTAACATATTTGTAATATGTATTTTACGAACTTGATATGCAAACTTGTGAAGATCAAAGTAGAGTTTGGTGCAGTTTAGGCATGGTGAGCTTGCAAGGAAATATATTTGTAAAGACAAGTTTTTGGTTGGATAGTTTTTGTTTCACATTGTATTATTTGAAAGGAATAGTATTGAGGCTATTTGGGAAGTGGGTTCAATTGTCCTCATTTCAATGCCTAACAGAACTGACACAACTCCTAACAAGGTCAAAATCTCCTAAAATGGATTTAAAGCCTCCTAAAAGGGACTCATATGTATTGATTGTATTTCATTGCCTCCTAATAGGGTCTATCATCTAACAAGAAACTTTAATTTTAGTCCATAATTTTTTGGGTACCATCCCCACTAGGCTTTTCCCTTTGATCAAGGGTTTCCCTAGTAAACATATCTAGTATTATTGTGCATGGTTATCTTTCTATTTTTATTGCATCTACTATTTACATGTTTCAAAATTGATAAATTTATTGAGAGTTGTTTTAAGTGCATAACTAATTCACCCCCAACTTAGTTATCTTGGTGGACTTTACTCTCTAACAATAAGAAGATATACACTATATTTATGTAATAGACACCTAACAAGGTCAATATCTTTCATAAGATATTTTTTATTAGTTGATCATTTTGTGGGTACTATCCCCAGTGGGGTTTTCCCTTGGCCAAGGTTTCCCTAGTTAATAAAATATGGTGTAATAATCATCTTTATATTGCACAAGGTTTTTGCTTTCAATTTACTCTTCTATGCAAGGTTAACATTAGTAAATGATATCCATAGTTTCATAGAAAGTTATTTAAAGAATATAACTAATTCACCCCCCTTATTATATCAATATACTCTACTTTCTGACAATTGATATCAAAGAGTGACTACTGAGGAAGATCCTAACATTTTGAAGGATATAATTAAGGAATCATTATACTTGCAAAAGAATCTTGAGGAAACTCTTGAGAAATTAGATCAAGCCAATGAGGAAAGAAATAGATTGAAGATTGAGCTTTTAGATGTGTAAGATTTAATTGAGAAGTTTAAAAATCAGGTTAAGAGTTCTAGATTGAAAAGAAAGAAATTAATTATATAGGTCAAGGAATGTGAATCAACTATCAATATTAAGAATGAGAATGAATTTATGAGACATGAACTTGAGATTTCTAGACAAACAACAAGTCTGATATCAGACAAGAAAAAGGAAAAATAGATTGGAAGATTGAAAATTCAAAATATGATAACTAAACTTACAGAGGTGACATTTGAACTTGAAAATTAAAAATTAAACTATGAAGATCTTGATAAGTATAATATTTTTTTGAAAGGAGAGCTTACAAAAACCAAAAAACATCTTGAGAAATTATACACAAGCAGAAAGAAGATTTTTGAATAGATTATGTTACAAAGACCTTTTGGAGACTTGACAGAATTTGGACATGTTGAAGGTGAATCATCTAAAGGATATGAAATCACAGAAAAAAAAAGAACTTGTAAACTAACATTCTAGTCAACTAATCAATCTAAACAACCTAGAGTTCCAAGGAAATAATTAAAAGGAAGATGTTTTGGATGTAACCAACTTGGACACATAAATAAGGATTGCATAGATAAGTATGCTAATCCCTTTTCTGGTTATTTTTATAATTTCTCTATTTATGGACATAGTTCTAGTGAATTTAGAAACCTAATCAAAGATTAAATATGAGAATGCATGAAATGACTAATAATGAAGATAGTATACCTTTGGGAATGAATACCATCGTTACCAATAGAGTTATGTGTTATAAGTGCAACAATTTTGGATATATTGCTAGACATCACAAACTATAGAATAATTAGTTTGGACCAAGGTATGGAAATAGAGTTATGCCATGTCAAATTTGTAGAAACTTAGAACAAATAATAAGATTTTGTAGATTAAATGGTTTCAATAGCTATATGAGAACTCCTAACATGAGAGAACGGAATATGAGAGAACCTAGTACAATAAGGAACATGAACTATGTAATAAATTATCATAATGGAAATGAGAAGAGGGTAGAGAGTATTGATAAGAAGTTTGTGAGAGAAAGAACACCAATAGACACTAAATTATGGGTGGAAAAAATAAAATATTCATCAAAAGACAATATGGGAACAATACAAAGTACCAAACCCTCCATTTCAACATAAATTATCTTTGTTTTAGCATAAACATGGGACATGGCACCAAAAACTTATCAGACCCTTGGATACTAGAATTAATTTCTATGAGGTTAGTAGAAATTTGAAATGATTATATGGAGCTTATACCTAAGTTTGTAGAAAGTTATATGTATATATGACTAAGTGCAAAAGATTTGAAGTGCACTGATATGAAGAATAACTTTTTCAATTGTACACTTATACATATTTATCACTGATCAGATCTTTTTAAGATTTAAGGGTTGAGATCAAATGAATTCATCACCATTTACACACTAAGGAAGATCCAAGCTAGCAGAAGAATTTGAAGATAAATTTAGAAATTTGGAGACAAATTTGAGGAAGCCCTAAAACATAATTTGTAAAGGTATTTATATTATTTGCAAGGTTAAATCAAGCATAGAATTTGAGTTTTATTTGAAAACATAGCCACACCAGTGATATGTGATGTAAAAGAGAAGTCATGCATATCAAGTTAAGAAACATTTATTTGTGTATTAGGAAGATGATCCTATGGGAACATTTTTGTAAATTCTATTTAGGGTTTTGCATATAGATGACATGCATGCATATATACACACAATTTTTTTGAAACAATAGGTGGTAATTATTGGCTTCTAATTTGATAGAATTTCAACAACCTTTTAAAAGTAGAGAAATAAGCATAATGTGAATTGAAATATAATTAAAAATGAATTACAACTAAGACTTAGTAAACTTTTCTATAAATCTTAGAGATTTAAATGATAAAAAAAGAAGAGACAAGATGTAAAATATATAGCCAACTTTTTGCATCCTTGTATTATTTTCTTCAAAACATATACAATTTAATGCTAACTCCTATCAGAGAAAACTTAATTAGACCATCAACCATAGATTATTTTAGTAGTGAATCTGTGCCATTTGGCAATCCTATCTCATCAGTTGATCATCATTTGGTGATTAGTGCATGTAATGTTGGTCAACCATGTAACCAAATATTTATCAGATTTGGGTCCAATGCCCATGCTAGTCATCCATTAGTTTTCACATGATTGGTTGAAAATCTCAATCCAATTGCTACTATAATATACATTTTGGATACACTTATTTTAAATTGTTTGCCATCCTTTACATGTTGTTTTCTTATTGGACAATTTTCTTTCACCATTACTACAACCAATTAATTTTCCCTTGGGTTAGGCATCACCTACCACTTTCCTGACATGTGTCGACCACCAGCTACATTTAGCCCATTCTTTTCTATTGTTGAATTACATAGGAAGGTACTTTTCACCTACATTTGACATTCTCACTTGTTAATCCTATCTAATTTTCCAAAATAGATTGGTAGTGTATAAAAATTCATAAGATTCTATTATCTCTTTTCTGGTCTAGAGACTAGAATTTCTTTTTGCTGCCAAAGTTTCAAAGTGCTGAGTTCATTACTTATTGACTCTAGGATGATGGTTTTTTTAAAAGGTAAGTAATTTTTAATTTATTTTTTATGTGGTACTAGTACTGGTTATTTATACTATCCACTGGACATCTCACATGCTCAAATATGTTTGTGAATTTTATTGGGTAGTACCCTATATTGTAGTACCATAGTACCTTTTTTATGTGAATGAATCATATTATTGTTACTATATGTAGTCTAAGTAGTCTACTGTGAAAGTCTTTGACTCATCACTCTTTGAGTCTTTTGTTCAACAAGTTGACTTTTTTTGCAGCCTTTATCTATTTGCAATGTCAAATGCAAGGGGTAACAACAATTTTGGTAGGATCCCTAAAAGCCAAGAGAGACCACCATCACCAAAAGGTAGAACCATATTAGCATATTTTGGTGGTGGAAATGTTGGAAAACTATAAGATTCACAACTTAAATCTCCAGTGCATATTGAAACATGAAATTCATCACAAGTTGGAGACCATTTTGAAGAAGTTCAAGTTTAGTGAACCTAGTTGTTAGGATTAACCTCATACAGAAATAATAGTTACATGAAAATATAACCAATATCAAAAAATAATAGATTACACATAAGAGAACACAAGACACCAATATTTAATATGGTTCCCCCAATCCTTGGGCTATGTCTACCAACAACAAGTCCAATATTATTATTACCCAGTGATTACAACTTGATTACAATTTGTAGTCCCTTATAGCTCAATACTGCTAGAAGAACCAATTTTTGCATCACACATTATGAAAATCCCAAACCCTAAGCCTTTTCATACAAGCTTTTTGCTACTAATAAAATTAGAGCTACAATAATAGAAAAATAGTAGTCGACAGCTTTTACAATATAAGGTCTTTTTTGGCTTCGAGGGCACTGCCCCTGAAAACCCCAGTGAGGGTGTTGACCCTCGACCCCACCCTATATTGTGACAGGGAGTGCACCTAGGGCACTACCCCAAGACCTTAAAGGGTGCTACCCCTTGAACCTATGCCCCTATAGAAATAATATGGGGAGAAAATCATGTCAAATAAACCTCCAAGTCTGATTAGGATCCACATCACAATAGCATCCCACTTGGAGAGTGATCAAACTCGACAATAATAACCTCCCACTTGGAGACTGATCATAGCACTACTAAACATGTAGCTCTCACTAGAATATCAAACCACCATGTACTTTTTTGTTTTTTTATTATGTTCAATCTAGAAGACCAGCTGAAGCTGAAGAGGAGTTCAACTTCTCCCTCATCACTACCTTTGTAAACATATCCATTGGATTATCATTTGTATGTATCTTCTCCAACTTTAACTGTCCATCATCCAAAACTGTCCAAATGAAATGGTACCTATTGGTGAATAGATTTGTCCTTTCCACTATTTAACAAATTCACTTTATGCCCAAGGTACAAAAAACCCAAATGTTCACAATAGTTGAGAAAATCTCATGTCATTTGATTTTCTCTTTGAATTTTAAAGGTACAACTCCCTTATGAAATTTGTAATGAATTTGAAAGTATCTATGCATCACATACTCCTTGGTAGTGAGGTAAGAATCAATTCAAAAAAAAAAAAAACATTCATCAAACCATATTTCCACAAAATATCTACTTCAAAAGAATGAACAACACCATAAATTGATATCAATCATTTAAGCACCTTAATTGAAAAGAACTTATAGTAAGAACAACAATCAAATATCTTGAACCAATAAACTAGAGTTCACAAAGTAATAGTGATCTAACACTTTGAACATCAAGTTCCCAAAGCCAAATTTAAGATTATATGTGTGTGTGTGTGTGTCTATGTGTGTTAAACCTTCTTTATGCACACAATCATTCAGAAAGTAAAACCTCCATATACTATCTTTTCATTATTGTCTATCAAGTATCTCCTTATCCCAATTTCTAACTATCTATTTCTAAACTTAATTAGTTCAATGCCCCAACATTTATAGTTCCATTACAGAATCTGAAAGGTCTCCATCAAAACCTAGCCATTTCGGTTAAAATAAGAAATAGTTATGAACAAGAAAGTAGTTATAAAACAAGTGTCAAAATGTAACTAAAGCAACAATCCTATTCAAGCCTCACCACCAATCTTCTCTTCTTCATCCACTATTTGACGCACCAAATTCTAGCTCCAGAAAGTGTTCATGAACTCCTACATCATGTGGGAATGTGTATTTTTCAAACTCAGTAACTTGGCCCTACAAGGGTCCTTCTACCAGTTGAACTCCTTTATCTTTAACCTTTTATGTGGCATGAGGTCCTTGCTAAGATGTAACATTGACTCAATGTTCGCCAAAATAGTGAAGTCATTAGCGTTGGGCAATTGGTTATCCCTAATCTATTCAATAGCTCCATTGAAGCTCTTAGTTAGTGTCTCAGAATCCATATTCTTGTTGTCAAACTGTAGGATTCCTATTGGATTTACTACTTTTATATCTTTAAGGAGTTCTTAGTGTATTCCAATGACTTTGTTCTCAATTCTTTGCACTTCTTTAATTGCCTCCTTGTAAGCTGACTCCTTCCAACTCATGTTGCTTTTCAAGATAAACAACATGCAGGGATCTACATTTTTCATACGATTCTCATTTAGAAACTTGAGCAACCCAAACCTATTGACCTTAGTTACTTGAAAAAGAATAGCCTAACATTGGCTTTGCTCTACTTCCCACCCAGGGATCAAAGTTTGAATCTCTCCTAGTAGTGATTCCCCTTTGACATATACATTTACAAATTCCAAAATAAACTTATTACCTTCTTTAATGATGACTTCCACCTAGTCCTTCATGGCATCTGCTAACAACTTTCCTCTTTGCATTTGCTTCATTAGCTATTGACTTCTAGTAGAATTTGGGTCAAAATCTTGGGGGACTTGAACAATGGGCAATGCACCAAGATTCATCAAGGAATCAATATACACAATCATAGTCATTACCATGCCCTTAAGCTCCTTTTTCTCTTTGCTATCCTTCTCAGATTGAATTAGCATGTGGTCAATAGAGAATTTGAAGAAGTGGTTACTAGTGCTTCTATTAATGGTCCCCAATTCAACCAACGTAACCTTGAAACCTTCATCATCAATATCTCTAGACTTCATTTTCTTCTTGTATGTGGCTATTTCAATAGTTATCTTCCCAGTCACTGGGTCTTTGGTCAGGTAGGGATCTTTCTTCAACTTCTTAACCTTTGAACTCCATGTAATGTATTTAGTTTCAATGTCCCTCACAGGTGATATAACTATTTGCAAACTTCTTTTCTTATTGATTGTGTTGGATAACCAAGCAGAGATAAAAGGGCCTATAGAAATTGCCTAGGGATCTCTAGTTGGAGTCATAAACTTTGGTTGATCCACCTTAGGAGCCTTAATGAATTGTACATCACCATCAGCACCATCTAAGAAATTGAGACCATTGGTTGAATCCTACCCCTGAGTTGACATCTTCTCTATTTGAAACTTGTGTTTCTTAGGGGCCTCAGATTTAGCTTGAGACCTAGTCCTAGGAGCCATGTTTTGTATATGGATGGGCATCCTCCTCTATCTACCTTGTACCAACTCACTACCTACAACAAGAGAGGAAAGTAGGACGTTAGAAGATGATGGTTTAGAAAAAGAAACCAGCCCTGAAGAGGGCTCATTGTTATATTTCTTGTTCTACTTCTTTAGCCAGTCGTTAGTGTAAGTAAATATAAATCTAGCTCTTAGATTTATATCCTCTTCCTCATCTAGGTTCCAATCTACTACCAGTGACTTTGATTCATGAGATTCATCCCAGTCTAGTTTAATCATATTAGAACCATTCTCAATCACCCCCTCTATTTTGAACTTCAACCTCAAGGAACCAATTTGCTGTAATGTCAACCTTGTATAATCTCTCCTCAAAACCTCCTCTTCATCTTTACAACCATGCCAAATATCTTCTAACTGTGGAGTTGTTGATGAGTGGCCTATAAGCCCAAGAATATGAACTACATATCCCTTTCTATCAAAGTTTCTTCTACTATGATAGGAACCAATATTGAATCCAAGTAAATTGCTTTCAATAATAGAGGCATTAGTCATACTATTATAGACCAGAGAACCCAACTTAATCGAGAAGGCTATCTCCCAATCCTCCTATGGTAAATTATCCTTAACAATAAAGAATAGTTTCCTACAAATCACATCCAAAACAAAGCAATCCAAAGCATAGCGTGAAATTTTTACAGGTTCCTCTTCAAATCCACCCATTCTCAAGTAAGTGAACCTTGGAAACTATATAAAATAACTTTTGTATTGTTGAATCAACCTTTGACCTTTGGGAGACAACTTAGGCATTGGTGTTTTCTTTAAAGTTGTATGCACATTTTCAATTAACACATCATGAACCTTCCTAAAGTTCTTCAGTGCTTTATCTTTTTATAGCAGAGGGCAAATTATCCTTAACAATAGAGAATAGTTGCCTACAAATCATAGCCAAAACAAAGCAATCCAAAGCATAGCGTGAAATTTTTACAAGTTCCTCTTCAAATCCACCCATTCTCAAGTAAGTGAACCTTGGAAACTATATAAAATAACTTTTGTATTGTTGAACCAACCTTTGAGCTTTGGGAGACAACTTAGGCATTGGTGTTTTCTTCAAAGTTGTATGCACATTTTCAATTAACACATCATGAACCTTCCTAAAATTCTCCAGTGCTTCATCTTTTTATAGTAGAGGGAAATATTGGTATACCATTATTTCTTCACTCCAAACTCTGTGAGGAACAGGGGTAAGGTCATAGACACATGCAATATAATGAGTCAAGTAGGAAGCCATATAGAAATTTTCCTTGGACTCTTTAGCATGCCTAAGCTATGTCCTTAGTGAACTAATGATAATATCTACCCATTCCATCCATTTTTCTCCCTTCAAAATAATTTCTACATATCTATACATCCATTTCTCAAAGAGGAGAACATTAGTAGAACCTTTGACTCTATGCAATAACACCACAAGGTCATGTATATGAGGTTTAAGGTTATCTTTAGTGATCACTTTGGGTAGCCTAGAACCTCTGCCATACATGGTCTTAGTTCATTTCCTAGACAAGGTATTGTGAAATTGGTTTGGAGTTTCTTGATATTTGGCTTGGGCTTGAATAGGGGAGAATGCAGAAAAAGTACCCTAAAAAAAATGCAATACCGAAGCAATAGTCTCTCTCAAAGTTGAGATTACCATTTCACCATCTTTTTTTACAATACATTTTCTCCTAACATTATATTGGTCAATACACATTTCGAGCAACTCAGGACTCAAAAGAGATGGGGGAAAAGCAGTAGCTTCAAGTAGTCCACTGGTTAGAACCTCCATGCACCCTTTTGATTTATCAGCATACTCAAGGAAATTCACTTGAAAATTCTCTACCTTAACACCCTCTAAATTTGTATCACTTATGATAGGCTTTCTATATTCCAAAGTTGAAACATTGCCAAAGAAATGTAAAATAGACTTCAACCTTAATCAAAATAGTAAGGCTTCAAACTGATTATCTCGAAAAACATAGAGATTGCAGAACAAAAACAAGAATTTTTATGTTTCTCACAAGTAATTTGCCAAAAAACAATGATTTTCCCTTCCTTAATAGTTTCTTCTCCAAACTTTCAGCTCTCACACAATGAACAAAAAAAGAAAGCCAAGCTCATTTTAAGAAAGAAAAGCACTTATGTGTGGAAGTATAGGCTCATTATAGGGCATTAATGAAAAATCACTCCTTGTTAAAGATCACACATTTGAAAGCCTTGTGATATGACCATTTCATTTAATAATTCCCTTTTTGGCTATACCAATAATGATTAGCTTTATTGAAACATCCAATCTTTTTTCCACTATAGATTTTCCACTTTTTGTCATAATGATGATTTTTCATTGGGAATAAAAATGTCTTTTAAATCATCTCTCTGACATAACCATCAATGCCTTGCAAAATGATGAACATTGTACACCATAATCTAATTTCACCAAGATGACTCTATTATTGAATGACTTTGAACTACTTTAAACCAAGGTTCAAAGTGGTTCAAAGTGATTCAAAAGAACACTCTGCTATATGGGCACACACTTCCTACAAGAAAACTCATTAGTGTAAAACCTTTGGTTGAACTACTTTGAACTACTTTCAATCAAGGTTCAAAGTTGTTCAAAAGAAGGGACTATGATAGGAAGCTTTCAAGATTTTTATAACACTTTAGACAATGAAAAATACATGGAGTGATAAAGGAAAGACTTTAAAAACACAAGAAAAAAGTTTGAAAATATTGGCAACTCATGGACAACTAATAGTACCACAACCATATGTGCTTAGTCTTTGAATTCAAGGCTAAATTATTTGCGAGATTAATGTTAGTCTAGCTATCTATGGACAAATAGTTATCCCTCTGAGGGTGTCCCATATCTTCCATGAAAAACTAAACCATATCATCTCCTTGGCTACCTCTATAGCAACAATATTCTCTATTGTTGTAGTAGATAAAGCATCAACCTTCTATAACCTAGAAACCTAGCTCATGGCTACCCCACCAACAATATATACATAACCTATAGTACTTTGCCCAGTATCAATATCCCTTGCCAAATCTGAGTCAAAATAGCCCTATAAATTAGTAGTAGAGCCCCCCAAAATGTAAATAATTACTGGATGTTCCTCTCAAATATCTGAGAATCCATTTTACTACATTTCAATGCTTAATTCCTAGATGACTCATATACCTACTAATGAATCCCACTACATGTGCAATATTCAGCCTATTGCATACCATAACATACATCAAGCTTCCCATGGCTAAAGCAAAAGCTACCTTAGACATCTTATCATCCTAGTCTTGTGTCTTGGGACACATCTCTTTAGTCAACTTCAAATGACCAAGTAAAGGTGTGTTAACATCTTTAGTATTCTCTATAGAGAAATGTTGCAATAACTTCTCAATATAATTAGCCTAAGATAAAATCAATTTCCTATTCTTCCTATCTCTACAAATCTTCATACCAAGGATTTTTTTTGTCCCCCAAAACCTTAATAGAAAATTAATGTGCTAACTATTTTTTTAATCTCTTAATGTGATCCATGTTAGACCTAGCTACAAGCATATTATCAACATATAAACATAAAATAATGTAGGTTTCATCATCCAACCTCTTAAAGTAAACACAATTATTTGAATGACACCTACTATATCCATGCTCATGCATAAACCTGTCAAATTTTAGATACCATTGCCGAGGTGCTTGCTTCAAGCCATATAAGCTTTTCTTCAATCTACACACTAAGCTTTCCTTATCTTTGACCTCAAATCCCTATGGTTGTTCCATATAGATCTCTTTATCCAAATCACCATGAAGGAAGATTGTTTTAACATCAAGCTGCTCCAAATGAAAATCTTTAGTAGCCAATACTTAAAATAGTATGAATAGAAGTCATTTCAACAGTAGGAAAAAATATCTTATCAAAATCAATGTCTTTTCTCTATGCAAATCCTTTTACAACTAACCTAGCTTTAAATCATTTTTTACCTCCATCATCTTCTTTTAACCTATAAAACCATTTATTTTGTAAAGCCCTTTTACCTATAAACAACATGCATAAATCCCATGTCTTATTTTTTAGCCAAGAGTCCATTTTTTCTTTCATTCTAGACTCCCACATAGTCTTTGTATCCACCTGCATAGCTTCATCATAATATTTAGGTTCACCAGCATCAATAAGTAAAATAGAATACAAGGAAGGAGAAAATCTTTGTAGAGGTCTACCTAGCCTTGTTGATCAGCTAACATTCATAGGGGTGTGTGGTATTTATTATTGTGATTGTTACAGATCATGAGGAACTATTGGAACATCATCTTTTGGAGTATCATGCAACACTACATAATCATCTTCTTTCTTCACATGTTGCTACAATAGATCTTTGTACAACAATTTCTCATTGAATATGACATCTCTTCTTCTTACAATTTTATAATTTTCAAAATTCCAAATCCTATAACCAACTTCATTAATTCCATATCCAAAAAATTCACATTTCTTTGACTTAACTTCTAACTTAGTTCTATTTTCAAAATTTATATGAGTAAATGTTTCACAACTAAAGGTCTTGAGAAAGGAATAATTCACATTCTTACTAGTCCATGCCTCCTCTAGAATACCACAACCCAAAGGAGTAGAGGGACTTCTATTAATCAAATATATAGTAGTATTGATAGCCTCATCCCACATGTTTAAGGGCAACTCAACATGCAACCTCATGCTCCTTGCATGCTCTATTATAGTCATGTTCATGTGTTTAGCTACTTCATTTTCCTATGGAGTCCTTGGAACAATTTTTTGTCTAAAAATTCCATTAGTGGAGCAATAATTTTTATATTCTTGACTTTAATACTCACCACCATTATTAGATTAGAGACATTTTAATTTCCTACCAATCTCATTTTCAACCAAGAATTTCCATTTCTTAAAAGTTTGAAGTACATCATATTTCTGTCTAAGGAAATAAACCCATACTTTTTTAGTTGCATCATCAATAAATGTAACATAATAATGAGAGCCACCAAGAGAAGATACTTGAGCTAGTCCCCATACATCTATATGCACAAGAAATGATTTCTCACTTTTATTTTCCTTTCCAATCTTCACAAAACTCACTCTCTTTTGTTTTCCATACACACAATTTTCACAAAAATCCATATTGACACATTTTAGACCTGGTAAAAATTTCATTGAGTGAAGTATTTTCTATTGGAATACTTTAGAATAACTAGGGGGATGAATCAATAATCCAAGGTCCAGATGTATAAATAAAACTTTTCATAGCTTAGTGAACCCATAAAACATTTATCATCATCCATGCATCCATTAGATTATACAATCTCTCAAAACTTGTAGCTTATTGTCAAATCAATTTGTAGAAATGTAAACATGAAATGTAAGAGATTCATCAACACACTTGAAACAATTATTTACATGAAAACCCAATTTGGAAAAAACCACTAGTAACATGCTACTCTTTTCAACTCTTCTGAAGTGATGCCCTATGAAAGGGAAACCCTATTAAAGGTTACAATACACACTATTACATGTGACCCAATTAAAAGATTTTAATCACCCTATTAGGAGTGAACCTTTTTAGAGGACTTTAGACCATTCAATTGGAATTTCACTTGATTAAAGGATTTACAAATGACTATTAGGTCAACCTTAATCCAAAGGATTTACCCTAGACAATTGCAATTATTAGAGAGTAACAATAAGGCTTGATCTAATAATAACTTAAAACTCTATTTGTAGATTATAGATCTCTATTCCAGTCCTCCATTTTGCTTGGCCTTTACACATTTAAGCTCTGATACCTTGTTCACCCTTCAAGCATTCATACCCTTAAGCCTTCTTGATTAACATGTCAATGCAGACTCTTCTCTTACATCACTTGATGAAGCAAAACCCTTGACTCCTTGTATTCCTTAGGTTCTCTCACATGATAACCCTTGCTTTTGACCAACCATTCCTATAAATAGTAAATCAAGATATTTTGTCACTCATTCTCCATCATCCAATTTTAGAGTTAGGATAGATTAGGTAGGATACAATGAATCTACCCCATATTTCATATCTCCTCTAGAAACTTTTCCTTCAATCTTCTTTGAATTCTGTGCCACCAACTCATCAATCTTATCTTCCACCTAGTTCACATAATCTAAGAAAACAAACTTGTTAGCTTAGATCCATCAAATTCACAATCTTTCAAATAATGCAACCACTTAGCATTAACTTGCTTCTAAAGCTTAGAACATACTAAATTGCTTGACATCCTCTATAAAATCACTTAGCAGGAACTAAAGTTTACTAGTGCTCGATATCAACTAAACTTTACTTAGCATTCACTATTTTTCTTTGTATACACTAGAATATACTTTTACTCAGCTCAAAATTTTTTTTTTCTCAACTTGTACTAAATTTTCTCAACACCTACTATCCACTCAATCAAGCTTGGTACATAAACTTTATTTATCTTGTTCTTCTAAACTTTCTTAGTATAACTAGCCTTTGTTACCTTAATTAAATTACCAATACATCATTTTATCATTGTCTTAACTAATTCTTGTACTGCTTTACATAATCATAACTCAACCCTTCCCCTAGGTGCTATTGTTACATCTTTTTATCAAATCATCTTCATCAACCAAATAAGTGATAGTACTTAAATCATATAAATAGTTGTCTTACTAGAAAATAGCATGTTTAAAATCAATGAAAAAATAATGATTGAAACATATTGATCATACTTCTTCAACAATTTTCTTCAATCTATTCTCAACAATCTCTCTCATTGGCATTGATGGTAAACCAAACTGATCAACCAAACTAACTAGGTTAAACCGGTGAAACCAAAAAAATACCAAAAAGTAAATAATTCCTTTTATTGAAATCTCTCCCTCTATTAGTAACTTCCATCTTCTGAATATGTTAGAAAACTCTTCCTTATATCTCCCTTTGAATTTCTTCTTATATCTCCCTCTTACTAGGTAGATGTTAGGATTTCTCTTTCTTTGTTCTCCTAATTCTTCTAATTAGTAACTATCTCCCTCTTTTTTGAATTTCCCTTGATTAGCAATTATCTCCCTCTTCGAAAATAATTCTAAAGACTTGTTATCTTAATATGCAAATATGAACTTCTTTAGTTTCTCCCTCTATCACCTTACTTGTGACTAATTTTAAGTTTCAGCTTATTGACTACTTTAGGAAGCTCCTAAAGTAAGATCCACTACATCAGTCTATAACATATGAAAATAATCTTATTTGGTGTAGGGCACTCCTTTTGTTACTTAGATAGCCTTTGATAGGGGTATCACCCCTAGTTTACCTCTTAGATACTCATGAGCATCCTCAGGTAATTCTTTTGTGAAGATATCAACAATTTTATCTTTAGTGTTAACATATTCCATCTTTACCTCTTTATCTTGAACTAATTCTCTCAGGTAATGATACTTGATTTCAATGTGCTTAGTCTTTGTGTACATAACAAGATTCTTTGATATATTGACAGCACTTGTATTATCATAATAAAGGGTCATTGGTTTTGTGATTTCTTCCTTCCAGTAACTATTTGATCCATATAATGTTTGTACAATTTATAGCAGTAGCAACATATTCAGCTTCAATAGTAGATTGTGACATGCAATTTTGTTTCTTGCTAGCCCATGTAACTAGCCTTTTACCAAACAAAAATGATCCTCCATTGGTGCTCTTTCTATCATCAATGTTTCTATCCCAATCAACATCAATATAGACTCTTAGTTCAAATTTATCATTCTTCTTATAGTATAGACCAAACTCCTCTATTTCTTTCAGATATCTCATTATTCTCTTTACAACCATCAAATGATTTTCTTTGGGATTAGCAGTCAATCTTGCAACTATCCCTATAGATAATGCAATGTTAGGTTTGCTATGTACTACATATTGTAATTTGTCAATCATAGACCTATATAATGTTTGATTCACCTCAATTGAATCATCATTCTTTGAAAATTTGTGTCCTATTACCATAGGTGTACTTACTAGTTTAGAATCCTCCAGTCCAAAAGTCTTCAATATTTCCTTGACATATTTTGAATGAGTGATGTATATACCATATTTCATCTAATATACTTGCAAACCCAGAAAGAACTTGATCTCTCTAAACATAGACATCTCAAAATCTTTCTTCATTTCATTTGCAAAAGCCTTACATAAAGCATCTTGACCTCCAAATATGATATCATCAACAAAAAATTTAGATAACAAAATACCTTTGCCTTTCTTTGTCTTCATGTATAGATTGATGTTGTCATCAGTCCATTCAAATCCAATCTTTGCAAGATATTTATGGAGTCTCTCATACCATATTCTTGGTGCTTATTTCAAACCATATAGAGCTTTGTGTAATCTACATACCATGTTCTTATTGTTAACATCAACAAAACCTTGTGGTTTTTCTATGTAGACTTCTTCTAACATGCCATTCAGAAATATATATTTAATATCCATTTGATAAACTTTGAAACCTTTGTATGTAGAATAAGCAAGTAAAGTTCTTACTCCTTCCAATCTAGCAATAGGAGAAAATGTCTCTCCATAGTGGATTCCTTCTTATTGTGCATAAATTGCAAATTAATTTTTCCTTGTTCCTTGTGACTTCACTATTTTCATCTAGCTTGTTTCTAAATACCCACTTCGTTCCAATCACATTTTTATCTTCTGGTCTAGGAACTAGAGTCCATGTTTTTTTTTTCTCAATTTGTTCAATCTCGTCTTCCATGGATTTACTTTAGTCCACATCTTCTAAGGAATCTCTCATTGGTTTAGGTTCTTTCATAATCAATAAACATGTATTATTTCTCAATATATTTCTTGTCATTGGTTTATCATCTTTATCTCCAATATTTGGACAATCTTGGTTCAGCTCTAATTTCTTCATTTTGTCTTTCAAATTCAGAGTCACTATGTACATCTCTATTAGGTAGCTCACTATCTCTTTCATGTACACTCTTAGAATTAGAATGTGCATTGACTTCATTCTCTAACTTAGTATCTAAGTGTAGCTCAGTTCTTGAATGCAACTTGGCATTCATAGTATGTGACTTGGCAGTCACTGAAATTTGGTGTTGGTTTTTAGCATCTTCTTCAACATGCATTCATTCATAAGAGTATACAAATGATTTCTATTCTTCTAGTTCTTTCATAGGTTCAACCTCATATACTTCTATATATTCATAAAAATTTACATTTCCACTTTCCACAACTTTGTTAGTGTTAGTATTTAAATACTTATAATCTTTACTTCTTGTGGAATGTCCTAGAAATATACATTCTTCACTTTTTGCATCTAGTTTAATATTCTTGAAGTCTTTAAGAATGTATCATTTGCTTCCAAATACTTTAAAGTATTTTACATTAGGTGAGTATCCATACCATAGTTCAAAAGGTGTTGAATGAATACCTCTCTTGACTTGTAGATGATTCAAGGTATAGACAATTATGCTTATAGCTTTTCTCTAGTATTTCAAAGAAATGTTTTTCTCCATTATGAGTTTTCTAGCATAGTCCATTATGTTAGTGTAGTTTTTAATTTCCAAGTAGGTTGTTTATTTTTTCATATATTGCTAGGCTTTTCTTACACTTTTAATAATCTCACTTAAGTTAATAAAGCATGTCTTATTAGGAGAATGGTTGCGAGGTGTCACCTTCCTACATGTGAACATCCATTAGCTATCTCAGAAAGATACTTTGCTATCTTTAGTTCGATAGATGGTTGCTCCTCATTGGTCAATGTTGCCACCTCCCCCCTCTTCCTAGCCTATATAAGCATGCTACCTAGCTTGTATTTGCATCTCTTATTTTTGCATCCTCTTAATGCTATTTTTCTTCTAGCATTTTCATTACTCTCTTGGAGACTAACTTTGTGTTGCTAGTTTGATTTTGTTTCATTTGCATTCATAGTTTAGATATCTATTCTTTGCACCATTTTTCTAGGTTGTTAATCCTTTCAGATTCTAACATGGTATCAGTGTTTTTCTATGTGCAAGAGTAGATTTTAGTTTCCTTATTTAAGAGATTCAGGAGGGGCTAATAAATCTTATTGTAAGTTTTTGAAAAACCCAGTACGCTCTTCTCTTGCATCTTCAGATGAATTTGAAAATCAAAAAAGTTTGACAAAAATGTTTTTAATCTCTGGGTACTTGCAACATTTTTGGTTACACTAGCAATATTTCTGGTTGTTCCAATGCCTCTAGGAGGCTTGAGAAAGTCAAATTTGGCTTTCATTTCACCAAGATCAGAGATCATCATACAAGTTGCAAAACTAGGGTTTCAATCTCAAATCCGACAACCAACTTGCATATTTGGTGTTTTCAATCAATATTGCATGTTCCAACATGCCATTTATTGACTTAGGTAGCTACTTCAATCTTTTCATGACATCTTTTGGTTGTTGGGGCCATTTTTTGTTAAAGGTATTTTATTTACACTACAACAACATCTTCTATACATCAAAAAGAAAAATGCTTTCTGAGTTTTGTTTGCAGCCCCAAAAAACCATCTAGGTATCTTTTAGTTTTTGCATGCAATATGTATATTTTGTAGAATTAAGCACAGAAAGCTATAGCCATACACCTCTCCATTGGCAATCACAATTTTGAATACATGTTTCAAATGCCTTGTTCTTTCTCATACAAACTCTAATTTCAATGATTCTTGTTATGATCTTGGCTATTTTTTTGTGCTCTATCCACTAGTGCAATCATTTTTTAATTTTCATGCATAAATTTTTCAGAAATTGTAGATTCTTAGTAGTGACTTTGCATAGTTCTCGTATTAGAAACTTCAGAGGATCACAAGTTTCTCATATGACCTCATATTGAGATGATTCTTGTTTTAAAAGTGTATAGTTTTTCAAACAAATCACATTAGTGCTATTTGTTTCCTTGATATTCTGCCCAAGTTTCACTTTTAGCATATGCTCTTCGTGAAGGTTTTTGTAATGCATTAAAATCAAGACCACTTAGTATTTCTTGCTAGTGGTAGTTGTAAACACACTAAAATAAAGTGCCAACCCATATTTCTTTTGTGGGGAGTGGGGAGAGGGTTCTTTGATTGAGTAAAAAGGGGGGGGGGGGGGGGGGGGGGGGGGGCGGGGGCGGGGGGTGGGGCAGGGGGCATTATCGTGGTTGGGTTCTCTTCTTTTTAGCATTTCTTCATCATGGATCAAACAAATATGCCCATCCTAACTCCATACAATTACTTTGAGTGGAAATCACACATGACAATTCACTTATGGAAAGATGGATTAAATAGGATAACTATGGGACTTGAAACTAAACCTAATAAAGATGAAGATAAACCTAAGTGGTTTAATAAATGTGATGAGGCATATGGAACATTGTGTTTGTTTGTTTCTCCTGACTTGCTATTTCACATTGAGTCTTTGGATACATCAACTAAAATATGGATAGAGCTAAAAACATTATTTGGCACACACAATTCAATGAGGGGTCATATGTTAGAAAATGAACCAATTACTTTAAGTCCAGGAAATTTTGACACAATCCAGGATTTCTTCACCAAATTGAAATCACTAAGGCTACAGTTAAAACAATGTGAAATTGAAAAGAAAGATGAATAGTTGATTCTTAGTATTCTCTCTAAGCTAAGTTCAAAATATTTTGTGTTTGTCTCTACCTTCTATGCTACTAAGGGTGTACTTGGTACTCAATTCACCATGCCATATTTAGATGATTTTTCTATCAATCTCACTCAAGAATAGGACAAGCTAATCCAGTTGGGTACTCTTAAGTCCTCTAAGTCACATGCCTTGGCTACCAACCAAGGTATAAAAGAAAAAAAAGGACAAAGTAGTAACAACAATAGTAAGGATGAGAAACAAAATAATAGCAAGGAAAAGAAGGATTAAATACCGATTGCTTCAAAAGAAACTATTGCTACCCCATCTTCTAAGGGTGATAAGCCTAAGAAAGAAAATGTCAAATGTTCCTATTGTAAAAGACCCAGTCATGGTGAACATAAATGTTTGAAGAAACAAATTGATTACTTGACATACATTCTTGAGAAGAATAATATTAGTGTTCTTCAGTCTATCAAACAAAGTTCTAATGAAGGGTCTAACAAGGCAAAAGAAAACAAGGGGAAAGGAAAGGGCAAGGCTCTTGTTGCAGCTGCTTCCTCAATATTCACTTGGGTTCTTGATTTGAGTGTTTTGCACCACATGGCTTCATCTAAGGAAGAACTTGCATCCTTGGAGTTGTGTACTACACCTTCTATTTTGATGGGTGATGACACTCTTATTGAGGTGTGTGGGAGGGGGTCTATTGATGTGGGGGATGGCACATTCTCTGATGTTCTTTGTGTACCCTCATTGTCAACTAATCTCCTATCATTATACCAAATCACTCACATAGGTTTAGGCAAGCAGGTTGAGTTCACTCCTAATTTAGTGGAGATATGTGAGTTGCATAGTGATTCTACAGTTGTAGTTGGGAAATCAAATCATCAGTCACAATTCTATCTATTTTCTCACTTTGTTCTTAATCCTCCTTTGACTATTTTTCTCACTCACTCTAATGATGTGAGTAAATTATGGCATTAGTGGTTTGACCATCTTAACTTCCACTATTTTTATCAGCTCAACTAGCAAAGCATGGTCATAGGGTTGCCTTCAGTTTAGTTCTCAGGTGGTGTTTGCCAAGGTTACATTCTTGGTAAGTATCCTAAGGAAAAGTTTGACAAAAGTAAGGCATGAAGGGCTTCATAGATACTAGAGTTAGTTAGCAATGATTTGGTTGGTCCATTTCAGCATCCCTCTTTCAGTAGGACCTAATATGTCTTCACATTCATTGATGACTTTTCTCGATATAATTGGGTATACTTTCTCAAGTAGAAGTCAAAGGTATTTGATCATTTTTAGGACTTCAAATTTTTTGTAGAAAAGGAATTTGGAAAAGCCATCAAAGTTTTGTGCATAGACAATGGTGGTGAGTATGTCAACCATCAATTTGAAAGATTTTGCACTTCAGAGGGGATTGATTTACAACATTTAGTTCCATACAATCCTTGGTAGAATGGTGTTTTAGAATGAAAGAATAGACCCTTGAAGGAAATGGAAAACTATATGATTCACTCTAGATCTCTTGCACCACAGTATTGGGCAAAGGCCATTAACTGTGCTTGTTATATCCAAAATTATGTTCCTCACTAAGCCTTGAGGGGAGTTACTTGTTTTGAATCTTGGAGCAGTCAAAAACCATTAGTTAAGAACTTTTGTGTTTTTGGCTCTCCTACATGGGCCCACATTCTTGTAGAGAAATGCAAGGCCTTGGATCTGTAGAGAAAACCTTGCATATTTGTAGGTTATCCTAATGGTGTGAAGGGTTATCAGTTGCTCCACCCTACTACACATGATTTTTTCATTGAGAGGAATGTTTAGTTTGAGGAGCAATCTTCAAGCTCACTTTCTATCACTTCTCTGACTCCTACTTTGACATTGGAGTCACTTAGAATACATGATAGATCTTCTAATGAGTGAGATTCACCTGAATAGACTTCTACCTCCACTTTTGATGTAGAGAGTGATTCAAAGAACTCACCTTCTTCCTCTCCTAGTCACGATTTAGAGGTTAATGATTCCCCTCTAGATTCTCCATCTTCTGGTCCACTTTGGGCTAGATAGACCTTATAGTCTATAGGTGATTGGGTTAGGGAGCCATTAGACACTAGGTGAACTCATTCACAATTCTAGGATGCTCCACATGTCTTCATTGCTACCACCTTAGATCCACAGTCCTTTTATGAGGTTCTAGTATTCCTAAGTGGGATATAGCTATGTAGGAAGAGTATAGTTCCTTGATGAGGAACCACACTTGGGATCTTAAAGCTCTTCCTAAGGGAAGAAAAATTGTTTGACGTAAGTGGATCTATTAGAAAAAATTTGTATCAGATGGGTCAATTGATAAACACAAGGCTTGCTTGGTCACCAAAGGATTCTCCCAAGTTCCTATGATTGACTACTCTAAGACTTTTGCACTAGTTGCCTGAATGAATTCCATTCAAATTGTTCTTGCCATTGTTGTAGATAATCATTGAGAAATGCATCAAATGGATGTAAAGAGTGCTTTTCTTCATAGTGACCTTCATGAGGAGATCTACATGGAGTAGCCATAGGGCTTCCTTTAGGATTCTTCACTTGTGTGTCATATTTAGAAGTCTCTCTATGGCCTCAAATAGGCTCCTCAGGCCTAGTATGCCAAGATGGGCTCCTTCCTTCTATCAGTTGGGTTCACTTGGTGCTATTCTAATCCTAATGTATACATTCTATAATAGGATGATTCACTTCTATTTTTGGTTTTGTATGTTGATGACTTGCTGATCACAAAAAGTTCTTCACCCACCATTAAGGCTATCAAAGTAGCCCTTTAGGATAGTTTTTTGATGACTGCCTTGGGCTTGTTGCATTACTTTCTTAGAATTGAGATATTTTAGTCTCCTTCTAGGATCACCATCACATAGTCCAAGTATGCTCTATATTTACTCTCAAGGTTTCATATCGTTGACTGTAAGCTTGCTCTTACTCCCTTTCTGGAGTCAAACTTGAGGCTCAATGTTCTTCTCCACTTGTTGATGGCACTTTGTACCATGAACTTGTGGGGAGTCTCATTTATCTGACTCATACAAGACCTAACATCTCATATACTATAGGCATGATCTCTCAACTCATGTAGGAGCCTAATGAGCTATACTAGAAAGCAGCCAAGCAGATCCTTCACTACATTCAAGGTTCTCATAGTTGTGGAATTCGCTATGCAGTAGGTATTGAGCTTGATTTGGTGGGATACATAGATTCAGATTAATAGGTGATTCTCATGATCACAAGTTTACTTTAGGTTACAACTTGTCCCTTGATTTAGGTCTTGTTTGTTGGTCAAGCAAAAGGAAGTCTACTATTGCTCTATCTTCTACTGAAGCTGAGTATCAAGGGGCTATAAATGCTACCACTAAGGCCATTTGGCTTCAACATATTCTCAATAAGTTTGGTATCCAGATTAGATGGTCATCAGTCATATTTGTGACAACTAGAGTGCCATTCAGACCTCATGGAATCCAATTCATCATCAACAGACCAAACACATAGAGGTCTACATGCACTACATCTAGGAGCTCATCCATGGTCACATCATCGACCTTCGCTATTGTCTAACTTTTGAGTAGGTTGCTAATATCTTCACCAAACCCTTTACTAAGAGAAATTTCCTTCGTTTATGAGCTTTGTTGGAGGTGCAAGATGCTTCATCTTTTGGGAGGGCCTCTTCCTCTCACTCGAAGTCTT
Organism: Cupressus sempervirens; assembly: GCA_028749045.1. NCBI lineage: Eukaryota > Viridiplantae > Streptophyta > Pinopsida > Cupressales > Cupressaceae > Cupressus > Cupressus sempervirens. The sequence continues at coordinate 826,290,333 of CM053792.1, forward strand.
GACTTTTTTTGGGGGGTCTCTTTTCTCTCTCTTTTGGGGGAATTTTATGTACATCCACCTAAGCTTTGCTTATGGGGAGGTGCTAGTGTAGTTTTTTATTTCCTAGTAGGTTATTTATTTTTCTCTATATTGCTAGGTTTTTCCTACACTTTTAATAATCTCACTTAGATTAATAAAGCATGTCTTATTAGGTGAATGGTTGGGAGGTGTCACCTTCCTACATGTGAGCATCCATTAGCTATCTTGGGAAGATACTTTGCTATCTTTAGTCTGATAGATGGTTGCTCCTTATTGGTTAGTGTTGCCACCTCCTCTCTCTTCCTAACCCATATAAGCATGTTGCCTGGCTTGCATTTTCATCTCTTGTTTTTGCATCCTCTTAATGCTATTTTGCTTCTAGCATTTGCATTACTTTCTTGGAGACTGAATCTGTGTTGCTATTTTGATTCCTCCTTTTAGCTATTCCATTTTGTGGAGAGGTTCTAGGGGCAGATGTCTATATTTTGATTCCTTTGTCATTACAAAACATCTTGAACTCATGTGATGTAAATTCTCCGCCTCTGTCAAATCTCAAACACTTTAGAATTTTACCTATTTCCTTCTCAACTTTTGTTAAGTACCACTTAAACATTTTAAAAGTGTCAAATTTCTATTTTAGAAATATAACTATCATCATTCTAGAATAGTCATCAATAAGCAACATATTGTACTTAACTCCTTTGTAGCTTTTGCACTTCAATTAGTCCACACAAGTCAATATGAATAATCTCTAGTATTCCTTTGGAGGTATTAGTTTTACCCTTAAAAATTGACTTTGTCATTTTGCCTAACTAAAATTGTTTGCACATTATATGATCAAGATTCTTTAACTTAAGAAAACCTCTAACTTTTCTCATGTTACTGATGCTGACCAGATTATCAAAATTGACATGACATAACCTTTTTTTCCATAGCAACACATCATCAAATGTTACAATTAGATAAGTAGCATTCTCTATATCAAGATAGAATACATTACTCCTAGTTTGATCACCCATTGCAATCAATTTCCCATCAGTGTCATATATCTTAGCAATTTTGTTTTCAAACTCAACCTTACATCCTAAATTATTCAATTGTGACACACTCAAGAGATTATAGTTAAGTCCTTCAACATAGTAAGCATTGTCATATAAAATCTTATCTATGAGTTTGATAGAACCTTTTCCATTTATCAAACATGGTGCATCATTACCAAATCTTACACTATTTCTATCATAACAATTTAAGGTAATGAACTTAATTTTATCTCTAGTCATGTGATGTGAACATCCACTATCAGTGATCCATCAGTCATTCTTTTTCATGCAAGTCACAAGTGCAATTGCCTCATCGTCATCAAAAATTTCCTTCATTGCAACATACACCACTTCATCATCATGTTCATCAGTTTTGTTTCCTCTTCAACAATATAGAAAGACTTTTTTCCTTTTTCTTTATAGTCCTTGTTGTCTTCATCTCTCCTACTTTTGTACTTGTCACCACCTCTATGGTTCTTCTTCTATTGACATCTAGTAGTAATATGACCAACCCCATTGCAATTGAAAATAATGATATGTAATTTACCTTTGAACTTGGTTTTACCTTTGTGGAATCTTCTTGCTAGTAGTGCTTCAAGTTATTCTACATCCTCCTCATCAATGTCACTATCATTGGACACATACTTTATCTTTTTCTTATTTTTTTCTTCTCATCAGATTCCTTCAATCACACCTTAACTTTGAAAGCATATTCAATATTTTTAGGTTTATAATTATCAAAGTTAGATAGCTCAAAAGTAGTGAGTCTACCCATAAGACCTTTAATTGATAGATTATTCCCTGGTATACATCTTAGTTCCTGAATTGCAAAATCTCTAATAGCATATATAGGAAATAGTGTCCTTAAAAATTTTCTTAGTATAGTATCATCATCTATTTTACTAGTAGCTCCTCTTATTGCATTAACAACTTATTTTATCATTATGACATATTGAGCAATATTTTCACCTTCTTCTATTCTCCTATAATCAAACTTACCTCTGAGACTTTTAGCTTTGGCTCTCAAAAAATTATTGTCTCCTCCATAGGTGGTGGTTAAGGCATCCCACATTTTCTTTGCACTGTCAAGACTTTTGATATCATCAAATTTGGCATAGCTTAGGGAAGAGGCAATCTGAAGCATTGCCTAGTTATGTTCTTTCTTATTTTCCATATCCCTGATAGTTGGGGCTTCAACAGGATCAACATTCTTAGTAGTAATGGTAGATTGTGCATGATCTCTAACTCCTCCAAGGTGTAGCTTTATCAAAAGATTTCATGTAGGAAAGTTATCTCTATTGAGCTTGGGTACTTCTCTTTTTGACATCTTGATCTTTATGATTCTAATACCTTCAAACTAGTCCTCTTAAGAAGATGGCTCTAATACAAATTGTTGGAATACTTTATAATAATTGAGAGGGGGGATGAATCAGTTATCCAAGGTCTAGATGTATAAATAAAAATTCCCATAGCTTAGTGAACCCATAAAACATTTACCATCATGCATGCATCCATTAGATTATGCAATCTCTCAAAATTTGTAGGTTATTGTCAAATCAATTTGTAGAAAGATAAACATGAAACATAAAAAATCCATCAACACACTTGACACAATGATTTATGTCAAAACCCAATTTGGCAAAAACCTTCAGTAACATGCTACTCTTTTTCACTCTTCTGAAGTGATGCCCTATGAAAGGCCAACCCTATTAAAGGTTACAATACACATTGTTAAATGTGACCCTGTTAAAGGATTTTGATCACCCTATTAGGAGTGAGCCTTGTTAGAGGACTTTAAAAGATTCATTTAGAATGTCACCTGATTAAAGGATTAACAAATGACTATTAGGTCAACCTTAATCCAAAGGATTTACCCTAGATTGATACAATTATTAGAGAGTAACAATAAGGATTGATCTGATAATAACTTACAACTCCATTTGAATATTATACATCTCTATTTGAGTCCTCCATTCTACTTTGCCTTTACAAATTTCAGCCTTGATAGCTTGTATACCATTCAAGTATTCATACCCTTAAGCCTTCTTGCTTAACATGCCAATGTAGTCTCTTCTCTTAGGTCACTGGATGAAGCAAAAACCTTGATTCCTTGTCTTCCTTAGGTTCTCACACATGGAAAACCTTGTTTCTAACCAGCCATTCCTATAAATAGGAAATTAATATCTTTTTTTGATCATTCTCCATTGTCAAATGTTAGGGTTAGGACAAATTAGTAGGATACAATGAATCTACCCCATATTTCATATATCTTCTAGAAACTTCTCCTTCAATCCTCTTTGAATTCATCTCAAAATGGTTTACCTTGAGATTTGTGCCACTAATTCATCAATCTTATCTTCCACCTAGTGCACACAATCCAAGAAAACAAACTTGTTGGCTTAGATCCATCAAATTCATGATCTTTCAAACAATGCAACCACTCAACATTAACTTATGATGCTCAACACATACTGTGTTGCTTAGCATCCTCTGTAAAATCACTCAGCATGAACTAAAGTTTACTGGTGCTCAACATTAACTAAACATTACTTGGCATCCACTACTTTTCTTGGCATATAATAGAATAGAATTTTACTCAGGTCAAACTAATTTTTTGCTTCCCTTGTAACAAATTTTTTCGGTACCTACTATCCACTCAATCAAGCTTGGTAGACAAACTTTATTTATCTTGTTCTTCTAAACTTTCTTACTATAACTAGCCTTTGTAACCTTAAGTAAATTATCAATACATCATGTTATCATTGTGTTAACTGATTCTTGTACTTCTTTATATAATCATAACTCAACCTTTCCTTTAGGTGCTGTTGTTACATCTTTTCATCAAATCCTCTTCAACAATCAAATAAGACATAGTACATAAATCATATAAGTAGTTATCTTACTAGAAAATAGTAAGTTTGACATTAGTGAAAAAATAATGATTGTAACATATTGATCATACTTCTTCAACAATCTTCTTTAATATATTCTCATCACTTCCATACCTTTCTCACTCATGTGCCCAAGTTTGTGATAGCGCAACACTATATCAGAATCTACACTAGCTATTTTTTCTCCCTGCTCAATTGCAACATATGTTCTTGAACATTCATTTTTCTCTAAAACAATCAAAGTAGAAGGAACAATATGAACTATACAAAGATATAAGGTGTCTACTTTCACACCTTTTTCTACTACAAGGGAACCTTTTGAAACCTTCCAATTTTTATCATTAAAAGTAACCACATAGCCCTCATCATTGAGTTTCCCTACTAAAATTACATTCCTATTTAGCCTTGGAACATGTCTTACCTTATGTGGTAGCCAATGATTCCCATTCTACAACTTAATCTTAACTTTCCCTTTCCAACAATCTGACAGGGTTCGTTATCTCCCAAATAAACAAGCCCAAAATCTCCTTGGACATAATCAATGCAGAAATAAACTATATGAGGTGTATCATGAAATGAACCACCAAAATCTACAACCCATGAATCATCAACACTTTCTAAAGATAGAAGTAAAACATCCTCTTCAGATTTGTTACTTACCACATTTGCCTCCTTGTTTCCTTATAGTTTATCTCCTTTATTGTTCTTTTGAGTCCAATAATATTTCTTTTTATGGGCTATTTTACTACAATACTAGCAATCTCTCAGTCCTCTAGATTGAGACCTCTTCCCCTTTTCCTTTCCTCTTGATTTCCCATAGTTTCCAAAATTATTTCCTCTCTCAGTTGTTCTGCCTCTGCTTTGTGCATTCAAAGCACTTGCTGATGTATATCTACTTGAGGTTTTCTTATGAGTTTCCTCACTCAAAATAACATCGATCACATCATCATATTTTAGGGTATTAGATCTAGAAATAGAATTACTTACAGTCATTACCAAGCCATTCTAGCTTTCAGGAAAAGAACACAAAATCAAGAGATCCCTAATTTCTTCATCAAAATTAATACCCACAGAGGATAACTAGCTAGTAATAGTATTAAACTCATTTAAATGATCTGCAACATATCCACCTTCTACCATTTTTATATTAAATAAATTCTTCATGAGAAATACCTTATTTGAAGCAGAGGGATTTTCATATAGTTACACTATGGTTTCCATCAAGTATTCTGTCATCTTCACTTTTGTAATTTTTAATGTCATTGATGGTGTCAGGAATAAACAAATTCTTACAAGTATCTTTCTATCTAAATCTCTTATTCCTCATTTGTTATAGTTCTCTGGTTTTTAATTTTTCCTTCCAACGGCTTAGATAAATCCTTTTGATAGAGATAGTCCTCCATTTACATCTTTCACAACTAAAAATTCTGCCCATTAAACTTACCAACCCTCAGCTTACCCTCATTGGCCATTGCTCCCACTCAATAGTGAGACCTTCCTATAGAGGATCACTTTAAAAAAATTGATGGTCTGGGTATGAAAAGAATGACAATTGTCTAGCTTTGATACCACTTCTTAGGATTAACCTTAGATAGAAATAATAGTTCCATGAAAATATAACCAATACCAAAAAATAATAGATCATACATAAGAGAACACAAGACACCAAGATTCAACATGGTTCATCCAATCCCTAGGCTATGTCCACAAATAGCAAGTCCAATATTATTATTATCCAGTGATTGTCACTTGATTACAATCTATAATCCCTTATAGCTCAATACCACCACAAGAACCAATTTTTGCATCACACATTCTAAAAATTCATTACCCTAAGCCTTTTAATAGAAGTTTTTTTCCAATTATAAAATTAGGGCTAGAATAATAGAAAAATAATAGCCGATGCCTTTTACAATAAGATCCTATAGAGGCATTGCCCCTTGACCCCGTCTTGGGGGCATTGACCACAAATCCTCATAGAAATAATATGGGAAGAAAATCATGTCAAATAAACCTCCAAGTCTGATTAGGCTCCACATCACAACACTGATATCTCAGTTGAGGAAAAACTTGAACATGATTTGGAGGCACTACCCTAGAGTAGGGAGTCACAAAATGATATTATAGAGTTGGAGTTGGGTGAGAAAACCAAAAGTGATTCCATGAATGGTGTTCATGAATAGAAGGGGAAAATAAAATTGGACCAAAAAGGATTGATCTCTCTAGGATCTGTCGAAAAGGAATTTTTAATTAGAATGAATGAAAAAGTTATGGTTCATTGATTCAGTGCCCAGTCTAATTGATGGTGAACCTCCTATAGAATGCAGATTAGTGTAGGAGCACCTTCAATTCCATCCATTGCAAGGAAATCTAGAGGATAAAAGGAAAATGGTTAGGGTAGTAGTTGGATCTAGAATCCAATGCTAGAAATAATGTCCAAGTTGCAAGGGAAGGAGACATTAGGTGTGTTATAGACCTAATTGTCTACCCTAGTCATTTTATGGGCAATTCTAGGTAGAAATAGGAAAAAATAGTTTAGAAAGTTGAATAATGAATATATTATGATAATAAATTTTCTAAGTTCGTAGTTAGGGTCTAGGATTAAAGTTTAAAAGAGATTAATGACATTTGATAACTTTTTCAAAAAGTTGGCAATGTTGCATAATGCAACTTTTGTGCAAAAATGCAAGATTTTGAATCCCAATGTTCACAACCAGCTTTATTGGTTGGAGCTGATTGGGAATGTGATAAATAAGGTTGAGAAACCTTTCTCAAAAGAGAAGAGAATAATCTAATGTACCTTTTGTAATGAAATCAATAAAATTTGTTGTTTTCCTACTACAGCTACGAGAAATCCTATTTGTACCAAATTGTACAAATTTACATGAACCTCTAAAGGATTGGAAAAGTTGAAGAAATTTCATATGAAGGATTTTCAAGTGGTTTAAAATATTCAAGTTAAACTGGTTAAGAGAATCCATTTTTGTGTGCTTGTTGGTCACAAGGAGACCCTAACTAGGGTTTCAAGAGAAAATCTCTCTTTCCCAAAGATCCCACATTTGGAAAAATCTGAGCCTTGGTAGAAATAAATGAGGGAGGATGTACCTTAATAATTTTTGGGTCTTAGATTAGGAAGTAGGAGATGTGGGGAGTAAATTTACTAAACCCTCTAGATAGGCATTTATATGTGACTATCCAGTTTTGGGTTTTTGAGGTACAACTTGGCCTAGGGGTGGAATAGAAATCCAAAATCTTGGATTTAGATGTTTTGGCATGTCCCTAAAGTGTTATAATAGCTTTGGTTGGAAGGTGTATTGAATTCATTGTACTTTCTTTGTAAAAGTGACCTAATTAGCGATATTAGGCCAAGGAGAGAATTGTAAGCAACTAGAGTTAGGGGATTGATCAGGGGTCCATGCATACAAGAAGTATTTGATTCAATGGAAAGGATGTTTTGAAGAATAATTAGCATGTATGGATGAAAAAGAGATCCAAAAATATGGGCTAAGTTTGCAAGAGCTTATCACAAGAGGACTTGAGATCAATGCACCCCGAGAGTATGGTGCAAAAGCACCTTCAATTCCATCCATTTCAAGCACATCTGGAGGATCAAAGGAAAACATTCAACATATTAATTGGATCTAGAATCTAATGCTAGAAATATTGTTACATTTGTAAGGAAAGGAGACATTAGGTGTGTTATAAACCTAATTGTCTACCCTAGTCATTTTATGGGAAATTTCTAGGTAGAAATAGGAAAAAATAGTTTAGAAGGATGAATAATTAATATGTCAATATTATATCCTTTCTAAGTTCCTAGGTAGGGTCTAGGATTAACTTTAACAATATTTTAATGATATTTGGAAACTTTTTCAAAAAGTTGTCAATGTTGCATAATACAAGATTTTGAATTGCAACATTCACAACCACCTTATCAGTTGTAATTGGGGCTCTAATAAATAATATTGAGAAACCTTTCTCAACATAGAAGAGAAGAATCTACTATACCTTTTGCATTGAAATCAATAAAATGTGTTATTTTCCTACTAAAACTGTCAATAATCCTATTTGTACAGAATTGTACGCATTCATATGAAACTCTAAAGGATTGGAAAAGTTGAAGGAATTTCATATGAAGTATTTTTAGGTGGTTTGAAGTTTTCAAGTTAGACTAGTCAAGATAAATCCATTATTATGTGCTTGTTGGTCACAAGGAGGCCTTAACTAAGGTTTTGAGAGAAAATTTCTCTTTCCAAGAGATCCCACCATGGGAAAAATTTGATCCTTGGTGGAAATAAAGGGGGGTGGATGTAATTTAATAATTTTTGGGTCTTAGATCAAGATTTAGGAGATGTGGGGAGTAAATACTAAACCCTCTAGATAGGCATCTACATGTGACTATCTAATTTTGGGTTTTTGATCAACAACTTGGCCCAACGATGGAATATAAATATAAGATCTTGGATTTAGATGTTTTGGTATGTCCCAAAAGTATTCCAATAGGTTTGGTTGGAAGGTGTATTTAATTCTTTGTACTTACTCTTAAAAGTGATCTAATTAGTGTTGGAATTTACAAGTGGGAAGATTTACTTCTAAGAGGGGGGTGAATTAGAAGTAACTAAATTTAACCTCAAAAAACTTTTAACTAAGATAAATAACATGCATCTAAAATCTTTAATAAACATGAAAGTAAAGACATGCATGAAAATAGATAAAAAAATATTTTGATCACCCAAAAACCCTCCAAAATGAGAAGGTAAAACTAGGGTGGGGATGACAACCACAACTTATCACTGCAACAATATGTAACTAGTTAAGGTTACAAAGTTTGACCACCAGCAATGGTCTGCTCTATGTAAGGCATGCCCTGTTAAAGGCTTTACACCCTATTAAAAGTAACCTAGTTAGAGTATTTACAAATATTCACTTGGAATGTTACCCTGTTAAAGGATTTACAGCCCTATTAAGGATCTATAATATAGTTGTTAAGCCAACCTATCATCATAGGGTTTTCATTCTCCTAATAAAATGGTTAGAAAGTATAGTAGAATGTCTTGACCTAATGACTTATAATCTTCAACTGTTGATTCTAGATCCTTGTTCTACTAAATCCGATCTGATCCTTCTTGATCTGATAGAGCTCTGTTCATAGTGCTGATACTCTATTATGATCAACTTGATTCTATAGTGTTGCTCTTTCTCTAAGTCCTTACACCCCTTTTGCTTCCTTCAAAACTTTTCTAGCATTCTTTCATGCATTCCCACATGACCTCTTACTCACTTCGACTCAATAACAAATTATGGGGTTTCAACCTCCTTATAAAGGTTTCGAGACTTAGGGTTAGGTATGAATCTACGATTGAGATTCATCCTTCTCTTCCTACTCAATTCTTTACACTTTTCTTATTGGTTTCATGCTTTCTTGATTTTTCTAATTGGCTGCATGATGATTTCATAGGGAATGTAATAGATTCAATCTTATCTTTTAGATCCTTTACAATTCATCTTGAGTCAACTCAAAAATGGTTTACATATGAATTTCTAAATGCACAAACTCATATGTTCATTCTGTATTACTCAGCACTTACTAATTGTTGATGTTTGGCACATATAGGAATTATGTCTTGCTCAGATCCTATAGTAACTCTATCTCACTCAACACCTATACTGGCTTGGCATCAATTGTCACTCAGCACTTGAAAATGTCTTAGCACTTGAATGACTTGACACTTGTTGAACTTTTGGCTCAGCACATATTGTAGCTTGGCATCTATATTATACTCAACATCAACCTTATAATTTTCTTAAGTGTGTTGACACTCAATTGTCAAAACCAATATGAGACCAACAATTAGCCCTATTAAGCCTAGGAGAGAATTGTAAGCAATTAGAGTTGGGGGATTGATCAGGGGTGCTAACTTGGTGAGGATTAATAATTAATGAATTGAAGTGTCTGAAGGTGATTAAGACTTTTTTTTGGTGGAGTTCCAAGAAAGCTACCTTCTTGAATCCTATATTTCTCCTTGTAGCCCTATTTGGAGGTTTGGGTAGATAATTTGATTTTCCAAAGAAATAATTATGGAGTTTGTGTCTCAAACATTTTTTAATTGCATTATAGTGTTGAGGAACACCATATTCCATCCTTGAAACATTTGGTCTTGATTTTGTGCCTTGTTATGCCTTGAGAAGGTGTTCTAGACTTTGAATTTGATCTAATCTAGGTAGTGTGGGTTTTGGGAACCATTATGGAGTCTTAGGTTATATTAGTGGAGAGTGATTTTGTACACTCCTAAGTAATACATTCTTGATATAATTAGGGGACTTCGCTCCACAGATGTCAGATTTTCACAAAGATAACAAAGAATGAGAAGAGGTTGAAACTTAAACTTGATACCATAGAAAAGCATTTCGGTAAAGTTTACAAAAAGGAAACTATAGGTGGAGTTGAAAAATCAATGCTAACTTGGAAAATGGAGGAAAATTGTCTGCATATTAGGAATTCCAAATTATACGACTTACACAAGAAATTATGGGAGAAGTGTTCTATAGTAAAAGGATCCATTGAAGATTTTCTTGGGAAAGTAATGGAAGTGGAAAATATGAGAAAATTTGTTCAATTAAATGTTGTCATTTATATTTTGAGTAGAGGGCATCCTATGATGGACTACCCTTCAATTACTAGTTCATTATGCTTTCTTAAAGATCAAAACTATATGAATAGTCACTGGTCAGTAAACAAAGGATGGGAATGGAGTAGTTTTCTTGCATAGGTTGAAAAGGAATATATGAAGGCAAAAATAAAAGAGTCAAATTTCATTGCATTTTCTCTAGATGAATTTACATTAATTGATAATACTTCCTAGCTGCACATGCATGTTTATACTATAAATGATCTTTTCTATCAACCCTTTCAACTATTTGTTGCTAAATTGAATTGTAGTGTGACAACCAGAAATTTAAATGATTAATTAAATAGTACTCTAATTGATTGTGGATGTATGGATAACTTGGAGATTGCCAAAAATTTGGTGTGTGTTGGAGTGGATGGAGCTTTGGTTATGCAAGGTCATAAAGGTGGTCTTTGCAAAAAGATCCTAAATGATTTGGCATCCTACACTATTCACATTCACTATATGGCCCATAGAATGAATCTAGATTTTGAAATTATTAGTTATTTTGGTTGTGTTTGTAAAGTAGAATCTTTAATCAAAGAGATTTATTGATACTTTTGTAAAAGTCAAAAATGAGTCTAGGAATTTCAACACTTTTCTCAAGGACTTAGTAATGGGAGGAAGCTTCTTAAAGACAAGGATACTAGATAGATCTCTTTGGATGGACAAGTGCATCAATTATTCTCTAAATAGCTATCATTGCTTGGATTAATCCACTCTATGTAAGAAAGATTCCCTTGGCTATATTTGAGTCTAACTAATGTTAAGATACTCTTAATTTTAGTATCTATTCTCTCCATGCTATAGGACATGAGAAATATTATGAAAAAGGTTCAACAAAGAGCTATGTACATTGTAGAATATAATAAGTTGCATAAAATGACATGTAATAGCTTTGATACTCTATATTAATTACAACCATTAGATGAATCAAAGTTTGCAAAGTGGATATAAATCATAGATTTGAAAAATCCTAGGATCGTTTTACATATTGGTGAAAATGATGATGTATGTGCCAAGGTACATGGAGCTGATATACCAATGGAGTACTATTCCTGTGTCGACTCGAGTCCAACCCCAACGAATCAAGAACCAAAGTTGAATCAAAACTAGAGAAGGTACTTTTACATGTTGAAAGTTAAGACATCAAGAAGATTGTTGACTTTGTTCTTGAATCTATCAAGTGATTTTTATACAATATTTTGTCACAAATTAGATATAGATTCCCTCTAGAGGAACTACTCAAAGAAATATCTATTGTTTTTCCTCAATATTGGTCTCTAAATTGTCTGAGTGATTTTTGAAGAAGGATGATGAATTTGATTAAGAATTTTTGCAAAACTAAAGTAATCAATGGAGCAACTATAAATGGAGTTTTAGATGAATCTCAATTAGGAGATCAATCATATTCTTTTGCAAATATAATGAGGGAACAATATGATCTTATGAAGAATCCAAATGAAGAAGGAGTGGTAACAAAGCTTTAGAAAAACCTTGGTTAGAGAAATTAGTTGAGAGAGTCAATACCAAAATATTTTGAGCTTACCAATTTATGTTTGAGAATGATATTGGGTTTAGTGGAGGATGAGAGATTTTTTAGTAGTTTGGGCTTCCTGAAGTCAAAGTTTAGAAACAAATTAGACAAAAAATTGGATAATTGTTTGAGGCTCTATAATTCTAGGTATGATGTAGATAGTTTCCATTATGATAGGGATCTCATCATTTGGAGAAAAAAAATGTCAAAGAATAGGGATGACAAACATTCTAGACCCAAGTAGTAGTGGTAGTGGTGGTGGAGTTGGTAGTGGCTATAGTAGTTGTAGTGGTCCATGTCTTGATATTGGAAGCAATGTAGATGAAGTTGACTTTGGCATGGATACTAACAATGAATCTAAAAAAAAACAATGAACAATCAAATTTTATATGCAATAAATGAGTAGGATTCTGATGATAGTGATGTTGAGCCAATCCAGCCAAAGAGGAAACTATAGTAGCTTCTCAACATCAAGTTCTAACTTCTATGTGAGTCATGTAGTAGGGTAGTGTTTCTAGTCTTACCAATTTCAATTCAAATTAATTTATGTGTTTTGGTCTTACCACTTTCTAAGACTCTTTTTACTAGTTAATTTTGTTTGAAGAAGTTAATTTATAACATTCACTATCCTACTATAGATGCTTTTAAAAAAATGTAACATGTTGATGTTACATGTTGAGATTTTCATTGATTTTAGTAGAATAATTATACAAATATAAAGCCTAGATAAGTAGAATATTAAAACCCTTTGCAAATGACTCTATGTCAAATGACCCTGAATTCCCTTTTTTCAAATACAAGGGAGCAAAAATAGTTGTAGGTTGGTTTTTAATATATATAATCAGATTAGTACTACATTATGTGTGTACAATCACATTTCCACATTGCCAATTATACAATTTCTCAGGTAGGAGAAAGGAAAAAAAATTCATTTTCTTTGTGTAATACTAGTATGCTTGGCTGTCCATAATTCCTGATATGCTAGCTCTTGATTCCTATAACAATTAACATTAAAAAAAGTTGAAATTAAATTCAAAATTTGAAATTAAAGAGAAACAAGTAACATAACTATTATAGTACTATCACTTACTAAGTTTTTACTTTGTAGTGCTATGATTGAGACTAACATATTCAATAGATGCCCCAACTCCAATGATGTTTTTTAGGGTGCTCCATTCTACATCATTTGGAAGATCTATTTTTTTGAGTTTGTAGATTAATAGTTGTAACCTTGTCAACAATGAATACTTCAAAGAGATATTTTTATATGAATCAAGGAATTTATCTATAACTATATTAATTGTTGATAGTGGTTTGATGTAATTTGCAATTCTTTCTAGAGTGGTTTCCTTAGGCAAGTTGCCTAAATTAGATTTCATGGTGTTGTGCAACTATTTCATGTAATCTTTTTTTCCAATGAATTTATCATTTGAGTCAGCTGGATTTGGTAATCCAACATTTAGCAAGTGAAGTATGATGTGATTCATCTTTATCAAGTCTCTAGAAGTAGACTTCGAAGCTTCATCTATTTCTATTAATTTTTCATAATTTTGATAGATAGCTAAAGGTCATTATAGAGGCATTGCAGTGATTGTTTATTCCTTGGGTTGCCAACTCCTTGTGACTAGATCTTTGTACTTCATTCAAAATTTATTTTGCAATATTTCCTAAGGAAATGGTGAAGATACTTTTTTTTATCCTCACCATCTTTTTTTACATCTTCAATGACAACTCTAATATTGTTATTTAAATCAAACCATTCAAACAAGTTATCACTATTCTACATTAGTTTCTCCTAATTTTCTTGTTTGATAATATTAATAGTGTTTATTATAGTATCCTTGACATGATGGTCTTTGGAAGATGTAGTTATATTTTTTGCAATTGCATTCTCCATCTTTTCCTTGATTTCAAACATCTCTATTTCACTCTTTTTCCATATTTTCTCTACTTGTCCTTTTCAATTAGTTTCTCTCTTCCTCTCATCCTCTAATCCCTTCTTCAAATCTTGGATTGTCTTTGCATTAGTTACTTCTTTTTTCTTCTCATCCTTGAGTTCCCTTTTGAAATCATGGATTATATTTGTAGTAGACTCCTCCTTTTTCTTTTCATTGTCCAATTCCTTCTTCAAATCATGGAGTGTGTTTGTAGTAGGAGTAGACTCCTCTTTCTTCACATTCTCTAGTTCCTTCTTCAAACCAAGGATTTTCATTGCAGATGACTCCTCTTTTTTCTTTGCATTCTCTAACACCTTCTTCATATGGTGGATTGTGTTACTATTTGCAGTTGCACTAGACTCTGTTGTCTTTACATTCCTCGATTCCTTCTTCAAATCAAGGATTCCAATTGCTTCTTCAAATTGTGGATTGTGTTTACACTAGACTCCTCTTTTTTCTTCGCATTCCCCAAATTCCTTCTGTAGACTATAAATTACCCTTGCATTAGACTCCTCATTTTTCTTTTCATTCTCCAATGCCATCTTCAAATTATGGATTGTATTTTTAGTAGAGGAGTAATTTTTCCTTTCATTCTACAATTCAATCTTCAAATTATTATTTTCCTTGAAACAGGGTCTAGGTCATTTCTCAATTTATTGTTTACCTATGCACTACTCTCTAAAGACTTGAACAACTATGTAGTAGAGGCTTTTTCATTCTAAAATTTCTTTTTGAAGTCATCCAAATCTTTAGTTAGATTTTTTAGTTGTTCATTCATCTTTTCTTGTTGGATAATTACCTCTATAGAAGAAGATTTCTTTATCCTATTTTGCAATTCTTTGAACCTATTGTCTATTTTTTTCTCCTTGGCCTTCACATTATCAAGGTCTGCCTGTAACTTTTCTATTTGCTTTGCAAGCCTTTTGTTTTCCCTCTCCACTTTTAGAAGTGTAGAGTAGACCATTTTGGTTCTCTCTTTTGATATATTGATATTGTCAATATTTTCCACTTTTGAGAAATCCATTTGAAGCCTAGTAACTTGTACATCATTACAATTTATTAGATTTTATGGTGGATTATTATCTATAGCTAGCGACATAACAACCATGAAGTTAATCATTTCAATTTTTGGATCATTTAGAAATATAGTATTACTAGATCCCTAATTTTCAACAAATGCATCACTTTTCAAAGTTTTCATAATTTGCCTATTTCTTTTGCTCTTCTAATCAAACATTGATGCAAAGTCATTTAAACTAAAATCTAGGTTCGCTAATACAATTGAGTGTTTGAAAGGTGAATTATCAGTTGTATTGTTGTATGCTCCTCCAACTCTAGTTACACTTACTCCACCTACAACTATATTTTTAGGATTGCCAACATAATAAAGATGACCCATTTCAAATCCTAGTGTTTTAGGACTACTTTCAAGGTTTTGTATAGAAACTACTAGTGCATACATTGGTGAAGTAATGATTGACATTGCTTGCATTGTAATTTTCATAACTTTTTTCTTTTTTGCACAAGGTTCATGCATGCTAGTGCTAGTGGGATCAAATACAATTAGATTTGAAGATTTAATAAAAAAATTCTTGGGATGACCTTTAGAAGTAGAAGTAAAATACTTTTTCCCTTTCTAGATGAATCATCTTAAATCTCATCGAAGAGTCCAATGACTAGTTTACTTCCACTTTTGGGTTGGTCTGGTACTACAATTAGATTCTAAATCCCTTCACCACTTACACCAAAGGGTCATATACCTGCATAACCCATTTTTTGTATCATAGTTTCCCTTTTACTATATGTTTGTATAATAGAATCACTCATTTGAAAATTAACAATATGCTTGGTTGACTCAAGATCTTGAGTACATTGAACATCTTCATTAGACTTGAGGTCCTTTTATCTTTGACCATCAATGTCAATGCAAGTGCCAATTTGATATAATATAGATGAATACTCTTTATTCAATAACTTCTAAAAAGTTCGTCCTCCTCAATTTCTTCAAAACCTACTGAGGTCTTTGGTTCACCCAAATTTTTCCTCATTTTCCAAAAATCAATCATCTTGGCTTGACACCATAATTCATATTTCCATGCCTCTCTAATTGCTTTTAGCATAGAACTCTTAGAAGGTTGAGATTCTTTCTTTTAAAAATTTAAGTATGTCAAAGGATTTGATTTGTGTGACTTTGATCTGTGCAATTTTATTTATTGGGATGACAATTCTTGCATTGAAATATTATTCTTTGTTGCATGTTTATGCATCTCTTTCTTAACCTCATCCCACGAATCGATGTTTTCTAACTTTTCTATCAATGGCATCTCCTAATGTTGATATTTTCTTGTAGAGTTCCCATTGGAAATAAGTCTTATTTTTATTATGTTCAATGGATCATAATTTCAGTGACTAACAAAATCAAAGCTAAAAAAAAATTACCAATTTATTTTCCACTTTGAAAATCTTTATCTCAAATGTGAGGCCTCCAATTGTGAAAGGCAAGGAAGGAAATATCATTTTCTTTTTTTGTCTAGTGAAAATTTCATCTACACTCTCCATTTTATGTACATATTCTAGTACAAAAACCATTTCTATAACATGCATTGGAAGTTTCTATAGTTCAACTGCTAAACTTTAAAACCTTAACAGAGTGTAGTCTTCCATGAAGAACCAGTCAGCCAATTAAATTTGACTTTCTAGTTGAATGCAATCTAGGCATCGAAGTGCCTATGCTTTTTGGTAAATTAGTGCCAAAAAGAAGTATACAAAATGGTTGTAGTTATTATTGTTACCAATCATCCTCCTCTTATGTGTCCACTCATATACTAGACTTGGAGTCTCTAATTTCTTATGGTTTTCTCATCAAACTTATGAACCTCAATATCAAGCTTGTTGTTCTCTATCTCAAATATTGGGCAATGCTTTGCTAAAAGTAGCACAAGTAACTTGTGAACCTAAATCTCTTCATCTTTCCTATAGTTTTACTTTGTTTAATCATTAGTAATTATTCTTGCATAGATTCAGTAATGTGCTAAACATAATTATATCTTACTTCTACCTCCTCAATTGATTGTCCTCAACAATGACTATTATAAATCATTTCAAGAACACTGGCCCCCACTTCCTTGTTATTATCCAATCCTAGACAAAATGATAATAAATAAATAGTAATATGAACTCATAGCACAAAAATATCATATTGATAAAGAGGTTTATGGTCTATGTCCAGTGTAACAATAACATTAGTGTGTTCACTAGACAACTTTGAGTTTATTAAACCCTTAAGATATGAATCTTGAAAAACTTTATCTAGTTTTTCATAAGCCTTTGATAGTTTAACAATGTCAACATGATCATTAAATATTTTTGGTTTAAACCCTAGCCTTAGGTCTAATAGAGTGAAAAATTCACTCTCAGTTATGGATAAAATTTTGTCTTGAGTATTTTGGTTTTCAATTTCCTTTCTATTTTCATCATAATTTTGAGCACATAACATTTCAATTTTAGGGCAAGGGAATATTTTGGGTGTAACAAGGTTCGCTAATCCACTAACCAAAATAGCTAGTTTATTTGTATGTGTGTCAATACTTTTGTTATATTTGAAATAATTTCTCCCCTTTTGTGGATCATTCCACTTATTAAACAATGATTGTCTAATTCCTATGATTCCTAAATCTCCATGGATAATAGGATTAAAAATATCATGACATTTATTGATGAAAGTTGGGGTTTGTAGCACTTGCTTGAGTTCTATAATGTCTTTCTTTCCCTTTATACTTGCACTCGTACTAGAGGTTTTTGATTTTGTTTTGCCCATGCATGCTACTAGTTATTACACAAAAAATATCTTCAAGCCCTATTTAAAAAAATTGTAAAGTGTAAACCTAAGACAGTAAAAATCAAGATTTTTATTGTTGCAATTGCACTGCAATTTTTTTTTTAAATTCTTAAATAACTAGAATTGAGATTTGAGATTTGATAATACTAGTGCTAGCAGATACTCAAATAATTAATGTTGTCCTATAATACTCAAGTTTTAAACTTTCAATTTTCAGAACATAAAATGGAATTTAGTTATAGTCTTTGAAAAGTTGAAATTTGAAAACCCTATGGCATCAAAATCTCAAGAACTTTTAACTTCATAGTCTAAAAACATAAAAGCAAAAGGTTAATAGTTAAAAGTTGAAACGTAAATAATTAATGGTTTAAAGTACTTTACTATGTACAATGTACATGTAACTATCGTCAATAATGCACATAATTATAATAATAAAAAGTAATAACTAATTACATTAATATATATTTGAAATTTGAAATTTGTACATTCTAGATAAATTAAATAATAAAATTAAACTTAATAATCAATATAATTTTTGGATCAATTTGTGGAATGTTATCATTGTTGTCAAGACACTTGTCACAAACATGTATCCTTGACACATGTCACGATTCTAGATGTTTCTTGACAATAGGGATAACATTCCCAAAACTTATGCAAAATTCATCTTGGGCTATTAATCTGTGTTTTACTTAATAGTTAGGATTAACTAATAAACAAGACTAAACATAATTATTAATAATTGATTCTTGACACTTAATCAATCATTACAATGACTAGACATGTGTCACAATTTCATATGAATCTAGGGACAAGGTAAGAAATTCTCCAAATTGATCCAAAAGTCATCTTGGGCCATTGATCTTTCTTTTAATCAATGGTCAGGACTCAAACATAACTAGAAGAAAGAATCTTAGACTACATGTGTCCTGATATTAGGTAGTGGAATGTTATTTTTGTTGTCAAGAGTCATCCAAAATTGTGACACTTGTCATGAACACATGTCCTTGATACGTGTCACAATTCTAGATGTTTCTTGACAACAACAGTAGCATTCCCAAAATTTACTTGAAATTCATCTAGGCTTGTTGCTCTCTCTTTTACTTAATAGTCGAGATTAACTAATAAACAAGACTAAACATAATTATTAATAAATGATGCTTGACACTTAATTGATCTTTGTAATGACCGAACATGTGTCATGATTCTGGATGAATCTAAGCACATGGAAAAACATTCCCCAAATTGATCCAAAATTTATTTCACATTGTCAATCTTTCTTTTAATCAACTGTAAGGACTTAGACATAAATATAAGAAAGAATCTTGGACTACATGTGTCTCGATTTTTGGTAGAAATAGAATTTAACTTAGATTATTTAACATTTGGCCCGAAATAGAGCCTCGATCGTTGATCTATTATTCATTAAATGGTCCAAATCAATTCATGAATTGTTAAACCTTTCACATAACTAATATTAATAATTTAAATTATAATTTATCTTATTGTTGCACAATGCAAATTAAAACTTAAATCACAAAGTGCAGTAACTAGTTGCACACATTTTAACTAAATGATTTAGTTAAAACATACAAATTATTTGAATTTCTTGACAATTTCCAAAATCTGTGATTTGGATTAGAATAAAATTGAACATGTAAAATTAATGAAACATCAAATTTATAAAAATATAAAATTATAGTTTGTAATTGTAAATTGTAATCAATTATCATTCCTTGATCAATAATTGCTTGATAATGATAACTTGATTTAATAATCATAGCATTTTTACTTAATTAAAATTAATTTAGATTATAATCAATATTTGCTAAATTGCTTCAACTAGATAATGATAAGTGATAACTTAATTTAAACTTAAATAACCATGGCATTTTTTATTTAATTCAAAATATGATAAAAAATAATAAAATAATATGATGATCATGATATTTAAATAAATTTAGATTTAAAAAATAGGAAGTATTGAATAAATAAATTAATATTCAATATTTTATATGAACATTTTTATAGGTTATAATTTTATCTTTTTATTGTCAAATCAAATTTCAATATTATTTATACAAGTTAAATTGCATGATCAAGAATCAAGGATCATGATTCATGATTCATGAGTCATGATGTTACATGTATCATAAGTTTAACTTTAACAAACCATTTTTTTGAATTTATATTTAATATTTTAAAATAAATTAATAATAGTTAAAACTATTATAACTAATAACTTGCATAATTTTCATTGGATAATTTCTAATTGAATATTTCATTACAATAAATCATTAATCAAGTATGAAACCATAAAGGGATTATTGAAACCCTTTTTTTGTTTCTAACTTTGTAACAACTAATTTTTTATAATAGAGTTATAGACTAACATTTGAATAGTGTATTGAGAATTCAAAAATAAAGTCATAAACTAATAGAAACAATGATTTGAGAAGCCAAAAACAATTGTTTTCATTGATATATTTGAGATTGTACAATGTACATATTCATAGCATATATATTCAAAATTGCTGATTAAATAAACCTAATTTTACTATTTCATAATTTACATTCAAGAGTAAGGCCTAATCCAAAGAAAAATAAAATCTTAAAAACATTTTTTTTCCCAAAGGATAAGGGTCAAGGAAATAGAAAAAAGGGAACAAGGAACCAAGAAATAGGGAGCATCATCAGGCTGAGGGCTTGAAGCCTTCAAATAGAAAGTTCTTCAAGCCCGACCATGAGGAATCTATTAGAGATGATAATGTTGCTGAACTCATGTAGCCATGTGAAATCAATGTCGTTGTCGTTGTCCAACAATAACCACTTCCACAGAAAATCCCTCTGAGTTGTGCCCACTTCTAATGGTGAGTCAATTGGCATTCATTCATGTTGAGAAGGAAGGGATTCTTCTATACAATGCTTCATATGCCTTTCTCCCAACACTTGTCTGCTATGTCTGCAAAAGGGGTACCAATGTCAAGCTCTAATACCTGCTTAACCAATACAAGAATTTTGACTTCATCTTCTAAAAATGTTTCCTTGAAAACATTACACAAAAGCATCAAAATATCTACTTGATTACCTCCAAGGTCGAGAAGAGACATGAGGAAGAAGGAGGTAATATACGTGGACATGCAATACCACTTCTCATTTCTTAAGATTTTATGGTCAAGGACCATGAAAAAGCATAGCATATAAAAGGACATGTGAAATCTTCCTTGCAAAGCATGGCTAGGAAATCCTTAGGTCTCATGTCCAAAAAGGGCTTTTGCAAACCCATTGTGGTGCATTTCAAATGAATTGATGTATCCATGACAATTACAACCCTAAGATTCTAAGAAACTCTACAAACCAAATTGAGATTCAAGAATTTGAGAAATGATAATGAAAGGGGAATTAAAGGAACTCTTTAAGGGAATTGCATTAAATTGTTCGGTGTTCACAATATTTCATATCCTTTTTTTGTATTCTTATTAATTTACAACTGTTCAAAATATACTCAAATTAATGTTAGATAGTTGGAGTGCCTACCAAACTAGCTATAAATGGAATGTAATAATTGTAACTATCAATACCACATTTATGATTTTAATCTTGATGTGATATTCACTACATTCTATTTGCATTATATTCTATTTTTCATTAGTGACAACACTTACTTGATTCTAAATGATTACCAAGTTCATCACTAGGTCTATAGTGTATATCGAGCATTCAATGGTTACCGTGTAGGCTCATCACTTAAGTATTTCATACCAAGCATTCTTGAAGCTATCGAGTGAGTGTGTAGTCAAGCAATTCATACCAAGCATTCATGAAGCTACCGAGTGGGTGTGCAACCCAACAATATCTACCAAGCATACAGTGTTCACCGAGCTTCATAGTGTTTACCGAGTGAAAGGAAGGTAAATGAAGGATTCAATTTTTACCGAGTGATACTATATCTATCAAGTCTCCAATGGTTATCGAGTTCCAAGCTACATTGTGTGATTAGTATGGATCGAGCTTCTACTTCTACCAAGTGCATGACAATGCCAAGTAATGTAGTGGATGCCGAGTATCAGAAGGTTACTAGGTCAGCTTGAAGAACCTGAGTTTTCTACTGTTTGGCCGACTTAGTAATATTTTTTTCACTTGTGTTTTAGCCAACTTTGCAATTGTAATTATTGGAATGGTATATATGTAATGTATTATATCATTTACAATGTATGCATGAGAGTATCAAGATAGACATGTACTTCTTTGAGAAGAATGAAAGTGAATCAGTAGTAGAGTAGAGTATTCAACAAGGTCTACAAGGAGTAGTAAAGATTCATCAGTCACAAGAGGTGATCTATACTTCAAGGATCTAATTAGCAATCAAGTTGTAAGTAGATCCACTATTTCATCCTAACAGGTGAATCAGTTTTATAAATCCTTTAACAAGGTAGACTTAATAGTCTTTGTATAAATCTCCTAATAGAGTGCATACTTCATTGTATGTTTGTAAATCCTCTAACAAGGTGGACCTAGTAGTCCTTTGTGCTCTTAACAGGGCAGATCACTAGAAGTGGTCAATGTAAGCCTTAAATAGCTAACTTCATACTGCAGTAATGAAGTTTTGTGGGTATCATCCCCACCCCAGTTTTACTTTCTATTTGGAAGGTTTCTAGGTTACCAAATCACTGTGTACATGCGTTATAAATGTTTGATCTCTCATATATGCAGTAGATTAGATGAATGAATGGTGAATAGTATATATGGTTAAAGTGTTGAATTATTTAAAAGTTTTGAGGTTACTGATTCACCCCTCCCCTCTTAGTAACCTATCTTATCTTGAATATTTCCAACAATTGGTATCAGAGCTTTTGTGGTTCTCAGGATAAATTTTGATAGCTTGAGCAAAGATCAAGGACAATGGAGATATTCAGACTTGACAAAGCTATTGAAAATGAAAAGCTAGATCTAGAAATGGCCATGGCTCAACTCAAAGAAGAAAAGGAGCGTCTTTCTCTATCCTTGAAGAGAAGGAAGGAACTAGCAAGAAAAATGAATGACCATTAGTATGTTGAAGAAAAGATTGAAGACCTTTTACCATCAAGCAGTTCAAATGAAGCTAATGAGTTAATCAAGGAACTCCTAGAAAAGAATGGCTCTCTGCAAGAAGAAGTAAGAAAGCTTAAAAGAGAACAAGAAATCCA
This sequence comes from Cupressus sempervirens, assembly GCA_028749045.1. NCBI lineage: Eukaryota > Viridiplantae > Streptophyta > Pinopsida > Cupressales > Cupressaceae > Cupressus > Cupressus sempervirens. The sequence goes on from CM053792.1 coordinate 826,313,448, forward strand.
ATCAATCAGGCTATGTGAAGTTTTGGAAAAGAGAAACAAGGTAAATGAAGACTTAGAGACAAGAAATAATCAATCCATTCAGCTTGAAGATCTTATAGATCAACTATCTAATACAAATGAAGAAATTATGAATCTAAGATCTAAAAATGAAAGCCTAAGGAATGATTTAATCACTGAAAGACAAATCAATGAAAGCTTACAAAGTGACTTAATATCTGAAAGAAAAATCAATGAAAGTTTGGAAAATGACTTAATCACTGAAAAGCAAGTCAATGAAAGGATAATGAAATCTCAAGCAGACATGACTCAATTAAATCAACAAAGTGAGCAGAATCTTCATAGACAAAAAGGTAAAGCTGGTCTTGGTTATAACAAAGAAGGTGAAACCTCCAAACAAGGTGCCCAAAGGAATCAAAGACCTACTTGCAATCACTGTGGTAAGTTAGGTCACACATCAAACAAGTGTTGGAGCAATGAAAAAGATAAATTCAATGGTAAATGCTACAATTGTAGTTAGCATGGTCATAAAGCTAACGAATGCAAAGAGAAACCAAAATTTGAAAGAAATTGTCACAAATGCAAAAAGCATGGTCACAATGCATTCCAATGCAGATCCAAATCATTCAATCCAGCTGAATAACTTTTTAAAGCAATATTTGGATGGGACTACAATGCCTGGTGTAGATGTCATTATTGTGGAGAATATGGACATATTGGTATAAATTATGCAAGACATCACCTAAGGAAGGACACTACTGTAACATGATATACATGCACAGAACTCGGTCATATAGCTAAAAATTGCATGAACATACGAAGAGTTGAAGATGAAAAGAAAGCTAAAGATGATAACATTCAAAAGTAGATGAGGCAATAGTGGATTCCTAAATCTACCAAGAAAGATAGTTCAAATGATGGCAATGTCACTCAAGAAGTGAGTGACTCCACCCTCTCCAGTTAAGATCCATAAACAAAGATATGGAACTACATCTTCTAGTGATATCTCAAGAAACCAAAATGAAAGAAAGTAAATGATCTAATCAGTATTTGAGATACAAAGGGTCACAAGAAATCAGGTCATGCCGAGCAAGGTCAGTCACAGACTCAACCGAGCTAGGTCAGGAGTAACTAAAGTTCTGTTCCATCACCGAGTTGTAAGCACCTATCGAGCAAGTGAATGATAACCTGTCAAGCACTATGTCATCTCAACTACCTTCATACCAAGCATTTATGGCAAAATTTTCATCAAAAGGGAAAAATTTGATTTCATTCTTCACAGTGATTATAGAGCTAAGAAATTTCTAGCAATTCCAAAGCAAATTCCAAGCGATTTCAAGCAATTTTCAAGCGAAGAATTTGTTCAAAATTTTCTTATACCTACCGAGCAGTAATGCCATTCAGGAGTAGCAGTAGCACCAAGGCAAAAAGAGGTTTAGAAATGCTATTTAAAGGTGTGGAGTGGAAGGCACTGAATTTCAAGCTAGTTCTAGCAATTGCAGAATCACTTGACCCCAATGGAGCTCAATCACAAACTCCACCAAAGATACTTCTCATAAATGACATTCATACACATTTCAAATGTTCTATTCAAGAGATTGGAAACCTAAAGATGGACAATACCCTAGGAGAAATGACTATTGATGGCTCTTTGAAACCCAAGCATAAGCATCTAGAGACCAAAGGGTTAACCCATATCTCGCATATGCCAAGAACTTTCCAAATTAAGTGGATCAGGTACATACTCAGTCATGTTCACAAAGGGAAACTATGGTTAGAGCAACTAGTGTTAATCACCAAGAATATGATTCATAAGATTATTGGTCTCCCCATGCTAAGTAAAGAAAAAACTACCAAAACCCTAGGCTGGGAGGAGTTATAGAAGAAAACCCTAGCTAAATGGGATGGTACAGGCTTGAAGGTCAGCACTGTATTTGATGTTGAATTAAGGTTTGGCATTCATGTCATTGCCCACAAAATTTATAACTCCAGTCATTTGAATAGTGTGCCCTATGAGGCTGTTGATTTGGCATTCAAAATTGTGAAGAAAAATCTTGAATTTGACCTGTCAGAATTGTTGTTGAAAAAATTGAACAAGAATATGGACAACATAAGAACTTCAAAGAATAATCCCAAAAATTTGGTTCCTTGTTAATTTTTTTATTTTTCTATATTCAAAAATTCTTTCCATCAAAGGGCTCAGTTGTATGGAGAAAAGATATTCCAATTTTATATCAAATTAATGAGTTTATTATTGACATGGGTGAAAATTTGAGAAGGTTATGGATAATTATTTTGAAGATTTCAAGGAAAGAATGAATAATAGGTTCTAAATTCCACCAAAACTAGTTGAAGATTACAAAGATGATGAATGCTTCATGGTTGACTATGATAGAGTATACATTTAGGCAGTCAGACCTCGAGTTGCATGGGTGAAACCTCTTCCTTATGAAGTGAATATTGATGTAGCTAGGGACATTATTGAAGCACTAGTAAACGAGCTTGTAGATCCTAAGTTTCCTACCTTTGGCACTTATGATGAAGCCAAGACTAGAATTGAGCTTGAAATCAAGCTACCCTAGGCTATAAGCAAAGGCAAGTAAAAGATAGCAAAGTTGAAAATGGCAACGAGCCCTCTTATACTTACTAAAGGAAAAGGTGAGGATGAAGAAGAAGAAGAAGAAGAAGAAGAAGAAGAAGAAGAAGGTGAAGAACTTGAATCTGAAAAAGAAGAGGAACCTCCAAAGAAGAAAGTGAAGGTGATTATCACCAAACCTAAGAAGCAGCCTACTGTAGTATTCTCTAGAAGAACCAGACAAGGCAAGAAGGAAACTATACTTGTCAAGCCTCCACTCACATTTTAGGAAAGGCTAAAACAATTGGAAGAGGGAGATGGCATCAAAAATTTCAAGACATTAAAATTTGAAATAAGGACTGATGTAGAGAAAATGCAGATTGAGGAACTGGTACTCAATAAGATGGGAAAATAGAAATACTCCCCAAACCAACTTGCCCCTCAAATATCCAAAGAGCTATTGGAGAGATTGCAACCAAGATGGGACTCAGCCACCCAAATGACCAAGGACATATATGAGAAATCCCTGAAAAATCTTCTACCAAGTCTTACTGAAGTAGAAATAAAGGTAGCAATAAAGAACAATGAAGGTAAAATGATGATTAGATTTTACAGATGTTTGATTTTAATTAAAGACATTGAACATGTTGTAAGAGATGCAAAAAAAATGTGGAAGAACATCTATCATCTGCAAAAGCCCAATGATGATACAATTGAAATCAAGGATGATGATAGCAGTGAAAATGATGATTTTGATAGCACTCCATCCATCACAGTTACTCCAAGAGAGCTGCATGAACTAATGGAAGAAAAAGAGGAAGAAGACAAGGGGGAAGAAGCACTTGAGGAAGAAAAAGATGAAGAAGATCTGGTAAAAATTGTAGTAGAAGTTATTGTATCCCTTCCTCACTCTCCACCAAAGACTGTTAAATCTACTATGTAGATAGCTTCTGTAAGTGAAATTTTGAGCACAACAATAACTACCATAGCTCAATCTTCACCAACCACCTCCCAGCTCTAGGTATTTGAAACAGATGTGCCAAGCACTTCATCTATCGAGCTATCTATCACTTCTTCAACTATCGAGTTAGCCTCCTTAGCTCCTTCACCATCAGTGAGTGTAACAGTAAGTTCTACAATTTTGTCTCCATCAATTCGAGTAAGTTCTATAGTTTTTTTCTCATCAGCATTATCTATATCCACTTTGACTCCAATCAGTTCAGATACTACTATGGGTACTCTACCAAGTGTGATACCATTTTTGGGAAGTGTTTCAATTTTTTATCTAGTTAGTACTTCTGTTGGTATTCAATCCTTGAATCCTATCCCATTTTTCATTGTGAGCCCTTCTATCTCCACTATTGTGTATGTTCCTAAGGTCAAACTAGTCATCAGAGAAGTCAAACAAAAGAATCCATTAAAACTTTTGATCACTAGAAAGGAAATTGGAGAAGACATTGACTTAGAAACAGAAATAGTGATTCCAAAGATTGACTATGACAATGCTACCATTGAAGAGATGAGGTTAGCTAGTTAACTCATAGAGATGAAAACTACATAGAAATAGTTAAGATCAGAAAGGGATAAGGAATACAAAATAACTGAGAATTCCAAGGATATAATTACAGATGCTATAGGTCTTGAAGTAGATTCTACTCAACACATTTTGATTCAGTTAGAAGAGGCAATACAAAAATTTAATGAACATCCTTCTAGACAAGAGAAACTAATTGAAAAAGTTGAAAGGAAATTTGATAATAAGATGTTAAAGCATATTGCTCAAAAGATAGCAATCAAGCAAGTTGAATTGTCAACATTTTTGGGAAATTTGTGAAAAAAAATTTAATAATGCAACATCACTTTTTGCCAAACTTTGTAATGTTTCTAATTTTACAAAAGAAATAAAGGATAAGCTAAATAAGATTGACATTGATATGCAATCAAGTGCATCCAAGCTAAAGGTGGACTCCTCCTCTGCAACCTCCCATCACACCAAAATTAGATATTTGGTAGATGTATAGGCAAAACTATTGAGAGAGGAAGCAAGGATCTGGTTTACACTCATAGACATCTAGAACATGATCCTTCCTACCATGGACACAATACAAAAACATATTGCTCATTGCAAAACATTGGTCCAATATTAGAACTTCTCAGTGGCTGATCACATGATCCAATTATCAGCAAAAGTTCAAATTACTCTCTCCACCTGTCAAATTTTGCAGCAAACTTGGGATAATACTTTTGCCACCATCCTTAAGGTACATCAAGATTTTCTATCTCACTCTGGTGTAGTCATATAAACTATATATGTAGTCCTTTGGCATTATTGTCAAAAAGGGGAAGAGATACAGCATAATAAGTCAGGAGAGTTATCACTCTAAGTGAAAGAGGGAGTTAGCACTCAATAGAGTTAGCATGTGTACATAAGTATCTTTATATATACATTATAAGTCATGAAGAAGATATATATAAACGTATATGTAGAAGTTCTACAAATATCAATTTTGAAAAACCAAAATTCATTGAGTCAGGTTATGTACATATGTTTTGGCTTATAAGTGTTTTGTCACTAATGCCAAAGGGAGAGATTGTTGGCATTATATTGTATTTTTCATTAGTGACAACACTTACTTGATTCTGAATGATTACTGAGTTCATCACTCAGTCTATAATGTATAACGAGCATTCCTGAAGCTACCAAGTGAGTGTGCAATCAAGCATGTCATACCAAGCATTCATGAAGCTACCGAGTGGGTGTGCAGCCTAGTAGTATCTAACGAGCATACAATGTTCACCAAGCTTCATAGTGTTTACCGAGTGATGGAAGTCCAGTATTTATTGAGTAATGAAAGTGTAGTGTTTACTGAGTGAAAGCAAGGTAAACGAAGGATTCAATTTTTACCGAGTGATACTATATCTAATGAGTCTATAGTGGTTATCAAGTTCCAAGCTACGTTGTGTGATTAGTATGGATCGAGCTTCTACTTGTACCAAGTGCATGACGATGCCAAGTAATGCAATGGATGCTGAGTATCAGAAGGTTACCAAGTCAACTTGAAGAACCCAAGTTTTCTACTATTTGGCTGACTTAGTAATACTTTGTTCACTTGTGTTTTGGCCGACCTTGCAATTGTAATTATTGGAATGGTATACATGTAATGTATTATATCATTTACACTCTATGCATGAGAGTATCAAGATAGACCTATAATCCTTTGAGAAGAATGAAAGAAAATCAATAGCAGAGCAGAGTATTCAGCAAGGTCTACAAGGAGCAGTAAAGATTCATTAGTCACAAGAGGTGATCTATACTTCAAGGGTCTAATTAGCAATCAAGTTGTAAGTAGACCCACCATTTCATCCTAATAGGTGAATCAATTTTGTAAATCCTTTAACAGGGTAGACTTAGCAATCTTTGTATAAATCTCCTAACAGAGTGCATACTTCATTGTATGTTTATAAATCCTCTAACAAGGTGGACCTAGCAGTCCTTTGTGCTCCTAACAGGGTAGATCACTAGAAGTGGTCAATGTAAGCCTTAATAGGCTAACTTCATACTGCAGTAGTGAAGTTTTGTGGGTATTATCCCCACCCCAGTTTTACTTTCTATTTGGAAGGTTTCTAGTTTACCAAATCACTGTGTACATGTGTTATAAATGTCTGATATCTCATATATGCAATAGATTAGATGAATGAATGGTGAATAGTATATATGGTTAAAGTGTTGAATTATTTAAAAGTTTTGAGGTTACTGATTCACCCCTCCCCTCTCAGTAACCTGTCTTATCTTGAATATTTCCAACACATTCTAGTTAATGATTTTTGTGTAAAACTTTCCATCTATCTCCATTCCATAGAATTTCATGCAGCTTCTTGTTTTTTCAAGAAACTAGCCTCAAATGCACCTTTTGTTGCTGATCTCTACTTAATCAACAACCCAAAATAATAATGTATTAATGATACAAAAGTGACTGTAGCCAACTTGGTAAAGGTGGCATTGGCATAATGACATTATTAATAATAGACCTAAGATAGTACACTAATGACTAGTCAATAGTCAATATAGTTGGCAACTAATACCTTAAACCCTTATAATGTCACTGGCCAATACACTTGCAAATTCACTTTCAGATTAAATAATTTTTCATTTTACCACTAAAGATTAGCCAAGACCATTATTATTTGTTTTCCTATAAAACAAGTAATTTGCCTTTGGTATTACAATCTCATTTTTGGCAAGGAAAAAAATAGTTATCATTTATTTATCTATTAGCAACAAAAAAATTAATTTGCCACATTTAAAATGATTTTTGTTAGGGCAAGGAAAAAATCACCAACATATAATATTTTATTTCCCTACAAGGAACAAAAAAAATTTCCCTCAACATTAAAATTTCAATTTCCATAAATGTTGGATTCATTAGCATTTTAGGCATTTTTTTGGCTAAGGTTTCTTTAAGTTATCCCTGCTAGAAAATGTTAACTTTTTTCATTCTATATTTTTTCAAAAAACATATACATTATATGAACCAACTCAAGAATGAACAAAACTCTATTCAATCAAATAAATCTTGGAACCTCACTCCACATCTTGGAAATCCTTTTATAGAATAAGGATTACAACAAGCTTCAAATGGGAGGACACATGTTCAAAAATTAGATGTAACAATACTTTTGATATAAGAAAAAATAGTTACATAAGAGAAAATTGGAGATAGCCAAAATTGAATAGTTATCATTTTGGATGTTCAGGATCAGCTTCTTTGATTGTGATGAAAGAATAACCACAGTAAGTGAACCACCAAGATAAGGTATTGCATTCAGATAGGTGTCCCTCCTCTTCATGTTACTTTGACTTTTCCTAGCTTGTCTAGTCACTATCTCCATATGGTATTTCTTTAATATCTGTTATAACTTCCCAAATAGTAATATCTAAGTCTTCATTTCACTAGGTGGCTCCTCTAGATGTATTCAAACCATTTAGACACTTATTCCATTTGGCATCTATCAGAGCTTTAACCTCTTTAACTATTTTGTTGATTTCTACTTCAAGCTTGTACAAAGTATCAGCAAAATCAAAAATTATTACAGTAACAATTTCTCTACTACTATATGCAATGAATCTCTCATGTTTCAAGATATTGTCCAAAGAATCAAACCATCATTTCCACTCTCTTAACTTATTTTCATCATTAACAATTTTTTGGATGAAGCCAAGCATCCCATTAGCAATTGTCTTCATTTTATTATTTATTAACTACATCTTTCCAGAAAAGAAACCATTTAGCTCTTTGACTCTATTTATCATCTTCCTTGTGGAAATGATAATCTCCTTAGGAAATTATTTTTTCTATGCCAAAATTGGGACAAGCCTATCAAAAAATGGAATGTATGGGCCCCACTTGGTGAATAATGGAGAAAAAATAGATAATGCTTTTGAGCATTGATACTATCCTCCTTGCAAAGCATTGTAATTGCTGTAGGGATTTTATGAAGCTTGTTTAAGGAAATTTATTTTGTGTGACAACATACTCTCCATTGTCCTTACTTATACTTATTTTCTTGCCTCTAGCTCTTCCATTTCCATTCATTGGTCCATACCTACATTTGATGCATCAACATCTATTTGGGTCTCTTGATCTTTTACCTTAGTAATTGACCTTGTCATATTTTTTAAAGTTCTTACCGCATTCTCTAGGGCTTCCATTTTCTATTCAAGCACATATGTCTTCATTTTTTCTTCATACTTCTTTATTGTTTCAATGTATATGTATAGGTCTGAAATAGTTTTCCTTCAAGCATATTTATCTGTCATGGGGAAGAGATATATAAATATCCTAAGAAACTATATGGCCTAATAGCTTCCCCTTTGCAACTCCAAATGTACATTTCCTTGGGTTCAAGGAACCTCCATTTTCCAAATTTTTTAAATTTTTTTCTAAATGTCTATAGTGATCTTCTTCTTTTTTGGAGTAGGCTATCAGATCATCTTAGTAAGAAACCATGAATTTGTCTATATATTTTGCAAAGGAAACATCCATTTCTCTTTCAAAAATGGTCGTTGCTTTCATTAGGCCAAAGGGAATTCGAATATACACATATGTTCCCCATGGTGTAGTAAAAGTGGTTTTGAACTGTTCCTTTTAATTAACTAGCACTTTGTTGTAACCAAAGAATCCATGCATTATAGACATCAGCTCATAGGAAGTGACCTATTGTAGCATAACTTCCATGTTGGGTAGACCACAATTTTATTTCAAGGAGGCAATATTGAGATTTCTAAAGTTTACACATAACCTAATATCACCATTCTTCTTCCTAACTAGCACTAAATTAGACACCCATGAGGAATGTCGTATAGGCTTAATAATTCCTCCACCCCTAAGCTTCATTAACTCCTCCTAAATTTTTGGAGCTAGTGTGGGATTAACATTCTCTTTTAATGGGATAACATGATGGAACAAATCCTCCCTATAGGCCTTTAGATCATCATATGACCTTGTAAATACATGTCTAAACTTCCTTAATAAATCAATTATGGACTTTCTTATAGCAAGGGATATATTCTTACCTATATACACCTTTTTGGGAGACTCATTTATTCCATGATTAATTTCTTCAAGCTCCTCTAGTTTTTGGTCTTTGACCTCTAGGTGAACCCTATCTTGATTGCCAAAAACACTTTCCAACACTACTAGCCCTTTGCATATTTTTTTTTTTCAGCTACAATATCTCTTGGCCAAAAATGGTGTCTTTCCCATCTATATTCTCAACCAATATTAGAAATATAGCTCTTGAACATGGTATATGACTTCATTCAAAAGAAAATTCAAAATATCTGTCATCTTCTAATACTTGCCAATTTTCTATTTTATGAGGAATTAAAGGCCTGCTCTACACTTCAATCTTTAAAACCCCAAAAAAAGATATATGATCAGGTTTCATGGCTACATTAGCTAGTAGATCATCCATTTTATTATTACTCCTATCAATCCAAGTTATTCCAAAAGCATCAAATGTTGCAATATGATCTCATAAAACATTTTTGTATTGTCTCAATCTCTTATTCTTAGATGCATGTGTCTCCTTAATCTGACATACCACTAACTCAAAGTCGCCAATAACATGCAACTTTTTAATACCATGACTTGTAGATACTTTTAACCTAAGTAAACGTACTTCATATTCTACTATATTATTTGTGGAAGTGAAATTTAGGGAAAAGGAGTATCTAAATATGGTCTTCTCTAGTGATATAAAAACTACTCTAGCCCTTGATCCTATTTTAGAACTAGCCAAAATAAAATATATTGATGCTTCTTATGAAATCAATGGGACTGTCTTTTTGGTTTCTAGGATAGTAATTTCAGCCCTAAAAGCATTTAATTTTGTATCTAAGAAACACGTAGAGTTAGTATCAATGTTATATTCAATCATGTGAATAACTCTTGGTTCTCTATTGACCTTGATAGCTCTATCATCTATATGAAATGTATCAAAAGATAGATCACATATCAAGCTCCCTCTCATTGCCTCACTCCCCTTTCTTGAGAGTAAAATTCCATATTGAGGAGGGATTTCAACTACTAGGACACTCATAGTTAAGTCAACATCCAGATAAGAAGCTAACCTATATGGTAATGCATTGATGGTGCCTATAACAAGGACTTCCCTTGCGTCCATGACCCGACATCTACCCTATTGAGTATTTACTTTTAGGCCAAGGGATTCCATGATCTTAAAGGCATGATATTATTAGAGGTCCTAAATCAATCATGTAATTCTTCAAGATTTTTCCATTTATAATCAAGCTAAGTAAGAAAGGGTCAATATTTTCTACAAATGAACTCTACAAATACATTTGAGGTATTTGGGATATGATTCCTTTATCTTCCTTTTCTTTTACTATAACTTGTATCTCCTACCCTAATGATGACTCTCTCTTGATAACAATACTATTCCCAATTGCCCCTAACCAACAAAGGGCTTTAGTTTTATGTTCCTCTATATAAGAATCTTAGACAAAGTAATTTAAAAAATAATTTTTGATAACATAGAGATCATATCAATAGTGTCATAAGCAAAGGGTTTGTGTAAAATACCTTTAGTCCTTGTAATTGAATAACAAGATCCTTAATTTATCTGATAGTATCAAGAATTAACTTTCTCTCATCTATATTTGTCTTGACTAAATCCATACTCTAAGTTTGCAGCTTCTTCTTGGGTTCCTACTTCTTACCTTTAGTCTCCTTAATTTTGACAACCATTTGATTGTCTATTTTTTTGCCAGCATTCATCTTCTGGGTTATATCCTTAAAGAAGATTTTGGTGCCTTCCCAACAATATCATTTGTAGAAGTTGAGAAAACCAACTTCATAGATCCTCAAGAACACTTGCATGCAAATATCTTGTAATGAAGAGAAACCAAAAAATGGAAAAAACAAAGCTTAGAAGTTCTCAAGAATGTGAGAGTGAAAATGTATTCTAATTTATGAAAACAAAATACAAAAGTTCAACCTTTTAAGGTAAACAAAACCCTAAAGGAAAGAAAAATAGGTTTGCAGATTATAATTAATATAAAATATTAATTATATGCACCTAAGAGAGCTAAAGCAACAAGAGTAATAAATAACTTACTCTAACACCCCCCCCCCGTAAGCAAAGCTTAGGAGGAAGCTAACCTAGCAAAGCTATGAAAGCAGGAAAAATGGGTCCCGACAATAAGGCCTGATTAGGTACCTAATACAAGGAAATCACTATGAATCAGAGTCAAAGGAGAAAACCCGGTGGGAAAAACCCCTCTCCAAAAAGAGATGAAAAATAAATAGAAAGAAAATGGCTCAAGAGACTCTCTCAAAACCATAAACAACCCCCCCATGAGAGAGATGAGACATCAAAGCCCCCCAGAATGATGAAGCCCCTATAGAAATGAATGAACTAATGGAACTCCAATGCAAAAGAAAGAAGGGCACAGAAAAAGGAAACCATTGAATGACAGGAAGGCCTAATTCATGCTCAAAGGAGTACCTAAAAAGGAATCCCCAATGTAGGTGTGCTGACACTGTCATGAAAGAGGAGATGAACGTCCCCTATAGAATCTACAACAAGTGCTCCTAAAGGCTCTAAGAGTGGAGCTAGAGGGTCCAAAAAAGTTGAAGAAGAAAAGACTTCAATGGAATGAGGTATGGTGATCTTAGGAACAATAAAAAGGTTCACGTGTCCTGACTACACCACATGATGCTCTCACAAAAGAGAAGTATGCTCCAATGATGGAGATGGTGGACCAAAGTGCGAGAAGGTGTAGAGATGGGTGGTATTATCAACTATCCCTATAGTAATAAGGTCTCTTGTTGCACTATCCCAAATGTAGACTGAATCTATAGTGAACTCAACTATCTTCCCTGATCCATTGTGTGTAATCTGATACGTCGAGAGACAGTTTGCAAAGAGAGATGGAACATACAATACATCATTGAATGTGTCATCTTGAATGCAAAATAAACCTTTCCCATAGACTATTAGAGTAGTGTTATTCCCCATGAGAATATGAGGAATCAGAGAAGCCTCAATAGAGGAGATGACCCCTTGAGAAGATGCCATATGGTGAGAGGAACCTGAATCCAGTATCTAAGGGACCTAGGAAGCAGATGCAATGGAAGCCCATAATGCATGACCCTATCCAAAATTTGGTGAAGATGTTGAATAAATTTGATAGCTATGAGAAATAGATTGTAGATTTGCACAGATCCTCAAGAACACCTGCATTCAAATATCCTAAAAAGAAGAGAAAATAGAAAATGGAAAAAACAGAGCTTAGAAGTTCTCAAGAATGTGAGAGCAAAAATGTATTCTAAGTTATGAAAACAAAATACAAAAGTTCAACCTTTGAAGGTGAACAAAACCCTAAAGGAAAGAAAACTAGCTTTGTACATTATAATTAATATAAAATATTAATTATATGCACCTAAGAGAGCTAAAGCAGCTAGAGTAATAAATAACTTACTCTAACATTATTCACTATTATATTCCTTAGGTTATAAGTACTATGAACTTGAGCCACTATGAACTTGAGCCACCATCTCAGTCTTTATTCTATCAATTTATTCCTTGAAAGATTTTCTCAGATTCACATTCTTGAGATCTAAATTCATGTTGCATTTCTTTTCATCAACTTGATCTTCATCATCTAAATTTTTTTTCTGATGGTATGGTTGGTACATTTTTCTCTAATCACTCACATCAATTTCACATTTGTCTTCATCAGATTCTTCACAATTATCACACAAGTTAATCATGTTATAGTCCACATCATCATGAATATTTTCTTCCTCCCCTTCTTCAAGCTATGTCTATTGAGTTATAAATAAAGATTAGGCAACTACACGATAGTCAGGAGAATGAGGAGATTGACACAATATACACCAAGGCATTTCTTTCATCATATTCATATAATTTATTTGCAATAGATCTAGGTTATTCTTGTACTTTTTTCCTTGTACAACGTTAGTAATGAGCTTGTCATCCCTCCATTGTGTGTTGTATGGGTAGTTCTACAACCTAGTTTTCCTATTATAGTTATTATTGAACTATGGCTTTTCACCAATAATAGGCATGTTTACATGATTTACTGGAGGATTCAAATTCTTAAGAAGATTTATGACCTAGTCCATTTTGTCATCCTTAGGCTTCTTGGTTGTAATAGTCTTATCACCTTCTTTCCTATTTCCCACAAGATTGGACAAGTTAGAATCGTCTCTTCTTCTAAGTTTTGCAGAGGCTCTCCTATTATTTTCAATGTTAATGGCTATCTTGAAAGAATTTCTTAGTGTCCTATGATCTATTTCCCTTAGAATATAAGCCATCTTACTATAAAAAGTATTGAAATAGGTAGTGAGCAATCCTCCTCATTCTTTTGAAGCAAAACTACTACAATGATGTGGGAAGGTGCAAAAGAAAAATGTACATTTGTTTTAAGTAATTAGGTGTCCCGTGCACTATGGCATTCTTTATTACCCCTTGATTTCTTGGAAATCAATTGATGGTTCACCTTCCCATTTGATCACTATCCCTTTCTTAAGCATTTTAAATAAGGGCCTACTAGTCTCAATAAATTTGGTTACAAATCTTATTATGACATTCACTTGGCTAAAGAAAGATTGTATACCTTTGACATGTTTTGGCTTGGGAACTTTATCTATGGCTACAACCCTTTCTTGGTCAATCTTGACTCCATCCTTAGACACTAGGGGCCCATTTGGCTATGGGAATAGCAATACATATTCTATAATATGTATTCTAGAATAGAAAATGGGGCTATGTATTCCTATTCTCTGTTTGGTTCAGCCAATATTTGATGGGAATTTGCAGACCTCAAAATTTATGTTTTCTAAAATAAAATAAAATGGAATAGGAATACGTATTCCAATAACACCTATTTTGGTGGAATTGAAAAACCCCATTTTTGGACCAAAAATGAAATATGTATTCCATTTTTACTTCGTATTCCAATTCTATTTTGGTGCATCCAAATGAGGAATTCAAAATTCTTGGGATTTACATATGCCTATTTGGCTTGTATTCCACTCGCCAAACGGGCCCTAGATGGTCTAGTAGCTTCCCCTCTATAACTCCTAATGTACATTTCCTTGGATTCAAGGAAACTCCATATTCCAAAGCTTTTTAAATAATTATTCTATATATTTGTCATGATCTTCTTGTTTGGAGTAGGTTTTTAGATCATTTTGCAAAGACAACATCCATTTCTCTTTAAAAAGTGGCGTCTACATTAATTAGGTCGAAGGGCATTCTAATATACACATATGTTCCTTGTGATGTGGTAAAAGTGGTTTTGAACTATTCCTTTTCATCAACCAATACTTGGTTGTAATCAAAGAATCCAGCCCTCATAGACATCAACTTAGAGGTGGTGACCTACTATACCATAGATTCCATATTGGATAGACCATTATTGTCTTTCAAGGAGGAAATATTGAGATTTTTAAAGTCTACACACAACCTAATATCGCCATTCTTCTTCTTAACTGGCACCAAATTAGATACCCATGAGAAATGTCTTATAAGCTTAATAATTCCCCCTTCCCTAAGCTTCATTGACTCCTCCTGAATTTTTGAAGCTAGTGTGGGATTGATAGATCTTTTCTTTTGCCTAAATGGTTTAACATTCTCTTTTACTAGGATAACATGCTATAAAAATCCTCCCTATAGGCATTTAGTTCATAATATGACCATATAAATACATTTCTAAACTTCCTTAATAAATCAATTAAGGACTTTCTTATAGCAGGGCATAGACTCTTACCTATATACACCTTTTTAGGAGACTCATTTGTTCCAAGATTAATTTCTTCAAGATCCTATAATTTTTTTCTTTGACCTCTAGGTGAAACCTATCTTGATTTTCAAATATACTTTCCATTACTACTAGCCCTTTCGGTACCTTTTTTTTTTCAGCTATAATATCTCTTGGCCAAAAATGTTGTCCTTCTAATCTTTGTTCTCAACCAATGTACTGTAGTCTAGTTCTTGACCATAGTATTTGTCTTCATTCAAAATAAAATTAATAATATCTCTATCATCTTCAAATACTTTCCAAATTTCTAATTATCAAGAATTAAAGGCCTCCTATGCACTTTAGTATTTGACACCCTGACAAAAGATATATCATCGAGTTTTATGGCTACATTAGCTAGCAGTTCAGCCATTTTATTATTACTCCTATCCATCTTAGTGATTCCAAAAGCATCAAATGCTTCAATCTAATCCCATACAATATTTTTGTATTGTTTAAATCTCTTATTCTTGGATGCATATGTCTTCTTACTCTGAGACACCACTAAATTAGAGTCACCAATAACATGAAACTTTTTGATACCATTGCAACTACTTTTAACCCAAGTAAAAGTTCTTCATATTCTACTATATTATTTGTGCAAGTGAAACTCATGGAAAAGGAGTATCTGAATGCATTCTTCTCTAGTGATATAAAAACTAATCCAGCCCTTGACCCTTCTTTGGAACTAGCCCCATCAAAATACATTGTCCAAATATTTTATGAATCTATACATCTTGTTGCTTTTGGAAATATAACAAGAGTAACTGAGAGGGGAGAGGTGAATTAGTTACAACTAAAATAAATCCTAGATCTCTTAGATGTCAATACAAATCAAAACATAAACTTTGATTAAACTATATTCCATTGTTACTCTGCAAACACATAAGCACTCGGTTAATAGTAGAAAATATTGCAACTTGGCAAGTACTAAGAATCAGTTGTAACTTGGCAATAACTAAATATATTGATCTTAATGTTATTAACTATGATTAACCTTAAATTTAACTGTGTTTCATATACATAAAATAAATAGCATGGATGCAAGTGACACCGAGATTTAACGTGGAAATTCAATTTAGAAAACACCACCAATTGCAACTAGTTACTAATTTTCACTCTTCTAAAGTGGGCCCTGTTAGGAGCCAACCCTGTTAAAGGTTACAAAACACACTATTAGTTGTGACCTTGTTAGAAGATTTAATAATCATGTTAGGAGTGGCCTTGTTAGAGGTCTTCAAGACACTTCAAATAGAAATGCCACCTTGTTAGAGGATTTACAACTAGTTGTTAAGCCAATTTTGTTAAGAGATTTAGATCACTGCTACAATGATTAGAAAGTAACAATGAGATGACCTAATTTATAATACAACTAAATTGCTAATTACAAATCTCAATTCTAGCTTTAATATTTGATCGTTCCTAATCTAATGTATCTTTGTATCTCAATAAGGATGTTCTACTAATCCTTCTAATTCACTTCCTCTAAGCATCTTCAAATCTTCTATTGTCTTCCTTACATTCAATCCTCAATTTGACCTTATATTTATATCTTACACATTTTCAAGTTAGATTGAATACAACTTAGAATACTTAACATTCATCTCCTTAGTCAGTTAGAACCAAAAAACTAATCAATTGAACTTAATATGTTGAAACAAGAAAATCCCTCATTAGCCAACCCTGCTCAATAGACACTAATCAAAATAGATTTTCTTGTGTTAACCAAGTGAACTTGGTTAATACTACATATTCACAAAGTTCCTTTGGTAACTTAGTTATTTTGGTTAACTCTGGTTCCATCCAACATTTCCTTCATTAACCAAGTGGGCTCGGTAAACACTCAACTTATGCAATCTTCCCTTTGTTTCCCAAGTGAACTTAGTAGACACTGTCTTCTAAACTTGGAAAACTCTGGAATGCTCAATAGACATGGGAAATTTTCTTCATTTCCCAAGTGATCTTGACATAAACTGACTAGCAATGATATGACATTTTGTGTAACATCAAAGGCAATACATAATTAACCAATTGTTTTCAATAATCTGCCTCTTTGGCATTGATGACAACACATGTCATAATACAATCAAATTTTAGAGCAAGAATAAAGTAAGTAACATATCCTTAGTTTTATTTTTATTCTCATCCATAAGAACTCCCTCTGTCAGTGTGAACTCCTTCTACCTTCAATTTCTCCCTCTATCAAAAAAACTCTATCTTCAACATCTTCTTCTAATTGAAAATTGTCCCTTTATGATATCATACCAAGTTCATCTTCTTTCTTTAAACAAAATTCATGTGAAATGTGTACTCTCCCTCTTTATAAACTTTTCTATTATATGATAGCAAACTCTCCCTCTTTGACATCTAATGCCAAAGAGAATATTCAAGGAATATCAACGTACCTTATGTACTAAGTCATATGCAATGTGCCCTTTTTAATACTACATCAACTGAATGATCTTTAACATACTTTTTTTGGTGAATCACTAAACTTCATTTAGTGAGCTTCATATAGGGAAATGACCCCTAACTTACCTTTGAGATACAAAAATGCATCCTTAGGGAATGGCTTAGTGAATATGTCTACAATTTGTTCTTTAGTATTCACATATTCCAATCTTACCTCTTTATTTTGTACCAATTCTCTCAAAAAGTGATATTTTATAGCAATGTGCTTGGTTTTGGTATGCATCACTAGATTCTTTGATATGTTGATTGTACTAGTGTTATCATAGAAGATAACCACTGGATCATTGATTTCTATCTTCATACCTACCAATAGTTGCTTGAACCAAACAACATTGTAGCAATTAATTATTGTTGCCATATATTTTGCATCTGCTATGGATTGAGAAATACAATTCTTCTTCTTTCTTGTCCAAGACACTAGTCTTTTACCAAGAAATAACACTCCACCACTAGTGCTCTTTCTATCATCAACACTTCCCACCCAATTAGCATCTATGAAATCTTTCAAATCCAAATTACTTCCTTTCTTGTACCATAATCCATAGTATTTACTACCCTTTAGATACCTTGTGATTCTCTTGATTGCCATCGTGTGATTTTCTTTGGGATTTGTTGAGAATCTTGCCATAATACAAACTACTAATGCAATATTAGGCCTTGTGTGTACAATATATTGTAATTTTCCAATCATTTACATGTATGTGGTTTGATCTACCTCTATTGAATCATCATTTTTTGAAATCTTATGTCTAGTAGACATAGGTTTTCCAACTAGTCTTGAATCTTCCATTCAAAACTTCTTTAGTATCTCCTTGATATATTTGGATTGAGTAATATAGATTCCATCTTTCCTCTATTAGATATATAATCCAACAAAGAATTGTATCTCTCCAAACATAGACATCTCAAATTCTTTACTCATCTCTTCTAAAAATTCCTTGCATAAATCATCATTTTCTGTAAATAAAGTGTCATCCACAAAGATTTATTCCAATACAATCTTTTGGTTTGGTCTTTCTTTCATATATAGGCTATTTTTATCATTTGTTCTTTGAAAACTAATCTTTATCAAGTAGTTATGAATTCTTTCATACCAAGATCTGGGAGCTTTCTTGAGACCATACAATTCTTTGTATAATTTATAGATCATATCCCTTTTGCTACGATCCGCAAAACCCTCAAGTTGTTCTATGTAAACTTCCTCTTCGAGAATTCCATTCAAGAATGTATGTTTTACATCCATTTGATAAACTTTAAATCCTTTATGTGCAACATAAGAAAGTAAAGTTCTAACACCTTCCAATCTAGCAATAGGAGAAAAAGTTTAACCATAATCAATACCTTCTTCTTGAGAATAACTTTTTCATACTAGCCTTGCTTTATTTCTGGAAACTTCTCCATTTACATTCAACTTATTTCTAAAAACCCACTTTGTGCAAATTACATTTTTATCCTTGGGTCTAAGAACAAGAGTCCAAGTCTTATTCCTCTCTATCTATTCTATTTCTTCATTCATAGCTTTGATCCAAATTTCATTATCCAAAACATCTTTTACTAATCTAGGTTCAAATTCAGCAAGAAAACATGTACCTTTGATTTGTTGATTGTCATTGTTCCATCTAACTTGTCTCCAATGATATGATTCGGTGCATGGTGCTTTTTGACATATCTTGCTAGCACATGTATTGTAGATTTAGAATTTGTTCCACTAATCTCACCATGATCTTCTGTATCAAGCTCATATCCCACTATCTATGACTCAGGTCCATCAGACTCTATTTTCTCTAGCAATAACTTAGTAGATCTTAACTGTGACTTGGGTTGCACTAGTTGAAAATTGGTAGCTTTTGGATATTTTTAGGACTCGAGAGGTGAATTCTTCTAACTTCCAATTTAATTTGGCAATGTATCAGGTTCATAGTAGATAAACCTTTTGTAATCTTTAGGTTCTTTGTTGCTCTCTTCTTCACTCTTTTTTTTACACTCGTCAATTTTTACATGTGCACTTTCTATTAGCTTATGATTTCATAAATTTAAACATTTATATGCTTTTCTTCTATAGGAGTATCCTATGAATATGTCTTCATCACCATTGACATCAAATTTACCTTTCCTAGATTCCTTCAAGATATAATATTTTTTACCAAATACTTTCAAGTAACTTACATTAGGATTTTAGCCATACCATAGTTCATAGGGTGTTTGACTTGAGTCTTTCTTCAATTATACTCAATTCAAGGTACAAACTTCTATACTGATTGCTTCTTTCTAGTATTTGATTGCAATATTATTTTCTATCATTAAGGTTCTTGCACAATCCATGATAGATTTGTTCCATCTTTTAGCTATACCATTATGTTGTGGTGGACTAGGGGCTAATACTTGTCTCTTAATTCCTCTTTCAATGTAGAATTCATTGAACTCATTGGAAATGAATTCACCACCTCTATCTAATCTCAAACACTTCAACTTCTTTCTAATTTCTCTCCCTACTCTTGCTAGATACCACTTAAAATTTTGAAATGCTTTAGATTTTTCTTTTAGATACATTATGGTCATCATTTTAGAATAACCACCAACAAAAAGAATAAAACACTTATCTCCACTATAACTCTCCATTCTAATAGGTCCATATAATTTTTTATGAACTATCTCCAAGACTTCTTCAGAATGATGGTCCTTACTTTTGAAACTAGCCTTTCCCATCTTACCAATTTAACCATTTTCGCATAGGTGCATATCAAGTTTCCTTAGACTAGGAATACCTCTAACTCTTTTCTTCTTGCTTATATTGATTAGATTATAAAAGTTCATATGGCATAACCTTTTATGCCACAACCAACTTTCTTCTACTTGAGCAATAAAACATGAACTTTCACTATGATCTAGGTAGAATAGGTTACCTTTTGTTTGTTTGCCAGAACCAACTAGATTTCTTTTTCCATCTAGTAGCTTGGCCTTCCCATTCATGAATTCTACCTTGAATCTAATGTTATTCAAGTTTTCCACACTTAGTAGATTATGTTTTAATCCTTCAACCCAATAAGCATTATCACATCTAAGTTCATTGGTTAGTGAGATACAACCTTTTTCCTTTTATGTAGCATGGTTCATTGTTTTCAAATCTCACACTTCCACCATCATAATGTTCCATATGTTCAAAAAAAAAAAATTCACCAATTATATGATGTGAGCAACCACTATCAATAATCCATGTATCATTTTTGCTAGCATGAGAGATAAGTGTCATTTTATCGCCTTCATCATCAAATTCATCTTTTACAATAATATAAATCATTTCATCATCTTCACTACTATCTGAATCTTTATCTTAACATCCTTCTTTGTACTGGTTGTATTTCTTTTCATCTTTGTCTTCTCTATTTAGGCACCTTGTAGTAATGTGTCCAACTTCTTCACAAGAGAAACAAATTAAAAGAATTTTTCCTTTATAATTCTCTTTAACTCTAGGACACTTTCTTGCAAGAAATGCTTCAATGGCTTCAAGATCACTATCAAAATTAATACTTTGGCTTCAAATTTAGACTCAAGATTTCTAGAACTAGAAGTATAATTATCATAGTTATCTAGTTCAAATGCAGTCAATCTTCCAACTAGAGAATCCAAAGTTATCTTGTTTTTTGGATCACATCTCATCTCTTAAATAGTAGACACTCTAATTTCATAGATAGGAAGGGTTTTGACTACCTTTCTTACCACTATTACATCTTTAATTTTTCCTGTAGAGGCTTTGATTCTTTCAACATATTTTGCAATGTTTTCATCTTCTCTCATTTTCATTTGATTAAATAGGCCTTTCAAGCTTTTATCTTTGTCTCTTTTTACATAATCATCACCTCCATAAATATCCTTTAGTTTGGTCCACATGTCATGAGTAGTAGCACATCCTTTGACCTGATCAAACTTAGCATAGTTAATTGCTAATGCAATGTCAATCATCATGATGTTATAACTTTTCTTTCCAACAATATTCCATAGTCGATGTTCTAGTAGGAGCCTTGTAAACATTTTTCAAGTATTTCAAACCTAAATCACTAATGGTTGCCAAGTGAAACTCCATAAATTCTTTCTATTCCTCAAAGTTATCTTTGTTCAACTTGGGAATCTCTCTTCTATAAGACATCCTAATCTTTAGCTTAGGTCCTTGAAGCCTTCTCTACAAGCACCAAAAGCTCTTATACAAATTGTTGGAAACATAAGAGGAGTAACTCAAAGGGGAGGGGTGAATTAGATAGGAATAAAATAAATCCTAGACCCCTTAGATGTCAATACAAATCAAAACATAAACTTTGATTAAAATGTATCCTACTGTTACTTGGAAAACACACAGGCACTCGGTTAACACTAGCAAATACTACAACTCGGTAACTATTAAGAATCAACTATAACTTTGCAATAATTAAATATACTAATATTAATGTGATAAACTATGATTAACCTTAAATTTAAATTAGTTTCATATACATAAGAGAAATATCATGAACAAAAGTGACACCAAGATTTAACGTGGAAACCTAATTTGAGAAAAACTACCAATTGCAACTAGTTACTAATTTTCACTCTTCTAAAGTGAGCCATGTTAGGAGCCAACTCTATTAAAGGTTAAAAAACACATTTTTAGGTATGACTCTATTAGGAGTGACCTTGTTAGAGGTCTTCAAGACACTTCAAATAGAAATGCCATCTTGTTGGAGGATTTACAACTAGTTGCTAAGCCAACTCTATTAAGAGATTTAGATCACTACTACAATGGTTAGAAAGTAACAATAATATGACCTAATTTTTGATGCAACTAAATTGCTAATTACAGATCTCAATTCTATCTTTAATACTTTATCCTTCTTGATTGAATGTATCTTTACAGCTCAACAAGGATATTTTTCTCATCCTTCTAATTTGCTTCCTCTAAGCATATTCCAATCTTCTATTGTCTTCCTAACATTCAATCCTCAACTTGACCTTATATTTATATCTTACACATTGTTAAGTTAGCTAGAATACAACTTACAATACTTAATATTCATCTCCTTAGTTGGCTAGGACCAACAAACAAATCAATTGAAATCAATATCCCAAAACATAAAAATCTTGTGTTAGCTGACCCTACTCAGTGGACACTAACCAAAATAGATTTCTTGTGTTAACCAAGTGAACTCAATTAATATTGCATTTTTACAAAGTTTTTTTTGGTTATCGAGTGAGATTGGTTAACACTAGTTCCATCCAACATTTTCTTCATTAACTGAGTGGGCTTAATTAATACTCAACTTCTATGATCTTCCCTTTGTTGCCCAAGTGAAGTTGCTAAACATTGTCTTCTGAACTTGGAAAACTCTAGAATGCTTGGCAAAAATAAGAAACTCTCTTTATCTCTCGAGTGAGCTTGGCATACATTGAATAACAATGATATGACATTTTGTGTAACATTAAAGACAATACACAATTAACCAATTGTTTTCAGTAGTTTCTTCTTATGAAATCAATGGGACTGCCTTTTCATTTTCTAAGATAATAATTTCATCCCTAAAAGCATTTACTTGTGTATCTAAGAAACATGTAGTATCAATATCAATGTTGTCTTTAATCATGTGAATAACCCTTGGTTCTCTATTGACCTTGATAGCTTTGTCATCTATGTGAAATGTAGTAGAAGACAAATCACATATCAAACTCCCTCCCATTGTTGCACTCCACTTTCTTGAGAGTAACATGCAATACTAAGGAGGGATTTCAACTACTAGGGCTCTCATAGCTAAGTCAACATGAGGATAAGAATCTAACCTATATGGTAGTACATTGATGGTTCCTATAACATTAATTTCCCTTGTGTCCATGGCTTGACATCTACCCTATTTAGTATCTACTTTTAGGCCAAGGGATTCCATGATATTAAAAGGCATAACAATATTAGAGGCTCTTGAATCAATCATGAAATTCTTCAAGGTTTTTCCATTTATAATCAAGCTAAGAAATAAAAGGTCAATTTATTTGGTATGTGCTACACATAAACTATCCAAATACATTTAAGGAATTTGGGATATGACTCCTTTATCTTCTTTTTCTTTTACTAGAAATTGTATCTCCTACCCTAATGGTGACTCTCCTTTGATATAAATAATATTCCCAATTATCCCTAACCAAGAAAGGGCATTAGTTTTATGTTCCTCTATCCTAAACATCTTAGACAAAGGAAATCTGGCAGTAATTTGTGATAACATAGAGATCATATCAATAGTGTCATAAGAAAAGGGTTTGCATTAACTACATTTAGTTCCTTGTAATTTGACAACATTATCCTCAATTTTTTGGGTAGCATCAAGACTTAACTTCCTTTCATCTATATTTTTCTTGACTATATCTGTACTGTGAGTTTACAACTTCTTCTTTAGTTCCCACTTCTTATCTTTACCATCCTTGATTTTGACAACCATTTGATCCTCTATTTTCTTGCCATCATTCATCTTGTGGTTATATCCTTAATGAATATTCTTGATGCCTTACCAATAGTATTATTCACTATTCTATTCCTTAGGTTATAATTATTATGAACTTGAGTCATCATCTCAGTAGTTGTTCTATCAATTCTTCCTTGGAAGGTTTTCTCAAATTCATATGATCGACATCTAAATTCAGGTTGCATGTCTTGTTATCAACTTGATCTTCGTCATCTAAAAAAATTTCTGATATGTATAGTTGGTACATTTTTCTCTAATCACTCACATCAATTATAATTCACATTTTTAAATCATGTTATAGTTCACATCATCATGACTCTTTCTTCCTACCCTTCTTTAGGTTGTATCTGTTGAAGTAAACAGAAAGATTTGGCAACTATATAATAGTCAGGAGAATGAGAAGATTGATACAATATGCACCAAGGCATTTCTTCCATCATATTCACATAATTTTTGTGCAATGGATCTAGTGTATTCTTGTCATTTTTTCCTTGTACAAGGTTAGTAATGGGCTTGTCATCCTTCCATTGTGTGTTGTAGGTGTAGTTCTAGAACCTAGTTTCATTATTATAGTTATTATTGAACTATGGTGTTTCATAAATATTAGGCTTGTTTGCATAGCTTACTAGAGGATTATAATTCTTAAGAACATTCAAGACCTGATCCATTTTTTCATCCTCAGGCTTTTTGGTTGTAATGGGCTTATCACCTTCTTTCCTATTTTCCCTAGGATTGAACAACTTAGGATCATCTCATTTTCTAAGTTTTCCAGAGGCTTTCCTATTATTTATAATGTTAATGGCTATCTTGAAAGAATCTCTTAGTGTACTATGATCTATTTCCCTTAGAATATAAGCCATCTTACTATCAAAAGCATTGAAATAGGTATTGAGACATATATTAACACCTAGTTGCATGACTTTGGAATAACTTGTGCATTCCCTTTTGGAACCTCACATTAAAATCAAATGTAGATTAATTATGATTTTTCTTAATGTTATTAAAATCAATTAACATGAAGCTTTTATTAGTCTTATCTCCATATTGATCCTTGAAAAGCTTTTCCAGATCATCCCATGAGCCAATGCTATCATCAAGTAGTCTCCTGAACCACTCTCTAGCATCTTTTGTAAGTGAATGTACAAATAACTTCATGACAACATCTTCATATTCTACTTCATAATCATTCAATGTGTTAGTAATTTTTTTGAGATGTTCTTCACTAGTAATGGCTTTATTTCTAAGAACTTTGTGACCTTATCTCTCAAGTCATTGGAGATAGGTTGAGGAAAACCAGGGATACCTATAAAGGACATATGTTTGTATATCTCTATATAATAGGCCTTTTCTAAAATCCTAAGACATTTCATGTACTAGGTCTAGCCCCTTGGGTTTGTATGGGACCTTTTCCTGATTGGGTTGTAGCTAACTGGGTAGTAGTAGTGGAAGAAGAAGATGACATTTATTAGGAAAAACCTTGGCTATTGATCATAAGTCAACAAGTTGGGATAGAAGGTATAGATTGCAAAGTCTTATTTTTCCAAGTTATTAAGCCAGTAGTGGATTTAAGGAAATGAATTTTTGTCCTTGTCTCTACTACCTTAGCCTCATTTTCAACTTTCTCATGTTCTTTTGCAAGGTCTTCTCTCTCCTTTTTTTTATCTCTCCAACTCTAGATCAATTTTAGAAATAACAATAATTTTTTGGAGGAATGGGAGGCTCATTGATTTGTATACCCATGACCCTTTTCATATCTTTATCAGCATTCTTAGTGATATGATCTATTACATTTTCAAAAATAGGTTTACAGGGTTAGATTTGAGAAATTATAGTTCCTTCCTTCTCTCATAAAAGATGTTCTTGATCTTGTATTTTTTACCTTATTTCTCCTACATCTCCAAATATGTTTGAATGCAAGGTAGAAGATTTTTCTTATAACTTCCTATTATAATCCTTTAATGCATCCACTCTCTTGATAAATTGTTCCCTCTCTATGATAGCATTCATGGTGATTACTTCTTTTTCTTTCTCCAAATGTATATGTTTTGCATCTTCCTTAATGTTCCAATCTTAGATAAAAGCTCATTAGGATCAACAGAGGTGGTTTCTAAATCTACAGGATCATCTAGATCAATATATGGGACTTGGCTGAGTTTTTTCCTAATATTAAGGTTTTTCTTATATCCCCATTATTGGTTTACCTCCTTAGACATATTGGGTCTAAAAGTTGTATCTCCTATGGAGGAAACAATTTTATCTTGGTATATTCTTTCTTGTGGTAGTAGGGTATATTGGAAATACATATGATAGGCTAAGTTACTAAGAGGGGAGGGGTGAATTAGTAACCAATAAAACATAATCCTAAATTACCAATTAATCCTTCATGTGCATTCTAATCTAATTGCATTCATGAATAACTAAAAGCATTAAAACATTCATAACACTTTTGACACAATTTGGTGACCCAAAAACCTTCTAAATAGAAAGTAAAACTAGGGTGCATATGATACCCACAACCTTTAGTACTACATTATAAAGTTGGCCTATTAAGGCTTACAATGATCATTTCTAATGATCTACTCTATTAGGAGCAATAAGGACTACTAGGTCCACCTTGCAAAAGGATTTACAAACATACAATAAAGTATGCACTCGATAAAGAGGACTGTTAAGTCAACCTTGTGAAAGGATTTAATTGATCCACCTATTAGGATGAAAGACTGGTTGATCTCTAATCTACAACTTGGTCTACTAAATGAGATTCTTTTGAGTGTAATGATCACCTTTCTATGATAGATAAATCTTTTTTGCTCCTTATATTGTTGTAGCCTTTATATTTCACACTTCTACTCTTCTCTGCTTGTTAGCTTACTTTCATTGTATATTTTGGATGTGATACAATACATTACATATGTACCAATATAATTTACAAATCAACAAAGTTAGACACAATAAAAGTTTACAAAATACACAAAGTTGTCCCAGCTGCAAGAACTCAAGTTCTGAAGACTAGCTCAGTGAGGTTCTAATACTCGGCATCCACTGCCAATGCTCGACATCATCATGCATTGAGTAGACATAGAAGCTTGGTCCATAATAATCACTTCAAATTATTTTGAAGTCATTCTACACTGGTGGCCCAATGAATGCTATGAAACTCAGCATAGAAATTAAATCACTTGATTGATATTGCATAGCTCGATTAATGCTAACACTATGAGCTTCGTATAAACTAAGTAACTTGGATAAAATTGAGTGACTTAGTCAATAGTGGATTTACATTGCTATAATTGAAAACTCATTAAGAACTGCACAACTCAATTTTCAATGAAGAATTTGGTAAACCTTATGAAGCTCAATTTACACTACTAATCACCATCATGGTAGAAACTACTCGGTGCAAACTGAATATTGTTCCTTAGACTCATAGCAATTGTAGAACTCAATATAGTCTAAAATGTGTGGTTAACTCTAGTAACTATATAATATGCTTGGTAGATACTTATAATCTAAATAAGTGTGTGTCACTGATAACAAACATGACTGTAATGTTGACAATCTCTCCCTTTAGCATTAGTGACAAAAATACTTATCAGTCAAAATTGAATTCAAAGAGTTCAAGAACACCTTTTATTCATCATCTTGTGTCTCCAATTCAATAGAGTACTCTATTTTTGAGATTTTTCAAAATTTGTTTTGTAAGAGATGTATCTCGAAGTATTTGTACATATTATTCTCCCTCATACATATATACTTTACATCTTTTACATCAAATATATACATTTTCTTCCTATTTATGTATACTTCCTTTTTACCATATACATCTTCTTTACAATATTTATTTTCTCCCCCTTTTTGACATTAATGTTAAAGATGTATGCTATATACTATACAGTAATGCCAAAATGTGACAAGAAATCTGAATGTACCTTTAGAATTAGTGCCATTGTCTTGTCCCAATTTTCTTGCAACACCTTACATGTGTGTAATGAAACTTGAACTTTTGTTGAAAGTTCTATCATGTGATCTATAATACCCCAAAATTGGCTCATTGCCATGATACCAATTTTGGTCTATTTGTGATCAATCCTAAGACCTATTCTAATAGGAAATTCTCATTCTACTACACGCTACTTGACTTAATTGTCAAATGCAGAAAACCTAAATCTTCATTCATCATGCTTATTATTTAATTCCTATAGTATTTACTTATATTAGTCGCATTAAACCTACTTGATTTAATTATAATTTAATTACTAAGTATTTATACTTTAATTAAATTAAATTATATCCTAAGACTAATGTACTATGGAATTAAATTTATTTAATTTAATAAATGTGCCTATTTTAATTAATTAAATGAAATTATTTAATTAAATGGAGTACTTACTTCTAATTAATTAAACAAAGTTATTTAATTAAATGGGAAGCCATTTCTAATTAATTAAATGAAGTTATTTAATTAAATAAGAAAAGTGTCTCTAATTAATTAAAATATTATTTAATTAAATAGAAAAGGTAATTATGAGAGCATATCTCATTTTATTAAATTAAATATTTCACCAAAATCTCTCTTCAGTTCAAAAAAGGAAATTTCAAGTTCACTATTGATAAAAAATGAGTTAAATCAGTTAACTCCTTTTTCTACTCAAATTAAATTAGTTAACTCTTTTTTCTACTCAATTTAAATCAGTTAACTCCCTTTAATTTGGGAATCTTCCTTTATGACTGAACTTCACCTTTAATCCTGACCGTTGATTAGAATTGATCTCAACCGTTGATGGATTCCAGGAAAGTCTATTTAAGAGACCCTCATTTCTTCATTTTAGAGGAGGTTGAATGAGAATTTGCATCGAATTGTTGTTGGATTGTGCATTCATTTGAGCTCCCTACTTTCATATTCATTTTCCAGTTTAATTCTCATATAGATTTAATATGCATACGTTTAGTATAATTTCTTTTACATGTTCTTAGATTAAACATGCATACTCCATTCTAGATTAATCTTCATTCTCATATAGATTATTCGTATTTTCTTTCAAATCCTTTGTTCTTACAGAGTCTAGTTGCTTAAACACCTCGAATCTGAGGATATCTGACAAGCAATTCCCTTTAGATAGAAGGCAACGGGTCGCTTTACCGGCTGATTTTTGGATGAAAAATCCAATGTTCATTCCAAGATGAATCTGCATACAATGATCATGTTGAAGTGTGTGTGTTAGCAAAGGCCACATATTCACGCATACATTTCTAGCGCCCACCGTGGGGCTCGAAAATCAATTTTTTTGGCCTCTTTCTATATTTTTTTAGTCATTTTTTTGTTCTTTGTCCATACTATTCCGTACAGATTCGAGAATCTTCACGTGAGACCGTTCATTTTTGTGCAAGGATCTAGAATCTTCGCATGAAGATTCTTTCTGTATCATGCGAGAAAGTTCTTGGGCGTGCAAAACTTTGCATAGAACCTGTTTCTTCGCACAAGCTGAATATAATTTTGCGTGAGCTGTAAAACTTCTTCGCATAGACTGTCAGGAATTTCATGCAAGACTCTGCTGACAGAGGTAATTTTTTGCATTGATTTTTGTATTTTTTGGTTTTTCTACTGATTGTTTACGATTTCTAGTTTTTTTGTGTTTTCTAATTTTTTGGAATAGCATAACAGTGGTTTGCGGGACTATTGGAAAAGCGTGATAAAGTTGCTAAAAATAGGTAAAACATCTACTAAGCACGTTGTGAGGATTACCAAGTAATTCTCTTTGACTGATAACACCTCATTTGGAGCTAAAATGAACTTCTCTTGTATCAAGCTTGTGTGTATTTCCTTCCATGTTCTCATTTTACAACACATGCATAATTTGATACTAGGTTGTGATCTCTATTAGTTTCATCTAGCAGACTTAGTTATTAGTGATAGATCTAATTAGCTATCTTCAGTTACTGGACTTGCTAATCCACCGGCCCCTTGTTCCACCCTATGGTTGCAAGATCAGCACCATGTTAAAGGAGAGGGGTCTACAAGACAGAAGCGTTAAAGGCTCCACTAGGAAACCCTTTTGTGCTTTCTAGAACTCACTAGTTTTTGAGTTGTGGACTCGTGTTAGCTTGTGTAAGGGGTTAAATATTTCACATCTTTGGATGCACCTCACATTAGTTAAAGCGTTAAGTGTACCACCTTGTGCTCTTTGATTGCTTTTGGATAGATTTTCTTTCATAAATTGACATCTGTACACACATAGTAATTAAGCCCCCATGAACACTATTCGTGGATCTTGAGGGAGTGGGTTCCTAGTGAAACTCCTCTCTAAGAAAAATTCCTTGTAGGTGGGGAGAATACTTTGAGCATCTCGCAGATAGATGAATCTTCAACTTTTTGATTAAGGCATCCTTTCTCTGGAGAGGTTGATAGATCACTAGGAGATGATATCATAGATCTTTAAGAGATAATCTTAGTTTAGTGTGTTGGATTAATCTGTTTGCTTTGATTGGGCTAAAGGTGAAAAGGTGTCAAAACCTTGAATCTTGAAGCTAAGTCCCCTTGTGGTATACTATTGTGAGTCAGTCACCTTTAGAGAGGGTTAACCGTAGCAGACAATCCCTCTACAGGGAAAATTGTGATGACAGAACCTCGAGCGGTAATAGCCATTTTTGACGTGGTAGTGAAAATCGCTATATAAATGTCCTTATGGAAGAAATCTCCATGAGTGTGGTTCATTATGGGTTGTCAGATCTCCCTAGTAGCTCTTGAAGATTAAGTTCTTGGACTATGTCAAAACTTCGGTGCACCAAGATTGGAGGTCACCCTTGTGAGTCATAAAAGTTGCAAAGTCAAACCATTACTAAAAACCTTAGAGAGGCCAAATTTTATTTTCTAGGGATGTATGCATGATTGAAAAACCTTTTGAAAACATACACAAATAGCTCTCCTAGGGATTAGCACAAACTAAGTCACTTGATTATTCATGTGCAAAGTTGCTTTTGCCCTTGCTCATTGTTTTCAGATGTGCTTGAAATCACTTGCTTGCTGTTCTACGTGCCTATTTATCTGCCTGGTTATTGGAATGAATTTTTTTTTGTCAAAATCAGTCGCTGTTGTGAAATGGTTCTGCCCTTTCATGCGAAATCATTTGGGTCTCGCACGAAATCATCTCATACTCGTGCAAAGCCATTTTGTCCTCACGTGAAATTAAACTGTTGTTGAGCATCTTCGTGTGACCTATGAACTTCTTCGCGCGAAATTAAATTGCTTTCACTGACCTTCGTGTGAGACAGGAACTTCTTCGTGTGGCCTGTAAAACATCTTCGTGTGACCCGTAAAAGTTTTTCACGCAAGACTTTGTATCAGCATTGTAGACACCTAAAAATCCTTTAGAAAATAAAGTATTTTTATTTTCTGAAAAAGTCCTGATGACATCATCATTTATTAATTAATTATTTATTAATTAATTAATTAATTAATTTTTATGCCATTAAATCCCTTTATCTTAATTAAAAATATTTAATTAAGGAATCCCTCCCAAAAATGTTTAAATCTTATTTAAACATTATTTCCTTATTTATTAATTATTTAATTAATAAATTGACCAAAAATCCTTTAGAAAATAAAGTATTTTTATTTTCTGAAAAAGTTCTAATGACATCATCATTTATTAATTAATTAATTATTTAATTTATTTATTTATTTTTATGCCATTAAATCCCTTTATCTTAATTAAAAATATTTAATTAAGGAATCCCTCCCAAAAATGTTTAAATCTTATTTAAGCATTATTTCCTTATTTATTAATTATTTAATTAATAAATTGACCAAAAAACCCAAAATAAATTTTAAAAAATTATTTTTTGCCCAAAACTTGGCCAATTTCCTTAAGACCACTAACCTCTTCCAAAATCTTCTAATCCTTCTTTAATTTCGATTAAAGGCTAATCTCATCATTTCCTACCCCTAATCCCAACTCAAAATATTTAATCAAGATTAAATATTAATCCTCATGTTTATTAAAAATATTTTAATAAATATCTCCTCAACCCAAACCCTTGAAATAAATAAAACTTTATTTATTTCATAAAATCTTATCCTAGGAAGTTCTAGACTCTTCTAGAAAGTCTTCATCCTCATCCAAAGCCTAGACTCTTCTAGAAGATGTCTTTAACCCTAATCTTAATCCCCTCCTAACCTTGTCACATTCCCTAAACATGGGTTAAGACTTGCTAACTCAAGCCAAAGTTAACAAATATCTCCTCCTTCACCCACCCTCATTAATTGCAATCCACTTGCCATCCACTTGCCTAGTCCTAAGCCATCTCTAACCCTTCCTCTAATCATTTTTACAACCCTAAGCAAGCTTAAAACCCCCCTAAACCCTCAAATTCTAATTTCATGGTATCTCTCACAAATATCTTCAACCACAAAACTTTATAAAGCCCACAAAGTCATAAATGTTCTTACAAAGCACTTATGAAGGGTCTTTATGAAGATTTTATCCCTTGAGCCTCCTTTGTTGACTCATCCTTCCCCTTTCCTCTATCGTCTCACCATGTGACATGTGTCACTCCTTGATTGGTTGTAAGGAAGCACAATCCATGTGCTCTCCTCTCATGCAATCTAAGCCCTCCATGAGCTTTTTCTCATCCTTGCATCTTAGCCCTCAATCCCTCAAGCCTCTTGCCCATAAATTGGATCCTTCCCCTTTGCAAAATAACACAATCCATGAAGTAAAGTCATAATGCCATTTTGAGAAGCCATTTTACATCAAAACCATACACTCACACCTAAATTCCAACTCCATTTGAAGCCATTTTTGAAGCATAAGCTTGAGCATACATCATAACTATTTAGACAAAGCCACTCAACAAGAGAGCTTCTTATTGAGAGAGTCCATTAATGGCTCATATTCTCAATTGAGAGCTCATCTTATTCTATCTTGAAGTTTATGAATTTTGTTTAGTTTGTAGAAGCTTTATTTAAATTTGGTTTCTATTAGCATACTAACATTGCTCATATACAAGCATTACCAATTTGGATTTGTTTTAGGTATATGCGGCCTGCACGCTGTCCTTTTTTGCATCCGTTTATCACTCTCTATTTGTAAACAATTCTAAAATAGTGACACTTCACTTAGCTAAAGACTTGTGTCTTATACCTTGACTAGTCTCATCTCATAAGTAATTTTTTTGGTCTTTGTCTTAATGCTTGTCATACTTTGTGTCACAGTGGTCATAATCTTTGGTTGTTTTAGCCTTTAAATCAGACCATTTGTGCCTTAGTGAATAGCATTCTTGCTATTATCTTGTCCTTTTTGAGACTCAGTCTTAGTGCAGTCCTTGTCCAGGTTCTAGCTTCTTGTCCTTGTCTATGATTATCACAACCAGAAGTGGCGATGTGTTTTATCCGATAATCTTAGACGTGGTCGTGCTAGGGGTCATAATCACGATAGAGGTAGCTTACCTTTCGCTATGCAATCTATATCCAGTTTGGCTAGTGAGGCATCTTCATGATCTTCCTCACCTACCAGGTCATCTCGAGTTCAAAAAACATTTTCCAATTTGCAAAAAATTAGGAATCCTTTTTACCAAGAGGATACTAAGACAGGTAGAGGTCCTGGATTCCCAAACACGATGTATGATCCTTTCTCTAGAGATCCTTTTGAAACACAAAACACTGAAACTGAACATGTTCCTCTAATGACTAATCGTGAACCTAAATATGGTAGTCATAGTCGATATCAAGAACCACCTAGGGATGACAAAGAGAAAGAGAAAGAATATGACACTGATAAGGAAAAGGAAGAGGTGGGAATCCTTCCTGAACACATAGCAAAATGTTGAAGAGAAAAAAACTTTCAGAAGGTCATGGGAATCCTAATCAATGAAGAGAAAGAAAAATACTTTCTCAAACTTGCCCAAGAGGGAGCTAAACTGCCCACACATTTTGATGTCGAAACCATTGTCACACGTGAAGAAGAAACTGAGACCGCTAAACTCCAAAAAACAACTAAAAATTATGCAAGACCAATTGGCTCAGATGATGCATGAGAAGGAGAAACCCACAAAGACATACACATTGGACACTCTTTGTTCATTTACTTTTGACAAAAGCATAAACGTGTTGCCTTTCCCATGAGGCATAGAACTACCCAAATATGACAAGTACTTTGGTACTACTGATCCCGAAGATCACTTGTGAGAATTTGGTGCTTTGTCTATGGATTTTATACACAATCAAACATACCTCATGCATTTATTCCCTAGAAGCCTAGGTGGTTAGGCTTTGGATTGGTTCTCACATTTACCTCATGGTATCAAGACGTTTGACAAAATTGTGAATTCATTTGTTCAACAATATTCTCATAACATTCAGCATCCTGTAAATATTAGAGATCTATGCAACCTTAAACAGAAGGTCGGTGAGCCTTTTCTCACTTTCCTCCAATGGTGGAGACAACTATACACTAAGTATTCTTGTAAAATCCCAGAAACGGAAAACCTTGACATTTTCACTGATAACCTCTTACCTGATTTTGGGTATAGAGTCTAACTACAAGGTCCACGTACCTTTGAAGACATGATTACATAGGCTATCCATATTGAAGAATTTATGGTCAAGAAAAGTGAGCTCACTCTTTAGAGAGACACAAAACAAGGTTCCAATTCCAATAGGGATAAAACCAAACATGTCAACAAGAACTAAGAAATTGTACATGATGGGGTTGTTGACAATGTCACACCCAAACCTACTAAAGCAGCATTTAATCTCATAGATTGCCTCAAAGTGGCAAAAAATGTTGAGAAGCCTCCCCCTAACAATAAGATGTCTGGGAATAAACCAAGAAACTCATGGACAACATGACCCAAGTGAGAGTATACGCCTTTGGGAGAACCTTTGGACGTGGTTTACAAAACATTGCTATAACACAAGTTTATCTCACCAATGGATAACCCTCATCCCTATGATCCACAACCATGTCCACCATGGTGGAATGAGACCTCATTTTGTGAGTATCATCAAAGCAAGGGACACAAAACCAGCAACTGTATAAACTTGCATCATAAAGTCTAGGACATGATTGATGCTAGTGAACTTGTGGTAAATGGACATAACAAAAACTTGAACCACAAGGCATTCAAAGAGCCTTTCCCAGCTTATGAAAAAGGAGAGACTTCAAAACTAGAACCCTACAATAAGGTCAACTATACATATTCCAATGATGAAAATGTTATTCACATGGTTGAACCTGTAGATTCTGAATACTGTGACATTATTACCATAAAGGACAAGCAAGATAATGAAAAACCCAAGACACCAGTTGTCTTGAGAGGCCCTACTTCCAATAACATGGATAATGCGTCTTCACAACACTGTGCTAATGTTGTTACTTGCTCTCATGTGAAGTTGGTACTCAAAGGCCCTGCACCTCCTACTTCAAATCTTGAACAACACAAAGACAAAGCCCTTGCTAGTCCATTCGCTAAAGGTGCAAAACACACAACGCACTTGACTGCAACTAGTTATAGTGTTCTCGATTAGTTGAAACAAACTAATGCTCAGATTTGCATCTTTGAGCTGCTTAAAATCTTGCCTTCTCACACGCAAATTCTGGACAAAGCCCTCACTGAGGAAAACATTCCTCAAGATCTTGATCTTGAGAAATTTCAATCCATGGTAGGTCACTTGACCTCACCTCATTTTATGACCTTCTCTAAGGAGGATGACAACTTGTTGAATCACCCACACAATCAGCCTCTACACATTGAGGTTATGATCCACCAGACATGTGTTCGTCGAGTACTCATTGACAATGGCGCTAGCCTAAATATTATCTCTGTTGCTCTGCTTAGACAATTGGATTATTCTAAGGACTCTATTGATCCTTGACGAAAGATTACTATTAAAGCATATGATGAAGTGGAATGAAAGTCACTAGGTTTTGTGGTTTTACCAATTCGCGTCGGTCCTGTCGAAAGGGATGTCACCTGTCAAGTGCTTGACATTCCCTTAGCCTACAACATTCTGTTGGGACGGCCATGGATACATGAGATACATGCTGTACCATCCACATACCACCAATGCATTAAATTCCCATTTCATGGTTCCAAAGTTACTATTCTTGCCACTACTAGCTACACCTGCAATATGCTTAAAGCTACTAATTCTTTTGTCCCTGCTAACCGTGAGTATACTGATTGTCATGACAATAAGCTAAAACAAATTGAGTAGTCATTTAAATTAAAAGAAAATGGTATGGGAGAGTACCACATGGAACCAGTGCTATCATTAACGTCTCTCCCAAAGTCCCCTCGACATTTTGGGAGACCCTCAGAAGAAAAGAAGCCATTCGTGCTGACACCTCAGACCAAGTTTAATGGCTCTTTTGTCAAGGCTATAGTTCCCTTAGAAGATAAAAGTGAAAACAAAGCCATTGTTGCATGGCTTTACAAAGAAGAGGCTCCAGTAGACCTAATAGAACAAGCTTGAGAGATCACTCCTAAGAAATATGGACCTGGTCTTAAGCCTATGAAGCATTTTGGTTACAAGGGAACCAGCCCTATACCTAAGAGTTCATCTAAAAATGAGTCACAATCTGAGTCAGGTACTTGAGAGGAAGAATCTGATGATGAGGATTTCTACCCTCATCCTATTCCTTATGATCTCACTAAATTCTTTGCGGAGCTAGATGAATTTGTGCCACATGTTAGCACTATGGATGATACTAGTGATTCTTCTAAGGACAATACTGAGCAACTCAAACATCATTCAAAAAAGGGAGAATCCAGTCAGTTATGTTGTATTGAGTATTTGTGTAAGAATCCAAGGGCTGAAGGAGATTATGTCCCTATCACTATTGGGGAGTTCTATAGTCTCTCACCATGTAGCACTGATTTTCATGAATATGAGTTTGACAATCTTTTAGAAGTGACTATTGATAAAGACATTGACCAAGTGCATGTCTATGAAAATCAAATTGAAGTGAGAAAAACGTCTAGAGTTAGGTCACGAGGGTCTGATCCAACTAATGTCCTAGAGTCATCAATTCTTAACATTAGTATTTTGAGGTGTTTGAACACACCTATGGATGAGGTTGCTGTAGGTCTCAAATTTCTGGTCCATGCACTTAATGACTATACTATGAATGCAATTAAACCAGCCACTACTCTCTCACTTGCACATCTCGAGCTTATAAACTGGAACCCCAATGCATCTAACAAAGTCCCCACGTTCTAGAATGACTATGCTCTTAAATGCTATCGAACCTGTAACATCTTCCACCAATGAGTAGAGCATCAACATGACTGAGGCTGACATCAAATATCTTAGTCACACAATTAAAAAGAAAAAATGCAAGAGGTCCGATGGTGAAAACCACATTGTGGCAGTGTCGGATCCCAAAAAAGTAAAAACAAAAGACATATCCAAGGGTGAAAACCTCTCTATTTCCTTCCCAGTCACTTTCAGGAGAGATCATCAGTGTTAATAGAGCCAACGTAGCCAATTAAACTGGGCACAGAAGAACATCCTCATGTGATACATCTGGCTCAGTCATTGTCACCTGACGAGAAGGAACAATTCATTGCCTTTTTCAAGGAGAAGAAAATAAATTCTGCCTAGACATATTCTGACATTCCAGGATTGGATCTTGATCTTATCATGCATCACTTGTCCATAGAACCAGGCATCAAACCGATTAAACAAAAGCTTCAAAAAATGCACCCTCATGTTGCATTGCTTGTCAAAGTAGAATTGGAGAAACTTCTAAAGGCTGGTTTCATCCATGCAATTGATTATGTTGAATGGATATCCAATATTATTCCTATTTCCAAGAACAATAAATCTATCAAGGTTTGTATAGACTTTCATGACCTTAACTTGGCATTTCCTAAAGACAACATTCCACTCCCTAATATAGATATGATGGTGGACATGATGGCTGGCAATGAGATGTACTCACTTATGGATGGTTTTTTTGGATACAATTAGATAAAAATTGTGCCAGAAGATCAAGAGAAAATGGCTTTCACATGTGCATGGGGAACCTTTTGTTGGAATGTGATGCCATTTGGTTTAAAGAATGCTAGAGCTATATATTAGTGAGCTGTTACTACAATTTTCCATGACATGATGCATAGAACCATGGAGGATTATGTTGATGATACCTTGGTCAAAATCACTAAATGCAATACTCATTTGTACGATTTGGGACCCATCCTAGATCGTATGGAAAAATCTAGTCTTTGGCTCAATCCTAAGAAATGCGTATTTGGTGTCACATTGGGGAAATTGTTGGGATATATTGTTTCTGCAAAGGGAATTGAAGTAGATCCAAAAAAAGTACAAGCAATAATGGACATGCCACCACCTTGGAACATCAGTCAGATGAGAGGACTACAGGGAAGGCTTCAATCTATTTGCAGGTTTATTTCACAATTGGTGGATAAATCACAACCCTTCACAAAGACCTTACATAAGGGTGTGAAATTCAATTGGAACCAGGATTGTGAGCAAAGCTTAACACAGATCAAACAATATCTTGTCAATCCCCCAATATTGATGCCTCCTATGCATGGGAAGCCTTTGCTTTTATACATTTTAGCTACTGAAACATCTTTGGGAATCCTATTGGCTCAGGAAGATAATGACAACAAAGAAAGAGCTATTTATTACTTGAGCCAAACATTGGTCTCTTATGAGAAAAACTACAGCATTATTGAGAAAGCTTGCTTGGCAGTTGTCTTTTCTTCCTAGAAGTTGAGACACTACATGCTTGCCCACACTACATGGCTTGTGGCTAAAATAGATCCATTAATGTACTTGCTCAGTAAGGCAGTTCTCATAGGAAGATTGGCTAAATGGGTCATGATACTAAGTGAGTTTGACATCCAATATGTTGAATGCAAGGCTATAAAGGGGCAGGCAATTGTAGACCAGCTGGCTAAGGCACCCATACAGAGTCTTCTACCAATAAACATTGATTTCCTAGATGAGTCAATTATAACACTCACTCACCATACATGGGTTATGTTCTTCGATGGGTCCTTCACACAACAAGGATCAGGTGCTCGATTACTCTTCATTACACCACAGAGATACTCATTGCCCAAAGCGTACAAGATTATGTTTCCTTGTACAAATAATATTGCTGAATATGAAGCTTTGATCAATGGTATGAAAATTGCAGCTAAATGGAGAGTAGATCAGTTGGACATCTTCAGTGACTCTCAGCTTGTTATCAACCAAGTAAATGATGTGTATCAAACAAAGGATGAGAAACTAATTCCTTACAAATGCATGGTTGATGACTTGATGAAATATTCTGCACACATCACCTTCCAACAAGTTCCACGTGCAGATAATAAAGTAGTTGATGCCATGGCCACTCTAGCCTCTCTACTACAAATGCTAGAAAATGATCTCCGACATGAGTTCTTGGTGGAAGTGTTACACTACCTAGCCTATGACACACCTGATTCCAAGATGATCTATTCTATTATAGGACAAGAATCATCTCGCTATCATCACATCTATTCCTACCTTCATAATCAAACCATTTCGAAAGGTCTGACCCAGAACAAGAAATGTTACATAATTCTAAATGCTTCACATTATGTCATTATTACTGACGATTTGTATAGGAGAGGTCTCGACGGAACACTCCTTAGGTGTTTAGAACCCAACAAGTCCAAATGCACACTAATTGATGTTCACAAAGGCATTTATGGATCTCATTCCAATGGCTTGACACTAGCTCACAAACTCCTTCGTGCTGGTTACTACTGGCCTGAAATGGAGCAAGAAGCTGTTAAGTATGCTAGGTCCTACAAGTAGTGTTAATTACACAGGAATCTCATTCACGCTCTAGCCAGAGAGCTGATTCCTTCAACTACAACATGGCCATTTCAAAAATGGGCCTTTGACTTGGTGGGGCAGATTCACCCAACCTCTTTTGATGGACATAAGTTCATTATCACAGCTACAGATTATTTCACAAAATGGGTAGAGGCAGTCACTCTCACAATTGTTGATGGCAAAACTGTAGCACTTTTTATCAAAAACTACATCATCTGTAGATATGGTATACCATCCTCAATCATTACTGAAAATGGAGGATAGTTCAAAAATAAAGACCTCAAGGAACTATGCAAGAAATTCAAGATTACACAACATTGGTCTTCCATTTATTACCCCTAGGGTAATGGCCAAGCTGAGGCATCCAATAAGGCAATCCTCAAAATTCTTCATCACACAGTTAGTAAGTCAGGGAGAGATTGGCATCTCCAAATCAATCCAGCCCTATGGGCATATAGGACAAGCATTAGAACTCCAACAAGCACAATTCCTTTTGCGTTGGTGTATGGGGCGGATGTTGTGCTTCCAATAGAAGTCGAGATTCCTACCTT
Source organism: Cupressus sempervirens (assembly GCA_028749045.1). Classification (NCBI taxonomy): domain Eukaryota; kingdom Viridiplantae; phylum Streptophyta; class Pinopsida; order Cupressales; family Cupressaceae; genus Cupressus; species Cupressus sempervirens. The sequence continues at coordinate 826,353,709 of CM053792.1, forward strand.
GAGAATCTCCATGAAAGGCCTTATCACTAATGATGACTACAGGATAGCTCGGCTTCAAGAGCTTGTGTTACTGGATGAATGACAACAAGTGGCATGTGATCATCTACGAGTATATCAACAAAGAATGGCACGAAGCTACAATAGGAGAATCAGGCCACGTGACTTCCAGCTGAGTGATCTTGTCCTGAGAGAGAACCCTAAGAATCAACAACAATGAATGCAAAAAGGAAAGTTCAAACCAAACTAGTTAGGTTCGTACATCATTACTATAGTATATGGATCTAGCACTTATTAGCTTTCCACAACCAAAGGAGAAGTACTTAAAGAGCCTATCAACACTCTCCACCTGAAGCGATTTTATAGTTGATTTAATCTCAGCAAACTCTTTGTACATATCTGTATGTCCTAAAAAAAATCTAAAATTTGGAAAAAGTCCTGAAAAAAATTGTTACCTTGGTGAAAACCTAGCAATAGGCACCTTGGTAACACCAAAAAAAAAGTGAAAAATCTCAAAAATTCAAAAAAATCAAAAAAGAGAAAAAAGAAGAGAGAGAATCTTGCCAAGAAGGTAAAAACCTGGTAAATAGGCACCTCTTGTTCCCAATGCCCCATTTTGCAGTGTACCTTCAGGCTCTTTGTAGAGTCACTTTCATGCTTTCGCTTTCTTTCTTTTCCTGCTCATGTATCCATGGATTGAGTTTTGTCATAGCTCGAGGGCATTCCCCCTTAGTGTCACTCTTTTTTGAGATTCTCCTCATAGAATCTCCTTCATGACAGTCACCAATTGTTCTGACTGCGTCTGCCTACTGTCGCTAGTGTCACTCTTTTTGAGATTCTCCTCATAGAATATCCTTCACGACAGTCACTAGTGGTCCTCACTGTGTCTTTCTACTGTCGCTAGTGTCACTCTTTTTAAGATTCTCCTCGTAGAATCTCTTTTGCAATAGTCACCAGTTGTTTCAGCTATGTCTATCTACTGTTGCCAAGTCATGTCTCCAAATTCCTTTATGGAAAATCTCTTACATCAGTCACCAATTGTCCTAGCTATGTCTGTCTACTATCACTCAGTTTGTCTTAGGTTCTTCACCCTGAAGATTCCTCTTTGACCTCAATCACTAGTCATTCTGACTGCGTCTGCCTACTGTCATCACCCTACTGATGAGATTTTTTTCAAACTTGTTCTGGACATTGACACTTGACATCAATCCCGAAAACATTGAACTCAAAAAAAAATGATATACTTGTTTGGATATGCTGAGATTTTATTTTGTTTTCTTTTTTTTTGCTTTATCATATCTCCTCAAGCAACTTGATGATGTCATCTTTGACTAGAGAAGTAATGACTAGAAACATGATCTTTTCTTTGCTTTCTATTTGCAGTTTAGTTGTAATAAGTTGATCTATTCCTATAAGAGGGGTGTCCACTATAAGAGCCTCCATCTCATATTGGATGGCTGTGTGTACCTCAACTCCTTTTATATGAATATACCAATGACGGTTGTTCTTCTCCTTGTTTGTTGGAGTGAACTCTTCATGCTACAGTAAATACTGATACTCGTCCTACTAAGTGAATGTACGAGTCACTGCAAGTATATCTAGCACGCTACTATCTGAAGTTACGAATGCAAGGGTCATTGCAGATAGAATGAATACTAAGTACTTAGCATAAGAGTGATCTCCCATGTGTTTGGTGTGCCTATTATGCAAGCAACATTTAGGTCATCCTAGCATTTATGCTTTGATGCTTATGATAACTTGCTACATTAAAAGGGACAAATGTTTTGGTCATTTTGGCTTCTTGTGCCTCGAATGGTTACATTTAATCCTGACAAACCAATAATGTATGTTATATTCATATTTCCATGATTTCAATGTTAGTGGGAATTGTATGACCTACAAGCTTTGTTCTATATCCGATGATGATTAATATCAAGGCTCCATAACCAGACCTAGGGTTGCATTTAACATAGTCTTGCATTGCATACTTCACTTGCATAAGCATGCGATTCAATTGCAAATCTACTTTCACCTTCTCTGATGAGGGATTGTTGATCTCTTCGAAGAATTAAATTCATTTACGAACTACACAAATGATTGTTTAATCACCCTCTTTTGGCTACTTTGGTTGTTCTGAACCCATTTTCAGGATTGAATTCGAAATCTAACACACTTAAGTTGCTCAAAAATGCATTTTACAGTTTTAGGACCAATGCAATCGAATTCTTGTGTAGTCCAAATTTTTCTAATACTTTGCGATTCTTGGAATCTTTTCAACACAAACTTAGTCTTCTGTACCTCAAGATCATTCTGATCTCTTCATATTTCTTCAAATCATTCTGATCCTTCATATTTTTTTAGATCATTTTGATCTCTTCATATTTCTTCTGATCATTTTGATCTCTTCATATTTCTTCAGACCATTCTGATCTCTTCATATTTCTTTTGATCATTCTAATCTCTTCTTTATTGTTCAGATCGTTCTGATCTCTTCTACATTCTGTTGGATCTCATATTTCTTTTGTATCTATTGCTATATTGCTTCACATCTATTTCTGGTGTGTCATATTTCAATTTCACTCTCGAGGGGGCAATATGATTACATCATTGAATACCTATTGCTTGGGGCATCTGGTTCCCATCTTATGTCCTTATCACTTGGGGCATCTCATCACTCGAGGCATTTTGTTCCCTTCTATCTGGCATATTTTCTTTCTATCTTATCTTTTCATCAATTGATCAACCTGATAACAACTCTTCTCAGATTTCGATAGAAAGGTATTGGGACAATCTAAACCCCAATTCCTGAGGATCAAGCCTCATTCTGGGGATGATTCTATGACTCATGATTGGACCTTGTTATCTTTCTTTTATCAATCTTAGGTATCTAGGTGTTCTATCTAGATCCTTGAAGGTTAAGCTCCATTCTAGAGATAGTCTTCTAAATGCTTTCAATCTCAGGTATATAGGTGTTCTATCTAAATCCTTGAAGATTATGCTATGTTCTGGAGATAGTCTTATAAATGCTATTACTCTCAGGTATCTAGATGTTCTATCTAGATTCTTAAAGGTTAAACTTTGTTCTGAAGCAACCTTTTAAATGCTTATCAATTTCAAGTATCTAGACATTATATTTGGATCCTTAAAGATTATGCTCTGTTCTAGAGATAGTCTTTTAAATGCTACCAATCTTAGGTATCTAGGTGCTCTACTTGGATTCCTTAGGATTAAGCTCTATTCTAGAAATAGTCCTTAAAAGCTTATCAATTGGTCTTTGTGTCATCAACTTCAGAACCAATCTCATCTTCGCATCATGCTTTTTTATTTTCTTTGAATTGAACATGTTGCTCACACATTCATTCAAAGAGGGGCAAAATGTAATACCCCAAAATTGGCTCATTGCCATGATACCAATTCTGGTCTATTTCTGATCAATCCTAAGACCTATTCTAATAGGCAATTCTCATTCTGCTACTCGCTACTTGACATAATTGTCAAATGCAGAAAACCTAAATATGCATTCATCATGCTTATTATTTAATTCCTATAGTATTTACTCATATTAGTCGCATTAAACCTACTTGATTTAATTATAATTTAATTACTAAGTATTTATACTTTAATTAAATTAAATTATATCCTAAGGCTAATGTACTATGGAATTAAATTTATTTAATTTAATAAATGCACCTATTTTAATTAATTAAACAAAATTATTTAACTAAATGGAGTACTTACTTCTAATTAATTAAACAAAGTTATTTAATTAAATGGGAAGCCATTCCTAATTAATTAAATGAAGTTATTTAATTAAATGGGAAGCCATTCCAATTAATTAAATGAAGTTATTTAATTAAATAAGAAAAGTGTCTCGAATTAATTAAAAGATTATTTAATTAAATAGAAAAGGTAATTATGAGAGCATATCTCATTTTATTAAATTAAATATTTCACCAAAATCTCTCTTCAGTTCAAAAAAGGAAATTTCTAGTTCACTATTGAAAAAAAATGAGTTAAATGAGTTAACTCCTTTTTCTACTCAAATTAAATCAGTTAACTCCTTTTTCTACTCAATTTAAATCAGTTAACTCCCTTTAATTTGGGAATCTTCCTTTATGACTGAACTTCACCTTTAATCCTGATCGTTGATTAGAATCGATCTCAACCATTGATGGATTCTAGGAAATTCTATTTAAGAGACCCTCATCTCTTCATTTTAGAGGAGGTTGAATGAGAATTTTCATTGAATTGCTACTAGATTGTGCATTCATTTGAGCTCCCTACTTTCATATTCAATTTTCTAGTTTAATTCTCATATAGATTTAATATGCATACATTTAGTATAATTTCTTTTACATGTTCTTAGATTAAAAGTGCATACTCCATTCTAGATTAATCTTCATTCTCATATAGATTAGTCACATTTTCTTTCAAATCCTTCGTTCTTATAGGGTCTGGTTGCTTAAACACCTCAAATCTGAGGATATCTGACAAGCAATTCCCTTTAGATAGAAGGCAATATAGGTCGCTTTGCTGGCTGATTTTTGGATGAACAATCCAATGTTCATTTTGGGATGAATCCGCATACAATGATTGTGTTGAAGTGTGTGTGTTAGCAGAGGCTGCATATTCAGGCATACATGATCTACAATTGAGAAGTTGTTGTCATGGATGATCATTTTGGCATGTGTAATATTTTTTATAATGCATCCATATTTGGGAGAATCATGCCCTATATGTTTATTAGTGTAGCCCTTATTCTAGCTTCTTCTCTTAAGAATTATTCCTGCATATTAGTTAAGAATCTAATCTTTGTGTAGTGGGTAGAGCTATAACTCAAGTCAAGTTGCAACTAATGTGCACTTTCCTATAGATCTTCATCAATATTTGAAAATTTTTCCTTAATTTCTTTGGTGGAAATTAAAATATCATAGAGTTTACCAAATAATGAAGACACATCGGTGCACGAGGTCTCTAGTGAGCTTAGGGTAGTAGATAGATCTACTTGATGAATTGCAATCCTTTGAGCAATATTTTCCAAAATTTTGTTCTCAAATTTTTTCTCAGTTCTCTACAATGATTTCTCCTATCCATTCAAATCTTTGTTGAATTTTTGGACTTCCTCTACTAACTGAATCAAAATTGGTAGAGAAGTGTCAACCTTTGTGTTTAGTTCATTTGCTAGGATATTCTTTGCATCTTCAATTATTTGAAATTCTTTATTTCTTTCTTCTCTAAGCCTTTGTTGCTTCGGTTTCTTCTAAAGAAGTTCTCTAAATATATGCATTTGATTAGGATTAACATTGGAGATGTCCCATTTTGAAATAAAAATCTCTTTATCAAGATTAATTTATTCTTCTTTCTCTTTGCCTTTACTCAAAAAAATTGTACTTGGTTGAGGCTTGGTCTCAACTATCCTTGCACTTATCATTTGCATGCTAGGAATGGAAATAATGGTAGAAACAGTAGGACTATCTAAAAAAGTAGATGTTGGACTTATTGATAGAATACCTTGTGTAACAAAAACTAATGAGGAGGGAAGTGCTTGTCACTTGTGTCAATGAACCACTGAGTTGAATAGGTGCAAAAATTGATTGAGTGCTTGTACTTACAATGTCTTTCACAATCAATTCTATAATATCTTTCAATGGGCTTGATATCTTAAATAACTTTCTCAGAGAATAAGGAATTAAGGCTATGATTGCTTGCTACAATTTTCATAGGGTCAATCTCCTCAATGTTTTGATATTCAAATGGATCTTCCTTGGTAGCTTCTTGTCCATGTTCCTCTTCATCATCATCTACATTGTCATAATGTGTAACTTCTTCATTATCAATTTTCTCATATTTTTCTTGATCATCATCATCTTCATCCTTGTCACTAGCATTGACAAAAAAATCACTCTACTTGTGAAGATTGAAAATGTTCTTCCATGCTTTGATGGCATTCATTACCTCATGTTCAATGTCATTTATCAATAGAAGACAAGTGTTGAATCTCAAGGTAAGCTTTTCTTCATTCTTCTTCAATGATTCTCCCATCTTGGCTTGATCATCCCCATTAGATCACTCAAAATCTATTGAACAAGCTGGTCTAGTGAATACTTCTACTTATCCATCTTAGACATTATCATGTCTTCTACTTGCTTTTGTTCCTCTATAGTCCTAGTCTCATACTTTAGTGATCTAAAGTTTTTTATGCTGCCTCATGAGTCTATTTCCTTTAACCTTTCTTCAAAGGTGGGCGGTTGCCTTTTGAACATCACATCTCCTCCTTCTTTGTCAAGTTTTTTCCTAGATGTCCTCCTCATGAACACAACAACAGATGATTTGGTAGGCTTGGTTATAATAACCTTACCTTTCTTCTTTAAAGGTTATTCATCCTCTAATTTATCTTCATCTCTTGCTTCATCTTCCTCAATATCATCACCTTTTCCTTTAGTTAATAGAAGAGTGGTGTTGGTTTTCAATTTTTCAATTCTCTTCTTCCCTTTGTTGACTACCTAAGGGAGTTTAATTTCAAGTTCATTTCTTGCCTTTGCTTAATCATAGGTACCAAAGTATGTAGCTTTTGGGTCAACAAGCTCATTAATCAATGCTTCAATAATGTCCTTAGTTTCATCTATGTTTACCTCATAGCCTAGAGATTTGACCCATACAATTCTTGGTCTAACTGCTTGTATATACACTTTATCACTATCAATGATGAAATAAACATCATCTTTGTAGTCATCAACAAGTTTCTTGAGGATCTTGAATCTTTTTATCAACTTATATTTTAATGCATCAAAGTGATTGTCCATAATACTCACATAGTTTTCTCCCATTTCAGCTATGTATTCATTAATCTAATAAAGAATAGGTACATCCTTTCTCCATACGAATAAACCTTTAAATGGGAAGAACTTTTTCACATAGAAAAATAGACAAGTTAAGAGTGAACTAAAGTTACATGGATTGTTCTTTGAAGTTCTTATACTCTCTATATTCTTGTTGAACTGATTGAACATCAATTCGACAAGGTTAAGTGATAGGTTATTCTTGACCACTTTGTATGCAAGATCCACTACTTCACATGATAAACTATTGAGACTACTCAAGTTGTATATTCTATGTGCAATGACATGTATCCTAGATTTTAATTCTATATCTATAACATAGCTGATCTTCATTCCCCTTCCATCCCACTCAACAAGGGTTTTCTTTTCAAGCACAACCCAACTTAGGGTTTTGGTTATTTTACCTTTTTCCAACATGGGAAGACTAGTGATCCTATGGATCATATTCTTGCTTATCAAAATAGGTCATTCCAACCACAACTAACCATTATGCATAGGGTTGAGTATAAATCTTATCCATTTGATCTAAAAATCTCATGGCATATGCAAAATGTGAGTCAAACCCCTCGCGTCAAGGTGTTAATGGTCTTTTAACACACCACTCACACACAGGTTCTTCAGGGTTTCATCCATTTCCAATGTTCCAATATCTTGAATAGAAAAAAAATAGTGAACAATTTTTTGTTGATTAATAGTACCTTTGGTGGTATTTGTGATTGAGCTCCACTTAGATCTAGGGTTTCTACAATGGCGGGACTTAGTGTAAAGTTTGGCACCTTCCATTTCATGCCTCAAACTAGCATATCAGATCCTTTCTTTGATTTTTTGCTAGTGGATGCCATATTGCCTTGTAGGGTTTGAGAGAACATGGAAATCTTCAATAGTAATTTTCTTGAATCTCTTGAATGCCCTAAAAATCACTCTGCACAAATAGCTCTCAAAAATTCACAGTTAGAAATGAATTCTATTTCATCCTTTTATCAAAATTTTCCTTTTTATTTCCATAAATGCCTAGTACAATTGTTTTCTCAAATTATAGGCTAGCCTCCACTTTTCTTGCATTGAATTCTTAATAGAGTCGTCCATGACTTGATTTCCATATGAAACTTAGTTACTCCTTACCTTGCTTAGTAGATTCTTGTAATCCAACCTTGCTCGGTAAGGACTATAACCTAGCCTTACCTTCTTTTATTTCTTGGTAATCCATTTATATCTTGAATGCTAATATTGATCTTTCATTCTATTGATTGGAACTCATGTGAGATGTCTTCTTCATAGTCCCAGTTCTAGTACTCTTTATGAGATCACGTGGAATTGTCGGAGTCACCCAATTCTTGAGTGACATGTTCATCATTTCTCAAATTTGCATTCTCAAAAGATTTCTGAATCCAATGTTGTCTCCTCTACTTTTTGATGTTATCATCTTTTTTCTTCTATTCATCTTCAATTCTTCCAATATTCATACAATTCTTGGCAAGATGAGAAAGTTTTATATAGATATAACATCTTCTAGTGGTGTCTTTTATCCTCATGTGATGTTATACACAATTCATTCTAACATGTCCAAATTCTCCACAATAGTGACATCTACACCAAGTGTTATAGTCCCAACCAAATATAGATTTTACAATCTATTTTGCTAGGTTTGATATCTTAGTTTTGCATTCTGAGGATTTGTACCCATGCTTCTTGCATTTGTGACATTTTCCTTCAAATGTAGGTTTCTCTTTGCATTCATTAGCTCTATGTCCATTGATTACAATTGTAGCATTTTCCATTGAATTTAGCTTTCCCATTGCTCCAACATTTGTTTGATGTATGTCCTATCTTACCATAATGACTGCAAGTAGGTCTTTGATTCTTTTGAGCTCCTTGCTTAGATGATTCGCCTTCTTCTGTATATCCAATTCCTACTTTTCATTTTTGTCTATAATGACTTTTCTCATTCAATTGATTCATGTCTACTTGATATTTCATCATCCTCTCATTGGTTTTCTTTTTAGTGTCTAGATCATTTAGCAATCTTTTATTCTTTGATCTTAGATTCATGATTTCTTCATTTGCATTGGTGAGTTGATTAATGAAGTCTACTTGTTGAAGTAATAGATGCTAATTTTTTTTTCTTTCCTTCTATCTCTTATTTTATCTTATTTTTCTCTTCCATGACTTCACATAATTTGAATAACTAGATTTCTTACTCTCTCCTTAGTTTTATTACTTCTACTTGAAGTATACCATTATTTTCCAATAGTTATTTGATTGCATCATTAGCTTCATCTAAATTGCTTGAATGGATGTCTACAATCCTTTCTTCAATGTAGATTCGGTCATTCATCTGTACTACAACATCTTTTCTTCTTTCTAGAGATTAAGAGAGTTGATCCTTTGCTTTATTGAGTTCTCCAATAGCCAATTCCAATTCTAGCTTCTCATTGTCAATAGCCTTGTCAAGTCTAAATACCTCAATAGCCTCTGATCTTTTCTCAATTTGTTAAACTTTTCTCTGAGAACCACAAAGCTATGATACCAATGGTTGGAAATATATATCATAGGCTACATTATTGAGAAGGGAAGGGTGAATCGGTAACCAATAAAACTTAATCCTTAATTACCAATTAATCCTTCATGTGTATTCTAATCTAATTACATACATGAATAACTGAAAGCATTAAAACATTCATAACACTTTTGACACACAATTTGGTGACCCAGAAACCTTCCAAATAGAAAGTAAAATTGGGGTGGGGATGATACCCACAAGCTTTAGTACTATAGCATAAAGTTGGCTTGTTAAGGCTTACAAAGATCACTTTTGATGATCTATCTTGTTAGGAGCAATAAGGACTGCTAGGTCCGCCTTACAAAAGGACTTACAAACATAGAATGAAGTATGCAATAAGCAAAGAGATTTACAAAAGAGTGTTAAGTCTACCTTGTGTAAGGATTTAACTAATCCACATGTTAGGATGAAATAGTGGCTAATATTTTATCTACAACTTGGTTTTCCAAATGAGATTCCTTTGAGTGTAATGATCACCTTGCTATGATAGATAAATCATTGTTGTTCCTTATACTACTATAGCCTTTGTATTTTGCACTTTTTCTCTGTTCTACTTGTTATCTTACTTCTTTTCTATTTGTTGAATGTGTTACAATACATTACATATATACTAATCCAATTTACTAATCAACAAAGTTGGGTACAATACAAGTTTGCACAAAATACACAAAGTCATCCCAATTGCAGGAACGCGAGTTTTGAAGACTAGCTTGGTGAGGTTCTGATACTTGGCATCCATTGTCAATGCTCAACATCATCATGCACTCAGTAGATGTAGAATCTTAGTCCATGTTGATCACTTACAAGTAGTCATAACTTGGGCTGCACTAGTGACTAGGTGAATGTTGTAGAACTCGGTATATAAATTGAATCACTTGATTCATACTGCATAGCTTGTTCAATGCTATCACTACAAGCTTGGTATAAACTAAGTCACTTGGTCAACATTGAGTGGATTGGTCAACAATGGATTCACATTGCTATAACTATAAACTCAATAAGTACTACACAACTCAGTTTGTACTGAGGAACTCAATAAACCTTATGAAGCTTGGTTTACACTCTTGATCACCATCATGGTAGAAACTACTCAGTGCAAACTGAATACTATTTCTTGGTCTCTATAGCAACTATAGAACTTAGTAGAGTCTGACATGCTTGGTTAACTCTGTTAACTATACAATATGCTTGGTTATAATTTGAATAAGTGTATGTCACTAATAACAAACATGACTGTAATGTCAACAAGGTAGTGAATATTTTACCTAGAAGCCTAGTATTCTCAAACTCAAAATTTAAGGATGGATATTCTCTTTCTATCACACGCTAATCCTATGAATGGGTTGAGACATTATCTCAAGGCTTCTATGTATGACTAAAATTTCCTTTTTTCTTTGGTTGGTTCTTCCTACCAATCAAAGGTAGTTATGTGTATAAAGAGACCCCTAGATTTTCTTCATATATTCTCTTGTGTTTTTCCTTCTATCTGTCATTTCTTAAAAACTTAAAATGTAGCACTAGCTACTAAATCTTTGATTGAGTCACCACATACTGAGGGGAAATATTTTTAATATGTCGAGAAGATAGTAAAATATCATAAGAATGGAATATTTGAATATAGATCTGACACAAGGGCCCAATACACAAAAACTTCACCATAATGCACTTTGGGAAATGAAAACTCAATCATGTATAAAAGGCACTACTTAGGCACAAACCACATCATGTACTTCTTATTGTATTGGAATTTTTTAGATTCTCAAGGGTTGTCTATTAAAATAGACCAATATAAGAAATCATCATTTTATTGCCTTTTGATTTGACAAAATTTCAACAATCTTTGAAAAGCAGAGAAATACCTAGGAGTTAGGTAGAAACGATAATGGGTATTCTAGGAAACAAATTAAAAGGATCAATTGACAAGACTCTATGATATCTTCTCCACTTTGAACTCTACAAGATTCAGGCAAGTTTACCTAGGAGTTCATCTTCTCTATCCAATTTTCAAATATTACTATGATTTCCAATATAGCAAATGATAGCCTTGTTTTCTTCTAATTCTAGGACAATAAGAGAGATGATAAATGGCTAATCTATCAAACCCTAAAACTCCATGAATCAAGTATAGGATTACTTTCTAGATCTTCAACAATAAAACATAAAAGGTTGATTTATAAAAGGATTATACAATATCGACATTCTAAATTAGATCAACTTTAATGGATGACTAGTGCCTTATCTATCAGGATATTATCCCATAGGAATTTGATATTTACTTATTAGATCTATCTTAACACTTTGGGAGAAGAATATCAATATTTAGTTCTAGATCTTATTCTTATCAAAATCTTCTATGAAAACCAAGAAATTATTCCAAGTTACATCAAGCATTTACATAACCCATTTTAGATTACAAGAATAATGTGAAGTGAAATATAATTCAAAAAAAACTACAAGTGAGACTTAGTAAACTTTTCTATAGATAAAAAAAAATTAAATGATAACAAAAGAAGAGACAAAATCTAAAATGTATAGCCAACTTTCTACATCTTTGTATTAATTTCTTTGAAACATATACAATTCAATGCCAACTCCTATCAAAGAAATAACAATTAGCCCAACAATTGTTAACTTTTTTCATTCTATATTTTTGGAAAAAATATTTATAGTATATGGACCGCCTCAAGAATGAATAAAACTTTGTTCGACTAAATGAATATCAAACCCTAACTTGACATCTTGGAAATCCTTCTATAGAATAAGGATTGCAAAAAGCTTCATATGGGAGGACACATATTCAAAAAATAGATGTAAAAATACTTTTCATATAATACAAAATAGTTACATAAGAGAAAGTTGGAGATAGCCAAAATTGAATGGCTATCATTTTGGATGTTTAGGTTCAACTTCATTGTTTGTGATGAGAGAATACCCATAGCAGGTGAACCACAAAGATAAGGTATCTCGTTCAGATAGTTTTCCTTCCTCTTCATGTTAGTTTGACTTTAACTAATTGTTTAGTCACAATCTTTAGATGGTATTGCTGTAATATCTGCTATAACTTCCCAAATAGTAATATCTAACTCTTCATCTATCTAGATGGCTCCTCTAATTATATTCAAATAATTCAGACACTTATTCCATTTGGCATTTATCAGAGCTCCAACCTTTGTAATTATTTTGTTGATGTCTACTACAAGCTTATATAAAATGTCAACAATATCAAAAATTGTTACAATATCAGTTTCTCTATTACTATATCAATCAATCTCTCATGTTTCAAGATATTGTCAAAAGAATTAGACCATTCTTGCCACTCCCTCAACTTATTTTTATCATCAAAAAATTTCTAGATGAAGCTAGGTGTCTCATTAGCAATGTCCTTCATTTTGTTATGTATTAACTACATCTTTCCAAAAAAGAAACCATTAAGTTCTTTGACTCTATTTATCATCTTCCTTTTGGAAATGATAATATCCTAAGGCAATTATTTTTCAGCTCCAAAATTTGGATAATCTTGTCAAAAAATGGAATGTGTGGGTCCCACTTGGTGAATAATGGAGAAAGAGTAGATAATGCTTTTGACCATTGATACTCTACTCCTTGCAATGCAATGTAACTACTATGGAGAGTTTGTGAAGCTTTTTTTGGGACATTTATTTTGTTTGACAACATACTCTCCATTTTCCTTACTTCTACTTCTTTTCCTTCTTCTAGCTCTTCTACTTCCATTTTTTGATCCATACCTACATTTGATGCATCAATGTCTAGTTGGGTCTCTTGATCTTTTACCTTAGTAATTGGCCTTGTTATATTTTTCAAATTTTATACCTCATTCTCTAGGGCTGCCATATTATACTCAAGAACATATGTCTTCTTCAACTCTTCCTCATACAATTTTCTTAGTTCAATGCATATGCTATGTGTCTGAAATAGTTATTCTTCCAGCATATCCATCTTTCTCTTTCCCATGATTGATACTACATTCATCATGTTGTGTATCTGATAACTTTATGTAGTAGTGACATTCTAGAATATCACATTTCTTTGGGGGAGTCTCTAATTTCCATGAGTGTTGGCTTGTTAGACTTAGAGGCCATACTCCAAACTTCCATTGTCTTGGTGTCAATGTTGAGACCAGACCCTTTCAATTATCTTGCAATATTGCTCTCCTCAAATGAGATAGATCTACTTTGTCTTCTAATCTAATCCAACATAAAAGATGAGATTATTTCCCATCTAGGGAAAAGAAACATTCCACTTCTCTTAACCAGCTCTCTGGCTTCATCTACAGTGAGGGTTTCTCTATTTGGATCATACTCTTGCAAATTTTGCATCATCTCTGTAGCCTTCTACTGTAAATGTGCTAGTTGTAATTGTAGAGACATTTCATTTTTCTTATCTAAAAAAGAAAATATTTGAACTCATCAGAACTAATGAAGTCATCATCCTTAATAAACTCTTGAACTTGTATGATTCTTTCATCTATCATCCTTGCCTCAAGCTCGAGTTTATGGGGGATTATTTCCTTCTTATTGACCTTAGTTATTAAGAAATTGTGTTAGATGTCATCAAAGTGATTGTTCCCTCTTGGCATGATTTGTAGGGCTATTTCCCTTTCTTTGTCTGGTATTTGAATTAATTTCTACTTTTTTCTGCCACCTTAAGCCCAAGAAGAACTTTTTGGTTAATCGTCTTCTTCACTAATTTCAATCACAATATGATACAAAGGCACATAAGGATCTATTCTATTTCATATTTTAGGGGGGCACCTGAGACATTATGCTTTCAAAATTGTGGAAACATTTATTAAATCTATCCAAATATCTTTCCTCATGGTAGAAGCCTTTGAAAAAGGGATCTGTTCTTTTCATCTCCTCTACAATCTTCATTATATATTTCCACTTTAAATTCATGTCTCTACATTCCTCTATCTTCAGCAAATCCATAATCACATCTCCTTCCCAACAAGGCTTTCTAAAATGTAAATTGTACTCTCTCATTTGTTTTAGGGCATTCCTAACAAGATCATTAGGGTCATATGTTCTAGTAGGAGCACAAGGCAATAGAAGTTCTCTCAAACATTCATCTAACTCTTCAATTGCATCCTTGCCTATAGTAAAGTCTCCTACTTTGACATTTTGACACACAAAAGGATCTTCTTCTAATTGTTGGTGCTAAGTATTACTAGCTCATCATAACTGTAAGAATTTTGTATAGCTCTAATACCATGTAAGAATTTGGTATAGCTATGATACCATGTAATAATTTTCCTAAGGCAAGATTGAAATGCCAAGATCTAGAAGCTCAAGAGATAGCACAAGAGAGACAAATGATGATCAAATGAGAATGGATATCAATTGATTGGATATTAGATAATTGGATAATTGGGTTATAGAAGTGCCTTGTATAAAAACTCAACTAATATGATTAGGAGTCAGCAAAGAGTTAAGCATAACAACTAAACACATGTCCACTAAGAGTATATTATCCTCCATTGTGCATTAATGTATGTGTGACAAAGAGAGGATAAGAATTCAAAGGTGTATCTCATAAAGAGATGTAGTAGATAACATGTGCTCAATTAGAGTGCAAACAACTATGTTGTCTATACGATAACTCATGTGAATATGAAAACTCCTAGGTGTCTACATGACAACTAATATGCTAATGCATTAACCTAAGTAAACTTAAGTAAAGTGTAAATAGTAAATACTTATTTACACCAACACCCCCCCTTAAGTGCAAGTTAGAGAAATGTACTTAAGCTAAGAAAAGATAAATGATAATGCAAGATGGATCCCAGCTACTAAGACATTTTAGGTACCCATGTACAATATGCAAATGCAAATGATGTGTAATGCAATCTCTCATAAAGTGGAGAAAGAGGGAAAACCACATGGGAAAAACCCTCCCCCAAAAAGAAAGAAGAAAAATAAAGTAAGAGAATGTATAGATGGAGTAATCAAGACCCCCCTATTATGACATACATCATGCATATGCAATAGAAAATCCCTCCATAAGAAGGAAATAAGGAGAAATGAAATTTCCTCCATAGTAAATGATCTCCAACAAGAATGATGAGTGCTTGAAGACAAAAGAGAATCCAATGCCTACAAACAAAATTTCTCCCCTTATGAAGAAGATACACCAAATATAAATGCAAAAAGTCTTCCCATTGTGGTTAGGAAGATGGAAGGGGAATCCATATGAAGTATGTTGTCTCTAAAGTCTAAATATGTGTCACCGTGTCCTTGAATACTGAAGATGTCAGGAACCAATCAAGATCAACTCCAATAGAAGAAGGTGATAGATAAGGAACCAATGGCAACTACTCCATATAGGAATCATAGAAGTTGATGAAAGCCAACTTCATAGTGTGCCAAGATCACCTGAATGCAAATAACCTACTAAAGATAAACTAAAGAAGGAACAAGAGCTTGAAGAAACTCAACAAAGAGAAATTGTATTGCAACAATGAGAAAAATAAAATTGCTATACAATATGAGATGAAAAATGATATGAAAATACAATGGGAGAGCCTATTTATAAAGGCCTCTAGGAAGCTTGTAGAACAAGCTAAAAAGCACTAGGAGATAAGGTTGACAACTAAGCATACATCCACAAAAGGTGGATTATCCTCGATCAAGGTAAGAAGATAAGTATGACTTAGATAGGAACAAACTCCCATGTTGTCAACAACTCATAAATGACTACTATTAAATAAATGCATTTAACCTAAGTAAACTTAAGTAAAAGTGTAAATAATAATTATTTACTCTAACACCCCCCCTAAGTGCAACTTAGGGGAATACACTAAAGCTTATAAAAGCTAAGATGAAATGTAGAATGGGTCTCGGCAATGAGGCCATGTTAGGTACCCATGAACAATGTAAAGAAATCTCTATAAACTAGAGACAAAGGAGAAAACCTAGTGGAAAAAACCCCTCTCCAAAAAGAGATAGTTGAAAATCTAATGAAGGACTAAAGAAGCCTCCAACTAGAGGAATCTCCCAAAAAATAGGAATAAAGAGAAGATCATGAAGAGCATTACTAAAGCATGAAGAAGCCATAACTCTATCAGAAAGAAACTATTGATCTAAAGAACCTCCATGGAAATAGAAGGTTATGAACTAGGAGTGTTTATATCGTAGAAGATCCATCTCACTGAAATGTATAGGTAGCCAGCCACTACAATTGCCTAGTATATAGGATCAAATACTAAATACATAGCTCACTCTATAGAACCATTGAACCAAGAAAGCATTAGAAACAATAGAATAACCCCCCAAAAGTAGATAGGGTGAGATGACAAGAAACTAAAAAAGTGGGCCAAAATCCTCTGCAAAAGGAACCAAGAACATCGAGAGAGAGGAAGAGGTAAAAGCACCTATAAAGGCATGTGTCACTGACACATTCATGGGGCTAATATTGTGGAAGGGACACTCACTTGACAAAGGAAGAGGGTAGAAAATGCATAGAACTAACCCGTCCATGGTGCTTTATAAAATAGTGTGAGTACAACTATCTCAAAACAACATTCATGAACACAAAATGCAAGAGTGGCACTTTATCTCAGTGTGTTTTTATAAAGATGCTTACAAATGATATCAACAATGATCAGAAAGGGAAAAAAGCTGATACAAAAGATAGTATAGCCCAAAACAAAAGATCTCATGCCATGAAAATAATTCTCGAACCTGGAACACCCAAGATATCCACCATAGAGAAAAAATGCCAAAAAATGATAAAAAGAGCATGGGGTAGAATCTAAAATAAATTATAGCATTTCTAAAAAGTAGACAAAACTAGCTTTCCAAAAATATAATATTTTCAAAAAATGGAGATGGAACGTACAAGATAAGCTCACCGGAGTGAAAAAATATCCAATTTTAACTATAAAAATAGCTAGCAAAACTACATCAAAACTACAAAATAACTACACCAATGTCTCCGTCTTGGAACCAGCTTTCTAGCACTTATTTTGGATCAGAAAAATACCTCTATATGCTCAAGTTATGGCCAAAAAACTATGAGTAGGTCAAAGAGGACTTGAAGGAGAGGCAAGAGTGCTAGTTTCATGCCAACATCAACATTTCATAGGCCTAAAATTGATAGCCAAGGGGCCATCAAGGAAAAAAAAGACTACCACATGGCATCCAAGTGGTAGTATTGTTAAAAAAATGATGAAATGGCACGAGCCACAAGGCAAGTGCCAATATGGCACCTGTACCATGTGGCACTCATAGAACATGCCAATAGTGCTACTATAGGTATAGGGTTCTAGGTGGCTACAAGGGTAGCTGGGTGAGCATTCCACTAGTTATGGTGGTCACAATAGCAGCAAGCCCTGGTGGTGTTGCTTAGTGGGCAGAGGGCTGGTGGCATGGCAATGGCCATGGCATGAAATTCACAATCAGGTGTGTTGTGGTGTCTTCACGGTGGCATTGTTGATGGTGATGGCATTAGAGTACTGCATTGGCTACACAGTAATGGTGTTTTGGAGGCATGGTGGCACTATCCAATTTTTATATTAAAAAAATCAAAAACTTTGCAATAAATGCATTTGTATAGTTCGTACGACCTCCTAAATAAAAAAAAATTGCCTCCCAGAGAAACTTTGTCCAAAATGGATAAATTTTATATTGATCCTAATTGTAGCAGGCCTTCTTAACTCAATGGAAACATCCATTTAGGCCCAATGTGCATTGAAAAATCCCTCTTCCTCCCAATTGAAGAAAAAATATAAACAAACTAGGGTTTTTGTCTCTGAATTGTTGCTTCAAAAAATCCTTCAAACCAGGAAGCAACAGAGAGGCTCTGATACCATGTAGAAGTTCATGAAAGCCAACTTCATAGTGCACCAATATCACCTACATGCAAATAACCTACTAAAGAGAAACTAAAGAAGGAACAAGAGCTTGAAGTAACTCAACAAAGAGAAATTGTATTGCAACGATGAGAAAAATGAAATTGTTGTACAATATGATATGAAAATATAATGGGAGAGCCTATTTATAAAAGCCTCTAGGAAGCTTGTAGAACAAGCTAGAAAGTGCTAGGAGATAAGGTTGTCAACTAAGCATACATCCACAAAAGGTGGATTATCCTCGATCAAGGTGAGAAGATAAGTATGACTTAGATAGGAACAAACTCCAATGTTGTCAACAACTCCTAAATGAATAATATTAAATAAATGCATTTAACCTAAGTAAACTTAAGTAAAAGCATAAATAATAATTATTTACTTTAACAGGAATGTGGATCAAACTCCAAAGACCAAGATTCCTCTTGAAAATAAGAAAGAGAAACAAAGAAGCCCCCCTCAATGTAGAATCTACACCCATGAAATATGCTCTTGGATCAATGTAGAAGCTACACCATGAAAACTGAAGGATATTTCTCCCTTGAGGAAGAAATGGTGGTATGGGTGTACAAAAGAATCCTCTCTGATCAATAGGAAGAACTCTCATAACATAATTTATCTTAGGAAACTACATAGGAATATGCAACACATGAGTATGATCAACCATGCAATTTGACATGTCAAGTGAAGTTTGAGATTCATGTAAAGCAATGTTTAAAGACTCAAATGTCTTCTTTGAAGTGAAAAGGACCTCCTCCAAATGTTTTAAGAAAGTATCCAAAATCATGTCAAACTCAAAAGAAAGATCAAGTGGAGAATCATGAGGGTCAGAGTGTTCCCTTGCAACAACTAAAGAAGGATTATCCTCAATAAAGAGAAGATGTATATCATCAATAGTGTCTCTCATATCCTTAATTTAGGACTCCACAAATAAACCTACAATGTTTGTCAAGAAGTCATCCCAAGGAATTAAGTCTAGAAGAAAATGAATATCTTGTTGCACCAAATCATGTGAATTTATGACTATGTGAATACAAGCATCATCAAGAGCAATAGTAGATGCAATATCAATAGGAGAATTAGTAGCTACAACTAGAGTTAAAAGATCTTTTGGAAATGGAGGAATATGTGGATCTCCATACATCTCCCAAAGATAGATCCAAATATCATAAAAAATAGTTGACTTCATGTCATCAAATGAATCCATAACCTCGATATCCATATGTAGAAAGAGTGCATGAAAAATTATTTCTGTAGTGTCACCATTGTATAAAATTACTTTCACATATGGCAATGCATTATGCTTACTAAGATAAGTGAGAACTAATTCACTCCGTTGCTTATAGTTTTGTGTTTTCAAGGTAATTAAATCTTCCTCATCCATGATTTACTAATCAATGCAATCCCCCCTAAATAGATTTTTGGCACTTTATACTAAGTGCATGTACAATCTCCACTTGTCAAAATGAACCAAAGTGGACTTTTGATTTGATGTTTATAAATAAAAATATAAAGCTATATATGATTCAACAATACAAGACACAAGACCTCTCAAGGATCTAATTAATTACAAGTGCCAAAATAGGCCAAAAATGACCAAATATTGAAAGTACTATGTCCACTCAAAAATACTCCAAACTAATATCAGATTTGGAAAGTAAACAAAAAATTATGAACTTTAAAGAAAAATAGCACCTGTGTATGTGTCCATATGAGCCCAAACAAAGCCTCTAAATTTGTGAAAATTGGGATTGGCAATTTTCCAAAAAAATTCAGGAACAAAGATCTCAAACAACTTGCACCAATGCGTAGATCATGAAATTATACCCCAAAACAAAACAAAAATTTCTTGAAAAAAGGAGTCCATATGAGGAAGATATCATTGTTTGAAAATCACCTCTATAATTATTTTTCCTAAATCACCATTATCACAACTCCGAAAATCTAATGACTCTAGATTTCACCTTAGATGTCTAATTTTGATGAAACAAAGTCAATTTGGGGGTTTTTTGACCTTCTGAATTTGATATCCAATTATCAAATTAATCCAGTCATCTAATATTCATTCTCATTTTATCATCATTTGTCTCTCTTGTGCTATCTACTAAGCTTCTTGATCTTGGCATTGAAATTTGGTATAGCTCTAATACCATGTAAAAATTTGGTATAGCTATGATACCATGTAAGAATTTTCCTAAGGTAAGAATGAAATGCCAAGATCTAGAAGCTCAAGAGATAGCATAAGAGAGACAAATGATGATAAAATGAGAATGGATATCATTAAATGATTGGATATTAGATAATTGGATAATTGGATTATAGAAGTGCCTTATATATAAAGGAAACTAATATGACTAGGAGTCAGCAAAGAGATAAGCATAGCAACTAAGCACATTTCCACCAAGAGTGGGTTATCCTCCATTGTGCATGAATGTACATGCAACAAAGATAGGATAAGAATGCAACAGTGTATCTCACAAAGAGATGTAGTAGACACCATGTGCTCAATTGTAGTGCAAACAACTATGTTGTCTACATGATAACTCATGTGAATATGCAAACTCCTAGGTGTCTACATGACAAATAATATGATAATGCATTAACCTAAGTAAACTTAAGTAAAGTGTAAATAGTAAATACTTATTTACACCAACAATAACTAATTTCCAAAAGAATGTTATGATCCCTATTCTCTCTAGAATGTCTTTTGGTAAAAGATGAGGAGGTTGGGGGCATTCATAAACCCTTATGATGAAACACTTTTCAAAAGGAAATACACTTCTTGAGTCATGTCCCAACTTCATATCATCATAATAACATCTAGATGGTTTGATTAACATCCTTATACCCCTAGGGATCCTCTTAGTTATATCAGCTAACATAATTGAAATTGGATGTACAAAATCATTATATAAAGCTAAAGGATTTGCATAGGGATAGAATATTTTGCATACCCCAATCCATAGTTATATTGGCAAGCTTTCTCTAATCTCCTATATTCCTTTAATAAGCTCAAGATTGATGTGCCCTATGTTCTTATAGAGGATGATATGCATCAACACTAAATAATGATGGAATTTTAAATTCCCCACTTCTCCCCTTTGTGCAGTTGTGATCTCATTGTGCATAGCATTTATTATATAAGTAACAAAATCATGCCCCACATTATGGTGAAAATCTTGTATATCTATGGCTATGATATGCATTTTACTAGGAGCATTCATAGTGCCATCCAGCCCTATCACCTTGTCCACTCCAAAACCTATGTACTAAAAATATCTGTTGAAGAATTCCAAGGGCATAAGGTCTCCTATCTTTTTAGAGAGATCACCCTTTTCCTTTCTGGACCTAGGAATATGTCTTTGCATAAATTTTCCAGTGAAGAAACTCTTTTGAATTTTGAAATTTTTATCTAGTTTGTGTTGTCAATGATCTTTTTCATAGGTCCTCCAAGGTCAATGGTCTTTTTCTTCTTCTTTTTTAGTTATTTGAGAATCTTCTTTGATAATCACTTGTGCAATCAACTTGCCTTCTTCTTGCACCATGATTTCTTATTTCAAAATCTTCAAGCACTTCTCTACAATTCAATCCTCTTGAGAAATTTTGCACTCAATCCTCTTCTTGGCTTTGAACTCTATGACTGTTGTGAATGAAATTATGTTACATCAACCCTTTAATAGTGCTTGAGCATGGAAGTGGCATTAATGACATTTTTATGACAACATGCATGAAAATTTTCAAAATTTCAAAAAAGTAGCACTTTCGTTCTTTATGACACTCGTACTGCCAATGTTTAACTCCTTTTTTACCCTTTTTAGATAGTACTTCCCAATTCAAAAATTATGAAATTACAACTATCACATTATCTCTTTTATATTTTATAGTAGTGACCATGTGATTCCTTAGGATTGTGAACTGCTTGTGTCTTTACAAGGTTTACCTTTTGATTCTTCTTCCTTACCTGCAACCACATGAAACCCTTGATCTCTACTTCATGGTTTGTCTTCACACTTATCCTTTAAACCATGTGATAGAGAAAAGACTTCTAGCATCACTTTAGTGTTGCTTCATGGCTTCCCTCTTGCTTTGTAATCTTAACTACATGACTGAGTGATAACCATAATTTATTCACTATTTAACCACATCATAGGGTCTCACCCATTTGTATTAACTACATTTTCTAGGTTTTGAAGTTGTGAACACCTTGGTATGTCATTCACTTATTAAAAGTAGCACTAACACTTTAAGATTTTTGCAACGCTTTACATGATATACTTGAGCGATCATTGGTTCATCATTGAACCCTTCAAGCTCACAAAATAGCTAGTGAAGCAACAAATGCTACTAAGCCTAACTTAGTCTTTGCTTCATGGATTCACTTTGGCTTACATCTTTTAACTATAGGACTGAGAAATCAAACAAACTTTATAAGATCTTATTGTTTTAGATTATGGTAAAAGAAAGTTTTGAAGGGACCCCGAAACCCTTTAAAAACTAGAGAAAAGATATAGCAATAAAACCACTAGGAAAGAAGTCCTAAAACCAACAATAAAATTAGGTTTTACAGGGACCTAAAACCACAAACATAGTCCAAAAAAAGAGAACCCAGGATTTACAAGGACCTAGAACCACTAAAATATTTTAGACCAAAAACCAATAAATAGGACCAAAAACTAGTATAGAGTACCACATCCAGAAAATAGGACCAGAACAGGACAAAACCACAGAACACAAACCCTAGGCAACTATTGCAGCTTCATAATCATCTTGACAACCTCTTTACCAATCACAGTAGTATTTGTTTTTCTAGTTCATGGCTTCTATTTTTTATTACCACTTCAATTATGAGACTAAGTGAACAAGTGTTACCTTTATAAAATTGATTGTTTTGTATATTCATGACTATCTATCAAACTACATTCTTTAGCTGTGTGACCATGCAATCAAAGTTTATCTCTAGGTTTCTCTAGAACACTAATCATTTAGCTTTCAAGTTGTGAGTTGAAGAAAAATCTCTCTAACATCAGTCTCCATTTCACTACTTAGTTCTACATGATGTAACATATCATGCTATCTTTAGATGCTTCCACATGTCAATCCTTATGCTATTATGAGGATTGAGATAGAACATGAATGCCTTTTTGCATGGTTGCCACCTTAAACTTTCCCTTCGTGCTTAACCACAAAAAAACCATGAAAGATGCTCACTTAAACACATTGCACCTTTTCTACTTGAGCTAACTATTAATCAATAACAATAGAGACCTTGCTAACACTTCTCAATTGACTGAATCACATCATCACACCTTAGTAAGGATTAAAACTTAACAAGGTGGAGATGTAAAGATAACCCTTGGTTGGGAAGTTTCCACTTAAAATTTCAAATTTATTTCAGAGTGTGAAACTTTTAGAACATTGATTTAAAACATCAAAAGGGTAAAACATGAAAACATCCATAAGGATATGAAACTAGGGTTTTTCTAGGAAAATCTTTGCACATGAAAAATGCAAACTCTAATTGCACAATATTAAAACTAGATTTTCATAATAGGTTCTTAGTATTTTTATCATGGTAAAAATATAGGCCAATAGTTTTGACATACTCAAAGACATGGATGAAGTATATAAGAATGATAATAATTTTAAGCAAGGGTTGGAAAACCTAGGTCAAGTGAATATTATGGAAGATGTGTTTTATGAATAGTTTGATCATCTACAATTGACTAGAATACTGTGAGGCCTCGCCCCGACCCATTGTGGCATAGTGATACATTACCCTTATTTTGTTATTCACGACTCGAGATGTCGAGACATTATCTGATGCTTGGAACATATTTTATTATTTCATGTTGTGTGATGTTATTTCCAGATATATTTGATGATTGTCATTTAATGTTCATGTATATGTATGTTGACGAAATAGGTAGATGTAGGATTGAGATGTGATTTAAGATATTTCAAATGGTTAAGAATTATAAAGGATGAAGAAACTTTATTGATGTATGTTTTAAATTATGAAAATTTTTGATACATATATGTTTATATACATGTGATTTTATGGGACTACTGATGGGTGCAATGAGTGTGCAGATATTTAGCCGAGGAACCCTACGGAGGAACAAAACTGATCTCCATGTGCTAAAATTTGGAAACCCTATTGTTCGTAATTGTGTTCTTTCAGTGTTGCTTGACACTCGTAAAATGTTTATGTGCTTAATTTGCTAGTTAGAGTTGTTAGATGGACCTATTTTATTTCTAGATTTTATTTTGTCTCTAACCTCTTCCCTAAGGCTTTAAAACATGTTTTTTTTCTAACCTATGGGTATGGGTTAGGGGTCTTTTCCAACCCCTAAGCCCCTAGCTTTGACTTTTGAGGGCACTCAAAAAGTCCCTTTTTGCCTTTGTGCGAAAATTGCAAGTAGTTGTCATGAGTTGTCTTACCCCACCTCCTTTTAGGGTTTAACCATGGTGTAGGTTGTGTTAGGAGTTTCTAGAGTGGCTAAGTGGGTGGAGATAGTTATTGCTCTTTTTGGGTGGTTGAGTTGGAGGCTTATTAGAGGCCTTCCTTGGTCTAGTGGTTTGGTTAACCAATCTCTACATTTAGAGAAGATTTCTTGAAGCTTGAAGGAAGGAGGGATACTCTACTCAAATTTGTTCATTGCCATTACCTCTTTGAGAAGGTAGGAAACTCCCATCTCCCTTATTCAGTTTTTATGTTTTGTTTCATGTTCTTGTTACCTTGTTGTTGTTTTACTGTTGTATGGTTGTGGGTATGTTGGGAAGATTTGTAAACCTTGTTATTTTGGTTGTTTTCCTTTCTTGTTTATTTTTGCAATTTTGAGTTTCCTTGCATGGGTGTTTTGGTATTACTCACCCTAGGAGAGGGCAGAAGTGACCAATTTTGGGAGAGGTCTATTTAGTTGGACTCCAACCTGTGTAGAGTCTCTTCTCAGGATGAGAAGAGGGATAAAGGGTAGGGTGTTATGGGCCTCTACCCATCAGCACAAACCCGGTATGAGTATGGCAAGTTAAAATGGAAGAACGAAAGTTCTTGGTTATTGGCCCCGATTGGGCATCTGAATTGGTGTTGTGCTTGACTTCTCCGGTTGGAAGAATCCACCTCTCCCTAGTCTTGATTCACTGTGAATCTTATTGTGTAAACCATGTATGATTATGCATGCTTGATGTTCTTTTGGTTATGCTTGATTGTCACCCGATCAGTTATTGGTTTCTTCCATGGCTCTTGAAATGAGATTCAGAAAACATTACAAAATTCTTGATGATGACCATGAAGAAAATTGGATAAAATTGTTGTAATTGGGATTGAGATCCTATTGTAAATTGTAATTTTAATCCTTATTGTATATGGCAATGAAGCCAGGTTTTCTTCCTGATTCTTTCCCGGCAGAGCCCTTGAATCAGGTTAGCCAATAAAGTAATGGATGAGTGTATTTGGTTCTCTTAATATTTGTTCATAACGTTCAATTGTATGAGTGCTCATCAAAAGAGAATAAATTAATTTGCATATATATATATATATATATATATATATATATGGGAAAATAGAATCATAGATAATGTCTTGATTTATGAATGTCCAAGTTTTAATTACAATAATGAAGAGTTGAATTGATATAGTGAGTTTCAATTTTGATGTATAAGTATTATGATGAGATCAATCAAGAGCAAAACCATATATTACGAGATCAAAGATAGTTCATTCCTTGATAAATTTCATGGTGGTTACAATCAAATTTGAATGAGAATAATCCACCACCTTTTCTTTTATTATGTGCATAGTATCATTCACCTTCTAAGTTCTTCAAATATGATCAATTGGACTGAGAGGTTGTATTCTTGAAATCAATAATAATAATAATCAGAACATAGAACTCATACCATGTCCTTGAAGAATTAATATTAAACATACATGTTTAACTAGAGATTGAGAGACTTTACCTAATGTACTCCTTTGCATTGGAATACTTGTATTAAGGAAACATGTTAATAATAGATTTATTCAAATCCTTAGCAACATGAATGAAATGCTTAAAATAGCATGATCATGCCTTGTCAAAATTTTTGCTTTCAAAAAAAAAATATGCACTCCCAGGAGTAAAAACTCTTTGGAAAATACATGGGGAAAAAGAATTCATTGCTTCCAAGCCACAGAGCATATTCTTGCTCAGATTCCTTCCTTAGTGAATAAAGAAACTAGATAAATATTATGTAAATCTCTTTGGTACATAATTCTGAATATATATATATATATATATATACTTTTCTTAAATAAAGCCAATATCTAAATATCTCCTCTTCACCTATAAAACTTTATGTTTTTTATTGCCTCCTTGGCCTTGCACGTCAGTTTAAGCTTGCCTTTAACAAGCTCTTTAATGTCTGCCTCATGTCATAGTGGATGGGATGCGTGGGTGATGTCACCCTGCCACCTTGTCCCATCCCCATCCTTCTCCCATCCTAGCAGCCAAGTTGGATTAGTGGCATTTATGTTGAAAAGGGTATGGTGGTGGTCACTTTTATTTCAAAAAAAAATTCCCTTTCTCATCTATGATCATGTGCCCACCCTTGGGATTGCGTTCCCCTTCCTTGGGCTACGTGGAAAAGTTGGGAGGAGAGATCAATGTCAACACATGACATTAATGCTTGGACGCTGGCCTAGCTTGGGAGTAGTATTAATGTCCTAGAGAATGTTTGTTTAAAAACTTCAGACCTCATCCCCTCTGCGTACCTTCTTCTTGATGTGCAGGCTTGGGGTTGCGTGGGGCCTAGGGTGAGGTGTAGGGAGGGGTCAAATTGACCTGTCACATAAGCTAGTGTTATGATTAGTGGTTAGGGTAGGATAGCTGGGATTAGGATAGACTAGAGTTAGTAGGGTAGAGTTAATTGTGTTTAGGTGTAGGTTAGTTTATTTAATTCCTTGGTTTTAGTCTCTTTATTAATATCATTTTATACATATTATTTTATTTATGTATTTTATATTTGTAGTTAGCATTTTAGAATATGTTTTAGTATAGATAATTTAGTATTTATTAGATGGTTGTGTCTTTAGGTTGTTTTAGTTTAAAGTTGTAAAGAGAAATTTGTTTAAATCAAGTCTTAAGTTAGCATTACATATGAAGTTAATTTATAACCACTTAGTTATATAGTTAGTTTAGAATGAAACTTTAATCTGTTAAAGTGTACTTAGTTTAATTTAATAGAGTTTTAAGTTAACGTTGAAATTATTTTAAATCTTTTAATTATTAAGTTAGTTGATAACTATGTTGTGTAATTTTGAGTTGGTTTTAGGTTATCCGTTTTAGTATATTTAGTATAAATTTTTAAACATTTAAGGTTTTAGCAAACTCATTATGAAACTATTATCTTGTTCCATTACGTTAGCATATGATAAAAAAATAGAGTATGTTGGATTGTTTCCTTTATCATTTAGCCAAAAGTTAAGAGTAACTTGCATTGTTGGTATCTTTTGATATGTTTAATTCTTAAATAGCATAACTCAAGATCGATATCAATCTAATAACAAAAGTTTCAAAATCGTAATGTTGTAATCGCCCTCATGTTTATAACCTTAGGACGTAAAGTAAAGAACCTGTACTAAAACTATTATCAATCATTTCAAACCTAGGGCATGTTAAATTATTAATTCAAAAAAAAAAATTGTGTGTGTGTTTTTGCCTTCAAGTTTTGGGCATGACAAATACTTGTTAGTAGCTTTCATGATAATTTTTTGTGGATTGGAGATATTCCTATAATAATAATATTTGAAATGATTCATAAGTTAAATGGCTTTAGAAATGAAGGCATAAACCCTATTTCTAAGAAGCAAGTCAATAAAATGGTAGAAACCAGTACTGGAGCTAAATAGGATGGAAGAGGTATGAGTCTTGATAAAATTAGATAAACTGATGTAAGATTGATCAGGAAGAATATGGGCTATAAGATGAATTATAACTCTAGACCTAATTATGTGTTAGCTTTATTTATTCATGCTCCATATAAGATGATAGTTAATAGAGATAAAGTTAACATGTGTCAAGTCTTGAGGAAGAAGCTAATAAAAAATGTAAAGATGATAAAGAAAGAAAGTATACACCTTTTAGATTAGAGTCACTTCTTATCCATATTTTCTTTCAAGTTATGAATAATTTTCCAAGTATGCCTAGTTATGAATGGAATAGTGGAAGATGCACTATTGATTTAGATTATATTGGTAGAATCATGGGAAACAATACAAGAATGTTAAAAATTTAGTATCAGATGAAGAAGAAGTTTAGAATTCCTAATTCAAATATCGAGAGTTACAAGGATGATATTTTATTTATGGTAGAAATAAATTACACATGCATGGAAGTAGTGGAGCCTGGAGTATTTTACATTGAACCTATGAGATATGAAGTAATGTAACATATATTGAAGGATATGCAAACACAATGAAGAAAACCCTACATGGGGTGTATATGAAGACAAATTAAGTGAAGTAGATGAGAAACTAAAAAATGGAGAAAGGAAAAAAAGGGTAAGTAAATTGGTGGATCAAATGATTATAGATTTTGGTATGAGTAAGAAAGAATGGAATGAGTCTAAAAAAATACTAGTAGAAATGCATGCTAATGGATAGTCAAATATATTTTTGGTTAAGCCACTTTTGAAAGAAGCATAAAAAAGTTCACTTACAAAAGTATCAGTAGAAAAACAACATAATCTATAGAGAAAGAAGTAAATATTATACATATTTAGACTATGCCATAATCAACAACTATAAGGAGATCTACTAGAACTTCACCATCTATGATAGCTAGCAAGTACACAATAATTTTTATGACAAAGATTAAGAAAGAAAACTTAGAGGAATCACCAAAGAATCCAAAAACAATTAAATAAATATTACAAGGCCATAGACCAAACAAACCTAAGATTGAAATTGTAAGGAAAAGAAAGGAGAACCAAGAGGAAGGGAATGAAGCATCAAAGATAAGAGGACAAATTACAAATCCAAAAGAGAAACTTGATTCAAGATCTAGAAATAAGAGGAAGGGATGGAAACCTTAGTTAGGAAGGCTAAATAATATAATGAATAATAGAAAACTTGATCAATTGAGCAAATATTATGACAAGTATGATGCAAACCAACAGAGTGAACTTGAAATTTTAGTAATTATTTAAATGTTTAAATTCAAGTAATATCTTATCATCATGCATGGAAGTATACAATAGGAATTGTACATTAAATTAGAGGGTACAATGATAAGAGAAGTAGAGAAATGCAAGAAATTAAGAGAGTTTACTATGAAGAAGTTATATGAGTTCGATAATGATGAACAATTTAAGACTATTCTAAAGAAAATGGAGCCACATTTGAGGAGGAAAATGAGAACAAATCAAACCATGGTAGGAGAATATGAGGAAATAAAAATTGAGACAAATAAATAGTACAAAAGGTGTTAATTGATCTTGGTGCATTGAAGACTAAATACATTATTACACAACTAGATATGTACATTGTTGGAGTACTACTTACCATTGATATAGAAAATGATATATTTAAGGACCACACAAAATATGAGGTTGACAATTTGGTTACAAATAATATTTATGATGATAGTAGTGGTTGAGAGGATAAAATAGATTGAATGGACATGTAAGATCAAGGCACTAAAAGGTATCAGATGAAAAAGATAAAGATGGTCAATATGACTATAACATTCCACATATTGAGGATACACCTAGAGGAACATTGATAACTTGGCAACAATTTAGTTTACTCACATTGCCACCTATTTTTGACTTTATAGAACATAATGCGACATAATAGAAAGAGGAAAGTGAGATTAATGGTTGAAGTAGAATAGAAGGAAATAGAGGAACAAAAGAAAGAAGAAACATCAGATCAGAGGATAGAGATAGTGCAACAATTAGAGGTCTCAAGCCAAGTGATTCATATATATATATATATACATACTATACACCCCTACAAAGACTATAACCACTAGTAAAGCTTGTGAAAGCACCTTTTATATTACCTTTTGAATATTTATTAGCATTGTATGATGAGTAATATTTTTAGTTTGATATAAGAAGACATGGATGTGTAAATTTGCATACAATTATTAGCCTATGCACTTACTAAGGTAGTAGAGAAGATAGGAAAGGGAACAAATAATATATATAAGGTACTAGATTTGGAAATAGGTAAGGTTCAAAGAAATTTACTAATTTATAATCAGTTTATGGAGAATGAAAAAGAAAAGAAGGTAGAGAAACTTAATTGAAGAGTTTGATGCCCATTTTATTACTTTGGATGAAACTGCTAAGGTAAAAATTCACATTGAGAATGATGCAAAGTTGTTTAATCAAGTATGTGATCATATAAAATGAGATTTGAGAGTATTGGACACCTGCATTAAGGATATGAGGAAATGTATTACAAAGGGTAAGCAGATTTATGTTGTGTTGAATGTGCTAAGGCACACATGCATACTCCTATAATTTCCAAAGCCATTAAGGAAAAGAAAGATAAATTTGAGAAATTTCCAAATTAGATCAAGAATAATGATCTAAAAATAATTGAGATTGATCAAAAAATAAGCAAAGTGAATGATTAACTAACAATGTTAGAGCATGACTAAGAAAGGATACTAAAGCTAAGAAATATAAGATTTTCTTATGTGGATCTTAATGGAGCTTAAATAGAAGTCTATGGATTATGTGTAGTTGTAAATGTTGTAGATTCAATAAATTTTGCTCGAGATGTAGCTTTTGTAAACATAAAGAATAATTTTATAGATTGTATGAAACTCTTGGGAAATCATCCAATGTGAGAAGTGATGAAGACCAAGTTTTACATTTATATAACTTTTTGTCTCACCTTTGTCATTGATGCCAAAGGGGGAGATGATCAATGAAAAATTGTAAGGTATGTATAGTTTACTACGTATAGTAAGGGAGAGAAATAATATAGATATAATATGATCAAAGGAGAAGCATAGAAACATCATTATCATATAAAGATCCACATATTTTCATAGATTTTGAAATATTTTTACAGCCACAATTTTGTAGTTTTAAAAAATTTAAAATTTGGAGAAGTATAGAGTTATACTTAACCAAGTTTTTCCTAATGTTTCCATTAATGCCAAATGGGGATATTGTTGTAAATTTGGCTAAAAATAGTTGTTAGGTTTGTCATTAATTTAAAAATAACACAAATTTTGAGGTAGCATAAGTTTGGTGAAAGGTTACTTAGAAATTTGTCTAAGTTCAACACTGGTAATTAAAAATTAGCCATATTGTTTTATTTGGAGAGATTTGTAGAAGGCTTATTAAGTTATGTGAGCTTAAAAAAAGGTAGTATGGATATCATAGATATTGTATGAGAGGCTTCTAAAGTTTTTCATGTTCTTTGCATAAGTTTTGAGAAATTTATTAGTAATAGGTAAAACAACACAAAACTAGGTAATTGGTAGAATATCAAGTTTTTGGTTAAGCAAGTATTTTCACTTGTTCAAATAATTGTTTTACAAGATTGGGGTGACTTAGTTAAGTTAAATATCATGTGGTAGAAGTTAATATGAATATTTGGTAACGTGCAAGGAAAAATAAGTGTGAGATTTTAGATTTTTTGGTTTAGCAAACTTGTCAATTGTATTTGATTATATGATTTCTATATGCACACTATATGTACTATATAAATGTGAATTTTATGGTTAAAGAAAAGGAGATAACTTTTATGATAGTTTTGATGCCAAGAACTCTAAAGGAATGGTCAAATATATGAGATATCAACAAAAGTCAAGGTTTTGTATTTATCTATATGACTTGTGAATTGTTTAATGTTTGTATGAGTAGTCAGCTCTCATTTTTTATATTATATATTGTAAAGTATAACTTGTAATAGGGTTGAGGCTTCTAACAAGGCCTAGTCCTCTAACTAGGGCTTATACACTATATGCATGTAATAAACTATTAACATGATCAGTATCTTTAATAACATACTTTTTATTAGTGGATAATTTAGTGGGTACCATCCTCATTGGGAGTTTTGCTTAGCTAGGGTTTCCCTAGTTAAAATAACATGATGTAATGAGTATCTTCATGTTGTGCATGATGTTTCTTTTTCACTTATTCTTCAATACAAGCTTAAATTAAACAAATGATATCCAAAGTTGGGAAGATTTTTTTTTAAGGCATATAACTAATTCACACACCCCACCCCCACTCTTAGTTGTGCCAATATACTCTATTTTCTAACATGTTATAGTTCAAAAAATATATTCTAAGTGATTGAATGAGAGAAAGGGAGGACCTATGTCATTAGATCCTACCTCAATATTTATGTCATGCAAATAGGAGCATTAAAGAAGATTAATTAGGTCTTACCCTAGTTCCACCTAGGAGAAATAAGAAGAAAGGAGAAGAAAGGATGAGAGATATAAGGAGATGACTTTCTCATATTAAATTGGCTCTAAAATGTCATTAAGTTGAAGTGTTGCTATTTCAAGGTGGTACAAAAATTCATTTTTGTAAGTGAGGTCATGATTAAGGATGGCCTTTTCTATGTTGATATAATATATATAATGATGAAATCATTCATGAAAATGGATTCAATGAGAGAATGCGAATGCAAAGGAAAGAAAGTGTGCAAACAAGTTATATCACATATCAACAAAAGAGGTGTGATTAGAAAATATTGAGACATATAGTTTATGTACTTCATAATATAATCAGAACAATTAAATGTTTATAAATTCAAATACCTAGGACTTGATTATGAACAATAAAATAATGGGTGGCAATAGATCAACATTTGAAATTTGGGTTTAAAAAGGGGCCGAATTTGTAGGTATATAATGAATCTTGTGACTACTTGCATACATTAGTAAATTAATGTGGTTGATAAATGTAAGGTGACTAGTACATGGATAGAAATAATGTGAGATACTTCCTCTTGAGTACTTAAGACAAATCTTAACTTTTCAAATAAGTCTTTCTATGAGAGAATAAATTGGATTAGATGGGTGAGATGAGGCATTAATAGGTACATTGTTATAGTTCTTTCAAGGGTTAATAGGAAATTGTATGTTTATTAAATGAATGTAAATTTAATATAGTATGATGTCCTAATTTTGCATATACTTTAGGACTGCATGCTTTTACATATGAAAATTGAAATATAAGTTGATGCCTTGATAGTTTGCTTCACTAGAACTATTATGAAGGAAATGCAAATGGAATTTTTATCACAATTAGAAGTTATCAAATGATAATTTGTTATTAAAAGTGAATTATTGTGCAAGTAAATTAATGAGGATGTTGTTTTGAGATTAACAAAATTATATATTGTGATGAGTTTTGATTGACTATGTAGAAACATGCATTAGATGATATATGTTGATACTCTATGTGATATTGACCAATAGTTTTAGTGTGGGAAACTTACAATTGGAATAATTGTTATTTTTTCATTATCAAATCTATTGATGAGCCATATTACTACATAATATAATGTCATATCTATTTTATTGATGAAGAGGATTTGAGAAATTTCTCATAACAATAGCACCTAGAGGAAAGGTTGAGTTATGAAAAGGAAGCTACAATGGAAATTTGATTAGATAGACTTTGATAAAGAAAAGTGATCATTTATGTCAAGAATGTTAGACCAAGTTGAGAAATAGAGTAAGTGGAAAAGGAATATTGAGTGATGCTAGTGTTAACCAAGCCACAATTAGCATTGAGATTAGATTGTTCAGAGTAGTATTGTTGAGAAAAGAGATTAATAGCGAGGGAGATAGATGAGATAAGATTGATGGAACCTATCATGGAACAATCATTAATTTTTGAATGATATGAAACCTTCTACCTTTTGGTCTGAATGCCATCATTTGTTTGACTGATGAAGAGGATTTGAAAAGAAAAGATAACAAGAGCTCCTAGAGAAAGGTCGAGTTATTTTGTGTATAAAAGGAGCACTAAGACTAAGTAAGACATTGATACTATAGTGCATTTTTTATCTACTTAAAGTATGTAATGAAAGGTTACTTAAGCAAAGACTGAAAGAAGATCAAGTAAAGAAATGTGTCTACCAAGCTTGATCGAGTAAATAGTACAAGCCAATAAAATTTAGTTCAAGCCAAGAAGAAAACAATATAAGGTGAGTGAAAATCAATAGGTGTCAAGCAAAGAATAAAAAAAATGGAATCCAAGTAAAGTTTAGTTGATGCCAAGCATAAGTAAACTTTATCATGTATCGAGAGAACTAGTTTTGACTAAATGATAGAACACTAAAAGTATCGAGTGATAGTAAAATGTGTTAAATCGAAGATTTGACAAATATAAGCCAACAAAGTTGATTTCTTAAATTATGTGAAGCATGTGGAAGATAAGGTTGATGAGCTAGTGGTACAAAATCCAAGGTAAACCATTTTGAGGAAATTGAAAGAATATTTGAGAGGATGTTTCTAGAAGGGACTAAAATTAAAAGTGGGTAGATTCATTAAATCTCACCTAACCCTAAAATGGATGATTATGGTGAAGTGAAAAAAGACCTAAATTCTCTATTTATAGAGATAGTAGGCTAGAAGAAAACATTTTCATGTGTGAGAACCTAAGGAAGACAAGAAGTCTAATGTGGTGCTTCATAAGGTGGCTGAAGGGATGAATTTGCAACTGGCATGTTGAGAAAGAAGGCTTGAGGAGTTGAATGGTTGAAGAATGAACAAGTTGTTAGAGACAAAGAGGATGAATGCCAAGTAGAGGACTGAATCAGAGATCTATAATCTACAAGTGAGTTGTAATTTTTTATCAGATCAAGTCATGTTGTTACTTTCTAACCATTGTATTAGTCTAGATAAATCCTTTTGATTCAGGTTGACCTAATAGTCATTTGTAAATACTTTGACTACATGGCATTCTAATGGAAGGGTCTAAATTATTTTAACAAGGCTCACTCCTAATAAATCCTTTAAATAGGTCACATTTAATAGTGTGCATTGTAACCTTTAACAAGGTTGGCCTTTCATAAAGCATCACTTTAGAAGAGTGGACTTTGGT
This sequence comes from Cupressus sempervirens, assembly GCA_028749045.1. Lineage (NCBI taxonomy): Eukaryota > Viridiplantae > Streptophyta > Pinopsida > Cupressales > Cupressaceae > Cupressus > Cupressus sempervirens. The sequence goes on from CM053792.1 coordinate 826,389,041, forward strand.
GGCATGTTATTGGTGGTTTTTCCCAATTTGGGTTTCCATGTAAATCCTTGTATCAAAATATGTGAATGAGTTTGTGGTGTTTTAGTTTTATATTACTACAAAGTTAATTTGACTTGTGAAAGAAGTATGAAAATGTTTAAGGTATCTAATGATCTAATGGATGCATGCATGATATGGGTATATGGATATGAATCTATCAAGTGTTGAAAATTTTTATTTGTACATTCAAATGTTAAATAACTAATTCACCACCCCCCTCTCAGTTATTCTAAAGAATTCCAATAATTGGTATTAGAGCCAAGTACTTGTGAGTGGATAGTTTGAAGGTACTAAAAGCTAAAGATCAAGATGTACAGAAAGGAGGTACCCAAGCTTAATAGAGACAACTTTCCTACATGGAAAATTTTGATGAAGTTACACCTAGGGGGACTTGGAGATTATGCTTAATCGACCATCATTACTGAACATGTTGATCCTTCTGGGGTCCTTACTATTAATGATCTAAAAAAGAAAAAAAAAGAACACGGTCAAGAAATGTTAGAGCTTGCCTCTACTCTAAGATACTTAGAGTTTGATGATATCAAAGGATGTGATTCTACAAAGAATATGTTGGATATTATTCAAAAAAATTATGGAGGAGATAAAAATGTTTTGAGAGCCAAAGTTGAAAGTTTAAGAGGTAAGTTTGATGAAATGAGAATACAAGAAGGTGAGACCATAGTCCAATATCATACAAGAGTCGAGGAAATTGTTAATGTAATCAAAGGAGAAAATGAAACTATTGATGATGAGACTAAAATAAGAAAAGTATTGAGAATATTGATGCCTATCTATGTTATTTGAGTCTCTGCAACTCAAGAACTGAGGTGTGCCCCTAGTAGCAATCTAACTCTTGAAGGTTTGGTTGGTAGACTTTATACTTTTGAACTTTCTAATTTTGATAACTTCAAATATGAGAGTATTGATTATGCTTTCAAAGATAAACTAGCACTGAAAGAATCTAAATGTAAGAAGAAGAAAAAGGTTAAGCATGTTTGTGACAATGATACAAATGAAGATGATGTAGAAAAGTTGGAAACATTTCTAGCTAGGAGATTTCATAAAGGCAAAGTAAAATACAAAGGTAAGCTATATATCATGTGTTTCAGTTGTAATGAGGTTGGTCATATTGCTACAAGGTGTCTAGAGAAGAAGAACAATAGAATTGAAGAAAAATATAGAGGTAAAAGAGATGAGAACAACAAATATTATAAAGATAGAGGAAAGAAATCATGCTACATTGCTAAAGAGGAATCAAATGATGGATTTATGACCATGATGATGAAGTTGTGTATATTTTTATGAAAGAAAATTTTGATGAAGATGAGGCAATTACATTTGTGTCTTATGTGAAAAAAAGTGATAGATGGATCATTGATAGTGGATGTTCACACCACATGGCTAGAGACAAAATTAAGTTCATTACCTCTAAATATTACAATGGAAATAGTGTTAGATTTGGTAATGATGCACCTTGTCTGATAAAAGGAAAAGGGTTACTAAGATTGATATAAAAGACCATGTGTGGTGATGCTTACTATGTAGAAGGACTTAACTATAACTTGTTGAGTGTTTCACAATTGAATAATGGAAAATTGATTGGAAATGGAGATTAGAATATAGGTAGTCTATTTTATCTTGACATGAATGGTGCTACTTATCTTGTTGTAGAATTTGATGATGTGTGGCTATGACACAAGAGGTTATGTCATGTTAATTTTGATAACTTAGTAAGTATCAATAACATGAAAAGAGTTAGAGGATTTCCAAAACTAAAGAAACCTGATAATGTGATTTGCAAACAATGTTAGTTAGGAAAGATGACAAAATCTAACTTTAAAAGTAAAACTCATACCTCAAAAGAATTTCTTGAATTAGTTCATATTGATTTGTGTGGACCAATTGATGTTCAAAGCTACAAAGATGACATGTACATTATTCTATTTGTTGATGATTATTCTAGGATGATGATAGTTATGTTTTTGAAACAAAAATATTATGCTTTTCAAATGTTTAAGTGGTACTTGGCAAGAGCTGAAAAGGAGATTGGGAAAATTTTGAAATTGTTTGAGATCTAATAGAGGTAGAGAATTTACATCAAATGATTTTAAGATATTTTGTAATAATAAAGGAATCAAAAGATAGTCTTCTACATCTAGGACCCCTCTATAAAATGGGATTAGTGAAAGGAGGAACATATTAGTAATGGATTGTGCTAGAACACTAATTATGGAGAAGAATGTTTCTTTGAAATATAGGAGAGAAGTGTTAAGTGTTGATCTTAGATTGGTTTTGACTAATGAGTGTCTATACACTTAAGTCATTTACTTAGTTCATGTCGAACAAGTAGTATATGTTGAGCACAACATGTATAAGATAGAGCATGTCAAGTCCATAGTGAGTGCCAAGTCACTCATGTGCTAAGTCACTTGAGTGCCAAGCAAACAATGTATGCTGAGTGATATAGAAGCCAACTAAGTAGTGCATGCTGAGTTATTCAAATGCCAAGTCACAATATAGAAATCAGTATATGATGAGCATCAGAGACTTTAGATGTTGAGTGACATAGTCTTTTCATGGTTGTTTGTAATGGCACAAACTACTATGTAAAGGGAAGGTTTAAGCAGAAAAATGGATGAATCACAGCTATTGATTTATACCTAACCCTAAGTCACCTAGGTCTTCTTAAGGAGAATAAACCATAAACTTTATATGCATGTAGAAGGAGTGAAGAGAGAAGTTTTGCATTCGCAAATAGATTATTCATGGTGGCTAAGGAATTGTGAATTAAAATTGCATTATAGAATTAGTTAAAAGAGAATAGAGGAAGGGAATAGTAGACAAGAGAGAGACATCCAATCAAGAAGGATCAAGAATACATTAGTTTAGAGGTGATCTATCATCAAGCAACAAAGTGTTCACCACAAGATCAATGCTAAATTATTCTAATAGGTGAAATAGTTAAATCTCTTAATAGAGTAGTCCTAACAAGTTGTATTAAAATCCTATAACAAGATGCTTACTTAATTGTGAGTTAAAGTCTTTTAGCAAGGCAAACTTCTAACTGTTAGAATCTGAAAAGATTAATAACCCAGAAAACTAGTGCAAAGAGTAAATATCTAAACTATGAATGCAAATGATACAAAATCAAAATAGCATCATAGAGTTAGTCTCCAAGAGAGTAATGCAAATTCTGGAAGAAAAATAGCATTAAGAGGATGCAAAAATAAGAGATACAAATACAAGCCAGGTAGCATGCTTATATAGGCTAGGAAGAGGGAGGAGGTGGCAACACCAACCAATGAGGAGCAACCATCTATCGGACTAAAGATAGCAAAGTATCTTCCCAAGATAGCTAATTGATGCTCACATGTAGGAAGGTGACACCTCACAACCATTCACCTAATAAGACATGCTTTATTAACCTAAGCGAGATTATTAAAAGTGTAGGAAAAACCCAGCAAAATAAGAAAAATAAAAAACTACACTAACACTAACAAGGTTTTGAAATCCTCTAACAAGGTAAGACCTAACAGTCTTTGTAAACCTTTAATAGGGCAAAACTTTCATAGGGTAGATCATGTTTCATGATCAAACATTGTAACCTTCATTAGATACACTTCATTACTACGGTAGTGAAGATTTGTGAGTGTCATCCCCACCTTAGTTTTACCTTCACATTGGAGGGTTTCTAGGTAATCATATCTAGTGTCAAATATGTGTGAATGCTTACTTATTTACATGATTTAGATGTACATGCTTTACATGGTATTTAAATTTACTTATTGAATGTATGAGATGGACATTTGGTGAATGTTTTATGGGTCAAAGTTTAAACTATTGTTCCACCCGCCCACCACCCCCCCCCCCCCCCCCCAAAAAAAAAGTTTATCTTCCCTATTATAATTCTAACAATTGGTATTAGAGCCTTGTTCTTTAAAAGGGAATCTTTGCATCTTTGAGAAAGATCTTAGAAATGGAAGTCTACATGTTGGGAAAGATCATTGAGAATCAGGGAATTGAAATACAAATCATTCTACATCAATTGAATGAAGAAAGAGAAGATTTAAAGAAATCTTTGAAGAGAAGGAAGGAAATTTCTAGTGAGGATAATGACACACAATACAGAGAGATGGACACTACTAAGATATTTGCTAATGGAGACTCCAATGAATATGATGTAGCAGTTGCAGATCTAAAAGAAAACAATAGAGCCCAAGCTGAAGAAATCATAAATCTCAAGTTAGAGCAAGAATCACAAGCCATACTACTATGTGAGGTGACTAAATAGAAAAAGAAAGCTATGGAAGACAAAGCCATGATTGAAGATGAGAAAAGAGTTTTGTCCAATAGACTGGAAGAGAAATCATTAGAGATAACTAAGATTGCTCACATACAATTGGATACTTTGAGTCCAATGATGAATGTCAAGGACATTGAGATAACAAAATTAAAGTTGTAGAATGAGAAATTGCATAATGACCTAAAAAGGGAAAAGGAATTTTTTGAAAGTTTCAATAAATCAAGTAAAGCCATCAAATACTTTGAGCAATTGATGAGTTCTCTAAGACCTAATAATGATACATTTAGACTGGGATGCACAAGTACTAAAGAAAGAGAGTCATTGAAAAGTGTTAAAGAAAGGAGCAACAAAGGTAAGAATTCCAAACCTACTTGTCATAATTGTGGTAAGAAAGGACATATTTCTAATTTGTGTGGGAGCAAGACTATAAATTAGAATGTCAAGCATAAGAGCATGGTTCACTACAATAAGTGCAACAAACAAGGTCATCAAACACATGAATGTGGAACTAAGACCATTTACACTCAAAGATTTGAAGGATACTACTATAACTATTAGAAGTACGGACATAGAGCTTTTGATTGTAGATCCAAACCCATGTGTTCATCAAATAGGAAAACAAAGGTAAAAGGCAATGACAACTCTTATAACTAGGATTATAATACAAGGTATAGTTGTCACTATTTTCAAGAGTATGGACATGTTCCTAAGAATTGTATTAGAACACACTTTAGAAGTGACTACAAAAGGTGGTTGAATCAAACCACACATTTTAGCTATTTAAATATTGGTCATGTCAGTTGATACTATACAACAAGGTCAAAGGCACCAAGTTGTGAGTTCAATAAAGGTAAAGGCAAAGGCAAGGCAAATATTGAAAATGTTAGAAATGAAATGAACAAGACATGGAAGAAAAAGGAGGATTGCAACACATCAAGTGGAGAAGGGATAACTTCACCATTGCTTCAGGTGATCATACCTCATCAAAATAAGAAATCAAAGGTATGTGGGACTAATATTAAATAGTTATATCATACAACAAAATTTAGTTCTAAAAAGTTTACATAATCATGAACAAAAATGCAAGATATTATTAGGAATCAAGGAAAAATCTTCATGTTTTTTCATGTTATTTTCAAGCATGAAAAGTTAATTGTCGAGTGAAATGCTAGAGGACGTTGAGCTAATAGACTAGCTAGTTTATGCTAAGATTGTAATGGTTTCTAAATGAATGAAAAGACTAGTGGATGCCAAGTGAGCCTAAAATTGGTCAATGTCAAGCTTACAGTTATGTAAGCATTCAACATTAATTGTAGTACTTCAAAGGGGTATTTGATCAATTTTAACTCATTTTTTTCGTCATTTTGAAATCAAGAAAGAGAAGGGAGAGCTAGAGGCAATAAGGAGATTAATCTGAAGAAATTGTAGAAGATTTGAACAACCATTTGACACTTTGCAAGGCATTTATTGTGCACCAAGCTATGCTGTTTCTAATTTCAAAAAACCTAGTTTTGAAAAATGGCATCTAGTTCAAAGGGTGTAGAGGGTAAAGAGGTTTTGAATATTAAGTTGGTTAGAAATGAAGTAAAATAACCCATTTTCAAAGCCATACTAAACATTGCATACAAATAGGATGCCTCCAGTGCATTATCCATGATACCACCGAAAGTTTTAATGATTCAGGATGTCAAAAAGTGTTACAACTATAAGATTGGGAGCATTGGTGGCATGGAAATATAAGAAGCATATGGAAAACTTTTTGAAAAGGGTGTGTTAAGGGAAGAATTTAAGATTGTAGAGAAGCAAGGGTTAACGTGTGCCCTAGATTTCCCTAACATCTTCAAAATTGAATGGATCAAGATTGTATTGAGGAGGATTTGTGATAGTTCACTATGGTTAGACAATGGACCTATCAAAATTCCCAAAAGAATAATCCATGGGGTAACAGGTTATCCAACCCTAGATCAGCCTAAGACTATGAGGAGTGAATCCAAAGAAGTCATTAAGAAGAACACAGGGGTTGTTTGGAATAAGAGGGGAATGACAATTAACACCACTACAAATCCACTGATAGATTTTGCAACAAGGGCAATTGCACATATGTTTTACCAATCAAGAAGATTGAACAATGTACCCTGTATTGCAGTAGATGTGGGTTATAAGATTATGAAGAAGGATCATACATATGATCTTACTAAGCTACAACTACAAAAACTAATTGGAAACCTAGGAGCAATAAGGAAAGAAAAGAGTGCTCAATGCAAATTTGGATCTATTTTGATATGTATCTTCTTCTATGTTTAGAACACATTTCCTACATTTGGCAGTATGGCATGGAAGACAAATAGGTTTGTGGCAATCCAAATAGGAGAGTTCATTGAACAATTAGGTGAAAAAATTTAGCCAATAATGACCAATTACTTTGAGGACTTCAAGCAATCTATGAAGAAGAGATTAAGGATTCTAGTATCAATAGTGAAAAAACATTATCATGATGTTTGTTTCCTAGTTGATGTTGATTATACATTTGTTCAAGCAGAAACTCCAAGAGTAAGATAGATAAGGCCATTAGGCTATGAAATTAATGTAGATGAGGCCTCTATAGCATTAAAAAAATTATTTGTAGAAAATATAGATAAAGATGCCAAAGTAGATGGAAATTATGAGATGGAAAAATCTAAGATTACCATGGAATTAAAGACTACCTTTGTCATCAAGAAAAAGGAGAAATTAGTAAAGAAATTGAGAGAAAATTTTGGTGAAGGTGCCAAGTAGGAAGAGGATGAAGAGGAAGAAGACACTAAGATCCAAGCACCACTTGCATTAACACAAGGACTAGGTGAAGATTAGAAATAGGAAGAAGAAAAAATTGCATAAGGTGTCAAGGAAGAAGAATCTGATAAAGCACCTACTCCTCTTGATAAGAAGAAAAGAAAGGCTAAGGGACAAATAGTGACAAGATCCAAGAAGATTTCTAAACCAAGTCAGCCCAAATCTATAGCACCTACCACAAGGGCTAGTGCATGTGTTACAACACAAAATGCTAAAGAGAAAGAAAAATCTATAGAGTAGGAAGGAGGAGCATTGAAAAGACCAAGGAGAAAATACATTGCTCAAGTTGAATCTGATGAGGAAAGAACAAAATCTGAAGACAATAGCCATTTTCAAGTGGTGACTCACTATCCATCTTCAAATCTAGAAAACCTATGTGTGAATGTTATAAATAATGCATATTTATCAGGATTTTCTCACATTGATTTTGATAATCGTGCAAAATTTGAAAAGAATCAAGCAGAGGAAGCAATATATGGCATAATTGCAAATTTTAAGAAACTCACTCTAGAGATTGCCAACTCTATACCTAAATGTTTATATGAAAGAGTGGAGCAAAAATGGCATTATTGTTTGAACCTAGAAAGACAAATTAGGGAGACATCACTTGCTCTAGTTATACCTAAATTTAGTAAGGCACAAATTTCTAAAGCCATAAAAAAATATGTTGTTAGATTTGTCCCTAAATATAGAGGCTTTAGCATATTACAATGTTATCCCTCAACAAATAACAAGTGTATATACTAAAAAAATCATAGTAAAGGATTTTTCTAATCTCACTACTCAGAACATCAATCCCCTAATAGAGGAAGACCTAAAAAAAGATACTTGATCAATCTACACTACAAGCTAAACTATGTGATAACCCTGTATTAGTGAGTGTAGATGAAATTTAGAAAATAATGACTAACACTACAAGGGAGGAGGTGAAAACATAAGAACCACCTACCATCACCCCTCAAGTCACTAATGTACAACCTTTAGATAAAGTATCAGAAGTTACATCAGAAGAGGTTGATATAGTTGGAGAGGATAAAGTAGAAACTCAGGCCACTATAGATACATAGATTCAAATAGGTCATATAGATTTATCTGCACCTCCAGCACAAGTTCAAGGTGTAATTCAAGGAATTATGGTAGAAAAGGACAAGCTTGAAGAGATCAAGTTGACACCCAAGCTGAAGGAGCAAGCAACCATTCAAGCCCTGGTAACTTTACTAGAATTTGGCACTCCTTCTAGTCACACTCTTTAGAAGCTGAGCATAGATGCAACACCTTTGCAATTGTCAATTCCAAGTCCAAGTCAATTAAAGGTAAAATAAGTCATAACATATGGGGATGTAAGCGTGGATGAAGATTTTTTTTTACCAAAGTATGATTATGCTACAATGACGATTAAGTAGATGGGTATACTACAAGAATCCCTAGCCAGAAAGAAATGTCAAGAACTACTTAGAAGGGAGCATAAGTAGTAGAAAGCATTTCTTGATATTAAAGACATCATCCTAGATGAATTTAGTCTACCTACTCTAGATGAAAGCAAGCCACTTATTAAACAATTGGAAAATATAGTGGAAACATTAAGTGATGTAGACCTTGATACTAATGCAAGATTATTAGAATGGTCTAAAAAGAAATTTCAAAGTAAAGTGAATGAGAAAATATTAGGTGATAGAGCACTTACACAAGTTGCATTGACAACTAAGGTAGAAAGTGTGAAGAAGGTACTTGAGAATATTTTCTCACTATACACCAAACTGTGCAATCTAACACTCTTCACACAAGAGACAAGAAGTCACATTTTCAGCTTGGAAAGTCAAATTAATTCATCAAGTGTAAAAATTTCCTATGACTCTAGCTCAAAGTGAGAATCCTTTTATAACTTTATTGCAAACCCAGCATCAGCTAGCAGCATTATATGTAGAAGAAGCCAACATAAGGGCCAAACTAATTAGCATCCAAACCACATTGACTCCTCACAAGGATATTTTGCACACGAAGTTAGGTTATGTAGAAACTCTTATGAAAAAAGACCCCAATCTTTCTACATTAGATGGCCTAGTCCACCTTGCTACCAAGATGGCCATCCAAATTAAGTCTTTGGATGTAGCTTGTGAAAATTGGGATGCAACTCTTAAAATTATTCTTGAAGTCCATAAATCTTTCTTGGAAAAACACGCTATCAATGTATAGACCATTGACATTAGTGTCAAAAAGGGGGAGAAAGAGAACTCACCAAAGGGGGAGGAAGTTAGCTTAAGAAAAATGTGAGAAAGAGAGTTAAGGTAAAATAGAGTAAGAGCATGGGGGAGCAAGTAAAGAACAACATAGACAACATGAAGCAAAAGAGTATCAGTTGAGGCATATCTACTCAGTAGGAGTAACATTTTGAGTACATAATTATGAATATAGAACCAAATCTAACAACTCAAGGGGAGTGTAAGATTTTGAGGTATAAGTTGATGCAAAATTTTGATATTTTGAAATTTTTTACATAAGTCAAATAAGAGATATGTTGTGCTCATAAGAATAAGGATTTCAATGTATGACCAAGTGCTTTTGGCACTCATGTCAAAGGGGGAGATTGTTGATCTCAGATTAGTTTTGACTAATGAGTGTCTATACACTTAAGTCATTTACTCAGTTCATGCCAAAAAAGTAGTATATACCAAGCACAACATGTATAAGATAGAGCATGCTAATTCCATAGTGAGTGTCGAGTCACTGATGTGTTAAGTCACTCAAGTGTCAATCAGATAGTGTATGCTGAGTGATATAGAAGCTGAGTAATCAATGCATGCCGAGTCATTTAGATGTTGAATCATAGTATAGAAATTAGTATATGTCAAGCATCAGAGACTTTAGATGTCGAGTGACACATTTTTTTCATAGTTGTTTGTAATGGTACAAACTACTATATAAACCATTTTTGAGCCAACTTACAGATTGAATTGCAACATTTTTTTGATAAGGATGAATCTTAAGTTGGAATCCCTATGAAGTACATGCATCCAATTAGGTAAAGGGAAGGTTTAAGTGAAAAAGTGGATGAATCACATTCGTTGATTCATACTTAACCCTAAGTCACCTAGGCCTTCTTAAGGAGGAAAAACCCTAATCTTCATATGCATGTTGAAGGAGTAAAGAGAGAAGTTTTGCATGTGCAAATAGAGCATTCATGGTGGCTAAAGAATTATGAATTGAAATTGCATTGAAAAAATAGTTAAAAGAGAATAGAGGAAGGAAATAATAGATAGCAGAGAGACATCTAATCAAGAAGGATCAAGAATACATCAATTTAGAGGTGATCTATCATCAAGCAACAAAGTGTTGAATCATTCTAATAGGTGAATTAGTTAAATCTCTTAACAAAGTAGTCCTAATAGGCTATATTGAAATCCTCTAACAAGTTGCTTACTTAATTGTGAGTTAAAGTCCTTTAACAAGGCACACTTCTAACAAGGTGTTGAAATCCTCTAACAATGTAAGACCTAATAGTCTTTGTAAGCCTTTAATAGGGCAGACCTTTCATAAGATAGATCATGTTTCATGATCAAATATTGTAACTTTCATTAGATACACTTCATTAATGTAGTAGTGAAGATTTTTGGGTGTCATTCCCACCTCATTTTAACCTTCACATTGGAGGTTTTTTGGGTAATCATATTTGGTGTCATATATGTGTGAATGCTTACTTGTTTACATGATTTAAATGTACATTCTTTACATGGTATTTCAATTTTAAACTACTAATTCACACCCCCCCACACCCAAAGAAGTTTATCCTTCCTATTGTAATTCCAATAGTAAGTGCATATGTTTATACCTTGAATCAAGTGCAAGTTAAGAAAGGTACTAATTCCACACCTTTTAAACTATGGTATGGATACTCACCCAATGTAAAATATTTTAAGGTGTTTGGAACAAAGTGTTACATTCTTAAGGATAACAAAAGTGAAAAATTTGAATCAAAAAGTGAAGAAGGTATATTCCTTGGTTACTCCTCAAGAAGTAAAAATATAAGTGTTTAAATATTAACATTAATAAAGTTTTGGAAAGTGCAAATGTAAAATTTGATGAATATATAGAGGTACATGAAGCTAAACCTATGAAGGAACCTAAAGAGTACAAATCCTTTGTATATGTTTATGAAGATATTCCTGTTGATGACAATGTTGTGAACCAAGTTGTAAATTACTTGCATCAAGTATTAGTGGCTATTGATTCACATACAATGACTTTTGAGTTACATTTAGGAGTCAAGTTGTCTTCAAGAGTTGAGAGACAATTAGAAGCTGAGGTACATTTTGATATAGAGATTAGTTTGCATGAAAGAAATGTCAGTTACCTAATAGAGAAGTGCATAATGGTTCTAAGATTAAACTAAATGAAAGTTCTAATGCTGAGGAAAGGACAACTAAGCTAATACTATCAAAGTATGTCAGAAGACATCACCCTGCTAAACAAATCATTGAAGATAAAGAAGATAGACCAATGACAAGGAATAGGTTGAGAAATGAATCATGTTTGTTAAGCATGCATGAATGTAAGTTAGTTAAAGATGCATTGGAAAATGAATATTGGAATCATGCCATGAAAGAAGAGATTTATCAGATTGAGAAGAACAAGATTTTGACATTGGTACCCAAACCAAAGAAAAAAAATGTTATTCAAACCAAGTGGATATTTAGGAACAAGTTAGATGAGAATGGTGAAGTCACAAGGAATAAGGCAAGATTAGTTTGCAAAGGGTTTGAACAAGAAGATGGAGAGAAATTTGTCCCTATTGCAAGATTGGAAGGAGTGAGAACTCTGCCTACTTACTCTACATTTAAAGGTTTCAAAGTTTATCAAGTGGATGTGAAGTCAACATTTCTTAATGGTATTTTAGAATAAGAGGTTTACATAGAACATCATGAAGGATTTTTTGATCCAAAAAACAAGAACACTATATGCAGATTACACAAAGCTTTATATGGTTTAAAGAAAGCCCTAAGAGCATGGTAGTGAAAGGCTTCACACTTATCTTGTGAAAATTGGTTTTTAGAAGATTGATGATAACAACTTATACTTAAAGATTAAAGGAGGTAAAGGAATTTTACTAGCTAAAATATTTGTTGATGATATCATATTTGGTGGACCAAATGCATTATGTAAAACATTTGCAAATGAAATTAAGAAAGAATTTGAGATGTCTATGTTTGGAGAGATAAATTTATTTGTTGGTTTGCAAGTATATCAGAAGAAATATGGTATTTACATCACTTAGTCTAAGTATGTAAAGGAAATATTGAAAACTTTTGGTATGGAAGATTCAAAACCTATTAGCACTCCTATGGTCATAGGACATAAACTTTCAAAGATTGATGATTCTACTAAAGTGAATCAAACATTGTATAGGTCTATGATTGGAAAGTTACAATACATAGTGCATAATAGTAGACCTAATATTGAACTGGCTGTTGGAATTGTTGTAAGGTTTTCTGCAAATCCTCAGGAGGGTCATTTGATGGTTGTTAAGATAATTTTGAGATATCTAAAAGGAACAAAAGATTATGATCTACAACAAGAAGAAAGATAAATTTGAATTGAGAGCCTACATAGATGTCGATTGGGTTCGAAATATTGATGATAGAAAAAGTGCAAGTGGTAGAGCATTTTTCTTGGGAAAGAGATTAGTCTCATGGACTAGTACAAGAAACAAAATTGTATATCTCTATCTACTACTGAGGTTGAATATGTGGTTTTTGCAATAAATTTTACCAATGTAGTATGGATCAAATAGCTACTCAAAGGAATGAAGGAAGAAATTACTAAACTTGTGGTACTCTACTATGATAATAAAGTTCTATAAATATATCTAAGAAGCTTATGATGCACACAAAGACAAAGCACATTGCAATCAAGTATCATTACTTGAGAGAATTGGTTCAAGACAAAGAAGTGAGAATAGAATATATGAATACAAAAGAATAGATAGCTGATATATTCACAAAAGCTTTACCTAAGGATGCCCATGAATAACTTAGAGGTAGACTAGGGTTGATACCCCTATCTAAAGTTACTCAAGAAGCATTTTTAGTTTCCTACATCAAATGAGTTGAATTTTGTATCTTACAACTTGATGTAGTGGATCTTACTTTAGGAGCTACCTAAAGTAATGAAAGAGTTGTCAAAAGATTTATGGTCACATGCAAGGTGATAGAGCAAGATCCTTTACTAATTATATCTACATGTATAGATGACAAGTCTTTAGCATTGTTATCAAAGAGGGAGAAATTCCTAACAAGAGAAGATATAAGTCAAAGGGAGAAGATACATTGAAGGAGAATGACATAGCTTACATTACCCTATACATAGGAAAGACATATACTAATATAGGGAGAAATTTCAAAGTTATTAATTTTTCTTTTTGGTAATCTTGTTGATATTGGTGTGTTGTTAATGCCAAAGAAGGAGATTGTTGAGATAAGATTGTTCAGAGTAGTATTGTTGAGAAAAGAGATTAATAATGAGTGAAACTATTGAGATCATATTAATGGAACCTATCATGGAACAATCATTATTTTTCAATGATGTCAAACCTGCTACTTGTTGGTGAGGCAATTGTTTTTTGGTCTAAATGATATCATTTGTTTGATTGATAAAGAGGATTTGAAAAGAAAAGATGACAAGAGCACCTAGAGAAAGGTTGATTTCTTTGGTGTATAAAAGGAGCACTAAGACCAAGTAATGCATTGATACTATAGTGTGTTGTTTATCTACTTAAAGTCTATAATGAAAGGATACTCAAGCAAAGATTAAAAGAAGATCAAGTAAAGAAATGTGTCTATGAAGCTTGACCAAGTAAATAGTGCAAGGTGAGAAAATTTAGTTCAAGCCAAGAAGAAAATAATAGAAGCTGAGTGAAAATCAATAGTTGTCAAGAAAAGAAGAAAAATAGTGGAAGCCAAGTAAAGTTTAGTTGATGCCAAGCATCAGTCAACTTTAGCATGTGTCAAGTCACCTAGTATTTCCTAAGTGACAGAATCCTGTAAATGTCAAGTGACAATAGAATGTGTTAAATCAAAGATTTGACAAATTTGAACCCACAAAGTTGATTTCTTGAATTATGTGAAGCATGTAGAAGATAACATTGATGAGTTGGTGGCATAGTATTCAAGGTAAACTATTTTGAGGTAAATAGAAAGAAGATTGGAGATGAAGTTTCTAGAATGGACTAAAATGAAAAATGGTTAGATTCATCAAATCTTACCTAACTCTAAAATGGACGATTGTGGTGAAGCAAAAATAGACCTAAATTATCTATTTATAGAGATAGTAGGCCAAAAGAAAGGGTTTTCAAGCACGAGAAACTAAGGAAGACAAGAAGTATAAGGTGTTTCTTTAGAAGGTGGCCAAAGGGATGAATTTTCAACTAGCATGTTGAGCAAGAAGGCTTAAGGAGTTGAATGTTTGAATGGTGAACATGTTGTTAGAGACAAAGAGGATGAATGCCAAGTAGAATGGAGGACTAAATTAGATATTTGTAATCTACAATTGAGTTGTATTTTTTTATCATATCAAGTCTTGTTGCTACTTTCTAACCATTGTATCAGCCTGGATAAATACTTTGGATTAAGATTGACCTAACAATCATTTGTAAATCCTTTAACTAGGTGACATTCTAATAAAATGGTCTAAAGTCTTTTAACAAGGCTCACTCCTCATAGGGTCATTGAAATCCTTTAACCAAGTCACATTAAATAATGAGTATCGTAAGCTTGAATAGGGTTGGCCTTTTACAGGTCATCGCTTGAGAATAGTGGAATTTGGTAGCATGTTACTAGTTGTTTTTCCCAAATTGGGTTTCCACATAAAATCCTTGTGTCAAAATGTTTGAATGAGTTTGTGGTTTTTATGTTTACATTATTACAAAGTTATTTTGACCTGGGACAGAAGTATGCAATTTTTTAAGTATTTGATGATCTAATGGATGCATGCATGACATGGGTATATGGATATGAATCTGTTAAGTGTTGAAAATTTATATTTGTACATTCAAACCTAGGATAACTAATTCACCCTCCCCCCGTGCCCCCTCTCAATTATTATAAATAATTCCAATAGTTAGTATTAAGAAAATCTAGTGTTGATCAACCATCAATATCAACCAATCAACCTAGTCGATGTTGAGCCAAAAAAAATTTATAGTGCCTAAGTGTTTAGTGATGATTGATTGTTGGAACTTAATAATTTTTGAGTAATATTATTGAAGACGAATTCAAGGAAATCATTATTCCCAGCTGACATAGTTGACTTCTTGGGAGATGTTAACCATGTTGAAGATAAGAATGATGAGTTAGATCATTAAATTCAAGGTGAGGATTAGGTAAATACCTAACATACAGATTCTAGAGAAGTTTCTAGAAGAAGATCAAGATGATGGATAGATACAAATAATCATGTTGAACTTGATCATAAACCCTAAGATCTACAGTGATCATGGAAAATTGTAAAGAAAGAATTGCCTATTTAAAGAGGTACAAAGGTGAACAAATTATTGAGAAGTACAAGTATATGCAAGAGGGACATATAGAGAAAGGTGGATCAAAGATGCACAAATGTGTCAGTGAATGTGAAGCTTAAGGAGAAAGCTTACAAAGATATTGTTGATAGTGATAAGTGAAATCTGAGCAAGAAGGCTTAAGTGTTTTTGAAGGGGGGAGACTGATTTCTTAAAGGGTTTTTGAGTGAATCAAGAATAGAGATGGCAGTGGAGAACTTATCAGTGAATTAGCACCTAAACCAAATAGAGATCTAAATTTGCAAATTGATTTGTAATCACACAAATCCAAACCCTACTATTTTCTTTCTGATCATTTTATATAGTTTGTACTGAAATCATTTTAACAAAGGTTGAGCTAATAGTCATTTGAAAGACTTAATAGTTAGTGTAAATCCTTTCACAAGGAGGCATTCTAAATGGAATGATCAAATTCATTTGACAAGGCCACTCCTAATAGGGTGATTAAATCCATTAACCATGTCATATTTAATAGAGTGTATTGTAACCTTTAATAGGGTTGGCTCCTAACATAGCTCACTTCAAAAGAGTGAAAAATTGATGACATGTTGTTGGTACTTTTTTCCAAATTGGGTTTCCATGTAAAAATCCTGGTGTCAAACCTATGTTGAATGCTTTATATGTTTTACATTTTATATTTAGAAAATCATGTTATATTTGGAACAATAAATTTTGTTTATAGTAGAGATCAAGTAGCAATAGAGACAAAGCAACATCAGGATAAGAAAAACAATAAGAGCTTTGTGTTTAAAAGTTCAAATTATACTTAAGGACCTTGAGTAACTGATTCATGCGCGCCCCCCCCCCCCCCCCCCCCAATCTCATTTTTTGTAAACATTTCTAACAATTGGTATTAGATCATAGTGCTTATAGAGATAAGTTTGAAGGTAATTAAAGCTAAAGAACATGACTCACAAGAGAGATATACCCAAGTTGAATAAGGAGAACTTTTATGCATGGAAAACCTTGATGAGCTTGCACATATCTAGTATTAGTAATGCTATAATAAATTTTATGGACAATGAATATATGGAGGTAAGAACTACTCCTTTGACAATTGAACAACTGAAGTAGAAACAAGAACACAACTAAGCAATGCTGGAGATTGTGTTAGCCCTAAGATATGCTAAGTTTGATGACCTAAAAGACTAACAATGCAAAGAAAATGTGGGGCAAACTAAAGACCATATATAGGGGTGATGGAAATGTCTTGAGAGCCAAATTAGAAAGCCTAAGAGGTAAATTTGATGACATGAGAATGATGGAAGGTGAGAATATAGTACAATATTGCACAAGAGTTAAATAAGTTGTAAATGCTATTCATGGTGCAAATGGAGAAATCAAAGATGAAACTATGATAAGAAAGTTATTAAGGACTCTACTCCCTTTTTATGCCATTAGATTCTCTACAATCTAAGAACTAAGATGCACAATAGGTAACACTTTGACCTTAGAAGGTGTAATTTGTAGACTTGTTCCTTTTGAAATGTCAAACTTTGATAACTACACTATTGGAAATACAAGAGGAGTAACTAAGAGGGGAGTGGTGAATCAGTTACTACTAAAATAAATCCTAGATCCCTTAAATGTCAAATAAAATCCAGACTAAAAAAAACTAATTACTGTTGATACTCGGTAAGCATATAGAAACTGTTGTAACTTAGTAAATGCAGAGTGTGTTTAACTTTAGTAGATCTTAAGATGTTATCAATAATTTGCTTACAAACATGAAAGAAATAACATGAACACATATGACACCAGGATTTAACGTGGAAACCCAATTTGGGAAAAACCACCAAATGCAACTAGTTACTATTTTTCACTCTTCTAAAGTCAGCCCTGTTAGGAGCCAACCCTGTTAAATGTTACAAAACACACTCTTAAAGGCTTTGATCACCCTATTAGGAGTGGACTTGTAAGAGGTCTTGAAACAATTCATTGGAAATGCCACCTTGTTAGAGGATTTACAAATGGTTGTTACACCAACTCTGTTAAGAGATTTTAAATCACTACTACAATGGTTAGAGAGTAACAATGAAATGATCTAATTTTGATGCAACTAAATTGCTGATTACAGATCTCTATTATGGCTTTATACTTGATCCTTCCTAATTGAATAATATTTTTCTAGTCCACCAGGATACCAGCTTATCCTTCAAGTTTTCTTCCTCTCTTCTTATCTCTTTTAACTCATTCAACTTGCATATCACACCCTTTGAAATCACAACTTGACATTTTACTTATACCTTCCAGATTGTCAAATTGGCTCAAATATAAATGAAAATAACCAATATTCATTACTATAGTTGGCTAGAATCAATAGGTAAAATAATTAAGCTTTACATGCCAAAATAAGAAAATCCTTTGGTAGACAACCCAGCTCAGTAGAAATTGATTCTGAAGTGATTTCCTATGTTAACTAGTAAGAGCTTAGTTAACACTATGAACTTACAAAATTCCTTTGGTAACCAAGTGAACTCTATTCACTTTTCCTTTTGTTAACCAAGTGAGCTCGGTTAACATTCTTTCCTGCATTACTTCCTTTGACGCCCGAGTGAGCTTGGTAGATACTACCTTCTATTCATATTAAACTTAGGAATGCTCAGTAGACTAGGAAAACTATCTTCACTAACCAAGTGAGTTTGGCATGCCATGACTATCAATTGATATGACATTTGTGTAACATCAAAGACAACATACAATTAATCAATTGTATCCAATAGTCTTCCTCTTTGGCATTGATGGAAACACAACATGTTATAGAATAATGAAATTTTAAGAACAAGACTCTTGCTATTAGAAAGTTTTTCCCTCTTTGATTTTAAATAAAAAACTTATCCTATAGTATTCTCCCTCTATGAATGAACTACTTAACTTCTCCTTCTTGAGATTACAAAATTTTAGAAAGATATGACAGTAAACTTCTCCCTCTTTGACAACACATGCCAAAGACAATTCTATTTAGTATCAATCTACCTTGAGTACAAATTCATATGAAATATGTCCTTGTCAATACTACATCACTAGACTTTATTTACTGAGCTTTAGATAGGGGAATGATCCCTAGCTTAGCTCTTAGATACAAAAAATACATCCTTAGGTAATGGCTTGGTAAATATATCTACAATTTGTTCTTTTGTATGTACATATTCCAATCTAATTTCTTTTTCTTGAGCTAATTCTCTTACAAAGTGATATTTTATAGCAATGTTCTTAGTTTTGGAATGCATCACTGGATTCTTTGATATTTTTATTGCACTGGAGTTATCACAATACATGACTATTGGCTCTTTGATTTCAACCTTCATTCCTTGCAACAATTGTTTGAACCAAACAATGTTAGAGCAATTTACTACTATAGCCACATATTTTGCTTTTGCTATGGACTAAGATGTGCAGTTTTGCTTCTTGCTTGTCCAAGATACTAGCCTTTTACTAAGAAAGAATTCTCCACCACTAGTGCTTTTTCTATCATCAAGATTTCCTTCCCAATCACCATTAGTGAATACTTTTAAGTCTAGATTACCTCCAAGTTTTTACCATAAACCATAGTCTTTAGTACCTTTCAGATATCTCAAGATTCTTTTTATTGCCATCATGTGGTTTTCTTTGGGTTTTGTTGAGAATCTTGCCAGTATCCCAATTGCTAAGGCATTATCAGGCCTCGTATTTACTACATACTGTAATTTCCCAATCATTAATCTGTATAAGGTCTAATCTACTTCTTTTTAGTCATCATCTTTGGTAAGCTTTAGTCCAATACACAAGGGGGTTCCAACTAATTTCAAATCATCCATTCCAAACTTCTTGAGTATCTCTTTGATATATTTAGATTGAGTGATATAGATACCATTTTTGTTCTAATGTATCTGCAATCGAACAAAGAATTTTATTTCCCCAAACATGGACATTTCAAATTCTTTATTCATTTTTTCTGAGAATGCTTTGCATAAGTGATCATTTCCTATAAATAGAGTATCATCTACAAATATTTCTACCAACACAATCTTCTTATTTGGTCCTTCCTTGATGTATAGACTACTGTTATCATTTGTCTTTTGAAATCTAATTTGTATCAAATAGTTATGTAATCTTTCATACCATGCTCTAAGAGCTTGTTTTAGACCATACAGGGCTTTGTGTAATTTGTAGACCATATCCCTTTTGTTAGGATCAACATGTTTGAAATCTAATTGAAAATGAATACTATCAAAGAGGGTGATTATTGCAAAGAACAGAGATTGTTGTTAAAAGAATATTTTCAATCATTGTTTTGTCATTGATGTCAAACCCACTATTTTTCAGAATGTCAATTGCTTATAAGATCCAAGTACTATCACTTAGTTTATTGATGAAGAGGATTTAATCAACAAGATGTAACAAGAGCACCTAAGGGAAAGGTTGAGTTATGGTTTTGTAATGAATTACAAGGATTAGTTAAGACAATGGTTAAATGATGTATTGATAAAATATTTGAAGATATAGAGGTTGTCCACACTTAGAAACATTGGAGGAATAAGTTGCAATAAGGTTGACTATAAAGCTTAACTAAGTTCATCCGTGAGTGCCAAGCAAGCTAGTTCAAGCCAAGAAAATGAAAAATCTAGTAGATGTTGAGTAATACAGAAGGAGCCGAGTGCTTTTAGGTGCCAAGCAAAGTAATAGGTGTCGGGGATTGGAAAAAATTATTGGATGCCAAGTGAATCCATAGTAGGTGTCGAGTATCAGTAAAATGTAATTGATGCTGAGTAACACAATATGTGTTGAGCACCAAAATTTCAATAGTGTCGAGTTGCTGCATTATTGGAAAAGTCAAAGATTTGCCAAATCTAAGCCAACAAGTTTGTTACCTTGAATTTTGTTAACCAAATGGAGGATAAGGATGATGAGCTAGTGGTGCAGTATTCTATGTAAACCATTTTTGAGTAAATTTAAGAGGATTCTTCATGATGTTTTTAGAAGGAACAAGATGTGGGTTATATTCAATGAATCCTACCTAACCCATTTGAACTAAAATTAGAGGGAAGAATTGAGTGGGAAGAAAAATTCTAAACTTCAATTTAAGAAGTCATAGACTAAGAAGCAAGAATTGCCAGTGTGTCAAATTGTGAAGTGGTTGAAAGGTGTCAAAGAGAATGCATGTAGGAAAAGGAAGAACAAAGCATAGAGACTCTACCTCAACAAGTGGTTAGAAAGAGAAGATTGCACTAGTATATTGAGCATGGAGACTCAAGGAGACAAAGCTTGAGAAGGGGATCAAATTGTTAGAGCTACAGAGACTAAAAGCCAAGCAATGTGAAGAGCTTAATGGTGATCTAAAATTTTCAAGTTAAGTTGTGAATTGATTTAGGTCAAAAACTCCTCATTGTTACTCTCTAACAATTGTATCAATTAGGGTAAAAATCCTATGGACTAAGGTTGGTTTAGCAGCCATTTGTAAATCCTTTAATAGGGTAACATTCCAAATGAATGTTCTAAAGTCCTCTAAGTAGGGTCACTTCTAACAAGGTGGTTAAATCCTTTAACTAGGTCACATTTAATAGTGTGTTGTAGCCTTTAATAGGGAAGGCCTTTCATAGGGATCACTTCAGAAGAGTGAGAATTGAGTAGCATGTTATTGGTAGTTTTTTCCAAATTGGGTTTCCACGTAAATCACTGTGTTATGAGTTGATCTTTTCATGTGTTATGTTTGCATGTTTATTTATAGTAACCTACTAAGTAGGAAAGTTTAAGCTTGGATGAATGAACAGTTTAATAGGCTCATCTTACTTGATGAAAAAGTTTTAATTGGACATTTGGACCTTGAATAACTGATTCACCAACCCCCCCCCCCCCCCCCCCCCTCTCTGTTATTATAAAGCATTTCTAACACAACAAAACTTTCTAGCTATTCAATGTAGACTTCCTCATCAAGAATGTAGATTTAACATCCATCTGATATACTTTAAATCCTCTGTGAGCTGCATACGCCAGTAAAGTCTTAACACCTTCTAGTCTTGCAACAGGGGCAAAAGTTTCACTATAATCAATACATTCTTCTTGAGAATAGCCTTTGCATACCAATCTTGTTTTGTTTCTTAACATTTTTCCATGTTTATTTACCTTATTTTTGAATACCCATTTTGTACCAATCACTTTTTTATCTTTGGGCCTAGGAACAAGAGTCCAAGTTTTATTCTTTTCTATCTGTTCTATTTCTTCATTCATAACCTCAATCCAACTTTTATTTTCCAGTCCATCTTTAACACTTCTAGGTTCAAATTCAGCAAGTAAACATGTACCTTTTAGTTTGTTTCTTATCATTGTTCCCTCTGATTTGTCTTCAATGATCTGATTAGGTGCATAATGCTTTTTATCATATTTAGCCAATACAAGTTCTTTGACTTTTGAATGATTTGAACTATCTTCATTTTGAATCTCAACTTCAAACTTGGGTCCTTCTATCTATGGCTCAAGTTCTTCAGACTTAGTATGCACCAACTCAGTAGCCTCTGAATGTGACTTAGGTCCTTGTGACTTGGTTTGCACTTCTTGCAACTTGGTAACTGTTGGAGACTTGGAGAGCTCAGGAGATGAAGTCTCCTTTTTTTCAAATGTGTTTGGCAATGTATCAGGTTCATAGTAGACAAATCTTTTATAATCTTCTAGCTCCTTTTTGTTAGAGTAATTAATTGTTTATACTTATTAATTAAATCACTTTGATTTAATTAAATAAGTTTCCTATTACTCTAGTTTGCTTAAGCTATCTTGTAGGTGCATATAATTAATATTTTATTAATTATATTGTGCAACCTAACTTTTTTAGGCTTTAGGGCTTTCGTTCACCTTTAAGGTTGAAATCTTGTAATTCTTTTTTCAAGCATTCATTCAATCAATCTGGGAATACTTTTTCTCTCATCTTGTTGAGTTCTTATAGGCTCTGTTTTTTCCTCTATTTTCTAGTTTCTCTTTAGCAGGTTATTTGCATGCAGGTGATCTTGGCAATCTATGAAGTTGGTTTTCACAACTTCTACATGGTATCAAAGCCTCCTTGTTGCTTCTCTATTGAATGATTTTTGAAGCCACGATTTTGAGTTAGAAACCCTAGCTTTTTTTAGGTTTTTTTCTTCAATTGAGAGGAAGAGCAATTTTTTAGAGCACTTGGGGCCCAAATGGACATTGCCATTGGATCTAGAAGGTCGTTTACAGTCAGGATCCATATAAAATTTATCTTTTTTGGCTTCCGTAGTGTCAGGCAAAAAAACATTTCTCCCCTCAAAAGGCCATACGGACGCATTTATTGTGATTTTTCAAAAAATAAAATTTTGGGCCACACCACCCAGCAGCTACCACCATGCCACCAAGGTGCTGCTCGCAGGCCACCGCGCCATTGCAGGGCAGCCCAGGCCCGACCGCCACCGTCGGGCGACCATAGACAAGTGGCGCCACCCTCTGTCACCACCACCATCAGTGGTCCCAGCCACTCTACCTCTCTAGTTTGCCACTCTGGCAGTAATCTCAACCTCACTGCCGCTCCTACCAATCAGCAGACTTGTCAACGCTACATGGCATTTTGCCCAATCTGCAGCTGACACGTGGCCAGGGGTGCCTACCATGTCAGTTTCCCAGTTAGCATCTACCACGTGGCATGTAACATGGTCCTTTTTTCCTGTGACAGCCTCGTGGCTGTCAAATTTAAGCTAGGGTTTTGATGACATCAACATGATGTCATCCTGTATCATCAACCCTGCAGGCACTCTTTAGGTCCTTTTTGACCTACTCACAGTTTTTTGGCCATATCTTGAGCATATAGAGGTCTTTTCCCAATTTGAAAGAAGCGTCAAAAAGCTAGTTCCAAGATGAAGATAGTGGCGTAGGAGGTTTTTGGTTTTGATGCAGTTTAGCTTCCTATTTTTGTAGTTGAAGTCCAAAGTTTTATTTTTGACTCTGGCGAGCGTTTCTTGTGCATCCCACCTCCATTTTTTGAAAACATGATATTTTTGGAAAGCTGGTTTTGTCTACTTTTTAGAAATGATGTAATTTCTTCTAGATTCTACCCCATGCTCTTTCTATAATTTTTTTGAAATTTTTGCTCTATGATGGATATCTTGGGTATTTCAGGTCTGGGGATCATTTTCTTGGCACGGGATCTCTTCTTTTGGGCTGTTCTATCTTTTGTATCAGCTTTTTTTCCCTTTCTAATCTTGTTGATATTCATTGTAAGCATATTTTTGCAAACACACTGAGATAAAGTGCCACTCTTGCATTTTGGGATCCTTTTCATCATTGTGGTTTGTTGTACTTGCATTATTTTATAAAGTGCCATGGGGGGGATAGTTGTTTGTCAGTTTTGTACCCTCTTCCTCTTTTTCCCTAATGCAGTGTCAGTGACACGTGCCTTTATAGGTGTCTGCACCTCACTCTTGATGTGTTTGGTTCCTATGTTGTAGGATATTTTTGGCCCATCTTTTTAGTTTCCTATCACCTCACCCTATCTGCATTAAGGGGGGGTTATATTATTGGTTCTAATACTTCCTTGGTTCGATGGTTCATTGGAGTGAGCTATGTATTCAGTATTTGATCCTATATACTAGGTGATTGCAGTGGCTGGCTACCTATGCATTTCGGTGAGATGGATCACCTACCATATAGACACTCTTGATTCTTGCCTTCTATTTTCGTGAAGGATCTTTAGATCAGTAGTTTCTTTCTGACAGAGTTTGCGGCTTCTTCTACTTCAGTGGTTTTCTTTGTGATCTTCTCTTTGTTCCTATCTTCTGGAACATTCTTTGCTGTCTCTTTTTGGAGAGGGGTTTTTCCCACTAGGTTTTCTCCTTTGTCTCTGGTTTACAGAGATTTCCTTGTTGTGATTGGGTACTTGATCAGGCCTTGTTGCTGGGACCCATCTTTTCATGCTTTCTTAGTTGTGCTAGGTTAGCTTACCTCTTGAGCTTCTCTTAAGGGGGGGTGTTAGAGTAATTAACTATTTGTACTTATTAATTAAATCACTTTGATTTAATTAAATAAGTTACCTATTACTCTAGTTTTCTTAAGCTATCTTATAGGTGCCTATAATTAATATTTTAATAATTATATTGTGCAAACTAACTTTTTTAGGCTTTAGGGCTTTCATTCACCTTTAAGGTTGAACTCTTGTAATTCTTTTTTCAAGCACTCATTCAATCAATCTCGAAATATTTTTTCTCTCATCTTGTTGAGTTCTTATAGGCTCTACTTTTCCCTCTATTTTCTAGTTTCTCTTTAGCAGGTTATTTGCATGCAGGTGATCTTGGCAATTTGTGAAGTTGGTTTTCACAACTTCTACACTTTTTTCTTTCTTCTTCAGTCTTTTCTGCAAAATCATCAAGTCTCACATGTGCACTTTTTATGATTTTGTGAGTGGACAAATTTAGACACTTGTATGCTTTACTTCTGCAGGAATATCTTAGAAATATACCTTCATCACCTTTTACATCAAATTTTCCTTTTCTAGACTCTTTCAAGATATAACATTTACTGCCAAATACTTTCAAGTAACTTACATTAGGTTTGTAGCCATACCATAGTTCATAGGGAGTTTTTTTAAATTTTTTCTTTAGCTAAAATTGGTTCAAAGTATAAACTGTAGTGCTGATAGCTTCCTTCTAGTATTTGATAGCAACTTTCTTCTCAATCATTAGTGTTCTTGCACAATCCATGATGGATCTATTTCTTCTTTTAGCTATTCCATTCTACTTAGGAGTACCAAGGGCTGATAGTTGTCTTTTGATCCCTCTTTCAATATAGAAATTGTTGAATTCATTTGAGATGAATTCACCACCTTTGTTTGATCTTAAGCATTTCAATCTTTTTCCAATTTATTTTTTTATTCTAGCTAGATACCATTTGAATTTCTCAAAAGCTTTTGATTTTTCTTTTGGATACGTAACAATCATCATTCTAGAATAATCATCAACAAAAATAATGAAAAAATTTCTCCACTATAAGTTTCTATTCCAATGGATCCACATAGATCAATATGCACAATTTCCAAGACATCTTCTGACTAATAGTTTTTGCTCTTAAAACTAGTCTTTCCCATTCTACCAATTTGACAATTTTTTCATATTCCAACATCAGGTTTCTTCAAACTAGGAATACCTCTTACTCTTCTGAGCTTCTTTTATCTTGACCATATTACCAAAGTTTACATGACATAGTCTTCTGTGCCATAACCAAATTTCTTATACTTGAGCAATAAAGCATGAGTAATCACCAAGATCAAGATAAAATAGGTTACCTTGTGTTTGCCTGCCTAATCCAATTAGATTTCTTTGGTTATCCAGTAGTCTTTCTTTTCCATTCATGAATTCTATCTTGAATCCAATGTTGTTCAATTGTGTCACACTTAGTAAATTATGTTTTAGTCCTTCAACCTAATAGGCATGTCACATACAAGTTCATTGGTTAATGAGATGCAACCTTTTCCTTTTATGTAGCAAGGTTCATTATTTCCAAACCTTACACTACCTCCATCATAGTGTTCAAAATGTTCAAACTTAGTTTTATCTCCAGTCATATGGTGAGAACATCTAGTATCTATGATCCATGTGTCATTTTTACTAACATGAGAGACAAGTGTCATCTTATCTCCTTCAACATCAAATTCATCTTTTACAATAATATACACTATTTCATCTTCACTATTATCAAAGTCTTTAGCCATAAAAAATGTTTTCTTACCTTTGTCTTTGTATAATTTGTGACCTTTGAATTCCTTCTTGCCTTTGTACTTGTGGCTTTTCTTCTCTTCCTTGTCTTCTTTGTTTGGACACCTAGCAGCAATATGGCTGATTTCTTCACAAGAAAAATAGATTAGAGGTAGTTTACCTTTTTACTTTCCTCTACTCTTGGAATATTTCTATGCAAGTAGGGCTTGAAAAATTTCAAGATCACTATCTAAACTTTCTACAGTTTCTTCCTCACTTTCTAATTGATTATCTTTTATTTTCTTTCCCTTTTCTTTGAGTGAGAGTTTAGCTTCAAATGCAAACTCAATATTATTGGAGGCAAGAACATAGTTGTCAAAGTTTTCTAGTTCAAAAGGTATGAATCTTCCTACTAGGGCATCCAAGCCTATCTTGTTATTTGGATCACATCTCTTTTCTTGAATAGCACACACTCTAATTGCATAGATGGGAAGCAAAGTTCTGAGTATTTTACTTACAATAGTTTCTTCTTTGATTTCTCCTCTAGATGCTCTAATTGCACTAACACTGGCCTTAATTCTTTCCACATATTTTGCAATATTTTCATCTTCTCTCATTCTCATTTGATCAAATTATCCTCTCAGGCTTTCTGCTTTGGCTCTTCTTACATTTTCATCTCCTCCATGGATTTCTTTCAGTTTTTTCCACATATCAAAAGAAATTTTACAATCTTTGACCTCATTAAATTTAGCATAACTAAGAGCAGATGCAATATCAATCATCATGATGTTATGTTTCTTCTTCTTAGCAATATCTTCAATTAATAATGTTCCAATGGGAGTTTTGTACTCTTCATCAAGGTATTTGCAACCTAAATCACTAATAATAACTAGATGAAGCCTCATAAGTCCTTGTCATGCTGCAAAGTTGTCTCTGTTCAGCTTTGGAATCTCTCTATTGTAAGACATCCTGATTTTTAGCTTTGGTCCTTGAAACCTTCTCTACAGGTACCAAAACTTCTAATGCCAATTGTTGGAAATATAAGAGGAGTAACTAGGAGAGGAGGGGTGAATTAGTTACTACTAAAATAAATCCTAGATTGCTTAGATGTCAAATAAAATCTAGACTGAAAAATTGATTATTGTTGATACTCGATAAGCATATAGAAATTGTTGTAACTCGGTAAATGCAGAGTGTGTTTAACTTTAGTAGATCTTAAGATGTTATTAGTAATTTACTTCCAAGAATGAAAGAAATAACTTGAACACATATGACACTAGAATTTAACGTGAAAACCCATTTTGAGAAAAATCACCAAATGCAATTAGTTACTATTTTTCACTCTTCTGAAGTGAGCCCTATTAGGAGCCAACCCTATTAAAGGTTACAAAACACATTGTTAGGTGTGACCCTATTAAGGATTTGATCACGCTATTAGGAGTGGCCTTGTAAGAGATCTTGAAAAAATTCAATGGAATAGCCACCTTGTTAGAGGATTTACAAATGGCTATTAAACCAACTCTGTTAAGAGATTTTAGATCACTGCTACAATGGTTAGAGAGTAACAATAAAATGACCCGATTGTGATGTAACAAAATTGTTGATTATAAATGGCTTTATACTTGATCCTTCCTAATTGAATAATACTTTTCTACTCCACAAGGATACTAGCTTATCTTTCAAGTTTGCTTCCTCTCTTCTTATCTCTTTCAACTCATTCAACTTGCATATCACACCCTTTGAAATCACAACTTGACCTTTTACTTATACCTTCCTAATTATCAAGTTGGCTCAAATACAAATTAGAATAACCAATATTCATTACCATAGTCATCTAGAATCAACAGGTAAAATAATTAAGCTTTACATTCTAAAATAATAAAATCCTTTGGTAGCCGACCCAACTTGGTAGAAACTAATTTTCAAGCAATTTCCTGTGTTAACCAACAGGAGCTTGGTTAACATTGCAAATTTACAAAATTCCTTTGGTAATCAAATGAACTTTGTTAATACTAACTCTGTTCACTTTTCCTTTTATTAACTGAATGAGTTTGGTTAACACTCTTTTCTACATAAATTCTTTTGATGCCTAAGTGAGCTTGGTAGATACTGCATTTTGTTCATAGTAGACTCAAGAACACTCAATAGACTAAGAAAACTATCTTCACTGACCAAGTGAGCTTGGTATGCACTGATTGTCAATTGATATGACATTTTTGTAACATCAAAGACAACACATAATTAATCAATTGTTTCCAACACCTACTACTATTGAATCTACATTTATGTCATAATTGGTCCTCAGCAAAGAGAAAGGAAACCATGTGAAGAGTAAAAGTGATAGTTCTAATGATGAAAGTGATGAACTTGAAGCCCTTATTGCAAAATAATTTGGAAGAGGAAGGGGTAATACAAAGGTAAAATACCTATTATATATTTTCCATGCAACAAAGTAGGTCATATTGCTTCTAGGTATCCTGACAAAGAGGATAAGGATGAAAGGAAGGAAAGAAAGTAAAAAGGAAGAGGAGATGACCAAGACTTCAAGAAAAACAAAGGGGAGAAATCTTATTATATTATTGAAGATGAAACCAATAATGAATCTGAGAGTAATGATGATGAAGTAGTCTATGCTTCTATAAAAAAAGACTCTAATGAAGATGAGAAAAATGCATTGATTTCATATGTGTTATAAAGTGATAGATGGATAATTGATAGTGGATGTTCAAATCATATGACTGGTGATAAAGAAAAAATTGAGGAAATTGGTCCATACAAAGGTTGATGTGTAAAATTTGGTAATGATATTCCATGTGTTTTAAAAGGTAAAGGGACTATTCACCTAACCAATAAGATAAAATGTCACAAGGTTTACTGGGTTGAAGGACTTAACTATAATTTTTTGATATTGGAATTACAACTAGGAAATGTAAACTTCTAAGAGGGGGCAAGGAGGGTGAATCAGGAGTTTAAACTTGAATCCATAAAACTTTCACCATTCATACATCACATGCATTAATATGATGAAATAACATGTAAAGAAAATGCATCTAAAAAATATAAGTAATCAAACACACACACTTGACACCAGATATGATTACTCAAAAACCCTCCGAATGAGAAGATAAAACTAGGGAGGGGATGACACCTACAAATCTTCACTACTACAACAATAAAGTGTAGATAATTAAGGTTATAATGGTTTGACCATGAATCATGATCTGCCTTGTGAAATGCCTACCCTGTTAAAGGCTTACAAAGACTATTAAGTCCCACCTTGTTAGAGGATTTCAACACCCTATTATAACTATTCTTGGTTAAATAAATTTGGGCCATTCACTTAGAATTCCACCCTATTAAAGGATTTGGTAAATCCTATTAGGACTACTCCACCTAGAAGATTTAATAGAAATCACTTGTCAAAATGTCTCAGCATAGATCTTGCAGTTGGCACTTGATTGCTTGATAACAGATCACCTCTATCCAATCTCTAATTAATCCTTCATGATCTAATGTATCAATATTGTATCATCTATCCTCTGTTCTTCACTTAATTGGTTCTACAATTCATTCTTACTACTAAGTCACCTTGAATGCTCTACAAATTGTCTTGTTCATTCCTCCAATTTGATCATTCACCCCTTCACAATGCTCTCTTCTCTCTTTGAAATTTAGGGCTTAATCCTTCTTAAGAAGATTGAGGTGGCTTAGGGTTAGGTATGAATCTATAGCTAAGATTCATCCATTTTTTCACTTAAACCTTCCCATTTTCTGATTGGCTGCATATAATTTGCATAGGAGATTTGCATATAGATTTGTCCTTATCTCTAAAGAATCAAAAACTTATCCTTAGGTTGGCTGAAAAATGGTTTACATAGTTGTTTGTGCCATAACAAACAAATATGTCCAATCTATGTTATTCAACATATGTAGTTACTAATTCTTGGCATATACTATAATTCTATTTTTGACTCGGCACCTAAAATGCTCAGCATCTACTATTCACTCGACACTTGAATCACTTAGCATGGTCTATCTACTTGGCACTTGAGTGACTCAACACATGAGTAACTCAGCACTCATTGTAACTTGACATGGTCTAATGTTTACATGTTGTACTTGGCATGCATTACTAGTTCAATATGAACTAAGTAAATGTCTTAAGTGTGTTGACACTCACTTGTCAAAACCAATCTAAGATCAACAATCTCCCCCTTTGACATGAGTGTCAAAAACACTTGAATATTCATAATCAATTTGATCTTCTTGAGTATAACATATCCATGACTCGGCTTATATATAGAACTTCAAAAATTTCAAAATTTTTGCTATAACCTATGTACCTCAATATGTATAACTCCCCCTAAGTTAATATGTTTGTTTTGTATTCAAAATTTGTTCTCCATTTTGAGTATATTTGTCTCTGCTGACTAATACTCTTTGACTTCAATGCACTTATACTCTTTATGCTCTACCTTAGCTAATATCTACTCTTCTCTATTTCTATATTTGCATTGTATTTCTTAAAAATGTATATCACTGAGGTCAAAATTGATAACTCCTCTTTGTTCATGCTCTCAATTTTCCTTTATTCTCTTTCTTTGTTCTCCATATTTTCATTGGTATCTCTCCTTGCTTACTTACTCCCCCTTGCTTCTTGCTTACTTACTCCCCCTTTTTGACACTTATGTCAAATGGGCTATACGCTTATAGTGTATTTGTCCAAAAAGGATTTATAGAATTCCATTATTATTTTAAGAGTTGCATCCCAATTGTCACATGCAACATCCAATGACTTATCTTGGATAGCGAGCTCGACTGCAAGATGTACTAGGCCATCTAGTGTAGAAAGATTGGGATCTTTCTTCAACAAATTTTTTGCATAGCCTAATTCTTTATGGAGAATTTCCATTTGTGGGGTGAGAGAGGCCTAAATATTTGTCAATTTGGCTCTTATGTTAGCCTCTTCTATTGTTAACACAGCTAATTGACTTTGTGGTTGAAGCAATGTATGGAAATGCTTCTCACTCTAAGTTGGGTTCTGAGGTAGTTGTGTACCTGATATGTTTAGATTCCTCTTTGGGCTCAAAATTCCATGTCTAGTGTCTTGGATGAAGAGTGTGGGATCAGAAAATTTGGTGTATAATGAGAAGATATTCTCAAGTACCTTCTTCACATCCTCAACATTGGTTTCCAATGCAACTTGAGTCAGTGCTATGTCACCAAATATCTTTCATTTACTTTCCCTTGAAACTTTCTTTCAAACCATTCTTAAAGTTTAGCATTTGTATCTAGGTCTTCATTATTAACCTTTTCCACAATATTTGATAGCTGTTCCAATAGTGACATAGTTTCTTTAGGAGTAGGCAAGCTAAATGCATCTAAAAAGATGTCTTTAATTTCTTGCAATGCTTTTTTTTGCCTATATTCCTTTATAAGCATTTCTTGATGCTTCTTCTTCTCTAACTCTTGTTGTCAAATGTGTATTTGATCTATTGTCATTATGTCATAGTCAAATTTAGGAATCAATATCTCTTCATCTAAAGCGATATCACCCTAATGAATTACCTTTTCTACCTTA
Source organism: Cupressus sempervirens (assembly GCA_028749045.1). Classification (NCBI taxonomy): domain Eukaryota; kingdom Viridiplantae; phylum Streptophyta; class Pinopsida; order Cupressales; family Cupressaceae; genus Cupressus; species Cupressus sempervirens. Next base: position 826,421,029 of record CM053792.1, read on the forward strand.
GAAGAGCTTGAGCCTGGCACCAAGATTTGTAGGGGTATAGCATCTATGCTTAGCTTCTAAAGAAATTTTGTAGGTGAAGAGCCAGATGTTGGTAAAGTTACCAATTCTTGGATGGCCTCTTGTTTCTTTACCTTCAATGATTTTTCACCTTCTTCAGACTTATCTTGATCTATGACAATGACTTGACTTGAACCTTGTGTCTATAATTTAGGTGCATATGTATCGATCTATCCTACTTGCCTTGTTTTTGTCTTTTTTCTTCTTTAGTAGTCTACCTCTGCTCAACTATGTCCTCAACCTTAATAGATGTGTCTATAGTTGTTTGAATCAAAGTTTGATCACCAATAATTGAAGAGATGATAGAAGGTGGTTCTTGTGTATTCACCTAATCCCTTGTAACTTCAATTACTACCTTCTGAAGTTCTTATACACTGATCAAAATAGGATTTGTACATAATTGTGCTTGTAGTGTAGATTGACCCAGAATCTTTTTCAAATCTTCTGCAGTCAATGGGTTGATGTTCTGAGCTGATGCATTAGAGACATTCTTGACAATGATAGTTTTTGCAAGTACACTTGTGTCATGAGGAGGACTAACACTTAGCATTTGTGTGTCTTGCACACTCTGTTCCTCATGCTACTATTCAGTTGTTTCCATGTTAGTATCCATCTTCTTGGTCTCCTCCTCAATAGTATTTCTTTCTTTCTTGTTGTCCTCTTTTTCATCCTCTTATCTATCATCATTTTTACCCTCAAAGGGGTCTTTCTCTCCTTGCTTCACAGTAGTTAACCTTCCTTTGGAGAATGTTGAAGCCTCTATACTTTGGTGTAAACCTTCCTCCATATTTCTTGTTTGCCTTAGTAATCTGCCCTTTTGTTAGTTCTAACATTACTTGGGTTAAAGTAGTTTCCCTTATTTGTTTTTCCAAATTTAAACAGTAATGCCATTTTTGCTCAACTAAATTATATGAGTTAGAAAATTCTAATGATGTAGTCTTAAATTTAGACATCATTGCATATAGGGTTTCTTCTACTAGCTTTTTCTCCTCTTTTCCTAAATCATCAATATTTACATGTTTAAGGCCAAATAGATCTGCATTATTTCTAACATTTTCACACAAATTTCCAATCTTAGAAAGTGGTGTATGACTTACCACTTTGAATTGGCTTAGATCATCTAATTTAGTTCTTTCTTCATCTAAGTTAGGTTGACCAATATAATTCCTTCTTTTCTTCTTCTGCTCTTGGCCTCCTTGTTCTATGTGCTTGGTTTTCTCCTTGGCATTTTGTGTGGTAGATCGTGTGCTTGCTCTAGTGATAGGTGTTTTTGGCTTTGTTGGGCTTGGTTTAGGAACTTTCTTTGCTTTAGCAATAGGTTGTGCCTTGGCCTTTCTCTTCTTTGGTTTAGCATGTGTTGGCACTTCCTTGGCTACTTCTTCCTTGGCACCCTTTATATCCTCTTCTTATTTATCCTAACCTATGCCTTGGGTTAATGCAAGAGGTTGTTGGGTTTTTTCTTGTTCTTCATCTTCTTCCTCTTTAGCACCTTCGCCAAATTTAGCCTTAAGTTCCTTCACTAGCTTGTCCTTCTTCTTCAGTGTAGAGGTTTTCTTCAATTCCATTTCCACCTTTGATTTCATTAAATCATATTTTCCAAAGATTTTTTTTGTTTTGTCAACTTCTTCTACTAGAAGTGCAATGATGGTTGTTGAGGCTTCATCAACATTGATCTCATAACCTAAGGGTCTTAGCCATCTTACCCTAGGTGTAGCAACCTCTACATATGTGTAATAAATATCTACAAGAAAACATATATCATTGTAATATTGTTCAAACAAAGAAATAGGTCTCATCATCCTTTTCTTCATAGACTTCTTAAAGTCTTCAAAGTAACTTGTCATGATAGTTTCAAAATTTTCACCCATCTACTCAATGTACTCATTTATATAAACAAAAACTAACCTATTTGTCTTCCATCCTATTTTGCCAAAAGATGGGAATGTATTCTATACATAAAAAAATATGCAAACTAGAATTGATCCAAATTTACACTATACACTCTTAGTCTTCCTTATTGCTCCAAGGTTTTCCATTAATTGTTGCAGTTGAAGCTCAGCTAGATCATAAGTATAATCTTCCTTCACAATTTTGTATCAAACATCTATTGCAATATAGGGTTCACTATTCAATCTGCTAGATTGATAAAACTTGTGAGAAATAACCCTTACTGCAAATTTTGTCAATGGATCTATTATAGTTTCTATTGTCATTCCTCATTTGTTCCACTTTTCTCCTATATTCTTCTCTATTGCTTCTTTGGAATCACTTCACAAAGTCTTTGGCTAATCTAGGGTTGGTTATCTAGTCACCCTATGGATTATTCTCTTTAATATCTTTTTTGGTCCAGCTCAATACTATTCTTATCCATTCTATCTTGAATATGCTAGGAAATTCTAGGGCACATGTCAAACCCTTCCTTTCAAAAATTTTGAATTCTTGTTTCAAGATGTCATTTTTATATAATCTTTCATAGGCTTCTCTTATTTCCATGTCACCTATTCCTCCTATCTTATAGTTGTATCATTTTCTAATAACTTGAACCATAATGACATTTGGGGCCATAATGACATTTGGGGGAATCATCGACAACATGCCTGAAGGATCTTTTCTGTAAGCTACATCTAGAATTGCCTTGAAATCTAGTTGTTTCACCTTGTTACTAACTAATCAGACATTCAAGACCTCTTTCCCTTCTACATTTCTTGAGCTAGATGCCATTGTGACAAACTAGGATTTTTATAAATGCAAATTGTGTAGCTCAGCTTGTGATAATTACCTTTAAAATCTAAAGAACTAGAGTGAAATCATTGCAAAAATATTTATAGTTTCTTCAAACAAATGTATGAATTTCCTTCTACTCTTTTTTCTCTTGCTTGAATTCAAAATGATAAGAAATGAGTGAAAAACAATCATATACCCTTCAAAAACCCTTGTAATTAATGCTTAGTGCTTGTATAGTTGTAAACTTGACATGAACATGATTTTAGATTCACTCAACATCTTTAGATATTACCATCACTCTTTAGCTACTATAGACTTAGCATCAACTAGCTAGCTTGGCAGCTCTACACTAACTATTATTCCACTTAGCATCCATTGAAAATTTTCCATGATCGACAACAACCTGAAAACTTAAAAGTTTCATCTTGAATTTTCAACAACATCTTGCATCTTCATTCATGCTAATGTAGTCCTTTTTAGTACTAACTTCTTTTGGGACTGATGTATGATATAATACTTTTAAATATTAGTCCCATATACCTCTTGTTTTCTTATTTTGATGAGGTGTGATCACTTGGCCCATTGGGTGAAGTGATCCCTTCCCCATTTGATGTATTTCAACCATCTTTCTTCTTCCATGTCTTATTCATCTCATTCTTGATGTGTTCAACATCTGCCTTGCCTTTTCTTTTATCAAATTCACAACTTGGTACCTTTGACCTAGTTGGACAATGCTTACTAATATGACCAATTTTCAAAAAGCTAAATCATGTGGTTTGACTCAACCACCTTTTGTAGTTACCACTGAAGTGAGTCCTAATAAAATTCTTAGTAATATGTCCATATTCTTGACAATAATGGCAGCTATATCTTGTATTATAATCCCAATTATAAGAGTTTACATAGCTTCTTACCTTTGCTGGCTTGTTTGATGACCACATGGACTTTGGATCTACATTCAATGGTTCTATGTGCATACTTCTGATAGTTGTAGCAATATCCTTCAAATTTTGTTTATACATGATCCTAGTTCTAGATTCATGTGCCTAATGACCTTGTTTATTGCACTTATGACAATGGACCATGTTCTTAGGCTTGACATTTTGAATTGTATTGTTGCTCCTTCACACATTAGTAGTATGTCCTCTCTTTCCATAATTATGACAAGTAGGTTTGGAATTCTTACCTCTATTGTTCCTTTCCTCAGCAACTTTGGATGATTCTCCTTATTCAATGCTTATGTAGCCCAGTCCTAATGTATCCTTGTTAGATCTAGGGGATCTCAGTAATTTCTCAAAGTATTTGATGGCTTTATTTGGCTTGTTGAATCTTTTAGAAAATTCCTTTTCTTTTTTTAGGTCATTATGTTGTTGTTCATTTTGCAACTTCAAGGTAGGTAGTTATCTCAATGTCCTTGACATTCAACTCATGATGAGCAGTCATCATTTGGCTCAAGGTATCCAATTGCATGTTTGAGATCTTGGATAGCTCTATTGACTTCTCTTCTAGTCTGTTTGCCAGAATTCTTGTCTTCTTCAGTCATGACTTTGTTGTCCATGGCTTTCTTCTTTTGTTTAATCACCTCACATAGCAATATATCTTGTGATTCTTGCTCCAACTTGAGATTTCTAATTTCTTTAGCTTGGATTCTATTCTTTTCCATTACATTTGCAACTATTACATCAAATTCAATGGAGTTACCATCTACAAATAGCTTTGTGGTGTCGATCTCTTTGTATAGTGTGTCATTCTCTACAATGGAAATTTCTTTCCTTCTCTTCAAGGAACTCTTTAAAGAATCTATAGCTTCATTTAGTTGATATAGTATAAGATGTATTTCAATCTCTTGGTTTTGAATAGTCTTTCCTAATTTTTAGACTTCCATTTCAAGATCTTTCCTCTAAGCTACAAAGCTTCTCCTTTAGAGAACTAAGCTCTAATACCAATTGTTGGAATTACAAGTGGGAAAGGTAAACTTCTAAGTGGGGTGGGGGGGAGGTGAATCAGGAGTTTAAACTTGAATCCATAAAACTTTCACCATTCATACATCGCATGCATTAACATGTTGAAATAACATGTAAAGTAAATGCATCTAAAATATATAAGTAATCAAACACATACACTTGACGCTAGATATGACTACCCAAAAACCCTCCAAATGAGAAGGTAAAATTGGGGTGGGGATGACACCCACAAATCTTCACTACTGCAGTAATAAAGTCTAGCCAATTAAGGTTACAATGGTTTGACCATGAATCATGATCTACCATGTGAAAGGCCTACCCTGTTAAAGGCTTACAAAGATTGTTAAGTCTCACTTTGTTAGAGGATTTCAACACCCTATTAGAAGTGTGCCTAGTTAAAGGACTTTAGTTCATTCACTTGGAATGCCACCCTATTAAAGGATTTGGTAAAGCCTATTAGGACTACTCTACCTAGGAGATTTAACTAAAATCACTTGTCAAAATGTCTCAGCATAGATCTTCTAGTTGGCACTTACTTGCCTAATAATAGATCACCTCTATCTAATCTCTGATTAATCCTTCATGATCTGATGTATCAATACTATATCCTCTATCATCTATTCTTCACTTAACTGATTCTACAATTTAGTCTTACTACTAAGTCACCTTGAATTCTCTACAAACTATCTTCTTCACTCTTCCAATTTGATCATTCACCCCTTCACAATGCTCTCTTTGAAATTTAGGGCTTTTTCCTCCTTAAGAAGACTAAGGTGGCTTAGTGTTAGGTATGAATCTATGGCTAAGATTCATCCAAATTTCTACTTAAACCTTCCCATTTTCTGATCGGCTACATGTAATTTGCATAGGGAATATGCATATAGATTCATCCTTATCTCTAAAGAATTGAAAACCTATCCTTAGGTTAGCAGAAAAATAGTTTACATAGTTGTTTTTGCCATAACAAATAAATATGTCCAATCCATGTTACTAAGCATATGTAGTTACTTATGCTTGACAAATACTATAATTCTACTTTTGACTCGGCACCTAAACTACTTGGACTTACTGTTTACTAGGCACTTGAATCACTCACCATGGTCTATCTACTCGACACTTGACTGACTTGGCACATGAATGACTTGGCACTCATTGCAACTTGGCATGGTCTAATATTTACATGTTGTACTCGGCATGCATTACTAGTTTGGCATGAACTAAGTAAATGTCTTAAGTGTGTTGACACTCACTTGTCAAAACCAATCTGAGATCAACAATTAAGTGTTTCACATCTGAAAAAATCAAGTCATAGAGTTGAATTTCAAAACAAAAAGGCCAAGATACATGATGTTGATGGTAAGCTAGTTGGAAGTGGTGAATAGATAAGAGGTAACTTGTTCTATCTAGATTTATCAAATGAGATTTTTTTGTTTTCACAACAAGAAGATGCTTGGTTATGGCACAAGAGGTTATATCATGTAAATTTTGACAATCTAGTGGGTATAAGTAAAATAAAGAAAGCAAGAGGGTTTCCTAAACTAAAGAAGTCTGACAATGCTATGTGTAAACAATGTCAACTAGGAAAATGACCAAGTCTAGTTTTAAGAGAAAAACATATACTTCTGATGATATTTTTGAATTGGTTCATACTAGCCTATGTGGATCCATTAATGTTCAAAGTTATTGTGGAGATAAGTATTTAATTCTATTTGCTAATGATTACTCTAGGATGATTACTATGATGTTTCTTAAAGCTAAATCTGATGCTTTTCAATTATTCAAGTGGTATTTAACCAAAGTTGAAAAAGAAATAGGAAAGGTTCTAAAGTGCTTGAGATTTGATAGAGGTGGTGAAAACATTTCCAATGAGTTCAATACATTCTACAATGATAGAGTTAAAATAAAAATGCCAGCACCAAGAACCTCTCCTCAAAATGGAATAGTTAAAAGAAGGAACAGATCAATAATGGACTATGCAAGGGCATTAATGATGGAGAAAAGTGTATCAAATAAATACTAGAGAGAATTTGTTAGTACAGTTGTCTATACCCTGAATAGAGTACAAGTCAAGAAAGGTACAAATGCTACACCATTTGAACTATGGTATTGATATGCTCCTAATATGAAATATTTCAAAATCTTTGGAAGTAGATGTTATATACTTAAAGATAATAGGAATGGAAAATTTGATGCAAAGGGTGAGGAAGGTGTAATCCTAGGATAATCCACTAAGAGAAAAGCTTATAAGTGTTTGAAGTCTAACACTAACAAAGTTTTGGAAAGTGCAAATGTGAAAATTGATGAGTTTGCAGAAAGAAGTCAAACTACATGAAAAGAAGAACTTCAAGAGTATAGTATAATGGTCTATGTGGATGATGATTCTCCAAGTTCTCATAATGAATAAGAAAACCAAGTTGCAGTCTCTCAGGAGACAGGAAATATTGTAGAGAAACAAATTATTGGGTAACAAAGAGTGGGTGTTGAGCAACAAATCAAAGATGTCGAGTCATAGATAGGAAATGATGACCATCAAATTCAAATGTTGAGCATGTAGAAGCTATTCAAAAACCTATACAAGGAAGAGAAAATGAGCTTGAGATTAATTTTAAAGATGAATCTATAAAAGAACAAAGAAGGAAACTGCCTATGCTAGAAAACTATGTGACAAGACATCACAAACCTAACCAAATCATTGGTGATGTCGAATCTAGTGTTATGACAAAAAATAGACTCAAATATGACAAGTGCCTACTTTGTGAATTTGAGCACAAAACAGTGAAAGATTCTTTGGAGAATGAAGATTGGATTTAGGCAATGAACAAGGAAATTGAATAGATTGAGAAGAATAATACTTGGACTTTGGTGCCAAGACCTAAAGACAAAAATGTCATTGGGAAAAAGTGGGTTTTCAAAAACAAACTCAATGAGAATGGTGAAGCAACAAGAGGGTAAGAGCACAAACTTGGATCGTAATTCCACAGAAGTCAATTTCATGGATGAGACCTTTCTGAAAATGGGTACCTAATTTTTAAAAATTAGGTACCCATCATGGTTCGAGCACCTTATCCATATTCAAAAAATTAGGTACCCAATATTTGAATATGGATTAGGGGCTCAAACTGTGTTTTAAAAATTAGGTACCTAATTTTAAAGCAATCGGGTACCCGATTTTAAAAACTGGGTACCCAACTACAAAACACTACAAAACCTAATTTTTTGAGGTTTTCTTGCCATTTTTATTGTGTGCAAAATGGGAACCCAATTTTAGCATAGAAATAGGAGCCCATTTTTTGGATTTCTAGTAACCCCCTATTGCTCTTTTTTGGTGTACTAGGTATTTTGCTTTTTTTTCTACCATTTAATTTCATTGTTTTGAGTTTTACGCTTTATAATTCTATCAATTTATTGTTTTTTTTCACTTTTAATATGTAAAATTGTAAGTTTCCATTGTTAATAGTTTTATCTTTAGATTATTGTATCTATTCATTTAAATAGTTTCATATATTTTAATTTTTTAAATTTTTAGATGTGCATTTTAAAATTATTATTTTAGATGTTTTGATGTATTTAATAAAAATTACAATGTTGAATGATTAGATAGATGTAAATTAGATTTTTATACATGTAATTACATTGATATTTTATATTTATTTCAAATAAATAGTAATTAATTATAAATTAGTTTGTAAACCATATAGCTTAAGAAAGTAAAACTAACTATATTCCTAACTCTAAACTCAACCTAACCATAATTGTACAATAATTTAATTTAAACCCTAAACATAAAACTAAGTATTTAATGTGTAATGCCCCACCAAGGGATCCAAACACAAAACTAAGTGTTTAATGATTTTACTTATTATATTGTACTATGTTTCATTGATCTGAAAGGAATGATGTTATCTATTTTATAAATGTATAGTCTTTCAACCTTTCATATCCTATGACATGTACAGTGGATGAATGTGCATTCAAAATTAAGGCCAAGTAGCATTTGGAACAAATGTATATTATTTAAATGGATTGAACTCGTAGTTATTATTTCATGTGGATGTGTTTTTTATTTTACTTAGTATTATTTAAAAATTAAATGTGACTCAACATCTTGAGATCCTTAAGGAATGTAATTTGTTATGTTTTCTTATGTATTATTGTATGTTATTGCTTATTTAGTAAAACTTTAGGTTAGTTCTTTGGATCCCTTGGTGGGGCATTACATAATGTGTTCCCTTTGTTAGTCTCAGAATGGTTTTGACATTTGGGTGCCAACACACTTAACTACTTTATACATTGAAGCCAAGTACACTATGTATGCCGAGCCACAGCATGTGCCGAGTCAGAATTCCAATAGGTGTCGAGTGATCTTCAGGTGCTGAGAAATCTTTAGGTGTCGAGTGAAGATTAAGTGCTGAGTAATATATAGGTGTTGAGTAACAGATGATGTCGAGCAGGATAGAATCACTACAAGAGCCGATTGAGCTAGTTTTCTTATATGTGTCGAGCATCAGGAATTAGAAAGTGTCAAGTAACACAGAATGCACATATGAGTTTGAGAAGGCACAAACTTAGATGTAAACCATTTTTATGGCCGACATATGAGGAATCTCAAAGGATCTAAGTGATAAGATCGAATCTTTTGTACTTCATATGCAATTTTCATGCAACCAATAAGAAAAATGGAGAAGGCATGCAACCAATAATAAAAGTGCAAGGAATGAGTGGGAAATAAAGATTTAATATGGATCATGGATCCATACCTAACCTTAAGTCTTTGAAAGTCTTTATAAGGAAGACAAAATCTCATTGTGTATATAGAAAAAGAAGTGTATGGGGAAACTATAGTGAAATTAAGAGTGAAGAGCGAAAAGACTTAGAGGAAGAGAGCGGCAATTAGATATTTGGTTGATCAGAACAAAGCAAGGGATACGAAAAGATATTAGATCTCAAAGAATCAAGATCAAAGAGAGCAGATCGAGTGCCTGAATTCAGCAATCAAGGATTGTAAGTTATCAGTTTTATTATACCTAATGCTCTCTAGCAATTGTATTAGAAAGGAAATCCTATGTTGATAGTTTAGCTTAATAGCTAGGTTGTAGATCCTTTGAAGAGGTGATTAAATCCTTTAACAGGGTGACACTTAATGAAAAGTGTTTGTAAATCCTTTAACCAGGTCACTATTGATACAGTTTAAAGCCTTTAACAGGGTAGGCCTTTCATAGGGCAGACCATCAGAAGTGGTCAAAACAATTATTGCTACAATGATTTTGTGGGTATCATCCCCACCCTAGTTTTACCTCCTTATTCCTTAAGGGTTTCTAGGTTACCAAAATCTAGTGTTATGTGTTGTTGATGCATGTGTTTACTTCATGTTTATTTCATATATTTACATGCATGCAATTTACTTTCAGTTAAAAGTTTTAATGGATAAAGTGTAATACTTCTGATTCACCCCCCCCGCCCCACCCCTCTCAGAAGCATTCTTCCCATTTGAATATTTGAAAAATTAGAGCCTAGGTTCTCACAAGGAGAAGCCTAATAGCTTGGAAAAAAAGGTTAGAAGATGGAGGTCTTCAAACTTGGGAAGATAATAGAAAATCAAGTGATTGATGTTCAACTCCCTCTACACAAATTTGAGGAAGCCAGAGAAGAATTACAAAAATCCTTGAAAAGAAGGAAGGAATATCCATGGCTGAAAATGATATAAAATACAAGGAGATTGATACCACAAAAGTGTTTGCCAATGGTGATACTAAAGAGTTTGATTCAACAATAGCAAAACTGATGGAAATGAATAGATCTCAAGCAGAAGAAATCATAACCTTGAAGATTGAACAAGAATCACAAGCCATAATGCTTTGTGAAGTGACTGAACAAAAGAAAAGGGCTATTGAAGAAAAAGCCATGATAGAAGATGACAAGAGAAATCTTTAAAATAGATTGAAGGAAAAGAAAATTGAATTTGAAAGAATCTCAAACATGCAGCTAGAAACCTTAAGCCAGATGATGAATACACATCATGAGCTAAATATGAAGGACATTGAGATCTCTACACTGAAGATGCAAAATGAACAATTGTAGAATGACTTGAGAAGAGAAAGGGAAATTTTAGAGAGCTTCAACAAACCTAACAAAGCCATCGTAGATTGGAGGAAAAGACAATTGAGTTTGAAATAATCTCAAACATACAGCTAGAAACCTTAAGCCAGATGATGAATGCACATCATGAGTTGAATATGAAGGACATTGAGATCTCTACACTGAAGATGCAAAATGAAAAATTGTAGAATGATTTGAGAAGAGAAAAGGAAATTTTAGAGAGCTTCAGAAACCCTAACAAAGCCATCAAGTACTTTGAGCAGTTACTAAAATCCCCAAGGTCTAGCAATGACACTCATGGATTAGGATATACTAGCACTAAAGAAGGAGAGTCAACCAAGACTGCAGAAGAAAGGAACAAAAAAGGTAAGAACAAAAAACCTACCTATTATTTATGTGGTAAGAAAGGACACACTTCTAATGTGTGTAGGAGCAATAATGCCCATTAGCATGATAACCCTAAGAGTGCAAGCTATTGTCATAAGCGCAAGAAGCAAGGACATCAAACACATGAATGCAGAACTAGGACTATTAAGACACCAATATTTGAAGGTCACTACTAGAATTGCAATAAGTATGGACATAGAGCCTTTGAATGCAGATCAAAGCCCATGTGGACATCAAATCAACCAGCAAACACAAAAGGCAATGGAAATCACTACTATTGGGATTACAACACTAGGTATAGCTATCATTACTGTCAAGAATATGGATATGTTCCTAAAAATTGCATAAGGACACATTTCAGAGGAAACTACAGTAGATGGTTGAGTCAAACCATATGTTTCAGTTGCTTGAAGACTGGACATATTAGTAGGAATTGCCCAACAAGGTCCAAGGCACCAAGTTTTGAGTTCAACAAAGGGAAGGCAAAGGTAGGCATTGAACACATCAGAGGAGAGATGAATAAGACATGGAAGAAGAAAAATGAGTGTAGCACATCAAGTGAAGGGATCACTTCACCCAATGGGTCAAGTGATCACACTTCATCAAACTAAGCATGAATAGGTGTATGGGACTAATATACAAAGTTATATCATACATCAGTCCTAAGATAAAGAAGTATTGCAAAGAAGAAATCAGCATAAGCAAAGATGCCAAGTCAAAATTTGAAGTTCTTGTAAATACTGTCAAGTCATCCTAAAATGCTGAGTAAAGATCCAATGCATGCCAAGTTGCTTATAGTGATCAAGTTGATGGTTGATGCCGAGTTGAGAAATGTCAATTGAAGTTGAGTCATGTTAAAACCTTCAAGTGTCGAGTTTATAGTTGTACATGCACTAAGCATTTAATGCTATGTTTTGAAAGGTATAAAGTCAATTTTTTGATCATTTCTCACCATTCAAATGCACAACAAAGATGAGAAGAGCACAGGAGAGATCAAAGAATTGCATCAAAACCATTTGCATGGATTTCAACAGCGATTCATCATAAATTTCGTCGATCAAAGGTATTTATCAAGTGTCAAGCTACACAGTGTTAAAGTTTTATTCTTTTAAAACCCTAGATTGATATAATGGCTTCTAGTTCTAAGAACCCCAAGGGAAAAGAAGGTCATGAGGTTGAGCTGGTTAGTAATGAGGTTAAACAACCCAAATTTAGGCCAATTCCAAAAGTCACCTACAAAAATGACCCTGCTAGCGCATTATCCATTATCCCATCCAAAGTAGTGATGGAGTAGGATGTAAGGAATTGTTATAAATGCAAAATTGGTGCCATAGGTGATCTTGAAATATTCCAAGCCTATGACAAACTATGCAAGAACAAAATTTGGGAAGGATGAATTCTAGATAGTCGAGAGAAAGGGTTTGACCAATGCCCTAGTTTACCCTATAGGATTCAAAACTGAATGGATATGGATTGTTTTAAGAAGAATTCACAATGGATGTTTTTGGCTAGAAAAAGGTCCAGTAAAGATTACAAAAAGGATAGTGCATAGGGTTACGAGTTTCCCAACCCTAGATTGGACTAAGAACATGCGCAGTGATTCCAAAGAGATCATTGAAAAGAATAAAAGTGCAAAATGGAATAAGAGGGGTATGAATATTGATACTGTCACTGATCCTCTTCTAGATTTTTCTATGAGAATAATATCCCACAAATTCTATCAATCCAGTAGATTGAATAGTGTGCCATGCATAGCTTTTTATGTAGCCTACAAACTGGTAAAGAAAGATCACACATATAATCTATTAGAACTTTTGTTGCAGCAGATAAATGAGAACCTAGGAGCAATAAGGAGATCAAAAGGTGCTCAATGCAAATTTGGTTCAGTAATTATGTGTATATTCTTTAATGTTATGGAAGAGTTTCCTTCTATAGGAAAGGTGAATTAGAATCCTAAAAAAATTGCAATTACACAAATGAATAAGTTCATTGATCAAATGGGTGACAACTTTGAAGCCCATATGACAAGTTATTTTGAGGATTTCAAGAAATTCGTGAAGCAAAGGGTAAGAATACCAGTTTCCTTAGTGGAAAAACATATCAACGACATATGCTTCTTAGTTGATATTGATTTCACCTATATCTAGGAAGCAGTTCCAAGGGTGAGATGGCTAAGGTCATTGGGTTATGAACTAGATGTGGATGAAGCATCAATAGCAATCATTGCATTTCTTGCAAAAGAAATAGACAAGTCTGCCAAGCCTTTTGGCACATATGATGTTGTTAAAACCAAAGTTGAAATAGATTTGAAGACTACCTCTATAATTAAGAAGAAAGATAAATTGGTGAAGAAAATAAAGAAGAAATTTGGTGAAGGAATTGAGGCAGCAGTATAAGAAGAAGATGATGATGTTGATGAGGATGAACAAGGGTAAGGCCCAATGGAATTGACTCAAGGCCTTGGTGAAGATAAGGAGGAAAGTGTTGAGGAAGAAGAAGCCAAGGAAGTACCAACCCAAGCCAAGCCAAAGAAAAGAAAGGCAATAGTACAGCCTCCAGCCTAGCCTAAAGCAAAGAAGGTTGCTAAGCCAACCCAAGCCAAGCCACAAATACTAGTCACAAGGGCTACCACAAGGGTATCTTCACAAAAGGCCAAGGAACAAATCAAAGAGAAGAAGAAGGTGATTGAACAGACTGGTGAAGTACAGAAGAAAAGAAAAAAAAATGTAGCACAACCAGATTCTAATGAGGAGGAGAGAACAGAGTCAAAAGATAACAGCCAATTCAGAGTGGTAAGTCATCCTCCCAAATCAGCCATAGATAAAATTTGTGAAAATATTAAGAATACAGATTTTATAGATTTGAAAAGTATTGATTTCAACAAGCTAAGTAGAGAAGAGAAAAACAAAATATAGGAATCAGTATATGCCATGATGGCTGAATTTAAGAATACACCTCTAGAGCTAGACAATACCATGCCTAAGGAATTATATGAGATAATTGAAAATAAATGGCATTATTGTCTGAAAATGGAAAAGGAGATAAGAGAATCTACCTTAGTACAAATGATGCCTAACCTAACAAGAGGTCAAATAACAAAGGCTAATAAGAAACATAGTGGCAATTTCACACCAAAGTATAGAGCCTTTAGCATCCTACAAAACAAGATTGAAGATGTTGTCAGTAAGTCCACAAAAATATGGAAGTTGATTCATGGTTTGACTATTGTCAAGGATGGAGAAGAAGATCCCCTTGAGGGACAAAACACTGAACAAGAAGATAAGGCAGAGCTTAGTGAAAAAGAGAAGGTAGAAGAAAAGGTTACAAAAAAAGGAGAAGAAGAGAAGAAGCAAGAAGAAAAGAAAGATGAAGAGGAGAAAGAAAAAGGTGAGGAGGAGGAGACACAAAAACAAGATGAAACAGCAACATCTGAGTAGGAGCAGCAACAAGACCAGAGTGTGCAAGACACACAATTGTCACCTCCTAGCCCTCATCATGTAACCATTACACCTGAAGACACTATAACTATAAAGGATGTTCCTGACACTTCTACTCAAAACATCAATCCTTTAACTGCAAAGGATCTCAAAAAGATCCTTGACCAATCCACACAACAAGAAAAATTATGTACAAATCCAGTATTGGTTAGTGTGGATGAATTAAAAAAGGTAGTAGCTGACACAATTAGAGATAAGGTGAATCCAAAAGAACCACCTTCCATCATCTCTACAGCTACTAGTGGTCAACTTCAAATGCAAATAGTTTTCCATAGTGCAGAAGCCGAATGCAGAAGGAGACAAAGATATAGAACAAATAGGACAGACTGTTGCATCTAATCCTACAACACAAACACAAGTTGCACCTCCTCACATTTTTATAATTGAACAAGGTAGCAGACAAGAGAAGAAGGAAGCAAAGAAAACCCCTAAAGAGTAGGAGGTAATACAAACATTAATAAATTTTCCTACCTCGGGGACTCCTCCAAAACAGCCAAGCAATGATGCAATGCCAACGCAAATTTCAGCACCAGGATCAAGTACTACAAAAGTTGCAAGGGTGCTTCACTATGGAGACCCTACATTAGATGAGGAGATAGTCATACCTAGTTATGACTCAAAAACAATAAGCATTGATCAAATCACTGAGATGTAGGAAGCATTGAATAGAAGAAAGAGGCAATAGATACTCAGGAATGAGTATAAACCAAAGCAAGCATTACATGAGAATAAGGGCATCCTTATGGATGCCTTCAGCTTGTAGTCACGAGATGAGACAAAGCATATGATGGACAATTGTCAGATATTGTTGATTAGGTCACAAATGAAGACCAAGAAACTAATGTAAAACTTATGGAATGGTCTGAAAGAAAATTCTAAGGGAAATTAAATGAGAAAATATCTAGTGAAATTGCACTTTCCCAGGTTGAATTGGCAAAGATGATTGACAAAGTGAAAAAGGTACTTGAGAATATATTTTCATTGTACAAAAATTTGTGTGACTTTTCATACTTCATATAGGAGACAAGCCAAAGAATAATGAGCCTGGAGAGGAATTTGAAGATTTCAAGCATGCAACTACCAAAAGATCCAGCTCAAAGTGAGAAGCACTTTGATCAAATGCTTCACACCCAGAAGGAAGTAGCTATGTTGATAGTAGAAGAGGCCACCATCAAGGCCAAACTGATGTAGCTCCAATCTTCCATTACCCCACATTTGGAAGTACTCCATAAAGAACAAGCCCATGCTGAAATTGTTCTTAAGAAAGATCCTAATCTTTCTACTTTAGATGGACTTGTTCACCTTGCTACAAAGACTACCATCTAGGACAAGTCATTGGAAATTTCTTTGCATAATTGGGATGCAGCTCTCAAGATGATTATGGAGGTAAATAGTGCATTTTTGGAAAAATATGGTCTTAACCCTTAGTACCCTTTGACATTTGTGTCAAAAAGGGGGAGATATAACAAAGGGGGAGATACATTGTATAACATAGGTCTAGAGTACAGAAATAGGGCATAGCTAAAGAGTATCAGATATATCAGAATTATCATAATAAGAATGGATGGCACAATCAGCTCAGGGGAGTTATAAGAATTTTAAGGTATACTGTTCCTTGCAAAAAAAAAATTTTGAACAATTTTTTGAGATTTTGTGCATACGCTGAACAGAATGAATGATGTACTCATAAGTTCAGATAAATAATGCTTAGTTAAGTGTTTTTGACACTCATGTCAAAGGGGGAGATTGTTAGTCTCAGAATGGTTTTGACATTTGGGTGCCAACATACTTAACTACTTTCTACATTGAAGCTGAGTACACTATGTATGCCAACCCACAGCATGTGCTGAGTTAGAATTCCATTAGGTGTTGAGTGATCTTCAGGTGCTAAGCAATCTTTAGGTGTCGAGTGAAGATCAAGTGTTGAGTGACTTCAAGCATCGAGCATGATACAAGTGTCGAGTAATATATAGGTGCTGAGTCATAGATGATGTTGAGTCACAAATGATGCCAAGAAAGATAGAATCACTACAAGAACCGAGTGAGCTAGTTTTATTATATGTGTCGAGCATCAAAAATTAAAAAGTGTCGAGTAACACAGAATGCACATATGAGTTTGAGAAGGCACAAATTCATATGTAAACCATTTTCATGGCCAACATATGATGAATCTCAAAGGATCTAAGTGATAAGATTGAATCTTTGGTACTTCCTATGCAATCTACATGCAGCCAATGAGAAAAATGGAGAAGGCATGCAACCAATAATAAAAGTGCAAGAAATGAGTAGGAAATAAAGATTCAATATGGATCGTGGATCCATACCTAACCTTAAGTGTTTGAAAGTCTTTATAAGGAAGATGAAATCTCATTGTGTATATAGAAAAAGAAGTGTATGGGGAAACTATAATGAAATTCAAAGTGAAGAGTGAAAAGACTTAGAGGAAGAGAGCAGCAATTAGATATTCAATTGATCAGAACAAAGTAAGGGATACAAACAAATATCAGATCTCAGAGAATCAAGATCAGAGAGAGTAGATCAAGTGCTTGAATTCAGCAATCAAGGATTGTAAGCTATCAGGATTATTATAACTAATACTCTCTAGCAATTGTATTAGAAAGGAAATCTTATGTTGATAGGTTAGCTTAAAAGCTAGGTTGTAGATCCTTTGAAGAGGTGATTAAATCCTTTAACAGGGTGACACTTAATGAAAAGTGTTTGTAAATCCTTTAACTAGGTCACTATTGATATAGTGTAAAGCCTTTAACAAGGTAGGCCTTTCATAGGGTAGACCCAACTCTCAAAAGCATTCTTCCCATTTGAATATTCCAACACCCTTACCTTAAAACCATATCTATTTTAATAAAACTACACACCAACTATAAACATAGTATTAACCTTCATGTAAAATCTCACTCTTACCATAATTCTAAGCCTTACCCTAGCACTGATTAAAATTTTAACCAAATTATATAACTAAATTTGAGAAACCTAACCCTAATCATTAATAAACTTAATCTTAAATGTTAAACCCTAATTCTAATTGTAACTTCAAATCTTAAACCTAACACTTGATCCCTAGCTAGGTAACCATAACAGTAGGTTGATAATGGAATGTAATCTTAATCCTAGGTTTGAAAATATTATTTAATGATTTTAAATTGGGTTGAAGAAATATTGAAATCTTAAATGATAAATTATAAAATAGCACTTCAAGAAAAACTTATTTTGTACACTTATAATCTAATTATATTAATCTGCCAATATTTCTCTTGATAATGATATTTTATGATTTATATTTTTTTAATTTCTCCACACAATATGTAGGATTTAATTTTCACCATAATTTATATAGATAATACATTTCAATCGATATGGATTTTATCTTTAGATGTGTGTTTGATTCTTTTAGCATGAGGTTTGTTCACATTGGACATGTTTTTTTACTATTTAATACATAATTGACTTAAAACTATATTTAGAATGGTTTTTATACTTATACATTGGTGTAAATAATTTCATGTCTATGTCTAAGTTAAATTTGGATTTATTTTTCTTGAAGCATTATTTGGTGAAGAGATTTATTTTTTCAGAAATATAATTATCTATTGTAATAGCTAGAGTGTCATAAATTTGACAAAGAATCCAATCTTCCATAAGAAAGAAAAACGCATGGACATCCAATAATATCGTCCAACTAAGATCTTGTTATCACCCTAACTATTACTATGACATTTACACAAAACATAATTATGATCTAATACTCAAACATGAAGTTGCCTATAAGTAAACACTACTTTTTGATACACATTCTTGGTTACACAAATCTTCACTGAACATCTAAGGTCATGATCTACATGAGTCTCCAACTTAGCCTCTTTACTAAAATTTATATACTAGAGGGAGAAACAATATTTTGGTTACTTTTGAATACATCCTCCTCATGTTCACTAGAAAGACATTTTGAAACCATTACTTTTGGGACCATCTTCTTCTATCATCCATTAATAGGTCCAACAATTTCTTAAAGAAAAAGGCACTAAATCTTACCACCATGGACACCTCTATTCAATTCTTGAAACATCACCTAGTTGAGAAGGGAAAAAAAATTCACCCCCTTTTATTTTCTTCATATCACTTGATAGTTCTTTAACATCTAAATCTCTTGAGAAACCCTTTTGAATGGATTAATTCATAGAGCACATATCATTTCCTTTGGTTTACTAAGATCCAATAGGAATATAAAAAATGTTGAAATGATATTTTTCACATGCATTGTATGTAAATTACTAGGTCATGTCCAAAAATCAACCTTTTTAATTGATTCTCATTCTTCTTTACAAGACCCATTAGGATCATCAGTAGGTTTCATTCCAACACTATTTGCATAACATAGGAAACCTTTATTAATGAATAGTTCATTTATATTTTCTTTTTGAGTGGCATAATTATGTGGTGCTAATTTTCAAAAGAAATAGAATAATACCAAATGAGATATAAGAACACAAGACACACACACGCCCCCCCACCCTTTTGTACTCAATCAAAGAATCCCTGCCCCAAAAAAGAGGATTTGACACTTTATATGTAATGCATTTACAATAGCCACTTGCCAATTTTGGGCCTAAGTAGACTTCTATTTTTTATGTTTACAAATGTACCTTTAAGGCCAATTTAGAGACTCAACAAGATAGCTCAGAATGACAACAAATTTATAATGATTATATAATGCAACAAAAAGACCTATTGTTGAAATGATATTTATGCCCCAAAAAAGCTGCAATATTATTACAGATCTAGAAAGTAGACCACAAAACATGCACTTTCAAAAAAAAAAGAACTTAAAAATGTGTCTGGATGAGCTCAAACGAAGCCTTTGAAGTTGCAAAATGCAACATTTCTCAACTAGAGTTGCTAAAAATTGGAATTTATACAAACTCCTTGTACCAAAATTAGAAAATAACTACACAACTTAAAGATTCATGAAATTTAGGCCAAAATCAAAAACATGTGTGCCCGATTGGGAGCCCGAATGACCAAGTGATGGCCTCTAGAAGATGGACTGCCAAATCAAAACTAAATATGGTGAGGGGGTAGAAATTCAAATGCCTACTAACATCACAAAAGTTAATAGCATAAAAATTTGATGGTAATATGACTATCTCAGAAGAATAGAAATGTTTGGATATGACATTGATAGGACTGTCAAATTTAACATAATCAAATGATGGCCATAACATTAAATTAAAATTGGTCTAAAAATGGGATCATAGTGATTCTATGTGGGCTCTGGAGATAAATATTTCTTATGATGTAAAGAATGGAAATGATTGAGATCATGTGAGATTTTTGGGTTCAAACCTTGATCGAACCTTGTTGTTTAGTGAAGAGGAGCTTAATGTGTTCAGACACATATCACTATGAGTGTAGATCATTGTTGGATCTTTGTCTACCTTTGAGCTTAGGAATTCAAAACCACCGGATTGAAGGAAGTTCCCTAATGTGAAATTGATCTGTGAGTGGCAATATCCAACACTAGGGATGAACAATGTCTTCACAAATGACCTGCCAAATGGTTTTCTAGGTTAATTGATCTCCCAATTGAGTGCTATAATTTATTGTATGTCTTGATTTTCTAGAAAAATGAATGTGTCAAATTTTTGGGTGGGTATGTTACATGAATGGAGAGAGCTTAGTATGTGGATCTCAATGAATGTCAATTGGGCTCTACTTTGGATGAGTCTCCTCATTGCAGTGGAGCTAAGGTCTATGTTAATGGTGATTTGCAATGGTGAATGTCAGAATGTTCTCTCATGTTTACTATAGGGGATCTTGTTTGAGATCCACATGAATTTGGGTCTCATTTCTTGGAGACCCAATGTGGGTGGCAGTCTAAGATGTGGCAAGGCTAATTTGACCACTTTATTCACCTACTACCACTTACAATTGCCAATTTCACCCAATATTTTGCAGACAAAAAATAACATTGTAAAATGGAAGTCTAAAATTTGAAAATAATGACAAAATTTTATTTTTATAATACTAATTACTTGATTTGGTAGATATGGGTTACTGTATTGTGATGAGTACTTAGTCCTCCAAATTGAAAAATTGAGCTTCCAAGTCTAATTTGCAAAAAAAAATTGCGATGTATTTAAATTTTGTCCAACACAAGCAAATTTATAGTCAAAATTTACCAGAACAACCACCTAGGCACAATGATGAGGTCCTCTTTGGGTCTAGACACTCTCAATTAAATGTTGATCTCAGATGTGAATTATGGCCCTCTAAGAGGTGAAGCAATGAATCTCTCCAATGGCTAGCAAACGTATGCTACTATGGCTCTGATACCATGAAAGAATTTTTCTAAAGTAGTAATGCAATGCCAAGATCTAGAAGCACAAGAGAGACAAAAGATGATCAAATGAGAATCTCAATAATGATCAAAATGATAATAGATGAATACATCATAGTAGTGCATGTATATAAGGACAACTAATATGTCTAGGAGTCATACAAGAGATAAGCATAATAACTAAGCACATGTCCACCAAGAGTGGATTATCTTGCATTGTGCATGAATGTGCATGCAATAATGAGAGGATAAGAATAAAAAGGTGTATCTCATAAAGAGATGTAGTAGACAACATGTACCCAATTGGAGTGCAAATTACTGTGTTGTCTACATGATAACTCATATGAATATACAAACCCCTAGATGTCTACAAGATAACTAATATGAAAATGTATTAATCTAAGTAACTTAAGTAAAGTGCAAATAGTAAATACTTATTTACACCAACAATAATATTTGAATATTATATGGAATAATTTAGTTATTAGATTGTGATAGTTATTTATAAGTCTTTTATTTAATTAATGTAAATCAATATTTATAAAATAAATAAAGGTGTAGACACCTAAATTTGATTACACCGCTTTGGTAATCCTATTTAGTTATCTCTAAAGGCATCATTAATTAAATTCTTATTTAATTAATCTTTTCGCCATCCCCTAGCTGATTAATTTAATTAATCATCTATAGTCCTAATTGATAAATCAAATAACCTATCATTTATCAATTAATTCCTATTCTTCTATCTAATTCATAAATCCCCATTTATCAAATAAATTTATTTGATAAATAAAGCCCTCAAATCTAATAACCCCTAAACTATCCTAAAACCCCTTTTTAGCCTAATCCACCCCATCCACCCATACTAACCAAGCTTAGCCACTAGCTCACCCAACCTCATTGAATGCCATCCACTTGAAAATCTCTAACAAGTCTAATCTAATTCTAAACCATCTCTAATCCACCCCCTAATGTTGTCACATTCCCTAAGTAAGCTTAAGACTTTCCTAAGCCAAGCAAAGTCAACAATCTCAACTCCCTCCAAAATATCCCAACCACTAAGCTTTGAATGCTCTTACAAAGGCTGTAAAGACTCTTACAAGCCCATTCATTGCTCTTACAAGCCAGAATGAAGGGTCTTTATGAAGATATTATCCCTTGAGCCTCCTTTGTTGACTCATCCTTGCCCTTTCCTCCACCCACTCACCCTGTGACATGTGTCACTCCTTGATTGGCTGTAAGGAAGCACAATCCATGTGCTCTCCTCTCATGCAATCTCAACCCTCCTTAACCATTTCCCCATCCTTACATCTTAACCCTCCATCCCTCAAGCCCTTAGCCTATAAATTGAATCCCCTCCCAAGCCATTTCATCACAATCCTTGAGCTAAAGTTATAATGCCATTTTGAGAGAAATTTTTACATCAAATCCATTCACCCCAGCCAAAATCCATCAAGAATACCATTGAAGCTAGTTTGGGAAGCCTTGACCATACATACCAAATCTAAGAAAATAGACTCATCCCTAAATCAAGTGACCATCCTCATTGGGAGAGCCATTCTATGGCTCATATTCTCATTTGAGGGTTCCACTTTGTCTCTCATATATGTTATGGTTTTTATGTTAGTTAATGCTTTTATTCTTGAATAGATTAGTATTACTTGCTAACATATTTCTCATATACAAAAGGAAAATTGAATAAATCAATATTCAAATGTTGAATAATTAATAAATAAAATATTTGGATAGACGGGGTTAGATGTCTAATCCTAATTAATTAAACACTCAAATATTCTACCAAGTGATCAATGTTATTAAATAGATTAATACTAATGAAACATAGTTAAACTTTTGGACTCTAAGAAGTTTACCTTAGTGATCTTTAAGTTTGGGTTTAAATATTAATTTGCATGTAATTATTTAATTCTATTTAAATGAAACACTGGAAGGAAAAATCATCATGAGGATAGATAGGAGCAAATAACCACATGTATAAACTTTGTACAGTTATTAAGGTAATTAGTTTAGTAATGTTGGTTAATTATTCTATATGCTTATTAAATAGGTAAACCTTAGAGTAATGCAATGTCTTATTTCCTATGAGTTAAACTCTAGAATAACCTAGAGATGTCAACCTTGATATTGGATTGAATAACTTATTTTAACATCATCAAAACTTTCAACCTAGCATTTTGTCAAGGGACGTTAATTGTGTCAATTGTGACAATGGTACAACTAAATGATTGACACTAATCATGACACCCCTCATATCAAACTCCTATTATTGAAAATTAATGTTAACTTATAGTCATGTTCAATCACCATTATAGTTAAATAACTTAATTTAGTAAGATTAGTGTAAAAAAAAAGTTAGTATTTTTGCCTAGTTTTTGGACATTACATATAATATGTTCAAGATTTGGGTGTATTACAATGAGAAGAAGGGTGTTCCCCTTAATAAAAAAATATAGAATAGAAAAAGAGAATAACATAAATTGAGATAACAAAATATGGGCTTGTTATTATTGCTGCAAATATGGAATTAAAGAATTATAATATGCAAACCCACATGGGCACCTTCCATACAACAATCTATAATACAGAGTTGTGACTATCACCCAGAATTTCCATAGATAACCTATAAGCCTTCCTTATATAGGCACTCTTACAACCTAAGAAGGTTCTAAACACTAAGCCTTAACCCTTGAGGCCAACCAACCTCATATTATATCATTTCATTACAGTTCATTACATAAGATTAACTCAAGAAAATTCAAAAATTATATTTTCAGATGGGTCCACTTCTGGAGACAATAACTAGCAAATTATTGACTAGATGGGCTATTATACCCAATTCTATAATCCCTAACTAGTGATCCATAGTGGCTAATATCATAAACATCCATTAATTGAGGTTTCACTTTGTTTTAGAGCCATTTAGGCATTCGTTGCTAGACCTAAAGTTTGGATATTCAAAATTCATACCAAAAATCTATAATGATTTCACTAATACATATGATATGAAGATAAAACTCATCCAACAAGCTAATATGTCAAAGATGAACCTCCATATATGAGATTAAAATAATCTAAGTATATAATACCCACTTACTAGAAACTAGCAAGCTCCCACAAATACAAACTATGTATAGGAATAACCCTTATTAAAAATTTCAAATAACATGATTTATCAATTATAGTACAAGGAATGAAAAAATGGTGTTTACAAGAGATGTGCTAGATGAGCTTGCAGGAGACTTCAAGCTTCAATAGACACTTGCTAGTCTATCAATACGACACCAAGCCTCTTTAGAGATTGATACATTCAAAGTTTATCATACGATGGGCTCAAAGTCTAGTGTTGATTTAGCTATCAAACCTCATTGGGGTGATTTTATTTATGTTGTGGAGGATTTGGCTCGTCTAGAGACTTCCATTCATATTCCTCAATGGGTTTTTCTACAAGGAAAATGGAGATATTGTGTAGTTCCTAAGAAGCCTTCTCCATCCTTCTCTCATAAATTTGGCTCTCTGTCTGATCCTCTAAGGGTTTGTCATTTTGTAAATCAATCTAGGGCTTCAGTTTTTAAATGTATGCTCAGTCCTCTCCCTCCCTCATATGCATATTCTCATAAGATATCTATAGGCATTCTTGGCCCTCATCCTTCCTTCCATTATAGGTCTCATAAATTCCCTTTTCAGCTTGCTTATCATCCTTTGAGATGGAAGAAACCCTTTGTCTATCAGCCCCACTTTGATATTTGCCAAGATTCTCAGTCTCCTCATATTTCTCTAGTAATTAGTAACCCTATTCCTTATGTCCTCTCATCTAACAATTGATCCTCTCAATACCCCTCTTTTTTATCTTCTCCTAACCATATTCTAATTTTGAAACCCTCATTCCTCTCTTCTCCTAATAATATACCTGTCTTGTAGTCTCTTCAAACTCTCTTTAATCCAAAATCCAGGTGTCTCAAAACTTAAATCCCCTTTGTTGTCCTTTCATAACCGGCTTATAGAACCTAGGGTTATATTTCCTTTCGACATCAATAGTTCCAAAGTGGTTTATTTATGATCTTCAATGCTTATTGTAAGTTGGAATCTTCTATATATTTTGATTTTTTGATTTCTTGGGCAAGTCATGTTTGGGTGGGGCTTAAACAATTATTTATTTATGAGAAAGACTCTCTGGTTTTTATTGTGATCTTTGATTCAAATAAACACAAAGTAGATGTGCATAATTTTAAGGGTTGGTTCTATAAGGGCATTGACATTACTACTTTGTCATGGGTCCCTCATTTTTATGTTAATAAGTCAATGTCTTTGTTTCAGCCTCATTGGATCTCTTTCCCAAATCTCCCTCTTAAATATAGAGACCCCTCCCTTGTTGAAATTCTAAAAAATAAACTAGGGATCTTTATTGAGCATGATATGGTTCCATTTTCTCAGCCTCATCTCCTAGTTAGTGTTTTTCTTTGTATGAATCATTTGGATTCCTTACCTTTAGAAATTTAAATTTGCTCTAGATTTGGGATTTGGGCTTAGAAAATTTAGTATTTGGATTCTTCTACTATAGATATTAATGCAAATTTCCTAGGTCATTTTTCATATTAGTGTCAACAATCTCCTAAGATTTTTCATGATATTAGTCAAAGCCTAGTCACTGATCCTAAGTTATGTCCATTGGCCTACTCTCATCCTTCCACAGGATCTCCCCCTTTGTATTTGGTTCCTATTATTCTTAACATTTCTAAAGTTGTTGGAAATTTATGTAAGGGAGACTTGGTTCTACCTAATTTGTCTTCTAGTCTAGATGTGTTTTCTAGTTTGCAAGTATCCCTAGTGGCTTAGAAATATTTTTCATCTCTTTCCTCATCATCATTGAAATTATCTACATTATTATCAAAGATAACTACTCTTAAGCCTTCTCACATGGGTGGTAATTTTTGTTCTCTTCATGCCTTGATGTCTCCCACCTCTTGCACTATGGTTTCTACTGAATCATTAGCCCTCACTATATCTCATTTTCTTATTTCCTCTACTCATTGGGTTGACTATCCATTTATGTCTCATTATCTCCCTCCCTATGAATATCATGATATCATACAGAATTTGGTTTTCAATAGTCATCCATTTGTCCCTGCCCTATGTTCTTCTTTCTCCTATCTTTTCAATCGTGTAACCCATCTAATGTCTAAATTTCATATTGAAGAATGAGTTCAATTGAAATATCTTGTTGAGCTTAACTCCCCCTTATTGCTGTAAATTTTGATTATTCACAAAAGTTATCTTTAGCCCAATTTGTTAGCTCTTTTGCATCTTTGATTGTTGAATTGAAAGTTAAAACTCCTAGGAAAAGGGGAAGGAAACCTTTAGCTTCAAAAATTAAAGAAGAAATTGAAGCTATTATTCAATCAACATTATTGGACTCCTTCACACCCATAATTAGAATGAGGAGAGTGGCTCATTATCCTACCCGTCAATGAAGATTATGCCTTGGAGTGTCAGGGGTCTAAATTCCCCTAACAAGAGAAGAACTATAAAGTTTAATTCTTCTTCTCAAGAAAATATTATTCTTATCCAAGAGTCCAAGCTTTCTCAAGAATCATTTGATAATTTTTTCATGAAGTGGTCCTCTTGGGATTCAGTTTGTGTCCCCTCTTCTAGTGCATTTGGAGGCCTTATTTCTTTTTGGAATAGTAAATGTATTTGAATTGTCTTAAAATGGAAGCACTTCCATGTTAAGAGTGTTTATCCCTCTAAGTAAGTGGTATGGGGTCATGTCAAGCACCTTGAATGGGCCTTTGAATGGATTTGGTAGTTTTCCCCTTGTTTTGCTTCTCTCTCTCTCTCTCTCTCTCTCTCTCTCTCTCTAGCTTGTTTCTGACAACTTGCTCTATGAAACTAAGGACTTTGACTTCAAGGTCAAGGATGACCTGGTGGATCAAAGTCAACCTCAACCCTGACCTAGGTCAAGGATGACCTTGACCTTGACCTAGGACAAGGTTGACCTCATCCCTAACCCTAGGTCTTGTTTTCAATTTTTGGGAGTTTTGGGATCTCAAACTTTGAAAAGTTTCTTTTCCTCCTTCTAATTCAGTTATTTTGGCTTTCAGAATAGTATACTCTTAAATTACATTTAATTTAGGTCCATTTCTAGGGGTTAAGTATAATTGGGATTTAATACTCCCATGTTGGCCTTCTCTAGGAGTTTGTGCCCTAGATCACTATATAAGGAAGCCTTCTCCTCTCATTTGCTCTAACCTAAGAATGCATACGAAGTCACATTAAGATATTGGATGATCTACAAATGACTAATATCTATGAGCAGCTACCTACTTTTCAAGTGAGCAAGCATTCTATCATTCAAGCATTCAAGTTCTCCTTTGTTCATCTTCAAGATCTATTCATTCTTTTATCAAGGTGGATTCTAAGTATAAAATCATGGAGGTTCTAATTTACATTTGTTAATGTTATGTTCAAGGTTTCATATCAATATACTCATTTATATTTTAAATACAATTGCATATCTATTGAGTATCATAGCTTCATTATTAGATTTACTTCTACTACTCGCTAGCATTCCCTATTTCAATTCTATTATTACGGTTGATTCCAAACTAGGGTTTGACCAAGGTAAACTACTCATCCAAATTAAAAAACCATTTTTCTTGTAGATAGAGATGTGGAAAAATGATTTGAAGAGTAGATTTGGATAACCTTTTCATCGAACTTGAGAGATCTGCAAACAAAAATTTCATCTAACAAGTGCAGGTCAAGGTTGACTTTTTGGGGTACAATTGTGCCCTAGGGTAAGATTGTGCCCCAATATTAGGGTCAAGGTCAACCTCCCTTCAGAAGGACAAAAGATTT
This sequence comes from Cupressus sempervirens, assembly GCA_028749045.1. NCBI lineage: Eukaryota > Viridiplantae > Streptophyta > Pinopsida > Cupressales > Cupressaceae > Cupressus > Cupressus sempervirens. The sequence continues at coordinate 826,448,982 of CM053792.1, forward strand.
CTAGGTTTTCTCCATCTTGACATTTCTAGTTCAAAATAGGTTACAAAATTCCCCAAAACTATACACAAACATCATAAATCAACATTTTCTAGATTCAAGGTTAGTATTTGTGTTTTATCTATTTTAGGATTTAAGCACATACTCCTCAAAATAGAAAGACTTTTGAACCTCCTTTCTCCCTATTCACCATCACATGATTCATTTCTACATTAATCACTTTCTTGTGCTTAATCAATTTGGATCATTCCTTTTGGAAATTAGGGTTAAGAAAGGAAACCTTATTTTCTTTCTATTCAGTATCAAAGGCCAAGTATTGGCTATAAAATCCAATTGGAAGCTCATTAAATTTTAATGGTTTGATGTTAATTTTCTTTTATTTAAAGTCTATGGTTTTTTAGCCCCTCAAGATAAACTTATTCTTGGGGAATCTCTAAATGAACAATTTAGTAAGCTTGAAGATCTTCCCTTTATTCTAGGTGGTGATTTCAATGCCATCTCATCTTCTAAAGGAAAAACTAGAGGGAATTCCATAGTGCAAAGGGTTGTAGATGAGTTTTCTTTTTTCATTCAGAATAATGTGTTATGTGATATCCCTTTTTCAAATGAGTTTTTTACTTGGACCAAACATAGGTCAACTTCATCCATATCTTCTAGGCTGGACAGATTCCTCATCTCTTCTTATTTAAAGCTCATAAATTTTTCTCTCTCTTCTAATATCCTTTCTTCATCAAAGACTAATCACTTTCCTATATCTTTAGAGTTAATAAGTCTAGATAAGTTTAAAAGATGTTCTTCATTCAAATTTGAAAGTATGTGGTTGACTCACTCCCATTTTCTTTCTCTCCTCCAATAATGGTGGTTAAGTGCTCTTTTTTTTAAAGGCCCTAGGATATTTTAATTTTTTAATAAGCTAAAGTTTGTAAAATCCAAAATTAGAATTTGGAATAAGGTAGTCTTTAAGAACATATTTCACAAAAAGGCTAGGGTACAGCATGATCTTAGTCTATTTTAGATCATATTGTTAAATTTGGGTTAGATTCAAACTTAGAAAAGAAACAAAAATATATCCAAAGCTACTACAAAATAGTATTCTAGAGAGAAGAAATCTATTAGAGACAAAAATCTCATGAACTTTGGTTGAAAGAGGGTGATAAGAATACTAAGTTTTTTCATGCCTCTGCCAAAATTAGGAAAGCTTCCTCTTCTATTCTTTCTATCAATAGTGTATCAATAGGGAATACCCTATACTCCCAACAGAAAGTTAGCAATGAGGGAGTCTATTTTTTAAAAAAATTACTTGCTCCTATCTTGTCTCAAAGTGAGAATAATCTTGATAAGGATGCTCTTCTCCAATCCATTCCTTCTATAGTGACAAAATAGGATAATATCAATCTCACGAGTCCTTTTATTATTGAAGAACTTCATTATCTTGTCTTTTCTATGGCTCCAAATAAAGCCCTTGGGCCAGATGATTTTACTATGGTTTTTTATCAGAAATGTTGGGATGTTACTAATTTTGATCTTCTTTTGGTTGAAGAAGAATCCTACAAGAAAGGGTATATTCTCAAAAACTTTAACAAAACTAATCTTACTTTTATTCCCAATTCAAAATCTCCTCAAACATTTGCATACTTTAGACCCATTTCATTATGTAACTCATCTATAAGATCATTACAAAGGCAATTTATCTTAGGCTCAGATATTTCATTCCTAGATTAGTTTCTCCTCAACAAGGAGCTTTTTTTCTTGGTAAGGATACATCTAATGATGCATTAATTACTTTGGAAGTTCTTCATTCTATTGAATCTTCTCAAACTCCCTCTTGTGTGGTAGAGTTAGATAGAGTTAATTGGTCATTCCTTTTGAAAGTCCTAGCTAAATTTGGTTTCTTGGACCCTTGGTGCAAATGGATTAAGAAGTGCCTATCTAGTGCCTCTTTTTTAGCCCTTATTAATGATACACCTTATTGTCTTTTCTAGGCCACCCAGTAGTTTGAAAAAGGGACCCATTATCCCCCTTTTTATTTATTATCATGGCAGTAACTCTTAGTAGATCCATTCAAAAAAAAAATCACCTTTCCAACTAGAAGGGCATAAGTATTCCTAATTTAGGTTTATCTATTACTCATAATTTCTTTATTGATGACACACTTTTTTTTGGTAGGTTTTATACTAAAGAGGCCCAAATATTGGACACATATACCTTTGGATCTGGTCATGTCATTAATCCTCTCAAATCTAAAGTCTATATGCTCTTCACTCCAGACTCGATAAAGAAAAGAATCACACATATCCTTGGCTTCCCTATGCATGACTTGTCATCCACCTATCTTGGAATATCGTTCTTCTCTAGGCAAGTGAAAGTATCATTTTCAGACAATGTTATTAGTAGGCTCAAAAATAGAATTTCAACATGGAAAGGATGTTGTCTTTCTCTCTCTAGTAGGATCTTATTAATTAAAATTGTTCTCCTAGTTGTTCCTAATTACTATATTTCCATCCTTCAAGCCCCCATATCTATAGTTGGTCAAATTGAAAAGATCATTCGGGCTTTCCTTTGGTCTTCTAATATCACTAATGCCAGTAAGATTCCTCTTGTCTCTTTATAGAAGCTTTCCACTAGTAAATTATCTAGAGGGGCAAGGTTGCATAATTTATCTCATAGAAACAAAGATTTCAGTGGGAAGCTAGTTTAGAATATGTATTTCAAATCTCATTCCCTATGGTGTCAAATCATGGAAGCTAAGTATTTAGATTATCCTTGTTCTTATAAAATCTTCACTATCTCTAATATCCCTTTTGGCTCTTCTACATGAAATTTTATCATATCATCTATAGAAGTTGTCACAAAGTATTTATCTTGGCAGTTTCACAATGGTTCTAATATTTCTTTTTGGAAAGACTCCAAGAATGGTTTGCCACCATTATATTCCACCATCTCTTTAATTGAGGTTATGAGGGTTTCTTCTCTTTTTTGGGGAGAATTGTTAGTAGACTATGTGGATTGCATTGATATTGTGTCTCATAAGATGATTTGGGAAGATCCTTCTTCCCTCTTTATAGACATAAATCTGGCAAGAAATTTTGTGGAAATTCTTGAAAATAGAATGGTTATTATGTCTAAATCTAGTGATGAATTTTTTTGGTGCCCTACTAAAAGTGGTGTGTATTTAGTTAAATCTAGTTATGAGGCCCTTCAGCAAATGACTGAGCATCACAGCTCTAAGTAGGCTTTTATATTCTGTTTGGACAAATTTTTTCTTCCAAAAGATGGTGTATTCTCTTGGCTTTCTATTCAAAGTAGAATCTTAACCAATGACAACTTAACTAAATTCCATGTGGTTACTCCTTTTAATTGTGTTTTATGTAGTTCTCATGAGGAATCAGCTGATCACTTTTTTGTGCACTGCTACTTTGCTCTTTAATGTTGGTACTATGTCATAGAAAAGTTTTCCATTTCCTTCCCCCTTCCTAAATCCTAATGGGAGCTCTTTCAATCTTAGACCACTCTGTTTACAAGTTCAATTTTTGCATGTTTATGGATTTTTGTTCCTTCATTAGTTATCTAGTCTATTTGGTGGAAACATAATAAAATAATTTGTAGAAAAGAGTCATTAGATGTTTCTTCAATTATCTCCACAATAGAAAGGCTTATATCTGAGAAAGTTAATAATATGTCCTCTAGCCATTTTAACCCTAATGATATCTTTTCATCATGGGATAGTCAAATGGTCTATTCTTGGAAGCTTATTTCCTTTCCCTCCTCCCATGCCTTTCCTCATGCCAAAACAAATGCCTATTCTTAGAACATCAATTAAATGGTGTCCTCTTGATCCTTCATATATCAAGCTTAATTTTGATGATTCCTCTAGAGAGAATCTTAGTGAATCAAGTATTGGGGTTTTCTTGAGAAATTATCTAGGTAAAGTTTTGGCTTTCTATGCATCTCCTATTTGCCCTTGTATGAATAATATGGTAGAAGCTAATACTCCACTTGAAGGTTTAATTCTTGCTAAGAAGATATCCTTTTCTAATTTTCACACTAAGGGTGATTCATCTGTTATTATTAATGCTTGAATTCATAGGAACATTGACGATTTGCATTTAAGTTATGTTCTCCATCAAATATGGGATCTTATTGATTCTCTAGACAATTTTCTTGTGTCACATACATATAGAGAAGGCAATGCATTGGCAGTCTGCTATGAAAATTTTGGTTGTAATAGAACTCTTTTGGATTCTTTCTCTTCAACTAATTTGTTGGATAAATTCCTTGTCATTAATGCAATTATTTAGAATGAGTTATCATAAAATTGTGCTTCTTGGATATTACTGAATATACTTTATCATGCTTGACCATAATGGATTTTGTATTTATGCATAGCTTCTTGTATATGTCCTTTTATTGTATAATCAGCTATGGCAGTAAGTAGGTACTCCATGATGATGCTTTGAGTTAATCTAAGCATTATAAAGTATGTCTATTTTTTGGCAGTCAAGTGGGATACCCATTTTTCAACATATACTAGTAAGTTTTAAGTTGAGCTGGCTATTTAATTTTTTTAAAGATGATTTACCATCATTCTAAATTGGCCTCCTCTTTATTTAGGTTTTAATGACTTGCTTTGGTAGTTGAACTACCTGGATAGTTTTGTACTTTTCCATCACATCATTGTCCTTGTCTAGCATAAATCAATTCTTTGAGCATGTATCATGGATCTCAGATCTCCCTCAATCTCTCAATTTTGTTTGAAAATTATTTGGTAACATTATTTTGGCATAACTTCTCATCATTCGAGTATCTATACTAATACCCCAAGGTGTATTTCCCCCTGTGTCATTTGCATCCTTCATTTAATGTTTGGGATTTCATATCTTTTTTTGCATCAGTTGTCATTATTTTTAGTTAAGTTTTTTTCTCTTCCTTAATTGTCCTTTTTTTCATATTTATTGGTACTTTTCTCTATTTTCATTTAGTTTTAACTGGTGGCTTTGATTGCATCCTCTTGCACTGGATTTTTTTCCTTAATCTTCTGCAAAATATCAGGTCGCCTAGTTTTCTGGTTGGTGTAAGCTCTTAAGTTGAGTTATGTTTGTCCTACTCATCATTTCATATGGATTACTATCCTATAAATTACAAAGTGTTGTTGGAAGTTAAAGAGTGGGAGAAGTCATTTCTTGGATGCATCAAAGATTACATGCTCACATCCATCTTTCTATGTGATCATCTACATATTCATCACGATAGCAAAAGGATTATTGGCTTTGAAATTTTTTTTCCTCTAGGAAAATGAATTATTTATCCTTCATAGATCTTATCAATTTTTCTCTCCAACTCTTTGGATTTACTCCAATCCCCTTTTCATCTGGAGCTAATCATTAGTAGATATGTCAAGCCAGTTTTTGTGTAAGGAGATAAAATTCCCAAAGCTTGTCAAAAATATGACTTATGGGTAAATGTTTCTCTCATAGGTGGTCCCTTTTATCATCATGCATTTCTTAGCAACCACAAAGTATACATGGTTCTTGAGAGTATCAAGAAGGCTCTAGAAAGGTAATCTTTTTACCCAGTCAAAGTTGCTCTGTATAAATTTGGTGGGTATTTGTCTACAAATTATGTCAATAGCATTCATCTATTAGTATTTGCTATATTGGATCTACCAGAGCAAGATTCCTCCATTGCTCCACCATCATAGCCTCTCATTCATCCATAGCCTTCAACCCCATCACAATCCTTTCCTGATCTTAACCTTAAGCTTGGTTCTGGTGATACCACCTCTAATTTTATGGAAGACTAATCCATAGTATACTATGAATCCTACTCTCTTTTGATATTTTGTTCTTTTTTATGTGTGTAATGTTTTATGAAGCACCAATGTATCAATCGGTTCCTCCCCTTAAGCATTCTAGTGTATCGATGATGTTCATATATAGAGTTGAAGGAGCCTCTTTTCTCAAGTCTAAAGTAGTCACATTGCTTCAAATTAAGGAATGTTGATACAACAACTTCTTTCTTTTGTATTTACTTTTTGGGTACTTTGTAACTTGCATCATAGTCTTAGGGATAATATATTTTTCTGCATCTTTTATATGCCTCTAGGATATATGTAATTATCAAACAGTGATATAGTTTTAGGTTCTATCATCATATCCTCACTATCTGATATCACTTGGAGGCACTATTTTTGGGGGATTTTTAATATATCAAGTGGCAATGCCACCTTTTGAAAGAAAAAAAAAAAAAAAACCTTATTAAAAACACAAAAATTGGAAAACTATAAATAGAAATATTTCTGGGTGATGCAAGATTTCCCTTACACCTAGAATGCTCATACATCCAACACCCATGAGAAGTGACCCTATCACATCTTAGGTAGTCAAAGGAAAACCAAGATGGTCAATCTCCTCTCATGTTAGCCATGATGAATCATCCACTAGCCTCACTTTCCATTTGACTAGGTACACTTCATATGTTATGTTTCTTTTGCTTCTTCCCTCATGACTATCCAATATCTCCTCAATCTCTTGTGTAGCTGAAGTAGATGCAAGAATACTCCACTATGCTTCTACAACTTCATCTATATCACCTCCCTCATAATATTCTGTCAAATTTGAAATGTTAAACACTAGTGAAATATTCAATTCAATAGGTAACTCTACTTCATAGGTATTTCTAGAATCATTTTTTTTACTATCTTGCATGGTCTAAACTTCTTTTCATCTTATTATATGTACTGATAGTGGAAATATATTGTTCCATATATGAACCATGACTTCATCTCCAATATGAATTCCATATACCTCCTTTTCAAATTTTTCTTAGCCTTATACTATGTATTCATCTTTGTAATGTGCTTCCTCAACTCCTCGTGGATCTTCTTCTAATGTTCAACAAAATCTTCTGCTTCAACACTACTTATCTCTCTTTTATCCAACTACCTTAATTTAGAAGCATTTCTAGGACTACTCTAATATATAATCTAGAATGTTGATTTACTAGTACTCATGTTGATAGAATTATTGTATGCAAATCATGTTCGTGGTAAAATTAAATCCCAACCTTTTGGCTTATCTTCAACCAAGCATCTCAAAAACATTTCCAAACTCTGGTTCACAAGTTATTTTTATCAATCAGTCTAGATGATGGGATGAACAAAACTTCAAGTCTATCTTTAATTTCTTCCACAATGTATTCCAGAAATACTAACAGACTTGGTATCTCAATCAAAAACATACTCTTTGGAAGACCATGTAGTCTTACCACTTCTCTTAAAATCAACTCTGCCACATGACCAATATCACTAGTCTTCTTGCAATGAATGAAGTTTGTCATTTCTATAAAAAATTTAGCCACTGCAAATATTGAATCATGCCCTCATTGTGTCCTTGATAAACCAAGAAAAAAAATCCATGCTAACATCTTCCCATGGCTTCTTAGGTATAGGTTATGGTTGATATAACCTCATTTTTTGATTTCCTCTTTTTGTCATATGACATACTCTATAGCTTTGTCCTCCACTATGCTTTTCCTTGATGATATTCTCCCTCATGGAACTTCTAGGAATGCACAACTACCTTCTATTGAATAACATACCATCTTGGATTACGAAATCCAACCACTTTGCATGTCAAGTGTAGCAAGTTCTATACAATATTTTCAAGCCTTACTAAGATTAGGATCCTCCAAATAAAAATTCTTGAGTTCCTTGAGCCCAACCACCTTAATATGCATTTTTTTTAGAAAAATTTGTCTTCTACTAAGAGAATATGCAACTCTATTAGATTTTCTACTATTGTGTTTCAAAACAAATGTATAAATCTACAAAAACTTAACCCATTTCAAATGCCTTTGATTCAATTCTCCTTAACTATTCAAATATTACAAATCTTGATGATCAATTTACAAAATAAACTCATTAGGAAGAAGATAGTGTCTACATATTCTTCAATTCTTGAACTATAGCATAAAATTCATGATCACAAATAGAATACTTTCTTTTGGCATCATTCAATTTCTCAATGAAATAAGCAACAGGTCTACCATCTTGGCTCAAAACAATTCCTATTGAAATACCTATAGCATCATAGTCTACTTCAAAGGCCTTGTTAAAATTTGGAAGAACTAAAACAAGTTTCTCCATAACTTTAAGTTTCAATAGATTAAAACTCTTATCTATACCTACAGTCCACTTAATTTTTTTCCTATATCTTCTCATTGTTTCAATCAAAGGTCCACAAATACTACTAAATCCTCTTATAAACTTTTTGTAAAAACTAGGCAATCCATTAAAATATCTTACCTCTATTGTACTCCTTAGAGTAGGCCATTTGAGGATATCCTTCACTTACTTAGGGTCCATTTTTAGACCTTCTACTAATTCTACAAATCTCATGTACACCAACTCCTTCACTAAACTACACTTCTTCAAATTTATCAGCAGCTTTTATTCCCTCAACTTTTCAAAAACCTTAGAAATGTGCATCAAATTCTCCTCTAATGTCTTACTAAAGATCAAAATATCATCTAGGTAAACAATGACAAACTTACCGGGAAACTCTTTTAGTACCCCATTCATGAGCCTCATGAAAGTACTTGGTACATTGGTTAGCCCAAAAGGTATGACTAACCACTTGTACAATCATTCCTTACCTTGAAGGAAGGTTTCCACTCATCTCCTTCTCTAATGTTAAGTTGATGGTGCCCATGCTCCAAATCTATATTTGTGAAATAAATAGATCCACTCAAATAGTCCATAAAATTATCTATCTATGGTAATGAAAATTTGTACTTGATTGTGGTATTTTTGATAGATCTTGAATCTATACACATTCTCTATTCTCTATTCTTCTTATGTGCCAAAAAATTTGGTACAACACATGGACTGAGGCTCTCTCAAATCAACCCCTTCTACAACAACTTATGAACTTTTTTATTCAACTGTTCACTTTCTATTGGTATCAATCTTTGTGTTGTCTTATTTGGAAAACTAGCTCTTGGAATCAAGTCCATCTAGTAACTAGTCTTCCTCACTAAAGGTAATCCATCAAGTACATTATCTGACACAATATTTGGAGACTCTTCCAATAAATTTTCAAATTTTGCAAGTACCTCCTCTACTTCATCTTTACCATATTTTGGAATTACAACAAAATACGTATGCTCACACCTCATATTCTTGAGAAACTCCTTTATATCAAAAAAATATATTCTAGTAGTACTACATAACTTTTGTTCTCTCTCTTTCAATGGCTTCAACTTATATTTCACTCGATCCTTTCCAAAAGTGTAGGTATTTTCACGTCCATCATGTACAACATGCATGTCAAATTTCCACAACCCATCCAAGCACAAATGACATATGTCCACATGTATGATATAACACAACACCTCATTCTAGTAGTTTCCAATATTGAACTTCACTAGGCACTACTCATTGACTGTGACCTTGTGATCATCTTGCACCTATGAAATACCATATGGACATGGGTTTTTTTTCCTCTTAAGATTTAGCTTTGCAACAAAATTTTTAGTATATACACCATTTGTGTGAAGAAAACTCCTCCTTTGAACAGGTTCATTCTCACTACTACACAAGACTCTTTTGTTGACTAGGACTTCTCTTTTAGCATCTTCAAAATGTGATGGTTTGGCATCTTCATCAATATGTGCTTCTCTAGCTTGGCCTTCAATTCTTCTATCATTTCTTCCTTGGCATTGACAAAATTCAAATGCTTTATTCTCTTCTTCTCTGCATTGAAAATATTTTCCATGGAGACCTTCTCTTCCAAATCCTTTCCCTCTTCCTCTTACTCTCTAATCTCTATTATTCTAACCATGGAAATAATTGGAATTGTTTCCCCTGTGGATCTTGCTTCTAGTACTAGCCTCATCTTTAATCTTTTGATATTCATTTTGGCCTCTATAAGACCATCTAATAATCTTCTAGTGCAACCTCTTCCACTATTTTTTTTATTACCAAACTTCTTTTTTTTCTTTTCCTCAACTCTTAGAGTGAATTAGTATGCCTCTTCAATATTGTTCATTCAGAAAAGACTCAATTCCTTCTAGATCCTTGGCCTCAAGCCATTAACATAATGAACAAATTTCTCCTTATCAATTTCCACATGGCTAGTTCTAATGAGAACTTGGTAGAACTCTTTGGTATAATCCTCAACAAATCTTCCTACTTGCTTACACCTATGCATCTCCTTCAATATATCAAGCTCATTATCCACAAGAATAAATTGTTGCTTCAAATTAGCTATCATCTAGTCCCATCTTGTGATTTTTTCCTTCCCTCTTCTATTTCTCTCCAACTAAATATCCTACCACAATATATTTGCACAACCCTTCCATTTGGCCTTTGAAAATTTGACCCTATCGAAATCTTCAATATCTTTATACTCAAAGTATTCCTCCAGGTTGAAATTCCCCAAAAATGTGAGAACCTCAAACTTTGGTTTTTTTTCTAATATTGGAAATGGCCCTAAAAATCCTCCCTTCTTTTGGGTTCAAAACAACCACTTCTTCAACATTTTTCTTCTTCTTCTTCTTCTTCTTCTTCTTCTTCTTCTTCTTCTTTATCCTCACTTTCATCTCTTACTATAAGATTTATTCCTCTATCCATTTGTTCTTCCAATGCTTGAATCTATCTTTGGAGGGCTCCTAAAACCTTGGGTGTAACACCTACAACTCTTCCACCATGTTCTCTTTGTGGAGACATTTTCATTCTGTTGTTGAAACCCTAGTGCAAATTGCATCACAATTAGTGATCTATCCACATGCTCAACCCAAATCATGGTCCTAGTATAAACTACCTCTGAGTCGATGATCTATTTACACACTAAGGAACTCTCACTCTAATACCACTTGATTAGGGGTGCTCCCTTAATACCATAATAAATGATACAAATAGATAAAAATGCAAATTAAGATAACAAAATATGGTCTTCTTCTTATTGTCATAAATGCAAAATTAAAAAATTACAATATGAAAAGACAAATGGGTTGCTTCCTTACAACATTCTCCAATATAAAGTTGTGATATCACCCAAAATTTCCCTAGATAATGTATGGGCCTTCCTTATATAGGTTATTTTTTATTGTTCAAGAAGGTTCTAGATACTATTCCCTAACTCTTGAGACCAATTAACCTCATATTATATCATTTCATTACACGTTATTACATAAGATCAACTCAAGACTATTTACAAATTACATTTTTGGATGGGTTCACTTCTCGAAATCATAACTAGAAAATAATTGACCCAATTAGCTATTACAAACCAATTCTAGAATCCTCGACTAGCAATCTACAATGGCTGATTTTTCTAGCATCCACTAGTCAAGGTTTTGCCTCATTTTGGAGCCATTTAAGCCTTCATTGCTAGACCTAAAGTTTGGATAGCCAAAATATATACCAAAAATCTGTAATAACAATACCAATACATATGATATGCCAATAAAAATCATCCAACAAGTTGACATGTCAAAGATGAACCTCCATATATGATTTTAGAATAATCTAAGCACATAATAACAACTTACTAAAAGCTAGCAAGCTCCCAAAAATAGTGACTCTATACAATAATAGCCCTCATTTAAAACACAAAAACTGGAAAAATGGAAATAGAAATATTTTTACATGATGCAAGATTTTCCTTACACCTCGGATGCTCCTACATCAAAATTCATAATCCATGTGGATGTATTAGATTTAATCATCCAGGTGGATTCATAATCTATTTGTGTTTCATAAATAAATTGAAGAATGATTAAAATGTCCTACTCAAACTAATGAAATGGTCCACTTCTAAATTTTACCTTATATGGCTTATTAACACCTTCTCTTATCTTAATCATTTATCCCTAAAAATTCTACATAGAAGAGAGATTCTTAGCGGTTAAGTCACATTAACACTAAAGGCTAGAGCCCCACAAATTCAAATTGAAGTTACATTTTTTTTTTACTACCACAATTCTCTAGTAGATTAAGGATAAACTAAAGAGTAGTTGGTAAGACGGATCATAAAATGTATTGTGGGCATTGTCTTATTTTCTTGTTAAATATATGATTCCTAACTTGCAAGATTTCATAGTGACCTTCATGTTCTTTTAAATTATGGGCCACAACTTCTTGATTAATCATATCCTATTTCTCTATACCCTCTTTTTCAAAGGTACCATTTATCTCTCAGAATTCCTAATTCAATTACAGAGAAGTACAAGGATGATATTTTCTTTTTGGTAGATATAAATTACACATGCATAGAAGTAGTGGATCCTACAATATTTTACATTGACCATATGAGATATGAAGTAATAGAATAATTGTTGGAAGGATGAGAAAAGGAAATTAAGAGTGTCCCAGATGGGGTGCCTAAGAATAAAGATCAAGTGAAGTAGATGTGAAACTAAATAATGGAGCAAGGAAAAGAAAGGTATGTAAATTGGTGGATCAAATGATTAAAAATTCAAGGATGATTAAGAAGGAATGGAATGAGTCTAAGAAAATAGTAGTATAAATGTATGCTAGTGGTAAAACAAATATACTTTTGGTTAAGGAACTTTTCATAGAAGCATCAACAAATTCACTTGCAATAGTATTAGTAGAAGAACTAAAAACATCTACAAAGGAAGAACTAGAGATTATATATATTTAGACTACACTACAATCAAAAAATACAAGGGGATCTACTATAACATCACAATGTGTAACAACTAGCAAGAACATGGTGAGTTTGATGATAGATATTAAGAAAAAAAAGTTAGAGGAATCACCAAACAATCCAAAAAGAGTTAAAGAAATGCCACAAGGCCCTAGACCAAAGAAACCTAAGATTGAGATTATAAAACTACAAGAAAAAATTGAGTCAAGCTCTTTAAATTAGAAGAGAAGGGGATGGAAGCCTAAGTTAGGAAGGATAAATAATATGATGAATGATGGAAAACTTGATCAATTGAGAAACTATTATGACAAGTATGATGCAAACCATCAGAGACAACTTAAAATTTTCTATAATTAAGTACTTGTTTAAATTTGAGCAATATCTTATCAATATACATAGAAGTATATAGAGGAATTGTATAATAAAATGGAGGCTAAAAGGCTAAGAGAGGTAGAGTAAGGAAATAAATTGAGAGAGGTTACAATGAACATGCTATGTGAAATTAAGAATGAGGAACAATTGAATATTGTTCTAAAGAAAATGGAGCTACATTTGAGGAGGAAAATGACACCAATTCAAATCATGTTAGGATAGTATGAGGAAGTACAAATAGAGTCATGTAAAGAAGTAGCATTGAATATTGGAGTAGAAGAAATACAAACTAAAGGACCTACTATTCTTATAGGAGAGGATGTGAATACATAGTGATTTTTGAGAACTATTACACAACTAGATGTGTACATTCCTGGAGTACAATTTATCATTCATATAGATAATGATCCATTCAAAGACTAGGCAACATATAATGTTGGAAATTTTCTTACAGATAATATTCATGATGATAGCAGTGATGAGGAGAAAAACATAGATCAATGGAAACACAAGATTAAGACACTACAAAGGTATCAAATGAGAAAGATAAAGATGATCAATAAGACTAGAAAATTATACATAGTGAAGATACACCTAGAGGAACATTGATAACTTGGCCACAAGTTAGTTTAATCACATTGCCACCTAGTTTTGACTCTATAGAATAGGACATGATAGATCAAAAGAGGAAAGTGAGCTAAAAGCTATAAGTAGAGTGGAAGGAAGAATAGGAACAAAAGAAAAAATAGCATCATATCAAAGGATAGCAAAACAATAGAGATCAAAGGTATCAAATATAGATACTACATACTCCTACAAAGGTAATGGATACTAGTAAAGGTAGTGACATCACCTTTGCATCACCATTTGAATCTTTATTAGAAAGCATGGCAACTAATATTTTGAGTTTGATAAAAGAAGACTTGGATATACAAAGTTGCATACAATTATTAATAAATAATATAATAATAATAATGTTAATTATCACACAATATGATATTACATTATAATTATAATATGATAATAGTATTAAAAATATAAAATAAAAGATTGATAATATTAGTAAGGTAATCAAGATATCAATTGTACACATAATAATAACAATAATGTTATTAATAAATTATGTACATTATTATTAAATAAATATTGAGTATATAAATATTAATAGTAGTGCATCAAGCATTATTATATAATATTGATATATAATTATTATTATGATAGTATAAAAATATATAAATAAATGATTAATGATATTATATTGTGAAATGGACATGCAACATAGTTACATACCTACAAAATCATGTATACAAAGGTACACATGCACGCACATGCATTAATGGGCATAACATATGCATATATGGCTACATCTTACATCATCATGCCATCTTGAGATCATTGATATGTCTATGACGAAATTCATTTTGGTATCATTGATATATGTATATATACTTACATGCTACAATGATGTATCAATTGATCATTCTAACATGTATGGATGTATCCATACGGCAACATACTTCAATAACATTTTCAGAGATGGCATTATTAATCCATGGTTGGGTGTCACTGTTGTGCTGTGGGTAAATAAGTAATTCATCATTGTAACAATTACTTATGTTAATCCATATGATTATTATAAGTAATTAAAATGTCTCAAGCAATGAATACTTATTGGCACTTGATTATTTTATAAGTCAATGAGATTACCTTAGGTAGTACATTATCAGCTCACAATAACTGATCCACTTATTTTTGTTGTTAATTAATCAAGGCAACAAGCATAACAAGTAAAGGCAATAGTTCACTGTGCCTATTCAAATATTATATATGGAGAATGTTAAGTCAACAATTGAATATACGATAGAGAGATGGAACGACAACACATTAATAGTTGTATAATTATTTAGATCCAACTGCACATCAAAATACACGGCTCACCATTGTTGAAGCATTGCAGATTGCATACATAATAAAGTTATATCAGAGAAAACATGGCAAAAGATATAAATAAAGAAAGGAAAAGTAGCAAAAATGAATGACCCTAAAAAGGGGTCATTACATTCATGAGCCTCATGAAAGTGCTTGGTTCATTGGTTAGCCCAAAGGGTATGACTAACCACTCGTACAATCCTTCTTTGGTCTTGAAAGTCGTCTTCCACTCATCACCTTTTTTGATACAAGTTTGATGGTACCCAATCTTCATATCTATCTTTGTGAAATACTCAGATCCACTCAAACAATCCATATTATCATCCATCCCTGGCAATGGAAATCTATATCTGATTATGATCTTGTTGATCATGTAAGAATCTATGCACATCCTCCATTATCCATTCTTCTTTGGTGCTAATATGACTAGTACAACACATGGACTTACACTCTCTCAAATCAACCCCTTTTGCAACAACTCATGAACTTGTTTATTCAACTCTTCACTTTCTATTGGTGTCATTTTATGCACTTCCTTGTTTGGAAAATTGGCTCCTAAAACCAAATCCATTTGGTGACTGATCTTCCTCATTGGGGGAAATCCATTAGGTACATTATCTAATACAATATCATACAATTCTCCCAAAATATCTACAACTTCTATAGGTACCTCCTCTACTTCTTCTTTACCATCTTTTGGAACTATAGAAAAACATGTATGCTCACACTTAATACCTTTGAGAAACTCTTTTCCATCAAAAAAACATATTTAGGTAGTACTACATACCTTTTCTTCTTTCTCCTTCAATGGCTTCAACTTATGTTTTGCTCCATCATTTGTTAGAGTGTAGGTATTTGCTTGCCCATCATGTACAACATGCCTATCAAACTACTATGACCTACCTAGCAACATATGACATATGTCCATAGGTATGATATCACAAAGTACCTCACAAAGTACCTCATCTTGGTAGCTTCTACTCTTGAACTTTACTAAGTACTACTCATTGACCATGATCTTGTAGTCATCTTGCACCCAAGAAATATAGTATGGATGCAAGTGTTTCTATCTCTTTAGCTTCAACTTGGTGACCATCATTTCTGACACTAGATTGTTGGTACTTCCACCATCAATGATCACATCACAATACTTATCTTCACATCTACACCTTATGCAAAACAAGCTTCTTCATTAATTAGGTTCATTCTCACCACTCTATTAACTAGGACTTCTCCTCTTTTAGCATCTTCAGATTGTGAGGATTTGGAATCTTCATCAACATGTGCAACTTTGGCCTGGCCTTTTTTTCTTTGATCTATCCTTCCTTGGTGTTGGGTGCATTCACATTCTATATGTCCTTCTTCTTTGTAGTGAAAACATTTCCCACAGAAGCCTCCTCTTCCAGATCCTTGTCCTTTGCCTCTTCCTCTTTGATCTCTATTGTTCTGATCATGGAAATGATTGGAATTGTGTCCCCTCTAATTCTAACTAATACTTCCAGCCTCATCCTTGTTCTTTTGATCATCATTACAACCACCATAAGATTGTCCACTAGATCTTCCACCGTGACATCTTCCACTATTTTTGTTGTCAAACTTCTTGCTCCATTTCTCCTCAACTCTTAGGGAAAATTGATATACCTCCTCAATACTATTCATTCAAACTAGACTTAGCTCAATCTAAATGCTTGGCCTTAACCCATTAAGATAATGAGTGACTTTCTCCTTATCAACTTCTACATGGCTAGTTCTAATGAGAATTTGGTAGAGCTCTTTGATATATTCTTGAATGGATTTTCTCACTCACTTCATCCCTTGCATATTCTTCAATAGATCAAGCTCATAATCTACAAGAATGAATTTTCACTTTAGTTTAGTATCATCTAATACCATCTGGTGATTTCACCATTTCCATTTTTATTTCACTCCAACTAAACCTCCTTCCACTAGATCTTTGCATGTCCCTTCAGTTTTTCCTTCACAAACTTGACCTAATCTAGATCCTCAATATCTGTATACTCAAAGTACTCCTCCAGTTCATTGATCCAATTGATCAACTCCTTTGTGTTAAGATTTCCTAAAAATGTAGGAACCTCAAACTTAGATCTTTTTCTAATCTTGGAGATGTTCCTAAAAAGCCTTTCTTTCTTTGGGTTTAGAACCACCTTTGCTTCAGCATTTTCTTCTACTTTTTCCTCATCCTTTCTTTCATCTCTTACAAGAAGATTTATTCCTCTTCTTACTTTTTCTTCCTATTCTTGCATTTTTCTTTGGAGGGTTTAGAAACCCTTAGGTGTAATACCTATAGCTCTTTTTCCACGCTCTCTTTGTGGAGGCATTTTTTGTGCTTTTGTTGAAAACCTAGTGCAAACTACCTCATAGCCAATGATCTATCTATATGCTTAGCTTAAAGCATGGTCTTAGTGTGAACTACCTCATAGTTGGTGATCTATCCACACACTCAATAAATCTAGCTTTGATACTACTTGATGAAGGATGCTTCCCTTAAAACCATTAACTCATAACAAAAAAAAGAAACAATAGCAAATGCGAGAAAAAAATATGGACTTCTTATTTGCATTACAAATGTGGAATTTCATTATTCACAAGTACAATATGATAACCCAGATGGGTGCCTTCATTATAGTAATCTACAAGACTAGGCTATGAACTACTACCTAGAGTTGTCCTAGACAATGTTTAGGCCTTTCTTAAATGGGCAATTTTATGCCACCCAGGACAAACGTAATACCTAGGGCCAAAAAACCCTAACAATACATATAGATTTGGCTAAATACATTTTTGACAACTTATTTTAGAAATTTTGGTAGCCCAACTTCTAAAGACCATGACTCTCAAATTGTTGCTCTTATTGGCTATTATAACAACTTTTTGAAAATGTCAGCTCCTGATCTATAGGCTCGAAACAACACAAGTGCCCTTCCTTGGAGTTTTCACACCTCATCCAGGCACTCTAAGGCCTCCAATGATGGGCCTGATGATTTTTCTGCAAATATTTCCACCAAAAATCTGCAATAACTTCTCTAATACTTAAGGTGGAGCAATGAGATTTTATGGTAGGCTTATAACTATAAAATGAACCTTCTTGTAGAAAATGAGAACATTCTGAGCTCATATGAAAAACTTACTAAAAATATCAAGTTCCCATAAATAGTAACCACCCTATCTACTAGTCCTTATTAAAATAGAAAAGACTAAAAAGAAAATATTTTTGGGTGATGCAAGATTGCTCTTAGACCCAAGATGCTCCTATATCATTTACCACTTTGGAAAAAATTGCTAAGGTAAAAGTTTGAAATAACCATGATACAAAGTCATTTGATCAAGAATGTGATAATATAAAAGGACATTTGATGGTATTGGGCACTTGCATCAAGGATGTGAGGAAATTCATTACAATGGGTAAGAAGATTTATGTTGAATGTTATAAGGCACATACACACCCCTATGATTTCCAAAGCCATTAAGGAAAAGAAAGATAAATTAAAGAAATTAGTAGGTGACATCAAGAATAATGATTAAAAATAATTGAGATTGATAAAAAAAAAAGTGATTGATAAAGTAATAATGTTAGAGCATGATAGAGAAAATATGTTGAATAAATTTAGTCTACTAAGAGACCATTTGACACCTAAGACTAACTTACTACAAAGAAAATTGGATACACTCTTAGAAGTTAAAACATCTTATGAAAGATTTTCTTAAGAAGATATTAATGTGGCTAACATAATAGTCTATGGATTATGTGTAGTTGTAAATGTTGTTGAATCAATAAAGTCTACTTGGGATGAATATTTTGAAAACATAAAGACTAATTGTGTATAGTGCATAACACTTTTGGGTAGTCATCTAGCCTGAGAAGAAGAGATGAAGATAATTTTTGACATGTATACAAGTTTTTGTCTCACCTTTTTCATAAATCTCAAAGGGGGAGAAGATTAATGAAAAATTATAAGGCATGTATAGTTTACTATGCATAGTAAGGGGGAGAGATAATATAGATAGAATATGATCTAAGGGGGATCATAGAAATATGATGATGGTATAAAGATCCATAAATTCTCATAGATTTTGAAATGTTTTCTAGCCACAATTATCTAATTTTGAAGATCTTAAAATTTTGAGAATTATGGAGTTATACTTAGCCAATTTTTTGCTAATGTTTCCATTAGTTCTAAAAGGTGAGATTTTTGGAAATTCATCTAAAGATTTCTATTAGGGTTTTCATTTATGGAAATGTAACACAATTTTTTAGGTGGGAAAGTTAGAGGATAATTTGGTTAAAAGTTATTGTTGGCTATTGTCACCCCCATTCATCCTATCATAGATAACCAATCTGAGAATATATTCAATGGGATGTATTTTTTTTAGTGGGTTAACACATCATAGTTATGGTTTACAATTATTCTCTCTTCCTCCAAGTAGATCAATGTGTTCTTTCACCAAGGAGCTTGGTTTTCTGCTATGGGGTTCTCAATGAAGTGTTCTTGTAGTTCTTTGATCGAGTAGCTCGCTAGTGGTGAAAAGTTAACTTGTGGATTAATCCATGTTGCTATTTTGCAATATGTCACTTTGGGAAGCCTAAAAAATAGCAAAATATTTTACTATTTCTCCCACCATTCATTGGGAAATGTGGCAACTGTCAAATCTTAAAGTTTCTTCATAAATAGTTGTGTTTCAATCATTCATTAGGAGATTTTGGAGCATCTAGGTTACCCATTTCAAATGGAAAGATCCATGTCGACAATCCACCTCTTTTTGGGGAAAATCTAATCTTTTCCATGCAGGTCAACTCTATAGGTGTACACGGGTTGTTTAACACTTTGTGTTGTCCCTTCCTACCTTTTTTGACAATGGCATCATTTGATCTCTTGCATCTAACATACATCTTCAAGGTTGCTTCTTTAATGCTAAGGAAATTTGTGGGCCTTCTTCCATGACACGATTGTATCTCCATGCCTCATTATTACTTCTAGAGATTTGAATATGTCACATTTATCTCTCTATGTTCTAGAAGCATTCCTTTTAGCTTTTCATGTCACTTATATAGGCGAGTTGCATTGCATAATCATATTTCTTTCTGATTTTTCCATTATTGATCCTCTGTAATCTAGCTCCAACCTTATTGGGATTTGAACTTCATGTAAACATTTGAGTTATGCTTGAACTCTGAACAAAGAAAAGTTGCAAATATTTTCTAGTTTCTTCTCTATTTGCATTCTTGCAGCAAAAGTATTCTCTGCAATTGTATTCTTCTGCCTTCCATTAATGGTATTCCTTTATTCTTACCTCTTATTTCCATTCATTAGTGTGCACATGTTTAATGCCTAACATTGAGATTTTCTTTTCTATTTTCCTTGATTTGTATATTTGTGTTAAATCTATTGATAGTTGTTGCATAGTAAAAAACCATTTCCTTTCAATATCTAGTTAGTTCTAACCTACATGAAAGTTCTTAGAAGGTAGAATAGAGTTGAGATCTATGTATTTGAAATTTTTTTTAATGAGTGGTGCATCTATAGGAAGAGTTAGTAACCATGTTTCAATCTAGTGCATCACTACTTTCCCTTCAACATTTTACTTTAATGCAATCCTTCTCCCTTGTCCCTCAACATTTTAGTATAGGTGCATCTTGATTGTAAGAAAGTCATTCTTCTACAAAGATTCAACCTTAGAGAGAAATTCTCACACTTGGAATTTTTTTCAAGTTATACGAGGTTTCTTAAGGGTTATTTCTCAAGAAAGGGTGTAGACTTTTGTGTTAATAGTTACTTATAAACTTGTCTAAGTATTAGATCATCTTAAAACGGTCGCACTTTCCTTTGAAGACCTTTTAGTACCCTTTACATAATGTATTTCTTAGACTATGGATGGACCTATTCTTGATGTCCACTTTTCTTGTACTCTTCTTCCATTTTCTCCCTTATTTCTTCTAGTAAGTCCCTACTCTTTCTATGGCTCCCCTAATATCATCTCTAGGACTTGGTCAACTTAGGTTGGCCTATTCTAGACTAGGTCATCTAGGTTGACCTAATCCAAGACTAGGTCAACCATGACAACCTAGTCCCTAGTAATTTTTAGGCTCAGGGCCCAAAAGGCCTCAAGGGTTTAATTAGTTTTATTATGCTCTCTAGATAGATGTATTGTTTTCTTGCCCAAAAACCTATATATAAGGAGGCTTGGAGGCTTCATTCTCATATCTCATTCATAATTTCATAGCTCTCAATCCTCCAAAAGTTTGAAATATTTCTCAATCCTTTTTCATTTGAGGAGTTAAAGCATTTCAAGATAATCAAGTATTTTAAAACATTCAAACCAGAAGATTTATATCTAACATTGAAGTATCCTTTGTGGGCATTTCCTCTTCAAGATCTAGCTTATTGTTGGCCATCAAGGGAGGAGATATACATTGAAGAATTCATCATCTTCTACATTTATGCAAACTTATATCCATGGAACATGACAAGATTATGGTAGATTCATTGCAAATTATGGAGATACCATACATTCCTAAACCTAACTCAAGATCTACAACACATTACAAATGAAATCCTTATTGACAGTGTTTTAAGCAAGGTGAATCCTAACATTTATGTTATTTTTAGGAATTTACATTTACATTTCTCATTTATGGTTAATTCCTTAACCTATGGCTTGACCAAGGCAAGCCCTCATCCAACTAAACAACAAAAACATTTCATCTTCTATGTGTAGGAGCAAGATAGCAGTATTTCACATGCAAATCTAGAAATAACTCCTTGGAAGCTTTCTAGAGAAAATGGTTTGATTTTTCTAGTTTTTTGGACTATGTCAACTTTATGGAAAGATTTCCTTCCTCAAGTTGACCTAGTCCTCTCTCCTTTCTTGATGAAGGATTTCTTGGTTTTATTCCTTTCGCTAATTCATTTTGGAATTCACAATTATATATTCATAAACAGGCTCAAATCTACAACTTTCAGAGGTAAAATACATGTTCCTCTACAAATTTTTAAGGTGAGTCTTTTATATTTCATTTCCTTACATATATTTATCTTATATCTATATCCTAATTATGGTTATTGTATACACATAACATCTAGATCTATATTATTTAAGAAATTGGTTCAATTTTACATACACATTATCTTATAGGGACAAATAATGCATTTCATTGTATTGCATTCCCTTTATAATTTCAATTTAGTATTTGCACCCTTCTTCCTTTTGGTCTTATCTAATATAATTTGGATTATAAGAGGAATTATATTTGGAAATTCCCCTCTTTCCCTTACATGCATATTTGAATGACTTAGAGGCCCAAAAAAGTGGAGATCTATAATCCTATTAAAGTGTCTCTCTTTCCCCTTAAATATTTTGGTGAGCCTAACATTTTGCCCCTTTCTTATTAGAATTGGACTATTTTAGGTTTTTTAGCTTCTTTGTGGTGAGCTTGACAAACCTCTCTTTCTTGGATTTATATCTTTCTTTATTATTTACCATCCTTTAGGTGAACCTCTTTTTCTTCCTTTTCATCACAGAGTTAGATTTGGCCATCTTGTGTGTGGTTAGATATCTCTTTTTAAGATCTTTATTCCATTTATATGGTTATATATCATTAGATTTTCCTTTTTTGGTTTCCCCTTTTATGAGCTTAATTACACTTACTCCAACCTATAGCATTCATGTTAGGTGAAGTCATAGACTTATGGGTTCCTTTGATCATGATTCGTCTTTTCTTCCTAGGAATTGTGATGACACTAATATATTTTATTATGGTCTTAATTCAATAATGGAACATAACTCTTCTCATTCATCACATGATGAAGATCAAGCTTTAAGATTTCCTCCTTCGCAAGTTGATAAGCTTTCTCATAAATTTAATAAATTGGAAATTTAGCTTGCACAACAAAATAGAATCCAAATAGTGTTGCTTCTATTTAAGGTGTTAAGAATCTTATTAACAGTGAGTATAATAAAATTTATATCTTACATGGTATATCTCACCTTATTAATACTCTTCTAAATCTTTGACAGAATGTGCTCAAGAGTTAGGATATTCCTCTTCCACAATTGTTGAACCTTCTATCTTGATTTCCACCACCCTTTATAGCATACATACATATGATCTAGTTCTTATGACTAATTCTAAACAAGTTTCCACTCCTTTAAGTGTTGGTCTTCATATCCTTTCACTTCACACTAGTGTTCTACCTACTTTTATTCCTTCTTCATTACCTTCATGTAATGTGGTTCCTTTTACTTATTCAAATCCTTTACTTGTTCCTTCTAATCCTCCACTGACATCCTTATACATTCTTTTTCTTCTTATAACATTCCTAGTCTATTTAGCATACCTAAGCCTTCCATTACATCTTCCTATCCTACCATTAGTAGCTTGGTTCAAACCATCACTGTATTGCAATAACAACTAGCTCATTTAACTCAATCTAAGTACAGCATTCCTACATGTGGCATTGCTAATCTTCTATCCTTAGATATACATTTTTTTTATATCATGACATATTCAGGTACCTCCTCTTGAGACTTATAATAGTAAGGGAGATCGCATGATTCATGTTAAATCTTTCCAGACCATATGTAGTGATTTTTCTTACAACTATATGTTAGCCCTAATTGATGATGTAACTAAGAACACTATGAATACATGTAAAAGATTCATATTAGTTTTTATGTTTTCATTGATGTCAAAGTCTTAGTTGACTAGAGACTATGTTAATTTAGTAGAGTGTTATATCATTTAATTGACAAAGAGGATTTGAAGCAAGTATATTGATGACAAACTTGATAAGTATGGTAATCAATGGGAACTTGAATGACCTAGATAGTGATAATGTAATGTAGGTTTGATTGTTTTAGGTTGATGTCAGTATAAAAGCACAAACTAGTGTCACTTTTTGTAAAGAAAAAGGATCTGAGAACGTAAATTTTCTAATGACATAAAAATGGTATTTGTGTTTAGAATTTACAGATGATGTAAACTAATAAAATATGTGAAATTGGATGAATTTTATGCCTATAATCTTTTTAAAGAAATTGAATAAGAATTTATTTATTTATTTTAAATTTTGATGTCTTTTCTTAACTGTGAAAAATATATGGTGTAGTTCCCATCAAACAAGTATATGAAAATCATCTTTTTTTCTTTGTTTTGAAAATATGTTATAGATTACATGTATAGCTAGGAAACATTTTTTTTTAAAGTTTTTGATGTATATTTTCTTTTTTATAAGTACTTGAGGTTGACCTTATCATAAACTAATTTTTTTCCCTCTCATCAAAACTCCCTATCAAATCTTCACCTTTTTGAAAAACAATTGCATATTCTTGATCAAGAGGACTCTTTCCTCTAAGGATAAATATAATTTTTTGATTTTTTTGATATGATGTACTATTTTGTTTCCTTTTTTAAGGGAGCATATTCTAAAATGTTAAAATACCTACTTATAATATTTTGAAACTATGACATACTATAACTAATCAAAAGACTATGAATTGTATATAATGATGATATTGACCTCAAGATCTATAAAAGGGTATTTTTAGCTTTTGGAAAATGTTGAAATTTGATAAAGAAATGAGATTTGACCAAAACAAGTTTAGGGGTCCTAAAAGGTGACACAAATTTATGCTTTTACCATACAATCATATGATATTTTATTGTATTGATAAATACAAGCTATATCAAGTGACAAGGTGAAAGAAGGAAGATAATGCTCATTGACTAACTATAGTTGTCACTAAGGAGTTGGTAAAGAAAAGATAAAGTTCAATCATCACTAGGAAAGCTTATATTGACCAAGTGATGTTTTACCTAGGTGAAATGTTATGTTCATTGAGTATCAACAAGAAGAAATTTTTTGTAAAGATGGAATTTGATGCCAGCTTCTGGTGAAATTAAAGAATGTTTTAGAAGTTCAAAGGCATGAGTCAAAGTTTGTTACAAGAACTATGACTAGCAAAATACAATGAAGTTGTCATCTAATGACGGATATTGAAGAAGGATAAGGATGAGCACAAATTTCTATGAAAGTTATGTTTCTAAGTGACTACATACAAAGAACTTTAGATCAATGATTGTGGTTAAGTGACAAAACCTGGAAGAATCTAGAATTAGATGAACTACTATTAAGGAGGAGTTGGAACAAGTTTTTCTAGCTGGTTAAGTGTCAAATGAATGTGAATTTTTGAAGTTTTCAAAGTAGAAAAAAGTTAGGAAATCCTATTAGAAATAGGGATTAATACTGAGAGGGTGACTCATTATTTTATAAATTTTTGCACAAAATTGAATATTGATGAAATTAAACTAATAATGTTGAACAATAAACATAACCATGAAATAAGAGAATTCATAACATCATATTTTGTTAACTAGGGAAACCTTGGTCAAGGGGAAACCCTAATGGAGATGTTACCCAAAAAATGATCCACTAAACAAAAGTATCATGTTAAGGATGTCTATCCTATTAGAAGTGTATGCCTAAAATGTGGGCACACTTCTATCAGTCATTATATCCAAGATTGCTCAAGAATAAGGTCTCAAATGGTGGCTCATAGCTCTCTATTCATGGAGTGCAAGGGTTTTTAATAGAGGCCCTCAGTTTGACCTAGTTTGTGCCCATTAAAGTACACCATGAAACAAGAGATTCAAGGATCCAAAATACAAATGCAAATGGAAATGCAAACTAATCTAAATCATGACAACGCAAAGCAATGCAAGAAAGGAAACCCTAATCTATGAAAGGAAATAACAATGCAATATTAATCTATGAAAATAAATATGGATCTAAGCTAATATGCAAATGCAAGGATGAAAACTCATGATTTAGAAGTTCTCCACGAAAAAACTTTAGTATTCAAACTACTTCAAAAATTGCTCTCCAAACCTATAGCATAACAATAGCATAATAATGGATATTCAAACCTATAGCATAACAATAGGATAATAATGGATGTCAAAAATGAGGAGAGGGCTCTCCCTTATAAAGAAAAATGTGGAGGTGGGAAGCTTCTCAAAACCAATATGGGATAATAAAGTTTGATCCATGTGAGACAAAATTCCACCAATGAGAAAAGATGAGAAGAATTAAATGAGGGAAGGAAAAAGGAATTTATTTAATTTTCATTTATTTCATTTCCTTTTTCATGTGGAATTTATTTAATTAAAAGGGAGCAAGTTCTTTTAATTAAATAGGAAATGTTTAATTAAATTAAAAGAGGGGATTTTCTCTTAATTAATTAAATGTGGATGAATTTAATTAAAAGAGAGGTTTTCTTTTAATTAAATGTGGACTTATTTTATTTAATTAAAAGGGAGATTTTCTTCTAATTAAATAAGACTTGGGATAAAATGATTAGCCTTAGAAAAATAAATAACGAATTTGATCAAGGAAATTGATTTAAATTGTTTTAATAAAATATTGCAAACCATTGATTTAGGAAATTGATAAATCGATAAATTGAATAATGTGGGCCCATATTTTGGATGACCATTATAGGGTTCATAAATTTGCCTCTCCTTGACTAATGTGTGAGTGATTTGGGAACACATGTAGTCAAAGAAAGAAATTGAAGTGTGAGATCAATTTGGGATCAAAAACAACCCAAATGCATGGTCGATTCAGGAACACATCAGGAGAAAGAATACAAATAAATTTTTACTTAAAAATGTCAAGGATAAAATTGATAAAACTGAATCAAAGATTGAAGTTAATAGGTACTACCCCTCGTGATCAAAATCGAAATGAGATAGAGGAGAAACAAAAAATTGATAAAATTGGTCAAAATGAACAGGAGATAAAGTTCTTGATGTAAGATGAAAAATGTAAGAATCAAAGAACCAAGGTAGATCATCAAGCATGAAATATGATGCCCCAAAGTTGAATTAGAAGAAAAGAAGTGGGGTAAAAGAAAATAGAAGATAAAAGTTTGGACGAGATGAATAGAAACAGAAAGAAGAAAATAATTTTTTTCATAAGAAATAGAATGCTCCAAAATCAATCAACTGTTTAAGATAGAAATTTCAATTGAGATAATGAAAGAATATAAGGAAATGAAGATCAAAACATGACCATAGTTGATTAAAAGTCCACAAGAAAGATGAAGGGAGAACCCTCTCAAACTCATAATGTAGCCTAAAAATGCAAACTAACATGAAGTCTAACAATGCAAGCTACATGAAAATGCAAAGGTGTACTTGCAAAAGAGAAACTATAACATAGGATTTTGTGTTCATCATTCTTTAGAGAATGTAAAGGAACTTATTTTCATGATTGGGCCATTATTAAAAGACATCAAAAAATCACACAATCATCACTAGTCACAAGTGCAACTATGAAGATATGAATGTGATTTATATTAGATTCGAATGTGGAAAGATTCTAACATAAGCATCAAAGACATAAAGTTCAAGATGACTACAATGCTAGCTTACCCAATTTAATATAAGAAAACCATGCTCGCATCAAGGCATAGATGTCAGGATGACTGGAAGAATGGTTGTGTAAAAACAATCAAGGATGATGCCTCAAATCTCCCAAGTGTTTCAAGGGAACACCAAGAGACACTCTAGAGTTTCAAGACCACACCCACAAGCAGAAAACAAATAAAAACATGTCCCATGCCCCAAGTCCTCTAGTTATGCATCCTGGAGAGACTTATTAGACAAGGACACTCAACAAAAATCAATAACAGGTAGCACACAAAGAAAAGATCATGACATAAGTCAAGCATTAAGTGTTATATTTAAAATTTAAGTGTGTTAACTGATACTAAGTTCTAAGCATAAGGATCAAATGCTTGCAAGAAAGGAAGATCACATGACAAAACTGGGTAAGACCAAACCGATAAGTGTTGAAAAATACTCGATGTCAAGAGTTGTATTAAAAAAATATATAGTTGGGGTGGTGTTGGAAAACTACCATTTGTGAGGTGTCCTAATGACTAATGCATCCAAGAGACTGAAGCTAACATAGTTATGTCCCTTAGACAAAGACCAATTCCAAACCAAGGCAACAAGGACAAGGCATGATGGAGAAAGGCTAAGTGTCAAGGACATGCACTAAGAAACAAGGTGCAAAGGCCTCAAGTAGCACCCATTTCCAAGTTTTCAACACTTGAATTTTTTATTTTCTTTAAATTTTTTTTAGGACTTTTTATTTAATTTTTTGTATTTTTTCTACCAAGGTGCCTATTTCTAGGTTTTCACCAAGGCAATTTTTCTATTTTTTTAAATTTTTGAATTTTTTTGATTTTTTTTCTAATTTTGGAATATATTATTTTTTATGGAGATACATCAAAGTTCTTATTACTAAGATGATCATTTTTTAGGACATTTTTCAATTTTTAGAATTTTGACAACATATCATGTTTTTGGATTTTTGAAATATATCATTATTTTTTGAATTTTTTCAGGATCAATAAATATATACAAATAATATACAATGCTCCAGATAAAAACAAGGACCAAACTCTTAATCAAGATCACATCGTGTAGTCCCATTGTCTAGCAAGGTGGAGGACAAAAGTGATTAGCAAGCTGGAGGAAGAAATGAAAGACAAGAGAATAAAGGAGAATAAAGGGAAGAAATCCTTAAGGGAAAACTCCTCAATAGTACCCAAGCTAGGGAAAAATTGACATGTAAAGCACATTTGGACAAGAAATGAAAGACCGACATAGAATAATTTATGAAATCATAATGTAAAAGTGGGAAAGATGCAATCCAAAGGAGTAGACATGTCAAGAGGCTTCATAGCATCATATTTTACTCTTTTTTATTAGATCAAGACCAAAGGGGTAAATGGGAAAAGGATAGTGAAAGACTAGAATGAATGGAGAAAAATAGATATGAAGGCTAAACATGAAAGGAATGAAAATAAGATCATCATAAGATAGCTCATAAGATAGCCAAATGTTTGTGTATAGGTCAACATTGTCAAGATTAAATAGAGAAGATAGAACAAATGAAAGATGTAGAAGAACTATGCATGATGCATGATTGTCAAGTTTTCATCATGGTACTTATCCAAGGCACCACAAGGGAGTGGTTCTAACCATAGGATGAATTTATTTCTCTTTACTTTTTCTACCAAGGTGCATAATCACGAGGTTTTCACCGAGGCACATTTTTCTTTTTTTTTCTTTTTTTTCCTTTTTTTCAAATTTTTCAATTTTTTTCGAATAAGTCAAGCTTTTTAGATAATTCTCCTTGAAATTTTAAACCATGGCATGCAAAGGAGTTGAAATTATATGCTCAAATATGTTGATGGGGAAAGGAAGATGGAAGACAAAAATGGAGGATATGGCTTCATACAAAGCGAGTGAGATTGGAAGATGGAAATGAAGGAAAGATCAATGTCAATGCATACCTTGAAGGGTGGCGAGAGGATGAAGAAAATGTGAATGAAGGAATACATGAAGAAATATGGTGAGTTGATAGAATAGGTTGTGGTTTAGGCACATGGAATGGAAGAATGCTTTTGGAAGAAGATGAAGTGGAATTCTTTGGAATCTTGAATGTTAGCATCAATTGTTGTTCAACATTTGACTCTCTCAAGAGAGACTTTGGAATCCATATAGCTGTAGGTCTCTTTTCATTTCTTTTTGATGATTTAGAGATAATATCTTCAATGATGGATTTTGGAACCCATACTTGTCTTATAATTTTTTTCTTAGATATCTCTTTTGACTTTATGCCCCCATGTCGATTAGAGGAGACATGGTGGTCTTCTTTTTTATATGGATTCTTGAATTGCTTCTTTTTCTTGTATTGAATGTGTAGGTTACTTCCAAAGGACTTGGAACTTGTGGAAGAAGAAGGATGATATGACTAGTTTAGGTGAGTGGGTGGATGAAAAGGATTCAAGGATATGCATCTAGGTTGATCTTGAGAAAAGATAGGAGAGGGAGGGATGTAAGGACCCAAGATGGATGATAAATTAGGAGAGTTGGGAGGGGAAAGTGGAGAGACATAAGGACCCAAGATGGAAGGAAGATATGAAACATTTGATATTGGTGGAGGAGGTCTAAGGATGGATGTGAAAGATACAAAAGGGTAATCAATAAGCTCATCAACATCTACATGGAAATCAAGGACATCAGCATCTTTACAGTGAGCATTAGGATTTTCAATAAGATCATGAACATCTTGAGTAGGAGCAACTTCTTTGATAGGAATACTTGAAAAATGAGAAGACTTAGGAAGAGTAGAAAGTGGAAGGGAACATGGAGCAATAAAACAAGAAGATGGAAGACTTTGATCTTGACAAGGATCTTTGGATAGCATAAGTGTAGAGTTTTTCTCTTGATTTTCAATAGGCTCAACATTACAAGTAACAACACCATTTTTAATAACCTTAATAGAAGTATCATCTTTGGAAGGTGCAACTGTATTAAGGTCATTTTGATTGTCAATAAGCTCAACAGTGTAAGTAGTAGCTTGATCTTTCTTAGGAGAAGACTTAAGACATGGTGGAATGAATGAGCAATGATATTGAGGATCAAAAGAACCATGAAATGGATTAGAGAATTGTAAAAATAATTTGATGACATGGAGGGTTCTTGATCTTTATCTTTCTTTATATTATTTTCTTTATCATTTTTAGATTCCTCTTGACATGAAGCCACTCCTAAGGAGAAGGAAGCATGTTGGAATTGTATGGAAGACTTTGGAATAGATGATGAAGGACTAGCTGAAGTAGGAATTGTAGTGCATGAAGGCTTAGGATCTTTAGGTTTAGCATTCTCAAAAGTATTTGTAGCCAAGTGAAGGTTAGCTTGAGTTTCTTTAAGAGGTAACCTCTGAGAATAACTATAGGGAACTACTTGAAAAGAATTAGGATCTTTGTTGGATGAAGGATTCATAGAAGATTTGAGAGACTCAGAATATTTAGGGGGTGTATGGATAGTTGAGGAAGTAGAAGATGGAAGGGTAGCATCAGAAGACAAAGGTTCAACATTAACATGATCTTGCTCAAGAGTGTATTCTTTATTTTCCGCATGAGGGTTTTTAGAAGAGGAACTCATATGCCATTGATGTTTTATTTAAGTGCAAAAAAATGTTTTCTCTTCCTCAAAAAATGCAGATTTATCATTTAGATATTGTTCACAAAATTTATCAATGTTGTTTTCAAGATTTGAGTCATATAGATTACCATCAATATCTATCTATGACTCATCACCTTTAAGCACAAGCATAGGACTAGGAGGACTTTTAGGACATGTAGGAATATAATAGTCATCATCATCATAATTATTGTCACTATAGGCATTATAGATAGGCATATCACAAGACTTTTCATGTTGTTCATTATGGTATGTCTCAATAGGAGGAATAAGACTCTTGGTAGAAGTAGATGAAGAATGATATTGTGAAGAAGAAGTAGGTGAAGACCTACATGAATGATATTTAGAAGAATCATGGTAAGACTTGGAATATGAAGAATGTGAATGATATTTAGAAGAATCCTGATAAGACTTAGAAGATGAAGATTGTGAATGATATTTAGAAGAATCATGATAAGACCTAGAAGATGAAGAATGTGAATGATATTTAGAAGAATCATGATAAGACTTAGAAGATGAAGAATGTAAATGATATTTAGAAGAATCATGATAAGACTTAGAAGATGAAGAATGTGAATGATATCTAGAAGAATCATGATGAGACTTGAAAGATAAGGAATATCTGGAAGAAGGATATTGTGATCTGCTCTTGTGTATGGTCCTAGCAAGAACATCTAATTTCTTCCCTTTTTCAATCATTTTTTCTACAAGGTTAGCATCCATATATTTATTGTAGTAACAACACTTTTTAAATTCAACAAGGAGATCGAGTTCATCCAAGCTCAAATGAGGATCCCTAACAAGTTATTCAAGATCCATGGTTCTAGAAGAAGAAGAATCAAGCATGGAAGAAGAGAAAGGGTGAATAGAAGAAGTTAGACTATATGATAATAGGAGGAAAGGAATCAAGAAGACATGAAGAAGAGGAAGAATGGAAATGGGAGAATAGAAAGACATGGAAGATGAAGAAGAAAGAAGACCAAGAGTCATTTTGTGAAATTTGATACCATTTGAGTTCATTTGAATGTTGAGCAACATGTAATAGCACTTGTAACTAACATGAAAGAAAAGGTACTAGTTGATAGCTGGATAACCCTAAGAAACATTGGTACCGAACTAGGTTAGTAAAAGCACTCACCTATCCAAGAAACTAGATGATAAGATAAGATAAAATATTGAAATAGGTGTAAACCAACACTGCCACAGAGGTGCCCACAACTTTGGGTGAATACCATAGCACATATGGACCAAGAGGATGATTTACCTAAATTTTAATTAATTGAAATTGAATTTTGATGAAAGTGGATGGACAAGAGATTACTAAGACTCTCCAAGCATAATATCAAAGAATCCAAGGTACATATTTCTCAACAAGGACAGTCTCTAATTTACCAACTCCAAACAAGGTCTCTTGTAAAATTAATGATTACTAATTCAAGACGTCAAGGCACAATAACCCAAGGTGCAAAAAGGCTTCTAACAATGGGGTAAGTAGCCTAATCTACACTGGATCAACCTAGGGAGATTGGAAATGATAGGACAATAAAGCAGTTTGATTGTAAAGTCTTGATTAGAGAACTTAGATTTTTTTTGTTTTAAATGTCCAACTAGATGTATCGTTAGATTTTTAATCATGAACCAAGAAAACAAGATAGCAATTAGGGATTTCAAGAAAATGTCTTCAAAAAATGAGCAAGGGACAAAGCAACCTTGCACATGAACAAGAATAGTGTCATAGTATCAATCTATTCCCTAGAACCACCACTGTGTATGTTCTCAAAATGTTTTCCAATCATGCACATAGTCCTAGAGAAGAAAATTTGGCAGCACTATGGTTCTTAGTAATGTTCAACTCTGCAGCTTTTGCAATCTAGAGTGGGTGAAATCCAATCCCGATGCACCAGGGTTTTGACATATTCCAAGAATTTAATCAATCAAAGATACTAAGGAGATCTGATAGCCTAATAAAAGACTACACCCGTGAGGATTTCCCCCACAAAGATATTTATATAGCAGTTTCTACTACCACGTCAAAAATAGTTATTACCACTTGAGGTTCCATCCACGTGGTTGACCCAATAAAGGGAATGTTCACTATGGTTTAACCCTCTCTAATCAAGGAAGACTCAAAAAGTTGTACCACATGGGAACTTGGTTTAGATTCAAGGGTTTCAAGTTTCTGATGTGCTCAAAAGGGAACAGAGTATACTCCTCTAGCCTCTTCACCTTACCCAAACATAGCAAACAAGATTCTTTGACATGCTAATTTGAAATCACCTCACTAACTTTTTGAAAAATCTAACAACAAACACCACCAATGTTAAAAGAGAAAGTACTAATGGATGTTGAGGACAAATCCAAGTGAAATAGTGAGATAATAACAAATATCCTTCCCTACCTACAAGGGGATCTTTCGTTAAGAGAAGCTTCGCATGTAAAGAAAGTGAATAAAGCTCAGTCTCTCAAGATCTCTTAAATAGTGTTCATAGGGCCTAATTACTATGTGAAACACAGATGTGTGAAAGCAAATATAGATCCAATTTTAGAGCACCAAATGAAGTGTGAATGTATGAAAGCATGTAAAAGAACTCAAGCCAAACATATGAGAGGGTTCATTTTACTTCCAAATCCAAATGTTATAGAGATACAACAAAATACCTAGCAATTCTTGTAATGCATCTTTTCTTTTTTGTACGTTTCATTTACGTTTGAACACTCACTTGCAATGAACAAAGCAACAAGCAAAACAAGCAGACACAAGATATGCAATATATATCCAACTTATGCAAAACTAGGGTTAAATTTGAAATTTTGATTTTTAAGAGTGATAATAATCAACAAATAACTCAAATGAAAGCTCACACCATGCATTGATCCATTGTAAAAATTAAATGCAAGTTATTCATTAAATGCCCTTTTTTTATTGATTTTTGACCTAGTCATCAAGATTGGATCTATATGATATGAATTCAAATCCAAAACCCTAAATGCAAAAAAGTGATCCCTATAAAAAATCAAAGTGCTTTCCAAAAATGTCAAAATTTTGAAAACATCTTTTCATTTGTGCCCTAGGGACCCATTTTGTCAAAACAAACCAATTTTTGCAAATCAAATTATTGAGCCCTAATATGATCTCTAAAATCAAAACACAAAGAACCAACTCTATTCAGAATTCAGAGAGCTTTCCAAAAATGTATACTTTTCCATAAAATTTGCTAATTTACTCCTTAAAATGATTTTTCATTAAAAATAAAGAAAAAATTTAAAAAAATTGTAAATACCTTGGAAAAATCTAAAAATTAGACTAAAGCTTGTTTGATATGTCACAACCTTGCAACAAAAATTCAAATCAAAATACCTAGCCATTTGGGAGATATGATCAAATCTTTCAGATCTAGGGTTTTTTGTCCCCAAGCAAATCTACACAAGGGGGTTAGTTCCAAAAATATCTAAAACTAACAAGCAAAGGTGGGTTGCCCCATGGTGGGTTCTAAAAATGTATGCCTAAAATGTAGGCACACTTCTATGAGTCATTATATCCAAGATTGCTCAAGAATGAGGTCTTGAATGGCAGCTCATAGCTCTCCATTCATGGAGTGCAAGGGTTTGTAATGGAGGCCCTTAGTTTGACCTAGTTTGTGCCCATGCAAGTACACCATGAAACAAGAGATTCAAGGATCCAAAATATGAATGCAAATGGAAATGCAAACTAATCTAAATGATGACAATGAAAAGCAAAGCAAGAAAGGAAACCCTAATCTATGAAAGGAAATAAAAATGCAATATTAATCTATGAAAATAAATATGGATCTAAACTAATATGTGAATGCAATAATGAAAACTAATGATGGAAGCCATGGATGCATGAGAGAAGAAGACAAGAAGATACAAGTTCTCCAAAAAAAACTTTAGTATTCAAACTCCTTCAAAAATTGCTCTCCAAACCTACAGCATAACAATAGCATAATAATGGATGTTCAAACCTGTAGCATAACAATAGGATAATAATGGATGTCAAAAATGAGGAGAGGGCTCTCTCTTAAAAACAAAATTGTGGAGGTGGGAAGCTTCTCACAACCAATATAGGATAATAGAGTTTGATCCATGTGAGACAAAATTCCACCAATGAGAAAAGAGAAGAATTAAATGAGGGAAGGAAAAAGAAATTTATTTAATTTTCATTTATTTAATTTCCTTTTTCATGTGGGGTTTATTTTATTAAAAGGGAGCAAGTTCTTTTAATTAAATAGGAAATATTTAATTAAATTAAAAGAGGGGTTTTTCTCTTAATTAATTAAATGTGGATGAATTCAATTAAAAGAGAGGTTTTTTTTAATTAAATGTGGACTTATTTTATTTAATTAAAAGGGAAATTTTCTTTTTATTAAATAAGACTTGGGATAAAATGATCAGCCTTAAAAAAAAAAAAATTGAATTTGATCAAGGAAATTGATTTAATAAAATGTTGCAAACTATTGATTTAGGAAATTGATAAATCGATAAATTGAATAATGTGGGCCCATAGTTTGGGTGACCATTATAGGGTTCATACAAGAAGTCTATTAAGTACATATAGTCTCTTGATCCTTTTTAGAGGGCTAGGCCTTGTTAAAAGCCTCAACTTGTGTTAATAGTTGCTTCAAACCTATTAGTATGCAAGATGAGCCCACTGCCCAAACATGCAATTATACAATACAACAAAAGAGATCGATACATAAACCTCTTTACCATTAATATCTTCAATATTGGATCTTTCCTTTGTTTCTCTTCACATACCTCTGATCATATATCAAAATTCACATCAATATAGTTTTCATATCACTTCACATTTCACATACAACATACATACTTCTTTACATAATAGAATCTTTCCTTTATACCTTTACAATTTACAAAATCTGCCTAGTCATCCTTCAAGCTTTCACATGCTTGACTAAATAAAAAAATTGATTCTTTCTCTCTTAGGGCTTGGCTAAGTACAAAATTGATTCATTGTCTCTTAGGGCTAACATCTAGGATATCATTCCTAATTAGTTAAATAATTATTTTGTAAATAAAATAATCTTTAACCTATAATTACCTAATTTCTGATATGCTATGTTCTTCTTGGTACACTACATTAACTAGTGTTTATTCCATGACTCCTTATGTACTATTTGTACAGACTTGTGCACTTAGTTACATCATCCTAACATACTATAATATATGTCCATAATCATGCATGTCCCAATTATTACTTTTCCATCTGTACACATCAAAATTGTTCTTGTTGTATTGGATAACTATCTAATACTTAGACAATTTTCCATGTCTAGTTGTATAAACTTCATTTGTACATAGTACCTTCTTCACTTAGGATATATGTTGTCATAAATGGCAACAGAAAAAATTTACTAACTTGTCTTACTTATCCATATTGCTAACAATCTCCCCCTTTGGCATTGATGACAACATATGGAAAAATTGGTAAAGTCCCAAAATTTTGATCAAAAACTTTCTTCAAAATTGGCCTTACCAGAATCTCAAAATTGCAAAATTGTGGATCAATTTTCATTTATATCCATCTTTCCTTATTATTCCTATTACAATATACTTCACATATAAGTATTACTCTATTACTCCCCCTTTCCATCTACATTGTATGCTACATTCAATTTTCCTTATAATTCTCTCCCTTTGACATCAATGACAAAGGAGTCAAAATTATATATATATATAATTCAAAAAAAATTTACCTCTTATTAATTTAAGATACTAGAAAGACAATCTACAAAATTTGTCTTTAGTGACTCAAATTCCTTTTTCCAAGTGTCTCTTATTGCCTTTGTAGTACTAAGTAATGCACACAATCCACAAGAGGCTACCTCCACTACATTTATCTATGTAGGAAAATTTCTCATAGGATACCTTAGCTACAAGGTATTCATCCATTTTCACTTTCACTTTATATATGTTTGATGTTAGGTGTTCTCTAAGTACAGAAAATTGTCTGATTACCTTTTCTTTTCTCAGTTTAATGATTCTTATGTCATCTTGAACTTTTGATACTATGGCCTCAATATCTTCAATCAAAGTGTTAGGCTACTACAATGTTGATGTCAATGTATGAAGTTCATTTACCTTTGAAATTATCTCATCATTCATCTCTTTAAAATAATTGTACAATATGGAGAAATGTCCATAAAATTTCCTTCATTCTTGAAGACATCTTCTCAATTCCTTGATACTAGTATCAATGTTCTGCAAGTCATTTCTTACATTATTGCATATAGTGGAAAATAATTGTGTATCATGATTAATTTGAGCTTTTGCTACTACCATATCCGATAGAGTAGTGAACTCTTTATCAAAATGTCTCACTAACTCTTCTACCCTTAGATCCTACTCTATCACCTTGACCGTGACTATCTTTTGCATTTTCTCAACAACTTTTCCTAAGGTCTTCTCAATATTTCTAACCTTTTTCTTCTTCTTCAACAATTATCTTAAGGATGATATTAGTTCCTCTTGATCATCATCATCATTAGCCATAATAGATGGTCTACCTCACAATAGGTGTGTGATAATCATGCCCAAGGCCTTACTTATGAATAGTATATTCCATCTAAGGATTATTCTCTTGACCATGAGGTGCATTTAATTTGTCAACACAGGGACATATACTTGAAATGGTCAGCATAGTATGTGCACTAGATTTCTTAAAGAGTCATCATGCTTATGCTGCAAGAAAGTAACACACTTAACTCTTCACCAAAATGAATGTTGGAAATGCAATTAAATGCTAACCTATATTCCAGCTCAGACCATCCACTATAACTATTCTCACTAATGCTACAGGAACACTCACAAAGTATGATGTTGTAGGAGGAAACTTACAACTTCTACTTGATATACTAGAAATGCTCTAAGTAAATCTACACTACTCTAGTCTAATACACCTCTCAAGTGGCCCCCCTTGGTCAGCTTCTACTAATCTACTAACACAAAATGTGAACCAAGAATTATTTCATTATATTCCAAAATTTATTATATAAGAACAATATATAAAACTATAAACCAATTCACTACGAGAGTCAACAGTTTCTTTTCATAAAATTTCTTCCAACCCTTTAAAACTATTGATCCAATCCCTATAAATAGAGGATTGACACTTATTCTAAAATAGGAAAGGAAAAAAAGTAACTACAAATCTACCAAAGAAAAAGAAGGAAATATAATAGTTTGTGGTACAAACAATAAAGTCTAGATAACCAATTCAATACAATAGTAAATGCATAGGGAATATAGCAACTTTTCATCACTACATTCCTGGAATAATGGCCCCTCCTTTGTAGTAGTCATATCTCCTAATACTGTTATGGTTCTTCCACCATCACTAGACTTATGTTCCTCCTTGAATGTTGTCAACCATCTCTTGCTTCTTCCCTATCAAGTTAATTATGATGCAAAAATATTTGCACACAAGCATAATCAAATTTAATCCAAATATTAGAACATACATTCTGATGGTTATATGAAATACTATATTATATGTATAATATTGACAAAATATGACATACTATCTACTCATAGGTTAAAGGTTCTATCTAGACTTAATCATAGGTTCAACTAAATATAAGTTCACAAATGTCTTGGCAATGTTAAAATAGTGTATTTTAAAATTATAATAAAATAGAGGCAATAATTAGCCTCATCGTCTGCCCCTTGGTAATTTTGATGCTTGTTCTCAAGCATTGCATCTTCTAGTCATTGATAGGAAATCTCCAACTTCATTCTTTCCTCTCTTGCTACTTTTTTGAAGGTGTAGTAGAATC
Source organism: Cupressus sempervirens (assembly GCA_028749045.1). Lineage (NCBI taxonomy): Eukaryota > Viridiplantae > Streptophyta > Pinopsida > Cupressales > Cupressaceae > Cupressus > Cupressus sempervirens. The sequence goes on from CM053792.1 coordinate 826,487,846, forward strand.
CTCATGTTCTCTCCTAGACTTCCCTTCTATGGTCCTCCTGCAACCTATCAAGTCATTCAGAATTGATATCATACAAGGGCCACATAAGCATTGGTGGTTGCATTGTTTGTGGACACCATAGTTATAGTCTAGTCTGCCTTCCCAACTATATGTATTTTCGAGCACAATGAAGAGCTACCTCTAAGTTGATAGGACTATGTGGCTCTAATCTTTTGAGTCCTTCAGGTAGTCTTCCCCATCTACTTTTAACACCAACCATGGCTCTCTGAAAGGTAAAGTAAGGCAGGTTATCATATTTTGCATATACCTTTGTTCTGGCCTCAAAGATTCATTTTCTTATCTCTATGTGCTTATCTCCATAGGTCAATCTAAACTAATCCCTAAGGATTTCTTCTAGTTTATCACTCTCAGCTCTTAATGGTGGGGGTTTTGTTCTTTTCTCATCTTTTTAATTGTTCAATCATCTATCATAATTAGCTTCATTATGTATCCAAGACATTAGGGTTGTCAGATGTATATCATAATTTTGCTACCTCGATCGAAGAGTTTGGTATAAACCATAGAAATCCTGAGTTGACTTGAATTCTACATTCATGTCTTTGAGGGTCAGCATAAGCTAGAATAAAATGAATTTTTCTTTTAAAAAAATAGCATAGATCCTAGGTGGTGGTCTGCAAGTAATTATTTGATCATCCAATTTGATGGCATGATCCATCTTTTGTTTCAATTTTTCCAATTGCTCTCTTAATTCTACAATTTCTTCACCTTGATATGCTATAACCTTCTTCATCTTATTTTTTCATCTTTCCATAGGGCTATTGTCAACACATGTTTATTATACAACTAGAAAAGAAGCATTTGTAGGGTAATTGGGCCACTTTCTTCCTCATAGTTATTTTTTCTCTATTCCCTCCATGATTGTTCTAAGAAATGTGTAAACCATGTTCACTTGTAGGGAACTAGGTCATTTTTCAAACAAGTTAACTGATGTATTGGGGCATTTTCATCTTTACAGCCTAGAGTATCGTGTTGGCCTACTGGGGAATAATTTTGGCTCTCATTCACCTCAACCCTATATTCCTCATTAGGGTTTTGAGGAATTTTTGGAATTCTAGGTTGATTGGGGGAATCATCCAAGACAACTTGTATTGGGGATTCTTCATTAGATGGTTTGGGTGAAGTAGACTAAGTTTCTACTAATACTTTAGAAGTTTTTCCTTTTATTCTAGGGCTTCTTCACATAGGGGTTTCCTCAAGTACCATGACCTTCTTCATACTACCTATTTTTAGTGTCTCCGCTACAAGAGTGACTGTTGCAGGACCCAACTTTGTTTTCTTTTTCTTTCAGACTATAGGGTTTTATTTTCCTGCTACTAGAGCTAAGGTTTCTTCTCACACTTTCCATTTCCTCTTTGCTCAGGTAGACATAGGTACATTCCTCTTTCTTGCACATTTCTAGTTTCAACATCTTGGGTGCTTTTCTTAGTAGTTGCATCAATGGGGACTACATTTTCTTCGTTGGGTTGTTCATTGGGGGTACCCTAAAGTTGCAAGGTTTTAAACTGGACAAATTTGGCCCATGACATGGGAGAGGCATCCCTAAGAGATCTCTCTATAGGCAATTTTATTAGGGCATGGTGAGTAATAGATTTGTCCTTCCCTTTTTGGGTTTCCTCAGGACTAACGCATAACATATTGTACAAGAATTTGGGAACATCACTTAAAGAATTATGCCTTACATAACTGAGCAACTTAAAATGATGTGCATGCAAATATGAAAATCTTCTTTCCAAGGCCTTACTTAGGAATAATATATTCAATCTAAGGATTATTCTCCCTACCATGAGGTGCATTTAATTTGTCAACCCAGGGATGTATACTTAAAATGGTCATCACAGTATGTGCACTAGGTTTCTTAAAGAGTCATTATGCTTATGCTATCGAAAAGTAACACACTTAACTCTTCACTAAAATTAATGTTGGAAATGCAATTAAATGCTAACCTATATTCCAACTCAAACCATCCAGTATAACTGTTCTCACTAATGTTGCAGGAACACTCATAAAGTATGATGCCATAGAAGGAAACTTACAACTTCTACTTGAAATAATAGAAATGATGAAAGTAAATCTACACTAATTTAGTCTAATAAACCTCCCAAGTGATCCCCCTTGGTCAGCTTCTACTAATCTACTAACACAAAATGTGAACCAAGAATTATTTCATTATATTCCAAAATTCCTTACATAAGAACAATAAATAAAACTATTAAACAATTCACTATGAGAGTCAATAGTTTATTTTCATAAACTTTCTTCCAACCCTTTAAAACTATAGATCTAATCCCTATAAATAGAGTATCAACACTTATTCTAAAACAGGAAAGAAAACAAACTGACTACAAATTCACCAAAGAAAAAGAAGGAAATATAATTACAGTACAAATAATAAAGTCTCTATAACCAATTCAACACAATAGTAAATGTAGAGGGAATATAGCAACTTTTCATCCCTACATTCCTATAATGGCTTCTCTTTTGTAGCAGTTGTATCTCCTAATACCATTATGGTTCTTCCACCATGACTGGACTTTAATGTTCCTCCTTGAATACTATCAACCATCTCCAGCTTCTTCCCTATCAAGTTAGTTATGATGTAGAAATATTTTCAAACAAGCATAATCAAATTAAATCTAAACATTAGAACACACATTCTGATGGTTATATGAAATACTACATTATATGTATAATATTGGCAAAATATGACATACTATCTACCCATAGGTTAATGGTTTTGCCTAGACTTAATCATAGGTTCAACTAAACATAAGTTCACAAATGTCTTGGCAATGATAAAATATAGTATTTTAAAATTATCATAAAATAGAGGCAATAATTAGCCTCATCAATAGATAGTGTTGTTATCATATAAGACTTTCCCTTCTTTGGTGTTAGTAACAAAATGTTTGCCTCATGTTGGAACTCAACTTTATCAAAATCTATTACAACATGCTTCAACTGAGGTTTGAATGTTGATTCCTACATCACAACCTTCCAATTATGTTCTACTCTTTTAGCTTTAGCTTTCTTTCTTATTTCTTCTTCATTTCTTTTCTCTTCCTCTTCTTCTTTCTTCTTCTTTTCTTCTTCTTCCTTCTCTTATTTTTTCTTTCTCTCTTCTTCTTCCTTCACTTGTTATTTCCTTTTCTCTTCTTCTTCCTTCTATTTCTTCTCAACTTCTTTTCTTTTATGTTCTTTTTTTTTCTTTTCATCATCCTCTTTCTTTCTTTTCTCTTCTTATTTTCTCTTTTTCTCTTCTTCCTCATTCTTTATTTTCTCCTCTTCATTTGTTTCTTCATCAAAGCTGGAATAGCTAGTGATATTGCCAATAATGTTGGTTCCATAATTTTAAAAATGATTTTTCTTGACATCAATTGTTACCCGTGCACTTTCCACTTGCATGGTATCAGTACTAATTATGATTTGTGGTCATGAAGCTAAAATCATAGCATTTGTGGCTATCTCTTCCACTTATGTAGGTACATTCTTCTCTTCTATCATAGGGACTACTCTATCTAAGTCCTTGCTCTATGTAGCAATAGTGGGCATAGAAGTCATGAAATTAATAGTAGCTTTCTTAGTTTCCTCATTCACATCCTTATAGTTTCCACCCATCAACAAAACTATTCTTCTCTTAGTCTCCAACAAGGGCTCAATACCCTTAATTATCCTTTTCATATCCTCGTCATTATTTACTTCACAAAGTTTTATCATCTAATTCTCCCTTATTCTTCTATCCTCTTCTACTACTCTTCTTTTTATGTTAATTATTCTATAATACAAGTCTTGAGGAATATCTTTCTGAATATTGTCAAATCTTTTATTTTCCAAAATCATGTATCTAAAAATAACTTTCTCTATTTGTATTCTATCTATGTTTTTATACAAATGGTAATATATTTTCAACTATACAAAGCTCTTATTATCAATAATCTAAACATTTAGATTCTCTACCTTTGGTTTCCAAGGTTTCTTACATAGTCACAACCTTATAAATTGGTTTGTCCTTTGATTCTTCTTCTTCTTTAGATTCATCAGATTCAATCATCTATAGAGTTTTCCTTCTCTTGCCTAATCCACTTAACAATTGCTTGGTTCTCTTCCTAGAAGGTGACTTTACCTCTTGTTTCACTTTGGTGAGTCTCTTTCACTTCCTTTTACTTGGAGGACTGATTGATTATACACCAATGATCTTAAATTTTCCTTCATCCTTCTTCTTTTGGATTGGTTGTACAATAGTAGGTGGTACTTGTGCAACTACCACATAAGTTGTAGTTGGAATTTGTGAGGAGGGTCTCAGAAGGGTAACTCCCTCTGCTGGTCTTACCATTGCTAGAGGTGTAGCTACCAAGGCCTATGTTTGTCCACTAGCCTTCATTTCCATGGCAATTTTCTTTGCATCTTTAATTTTTTCTTTTGCCATGCCAATCTCCTTGAGAATAGTTTAAATCTTCTTCTCAACTTTCCTCTTGATTTCTTTATTGTAAAGTACACTTTGAACTTCTCTAAATTTTTTATCATATGTCCCCCATCTAGGACATTCCTTGTCACTTTCTGACTACAGTATGATCTTTTCATAACCTTCAATGATCTCTTCACTCATCTCATTGCCCATGAGTTCTATGAACTTTACTCTAGGCTCTACTACCTGCATGCATGCGACATCAATTTCACCATTAAACATATATTATTTTTGTAATTCTCTACTAAGGTGGGTGGAATCCTAAATCTTGGCTTTATTGCATATTGAAAACTTTTCTTCATCTGTGATATATTTGAAGTTATCTTTTCTTATAACCACTTTCTATAATAATAGGTTATCAACCTCATAGTACACTAACCATTATTCCATTCCCAATGTGGCATACTAAGGAACTCTTTGATCACTTGGAAGAATAGGTGTGTTAGGAGGAATTCAATATTGAACACCACATTCTTTGTATTTTTAAGCTTCTCAATATTATTCAAAAAATGTTGTTTCACAATTTCAGTCATATTTACTCTCTATTTCTTCTTTTTTGTTAGCTATGTTGCATGGATGAATCTGGCTAGTACTAAATTTAGTCTAGAACTGTGGTTCATTTTGTACTCAATGACCTTTCTGATAACCCTAACATTTGTATTAGTTATTAGATTAATCCTCAAGTTTCTTTCATCTGATTTTGTATTTAGGTTTGTCTCAACCCTTTTCTTCACATTCTTCTCATTAATTGGGTTGTTGCCTTCATTTTTCAAACTAGTGAGCTTATGGATCATGTTGTTGTCAATCAACACAAAAATGTCTCCTACCCAAAATGCTCCTTCATGAATTTTGCTCAAAATGATTCTACTCCACTCGTGGTTATCAAATTCTATGTAGAATATATACTTGACAATATTTAATTCATTCAAGTGTGTGGACTCTTGCTTCAATGATAAATCACCATTACATATCAAATCTAGGTCCTTATGAATGTCACTGTCTCCAATACTCTCAAATTTGCAATCTATGTATACCCTAACATCCTCTATATCTAACACATTGTGTGTAACTAGTGAAAATTCTCCAAGGGATCATCTTCCATAGATGTGTTTCTTCAACTTGTACCTTGGCCTCTCACTAACATCACATATAGAAGGGTTCTCCATTTTACTGATTTAAGAAATCATTGAAACTCAATAGTAAATTAAAAAATACTTGGTTTTCATGTAACTAGGGCTTCCTTCAATTCATACTTGAAATACTTCAATTTGCCTTTATTTTTTATGTCAAATTTCTCACAAATTCTCTTTAACTCTTCACATGATCAAATGGTACATAAAATCTTGTTAACATTCCTTAAGTCTTGTTCAAATGATCTTCACATTAGTTATGCAACTACTCAACTCACAAAAAGTTGTTCTTATTATCTAGTAAACTGTTTTTCGTTTGCACTCACACATGTGATCTCCAAATGACATTTTCTCATAACCAAAGCTTTTTCTTGACTTGTTCTACCACATATTAACTTTAGTACTCTTAACACAATTTCTAACCTTAATTATACCTTTATAATGCTTGATCTTCAATATAAAAGTGCTTAATCAAATAGGATGAATCACATATAATAGTTGACTTCAATCTTTCACTAGGTGCATCAAAATAATGTTCTTCCAATACTATGTGTGAACCTAATGAATCTTTTTCCTTCATGAATACTTCTTTGAATTCTTTAACATGTTATCTCATATTATCTTTCTAACTATTGTTATTGATATCATTCCCTCTAACATTTTTATTATTGTTCCTTATGAAATTTGGATTCCTATTGATGTTCCTCATATCCATTCTACACAACCTTATCATATGACCAAAATTATTACATAGCTAACATACTAGTGTGCTTCTATTAGTCTAATTTACTGGTGCTATGCAATTCTTAGGAATGTGTCCAAATTTTTTACACTTCTAACACACAATGTTACTCCTTGTTCTATTTGATCTTTCTCCTTCATTTGATCTACTAGAGTATCTTCTTCTTTCATTACTTGTAGGGTTAGTATCTCTAAACATTCTACTATTTCCATTATTACTATCAAACTTAGGATTCCTATAATCAACCATCTTCTGACCAAAACCATGACAATTATAGTAATAAAAATTTGTAATAGGTTTGAATGAAATACATGTGCAATCTCTCTTCATGTGACCAGCTTCATTACATAGAGATCATCAACCATTGAATTTATAGCTTACCTCTTTAGGTGATTCAACTTGCTCTATTTTCCTAGGTTCATCACTTTTCTTAGGTTGACTTACATGTTTGACTTCCTTTAGGTACATCTTTAAATTGACTTGGGTCAATCACATTCTAATCATTCTTCTTAGGTACAGGGGTTTCAACAACTAGATCTAGTTCCTTTCTTGCTTCATATTACTTTGTTTATTTTTCTCCAATGAAACATCTAAGACCAATCTTATCATAAGAAGGTCTATGATAATATAGTTTCTCATCATTTTTCTCACTACTAGAGTATAAATTTTCTAATTGTTTCTTAGCCTAGGTTAACACTCCTTTCATAATAGTATTGTACTTCTCAAGTTCTGCATGCTCTATCTTGATGGAATCAAATTTAGATGTCACTTCTGTAACATGGGATCTTAGATTTGCATTTACATATTTCAAATCTGACTCAACCTTTCTACCATCTTTCTCTAGACTTAGCTTTATTTCAATAATCTTCAACTCATGTTCCAAAATCTCATTTTCTTTCTTTAATGTTGCTACCTCATCACTATCGTTTGTCTTCTCTCTAGGTTCCTTTCTACATTTGAGATGATCAATCTTATCTTTCAATTTCCCAATGTAGTCTTTTTGCATCTTCATACCTCTCTTTCATATTATCTTTTTCTTCAGTAAGAAGATCAATCTTCTTAAGGGTTTCTTCAAAATTCCTCTCTAATTGTTCCATATTTGTAGGGATCTTACTCAAGCTATTAAGTATCTTCAGAGTAATTGTGCTTTGATACCAATTGTTAGAAATAGGGAATACTAAGAGGGGGGTGAATCAATATTTTATAAACTTTTTCCCAAAATTGAATATTGTTAATTACTTTATAACATGTATATGAAAGTAAACTAACAATGTGGCCAAATCTCATATGCCACAATATTGTCTTTTCTACAGGAAGCTTTCCTTCCAGTGTGTTTGCACCCTTAGGTACACATGTTGCACTACCGTCAAAACCAATAACCACTGTCTTCTTTACCACTTGTTTAGATGTTGGGGATGAAATGATAGCTACTCTCTTCTTTAAAATAGAAGAAATATTACATTGAGAAATGCATGCATCAAGCTGAAACAAAGTACCTCTCCTAGTACCCTTAGCTAGCATCATAGCTCCTCTCATCATCTTATATCCATCTTTAGAAAAGACAACTTGCACACCTAAATCATCCAACATACTTACAAATAATAGGTTTTGTGCCAAAATAGGGATGTACATTATCCTATTGACCCCCTTTACTCATCCATTAGGGAATCTAATAGTGACCCATCCTCGTCCAATAATCTTTAGGTGAGAATCATCACCCAAGTTCACCTTTCCACCATCGAAAGCTTCATACTTTGAGAACTAGCTTTGATGAGAGGTCATGTAGAAAGAAGCACCTGATTCTATCAACCACACATCATCAGATGCATGCACTACCAAAGTCGTAATGAAAGCATTGCCATCTTCTTGAGATTTTTCTAAACTTAAATATGAGGCCTCCATCTTCTTTAGCTCTTTATAGTCTTTATGAAAGTGCCAAATCTTATCACAATTCTAGCATTTCGACTTGGACTTTCCAAAAGTCTTTGATTTTCCATGAGATTTGAATCTACCCTTTCCATACTTGTTGTCATTTTGCTTGCCTCTATTGTTGGATCTACCATGAATAGCAAGAGCTTCCTTGGTTGAATCTAATGACATTCTCATCATCTCCTTAGATAACAGTGAAGACACCACATCATCCATTCTAAAAGTGACTAATGTACTTCCAATAGCCATCAAAAGATGGTCCCACCAGCAAGGAACATAATAGGGTCATACATTGATCCTCCTCCTCTATCTTGACACTAGACGATGTCAACTATACAATTGGTAAATTAAAAGCATTTAGATGATCTATAATAGATCCTCCTTCCTCCATTCTTAGAGAATATAGCTTCTTCCTTAGGAACAACTTGTTCACTACAGATTTGGCCTAATACACAAACCTAATCTATGTTTACAAATTGTTTGTGATCTTCTCATCAAGAACATTTAGGAGAACTAAATCAGCTAGACATATTCTAATAAGACCCTTAGCTTTCTAATCCTTGAGATCCCAATTTGCTTGAGATATTGTTGTAGGTCTTACATCAAGTGAAGTCACCTCCCATAGGTCATGATCTTCAAGCAAGTCTTCCATCTTGAGTTTCCGCAACTCAAAATTACTGCCTTTAAATTTCTCCACCTCCATTTTTCCATATGATGAACTAGTCATCTCAATCTAAAAATAAGATTTAGAATGCTCTGCACAAATTCCCATTTAACTTGAGATTAGCTCAAAAAACCCTACCCAACAACTAGGATCAAAAGTTGATCAAGCTCTAATACCACTTGTAAGGAAACTTAGGTGCATAAATAGCTTCCTACACTAATCTCTTAAGGAAAGTATTGTGAAAATTATTATTAAATCCTTACAATTTCAGATTCACTTTTGCAAAAATAAAAATATTGCAAATCAACCATGAATACAAAAAATAGATAAAGAAATAATAACACATAAACATAAAGATATTTCAGTGGAGAAAAACCTTTCGGTAAAACAACTCAACCCCTCCAAAACCTACACAATGTATTATCTTCAACTCAAAGGCTACAACACACTTGCAGTTTAAGCTCTTTCAGGACATGGAAGATTTATCCAATAGCTTCCAACAATCCACTACTTACACTCTCACTATCTACAACCCTCAAAGTTCTTATATGATGTGCTTTCCATTTTTAGGGAATCTTCCAAAGATAGCTTTTATGTGTCATAGGAATCTGTCATAACCATTTTAGTCATGATTTCCTTGTAGACAATTAAATCTTCCAAAAATAGTTCTTATGTGTCATAGGAATCTGTCATAACATTTTTAGTCATCGTTTCCTTACACACAATTAAATATTCCAAAGATAGCTCTTACGCATCATAGGAATTCATCATAGGAATCTATCATAGGAATCTATCAAAGGAATCCATCATAGGAATCCATCATAGGAATCTGTCATAGGAATCCATCATAATTCAAGATGCCAACACATGCAAGTGGAGTGACACATCAACATTCCAACTAGACATGTAAACTCACTTGATTACATTATTTGCAAAAAAATACATTTACAAAACAAATAATAAGAATAGGAATTATCCAAGGTTGAGACACCTTATTCCTAACAGTTAGGAGTCTATTAAGTACATATAATATCTTAGTCCTTGTTAGAGGACTAGACTCTATTAGAAGCTTCAACCCTATTAGGAGTTTCTTCAACCCTTATAGGAGTTGGTGTATATAATTACATAATATATGCAAGATAAGCCCACTTCCCAAACATGCAATTATATAATACAGTTCCTTTATACAAAAGAGATAGATACAAAAACCTATTTACTATTGATATCTTCAATATCTAATCATATATAGTTCACATATCACTTCACATTTCACATACAACATACACACTCATTTATATAATACAATCTTTCCTTTATACCTTTACAATTTTAAAAAAAATCCCAATTGGCCTTCAAGCTTTCACACTCTTGGCTAAATACAAAATTTATTTTTTCTCTCTTATGGTTAACATCTAGGATGTCATCCCTAATTAGTTAAATAATTATTTTGAAAATAAAATAGTTCTTTAACCTGTAATTACCAATTTTTGATATGCTTTATTTTTCTTTGTATGCTGCCTTTATTGGTGTTTATTTCATTACGCCTTTTATACTATCTCTATAGACTTGCACACCTAGTTATGTCACCTTGACATATTGTACTATCTATCCTTAATAGTGCATGTGCCAATTATTACTCTATCATCTATACACATCAAAATTGTTCCTTTTCTACTAGATAATTGTCTAATACTTAGATAATTTTCCATGCCTAACTATATAAACTTCATCTATACATAGTGCATTCTTTACATAGGAGAAAGGGGTATCAGAGAACATTTCTTGGAGAAAGAAATTTAAAGGAACTTGAGCTAAGGATTAGAAGATTTATAAGAGAGAGGTACCAAAGATGAATAAGGAGAATTTCTCATCATGAAAAGATAGAAAGAGGCTACACCTATTTGGAATTGGAGATAATATAACACACTAGTTGGACAATGAATATAATGTGCCTTTTGCTCTTGTGATTGTGTAAAAAATGACTGAGAAGAGAAATCACAATAGCCCAATGATTGAGATTGCACATTTCCTGAATGATGTTTAGTTTGATGATATCAACAACTATACAAATGCTAAAAAAATGTGTGATGAATTGGCACTTGTACATGGTGGAGATCCAAATGTGCTAAGAGTTAAAGCTAAAAGTCTTAGAGGTAAGTATAATGACATGAGAATTTTGCAAAGTATATGAATTGAATAAAAGAAAATAAGTATTGGAGGTATTATCAGTAAAAGTGATATCGTAAGTAAGGATATTAGAACTCTTTTGTCTATTTATGCTATCAAAGTTTTTGCAATTCAAGAAGTAAGAGTTATGCCTAGTAATGATTTGACACTTGATGGTTTGATTTTTTTTTTGTGCATTTGAATTGAGCAATTATGATAATAGTATGGTTACACCTATAAATGCTTTTTAGTCTTCACTAACCATTAGAGGTTTAAAGAAAGAGAAGAAAATTAAAGACAAAAGTATTGTAAATTTGAAGATGATTTAGGTGAATTTGAAGTATTCCTTGCAAGAAGGTTATCAAGAGGTAAAGGTAAATTCAAAAGTAAACTAACCCTTATTTTCTTTAAGTGCAATGAAGGTGGTCATTTTTTTGATGTGTTCCTATAGAAGTAAGAGTGATAGAAATGACAAGAAATATTACATGTATAGGAAGAATAGGGACTATAAAGACAAAGTGGAGAAGTTATGTTACATTATTGAAGAAGCTCACACTGAGTCTAGTTTTGATGAAGAAAGAAAGTAGTTGAGATGTTATTGTTAGAGTAAATAATTATTATTTACCATTTTACTTAAGTTTACTTAGTTAAATGCATTTATTAGTTGTGGACTAGGAGTTGTTGACAACACGGGAGTTTGTTCCTATCTAAGTCATACTTATCCTCTCACCTTGATCAAGGATATTCCACCTTTTGTGGATGTATGTTTAGTTGTCAATCTTATCTCCTAGCACTTTCTAGCTTGTTCTACAAGCTTCCTAGAGGCCTTTATATTTGGGCTCTCCTATTGTAATTTCATATCTTTTCATCTCATACTGTACAACAATTACATTTTCCATTATTACAATATTTTGTTCTCTCAGTCCGTTTAGTTTTTCCAAGTTCTACCCTTCCTTGTTTGGTTTCTCTTCAGCAAGTTATTTTCATGTAGGTGATCTTGGTGCACTATGAAGTTGGCTTTCATCAACTTCTACATGGTATCAAAGCCTCCCTGTTGTTTCCTAGCTGAAGGATTATTGAAGCCACAATTCGAAGACACAAACCCTAGTTTGTTTGTGATTTTTTCTTCAACTAGGAGAAAGAGCAATTTTTTGGAGCACTTTGGACCTAAATAGATGCTGCCATTAAGTTCAAAAGGCCCGTTATAGTCAGGATCCATATAAAAAAATTCATTTTTGGTGACTGTAGCTCTAGGAGGCAAATTTTTTTTGTTTGGGAGGCCGTACAGATGCATTTATTGTGATTTTTACAAAAAATAAAAATAAAATTGGGTGCCACTACCACTGGTAGCAGCACCATGAAGCCACTATGGCACCACCCATCTGTGGCCCCTACTCCGTGACCACTACTGGCAAGCCTCCCACCACCCACCGCAGCCCACAACACCACCTTGTTCTGTGACTCCACCATTGCTTCCACCGAGTTCTACAACCCACCTGCGGCCCCCTGCCACATTTGTAGCCCATGTGGATCTTTTGCATAGTTGGCAAGTTTTGTGGGTGCTACATGGCTCATGCCATGTTAGCGGCTAATCAGTAGAGCTGCTAGGTGGATGCCACATGGCAATCTTTTTTAACCACAATAACTATCAAGCCATCCAATTTAATTGCATGAAATATTGACATCAGCATGACATCAGCACATCATACTGGTTACTTCATGTATGCATGATTATACTTCGATGATGATGATTTATAGTGACTTTAGTTAATTGATGATGTTAGATGGATTATTTGTACATGTTTTCTATGGATACATACCCCATACTTGCATGTGTATGGTGTGCATGTATGTTTTCTTTATGTATGACATTTGTGATGTGGTTAAGGAAGGTTGTTGTAGTCACCTTCTAATCGGGATCTATGCAATTTACCGCTTCCTACCATTTCTCGTTTAGTTTAGAATATATATGTTTGCACATGCATGGATTTTATGTAGATTATAAGTATCGGGTATCAACTTCCCTGAATTGTCAAGATGAGTGTACCCTATCACAATATCTCAATGGTAAGAGAGGGGAGATAAATTCTTGAGTCCAAATCCTAATCTTTAAAACCAATTGTCCTAGAAAATTAGGACAAGTACCTAAGATGATTACCCTTCCAAATTTGTCATATGACGTAAATTCTCCATTATAACCCTTGAGTTTGATCTTGTATGAGGTATTTTATGATGAGTTTTCATATTTCATCTTGTAGGTCTTTGGTATTTTTCTATTAATTAAGTCAAATTAAAAGATTAATAAATGATTTAATTTAATAGAAAATTATTAAGATAATTTCAATATTTAAAAAGATAAGTAAATAAAGAGTTAAAAGATTGTGATCGGGAGTTCCCTCGTGTGATCGCACAATTAGTGCCCCAAGTTTAGGGGAAGACTCCATATCAGTGATTGAGAGTTCTTTTCATAGGACCGAGATTTTCGGAGAAGGGATTTTTCAAAGAGAAGGTTTTGAGAGAAAAGTGAATTCTCTCACAATCTTCAAATGGCTATGAATTAGCATCAGAACCAGGTAGAGGCTCGTGTTTTATTCACCCAGTGAATAATGTTTCTTCGAATTTCCTATCTTCATCTTACTTGTTGAATTGTTTTTCCAAGTTTCGTTTGTGATGAATCTTTCAATATTTCATTTTAAAATTACAAGTATTCATATCGAATTCTTTTGTATATGAGGATTGAAAATTCAAAAACCCTCATTCCATGAATTCATAGTCGTTATTTAATCAAAGTTTGTTTTGAAAAGAAATCAATTTTAGATTTAAAATTTCACTGGTTTATCTAGGTTTCCCTATCAAACTAAATACGCAATGTTTATAATATATATAAGAGGGGGATTGTTTTAAAAAAAATATTAATTTTTTTTTTAATAATTATTAAATAAATTTTGGGAGGGAGGCGGAGGCGGGTTTCATTCCCCACCTCCCCTCCCAATGGCAATTTAAGTCGTAGTTGCTCGCAGTGAATACTACAGCAGCAGTAACAATACCTTGTACTACTACTACAGCTGCAATAACCTATGACCGATAGCTTTTAATGACTACACGACACCCTGTGAAAGTTGGTCAGTAGGCCTAAAATGCATTATCATATGCGATTTTTTTAAAGATTGTTTATAATTTTTATTTTATTTTATTTTAATTATTATTTATTAATAATTTAATTAATGATTGATAAAAAAATTTAAAAGTTTGTTTTAATTAATTATTAATTAGTTTAATTAAGTTTTTAACTAATAATAATTTATTAGTTAATAATGTTTAAGTTAATTATTTTTTATGTTATTATTTAATAATTTTAATTGTCAATAAAATCATAGTGATTTTAATTAATGGTTTATTATTATTATTATTATTTATTGGAGATAATTATTTTAAAGTCATCTTATGATATTAAATTGTGAACTTTGGAATTTCATAAGTTAACTATGTAATCTACTCAAAAACTTACATGGTTAAGTTGTAATGGTAAAATGTAAACCTCGTCTACTCAAACTTGCATTGAAACAAAAACTTAAACCTTACCATTAACTTAGACTACGTATCTTCAAAATCAAACCAAACTATGAAACTACACTATTAACTGTATGTTGTCTTATGTTTTGGGTTTGGGTTGACTAGAGTGTTGACTAGTCTTAGGATGTTTAGGAGAGGCTTGGGAGTTCTGTGTATGTGATTTCATGATGATGATTTGATCTTTATCTTTTAAACTCAACCATGGTAATATGTTTGGTATGCTCTATGATGAGTTTGGATCTATTTTTCATTATTGCTTTCAGTTTTCTTGTGCGATAACGAGATGAATGGTATGACATAGTTGACTTAACCTTTGAGTCTTCGATCATTTATTTTTGGATGTTTTCCAATTGCTTGTAAATGACTGAGGTGTTATTGTGAATTGTTTGTTGATGCTTTCTAGTCACTTGTATAGGATTGAGGTGAAAACTATGATTCTTTGATTTGTATTTTATGAACTTAGGGTAGGTTATCTATATGTAATGTTGGGAAGTGGCTTGCAATGGAGGCCAAAGCCCAAAGTGGTTGCCTGTCATTCTATCTTTGTGTATTATGATGGATGGTTATATCTATTTGATGGATGAATTTACTTATTGTATTGTATCTTATTTCATGGATCTGAAAGGGATGATGTAATCTATTTTATAAATGCACATTCTTTCAGCCTTTGATACCTTGTGACATGTATAGTGGATGATTGTGGATTTCAAATTTATTACCAAGTGGCATTTAGAACAAATGTATATTATTTAAATGGATTGGACTTGTAGTTATTCTTTCATGTGGATGTGTTATTTATTGGACTTTGTATTATTTAAATTTAAATGTGATTCAACATCTTGGGATCCTTAAGTAATGTTGTTTTCTTATGTATGATTGTATGTTATTGCTTCCACTACTTTATGATTGTTTTACATGTTTTTCTTTTAAAAAAAAGTTTGACAAAATTAGTAAAACTTTAGGTTAATTATTTTTGGATCCCTTGGTGGGGTGTTACACCAATTGATTGAATGACTCTACACATTGCAAGGCCCTCTACTTATACTAAACCAAGTCACAAGTCGGCCTAGCAAGTTACATTAAATAAACACTCAAGCCATGACTTAGCTTGAAAGATTGCATAAAACTTAGGACAGACCCCCAATTACAAACATAACTAACTCATAAGATAAAACAATCCTATGTGTCCTTAGACATAGACCCACATGTCATCCAATGATCCACATTTAAGGTTCCATAAGATAACTCTCATTGATTGAAGCTTGTAAAAGCAATCTCCAATGCCCGTCCAAGATAGAAGGAGCAAATTACTAGCAGCCACCAAAATGGCTCTAACTCCAATTTGATCCATCTAGTCATTATGTGTGCATAGGACAAGGTCCACCAATATGTCTCAAAAATAACCCTAATTGTGTGAAACATATAGCCCACAAAATCCACACTTGATGCTCCTATATCAAGCATCCTTGATAATGGATCTGTCATTGTGAAAACCTAATCATAAGTGAGAAAAGATATTCTTGTATAGCCATTTCTTGCTGGTTTTATTTTTTAGAGATTTTACAAGTTTAGTCCATGTTTGGTTTACTTTTAGAGTCTCTTAATAGAAGTCATTGAGGAAATATTTAGATGTTGAGTCAATGATAGACTCTGTCACTATGAAAACTTTACAGTAGCTGTTCATGACTATTGACAATAAATTACAAATGATTTTTATTATTTGTCATTTTTGAAATGATGTCAAAAGGAATGCCTGATTAAATCCAAGGTGTATATTTTTAATATTTTCCTCTTAAGCTTGCGAGTTAGCGAACATTATTTTATGTTTGGGCACAAGATCACAAGTCTAAAAAATGTCGAGTCATTTGTCTAGAGATCTCACAAGTTCTTTTGCAAAAGTGTTTTGTCCCTTTAACTATGCAAGTCATTCAATTTGGTAGTCTTTACAATCAGTGGTAGGTCATGAGTTTATTTGTTGTTAATATTTGTAAGTAGGCGAGTAAACAATTAGCAATCAAAGTTTTTCCTTATTGCTAGCTTGCAAGCTTCAGATGATTTAGGTCTATCATGGTGCAAGCTAGCAAATGATCACCACCTATCTTGTAAGGCCTCGTGGTTACTTTTGTAATGATGTCTAAGTATGCCTAATTAAATCCAAGCTCACTGGTATATTTAATTTTTCCTTCTCAAGCTTGGAGTTAGCAAGCCTATTTTATCAATATTTTCCAATGACCAAAACATCATGAGGGTTCTTGGGCTTGTTGAGATGGAAATTACAAAGCTATTCTAGAAACATTTAATAGATTTTTGGATCTAGGTAAGTGCACCAAGATGATGTGCAAAAAGGGGGATATAAGTGCACTTTTTTCCCCCTAAAATTAGGTAAGTCTAATCTTGGAAGAGAAATTTGAGGGTCATGCACTCAAAATGAGAAAATGTGTAAAACAAAAAAAGTGTATTACACTAAATCTAGTTTCTAAACTAATAAAGTTTTTTTAAAATGTATAAGATTGAGAGGGTCAAACCTCACACACAGAGAAAATAGTTCCTATTCTTTTGCTGAAAAATAGAACATAGTTGTTTCCATGCACTCCACAAAACATATAGTTATATTTAGTATTTTTCAAAACCCTTTGGTAAGATGATGGATAAGAGTAAGATCTAGAAGTTGTGTATGTTTTTGTAATTATTCTGATCAAAAGTTGTTTTCCTATGAATTTTTTGTGTGACCCCATCCTAAAATTCTGGTACCTCTTTGTGCATTAGACATAACTCACATCAAATCAATCTAAAACCAACACTTTTTTGTAAAGTGTATAGAATCAAGTATAGAACAATAATATGCTATTTATTTTCCATTTGGTTAAGTATATCAAAAGTTATCAAAGAAATGATAGACATGTGTTTGAGAGGATTGTCAAGACACTGATAAAGATAAATTAACTTTACAATGCTATTGTTGTCCATTTTTTTTGTAAAAAAATGGTTAGGAAGGTTAGAAATGTGTGAGATTATGGTGGTAACTTTAGAGATACCCAGTTCACCATTCACAAACCTAATGAAGCCAAAGATGAGAATTGGTCTTAGAAGATGGAAAAATGTCTAAAGCAATACAAACGGAGGAAAAACATTAATCCAAGCCTCTGAGTTGTTTTAATGGCCTATTACAAAGCCTAAATGCAATCAAACTTTTATTGTTAAAAAAGCATGATTGTGTTATGCATAGTAAAACTAAATAGTCATACTAGCCAAATTGTGGTTGTATTTGAAGTAAGTTAAAATATGGTCACATTATGGCTCGGTAATGAGGTAAGCCCCACTTTGAAATTTGATGAAAAATATTCATAATGCAATCGCATTATGTGAAATTTTGACTTTTTTTACGATGTTCACTTTCTTACACACCATATTGGTGCACACACCCACCTTCTAGTGATTACATGTCATAAAGGAGAAAAGGTTGCAAAGTTGCAAAAATTATTGTGTGTGACTTTGCCAAATTTAAGTACTTAGTTGCTCGAGGTGTTATGAGGCTAGAAAGATATCACAACAATTGTTGTGTGACTTCTAACAATTAATAAATGGTCTTGAAGCCATGCTTGGCTATGGCCAGAACTTCTTAGGATAACATTTGGAGTTTCTAGCTATGGTCACAAGATCACAAATCTAAAAACTAGTTATTGGGACCTCATAGCGGTTAAGTGTCATAAATAAGAAAAGGCCACAAAGTTACAAAAGTTATTTTGTGTGACTTTGCCAAAGTTGAGTGTTTAACTGCTCGAGGTGCTCTAAGGTTATGAAGATGTCATAACAACTATTGCATAACTTCTTAGTGGTTTATGACTTAAAAGTAATAGAGGGTCTCGAAGCTACATTTAATTGTGAGTGTAACTTCTCAAGGTAACAATTGAAGTCTTTGGCTATAGTCACAAGATTGCAAGATCATAGATCTAAACAATGTTGAGTCATTTTATTTTTAATCTTTTGATTTGTGTGATCGTTGATATTTTAAAAGTGTTTTGTCCTTTCAACTACGTAAGTCATCTAAGTTCTTAGTCTTCATAATTAGCAAAATGTTACGAGTTTTTTTGTTGTTAACATGCATAAGTTGTAACGCCCCACCAAAGGGATTTAAAAGAACTAATCTAAAGTTTTACTAAGTTTTCCCAAACATTTTGTTTTTAAAGAATAACATGTACAACAATCATAAAGTAGCAGAAGCAATAACATACAATCATACATAAGAAAACATAATAGATTACATTCCTTAAGGATCCCAAGACATTGAATCACATTTAAAATTAAATAATACTAATTCCAATAAATAACACATCCACATGAAAGAATAATCACAAGTTCAAATCCATTTAAATAATATACATTTGTTTTGAATGTCACTTGGCATTAATTCAGAATGCATAATCATCCACTATACATGTCACAGGGTATAAAAGGTTGAAAAAATATACATTTATAAAAATAGATTACATTATCCCTTTTGGATCTAGGAAACAAGTACAATACAATAAGTAAAATAATCCATCATATAGATATAACCATCCAACATAATACACAAAGATAGAATGAAAGGAAATACAAAACAAGGAACTCCAACCATGGCATCTACAGATGAATCTCAATGGTAAAGTAAAAAGTACTACCACCTGACCTTGTGGTAACCCAAAAAGGTCCACTCCACCACGCTAAGGAGATAGTCTCAAGTCCCAAATAGGATATCAATCCCAAAAATCAAAAGTAATATCTAGGTTAAGGAAAACCCTAAAAGTAATCTAACTCAAAGGTTCCAATATAAATTGATATCTAAGCCTAGAGCCAAACAATGACACGTAGGAAATCTATACTGCTAGTGGGAAAATTTCATCACACGAACCAACTCTAGGGTTACCTAGCTAGTCTTTTAATCCTTTGGCCCCTTAGTGACTCTATGTGGCACTAGTATCCTTTTGTACTGACAAGGCATACTAGCGATGCATGGTCATAACCAAGCATCCTCTCTACTCCCATCCTAGTTTGTACTAGCACTCAAGGCACAAGCGAGGAAAGAAAAGGCTCTTATTAGGTTCATTTTTCTCTCATTTATTGTAGTGTTTTCATTTATTAACTACTTACAATGGGTTACTCGTCAGCCTCTTTAGGGCCTCAACCTTTGCTGCAAGTCACTTCCCAACTTAACATACAGATTACCTATCCTAGGCTCATAAAAGTACAAATCAAAGAATCACAATTTTCACCTTAGCCCTATACATGTGAATGGAAAGCATCAAAAGAAAATTCACAATAATATCTCAGTCCTTCACAAGCAACTAGAAAGCATCCCAAAAATAACCAATTGAAGACTCAAAGGTCAAGTCAAATAGGTCACACCATTCACCTTAGTTTCACATAAGAACACTGGAAAGCAATAACAAACAATAAATCTCACTCATTATAGAGCATACCAGACACATTACCATGGTTAAGTATAATAAAGATCGAGATCAAATCATCATCAAGACATCACAAACACAACTCTTGAGCCTATGGTAAAACAACCCGATTGGTCAAAAGCTAAGTCAACCTGACACCCAATAGTAAAGTCACATGACATAAAAAGAGTACATACAAAAGTCATTTCCTAATTCATTATGTTTTGAAAACATACAATTTAATTTTCATTAAAGGTTTCAAGTTTTTCCTTTTCATTTTCAAACACTAGACTCAACGTTCCAAACTAGGGTTTTAGTTTTCCATTTTTGAAGTATCATAAATATTAAAGTTTTTGAATTAATTCAAGTTCTTTAGAGAAAGGAATCCATTCTAAGTATTACATTAAACCATCTAGACCAAAAGAATTCTGAATTTAAATAAGATGATCAATTTTCCTAGTAAAATTAGAATCATCAAATTACTTCATTTAAAATATTACAAATAAAGTATTTGATAAAATGTTTATTAAATCAACAAGTATTTATATCATTATTATCAACTTTTAATAATAATTATTAATTATTGATTATAATATTTATTATCTTATTAATAAAATATTAACTTAATATTAAATCATTAATAATAAAAAATATTAAATTTCATAATATAATAACTATATATTAAAAAAACCTAATAATAATCTTATTAAATTAATCATTATTAATTTATACTTAATTTAATTTTAATAATATTTAATATTAATAATAATTTAAAAACTATATTAAAATTTTATTAAATTTTTTTAAAATTTTTTAAAGGAATACTACAAACTACATTTAGGGCCTGCATAACCGACCTTTGAAGGCTGCAACCATAGTGGTTGCTGCCGCAGTACCTATTGCAAGCAGTCACAACCATTAATGTCGTTGGGTGGGAAGGTGGGGTGTAGAACCCACCTCCAACCCAATTTTATTTTTATTTATTTTATTTTAATAAAAATTGTTTTTAAAACAAGCCTCCTGCCCCTCAAAAATATTTTGTGTGTGTGTGTGTGTGTGTGTGTGTGTGTGTGTGTGTGTGTGTGTGTGTGTGTGTGTGTGTGTGTGTGTGTGTGTTTTCTAACAATACTCTAATAGGTAAAATATGAAAAACTAATTGAAGTTTGCATTCTAACAATTCAATTTCTTCCCAAAACCCTTTCTGATTAAAATATCAACTATTTAATTTATAGAACAGAGTTTCCTAATTTCTTTTCAATCCCCATATATAGATAGAATTTTGATTTGAGTACCAATAAATTCCCAATGAAAAATTGAAAGATTCATCACAAATGAAATTTGGAAAAAATAGATTAACAAACACAATGTAGACAGGAAAATCAAATAACATAATTCATTATGCAAATAAAGCACAAGATTCTATTCGAATCTGATGCTAATATGCAACCACCCAAAGATTGTGAGAGAATTCTCTTTTCTCTCAAAACTGTCTCTCTAAAAATCCCTCTCCAAAAATCTAGGTCCTTGTGAAATGAACTCTCAATCTCTAATATGGAGTTCTTCCCTAAATTCGGGGCACTGATTATGTAGCATGTGAGGGAACTCATTGATCACCATCTTTTAACTCTTTATTTACTTTTTGAGTATTCGTGCATACTTTTTGCAAATTAAAATATCTTTAATAAATTAATTTCTCTTTCACTCTTTAATTAATTTTTGAAGCTTTCTTTTGATAAAATATTTATTAATTTAAGTAATAATAATATTTAGCATTTATTTAAAAATTATCTCCTAAATATATTATTATTAAATTAAATTAATATTATTATGCTCTCAAATTAGACTATAATTTTCTCTTTAAATTTAATTATTTTTATTTAATTAATTAAATATTGAAATTATCTTAATAATTTTTCATTAAATTAAATCATTAATTAATCTTTTAATTTGACTTAATTAACAGAAAAATCACCAAAGATCTACTAGATGAAATATGAGATCCCACAATAAAATACTACATACAAGATCAAACTCAAGGGTTATAATCACGAATTTATGTCATATGACAAATTTGGAAGGGTAATCATCTCAGATACTTGTCTTAATTTTCTAGGAAAATTGGTTTAAAGGTTAGGATTTGGACTCAAGAATTTATCTCTCCTCTCTTACCATTAAGATATTGTGATAAGGTATGCTCATCCTAGCAATTCAAGGAAGTCGATACCCAATACCTGCAATCTGTATAAAATCCACACATGTACAAATACATATATTCTAAACTAAATAGGAAATGGCAGGAAGTGGTGCATTATGTAGATCTTGACTAGCAGGTGACTACGACTCCCTTCCATAACCATATCAAAAACGTCATACATAAAGAAAACATACACACACCACACACACACACACACACACACACACACACACACACACACACACACACACACACACACACACACACACACACACACCATACACATGTAGTATGGGGTAAGTATCCATAGAAAACACGTATAAATAATCCATCTAACTAACATCATTAAATAAGTGAAATCACTATAAATCGTCATCATCAAAGTATAATTATGCATACATGAAGTAACTAGTACCAAAGTAATCTCATCATAAAATCAACTGAGTATGAAAACAATATCTAGTAATCTGGAAAATAATGCTACTAATCATCAAGTATAAACATAAACTAGCCTAAAAGAGTTCACCAATAATAACTAAATGTAAACTAAAGGCAAGCACTATGTCCATCCCCCCAGACTTAGGCTTACTCTTGGAAGCATACAAGAATGGTAAAACTAAAGAACTCACTATGTGGGTCCCATTGGACCCTTTCCCCCTATAAGAGGATATGACTCCATTGAGAACACTCTTTGGGACCTACCCATGTCTCCAACCATAGGTTTTGAAGCTATAAGTCTCTGGTCTGAGAATTATGATTTCCATTGAGGGCAATGAGACGACTTGTGTCCACATTGTCTACATGAGAAATAGTCTTTGTCGAAACTCCTCTACACTCTAGGTGCACTAGACTGCTAGACACTACCCCCACTAGGATAAGAAGGAATACTCTAAGACGACCGGTCATACTAGTTTCTCTATGCAAGATGAGTGTTCTAATTTCACTTCTTGTGTTGAGTGTTATGATAGTTCCTAGCATTGGAACCACTGCCACCACTTTGTATTGGAGGATAAGTTCCTCCTTGTTGCTGATTACCTCCAAAAGGAGGTTTCCTACTACCACCTATTCTTAGATTACCCTTGGACCCTGATACTGTAGGTGCTCCCACAAAGCCCCCCAGTCCTAGGTTAACACTCTGCTCTACAAGTACAGATCAATGTATTGCATCTTTGAGGGTTTTAGGTTCAAATACCTTAACACCCCCAACTAGACAGTTGTTCAAGCCTCTGATGAAATGTTAAGCCAACTATGTTGGTTTATCACTAACTCTCACATAGGGAATGATTTCATAGAATTTTCACTCATACTCTATTATGGTCATAGTGAACTATCTTAGGTTGTGGAATTCATCTGCTCTTTACTAATTCCATTCCTCTGGTAGGAATTGCTCATAGAAGTTTCTTAGGAATAACTCCCATGTAACATTGTTCATGTTTATACCTAGTTTCTTCTCTTCAATAGTCCACCATGTGGCTCCAAAGAGTTCCAGGTTAGTAATAGAAAACCTTTCTTTAACATTAGTATCAAAGTCTTGAATAGCAAAAACCCTATCAAGAGCAATAAGCCACTGCTCAACTAAATTGAACCCATCCCATTAAAGGGTTTGACCTTGGGCCTCTGAAGATCCTTCATCTGAGTAGCTACAACTAATCTCTATTGGTCCCTCTGAGGGCTCCTAGACCTAGGTTTATGCTCATTCCCTACTTGGCGTGCTCCGTCCTGACCAACACCCTAAAGAGGAGGTAGGTGATCAATGATGGTCTTCATCATTTGCCTTAGGTCAACCTCCTCTAAGTTAGCATGTTGCTCTCTATGGTTCACTTCCTGATGCTCACTGACATGCTCTTCCCTACCCTCTTCCTAATTAAGGCCTTTGTGGATAGACTCATGTACACTGATTTTTTTGACTCATCCACAACCTCTACCATGGACAAGGCTATGACCTCTAATTAAAGATCCTGTCCTAGATACCATCCTACAATAATATCCAAGATATAAGATGCTATAATAACCATAAAACATACTAATGTAAGGCATACATAAAAGACACATGTTTTGAAAACAATATAACTCAATTTTTAGTTTTGCCTAATTTAGGTTTATGTATATTTTGGTTTAGAAGTTTAAGTGTTCAAGTTTGAGAATATAAAACTAATAGTTTAAGGTTTTTTTTAGTTCAACTAGTTCAAGTTTTCAGTTTGTAATAGATATACATAATAGTTTAAATTTCATTTTAGTTCAATTGGTTAACAACTAGTGGCATCCCAATATACCCAAAGCTCCCAATATAGAACTCGAGCTCTGATACTAGATGTAATGCTAGGGATCCAAAAGAACTAACCTAAAGTTTTACTAAGTTTGCCCAAACATTTTTTTATATATAAAAAGAATAACATGTACAACAATCATAAAGTAGCAGAAGCAATAACATATAATCATACATAAGCAAACATAACAGATTACATTCTTTAAGGATCCCAAGAGGTTGAATCACAATTAAATTTAAATAATACTAAGTCCAATAAATAACACATCCACATGAAAGAATAATCACAAGTTTAAATCCATTTAAATAATATATATTTGTTACAAATGCCACTTGGCATTAATTTTGAATGCACAATCATTCACTGTACATGTCATAGGGTATGAAAGGTTGAAAGAATATACATTTATAAAAATAGATTGCATCATCCCTTTCAGATCCACAAAACAAGTACAATACAATAAGTAAAATCATCTATCATATAGATATAACCATCCAACATAATACACAAAGATAGAATGAAAGGAAATGCAAAACAAGGAACTCTAGCCACAACATCTACAAATGAATCTCAATGGTAAAAGTAAAAAGCACTAGCACCCAACCTCGTGGTAACCCAAGAAGGTCCACTCACACTGCGCTAAGGAGATAGTCTCAAGTCCCAAACATGATATCAATCCCAAAAATCAAAAGTGATATCTAGGTCAAGGAAAATCTTAAAAGTAATCTAACTCAAAGGTTCCAACATAAATTGATATCTAAACCCAGAGGCAAACAAAGACACGTAGGAAATATATACTGCTAGTGGGCAAGTGTCATCGTACGAACCAACTCTAGGGTTACCCGGCTAGTCTTTTAATCCTCTGGCCCCCCAATGACTCTATGTAGCACTAGTATCCTTTTGTACTGATAAGGCATACTAACAATGCATGGTGGCAACCGAGCATCCTCTCTACTCCCATCGTAGTCTATACTAGCATCGGAGGCATAGGCAAGGAAAGACAAGACTCATATTAGGTTCATTTTACTCTCATTTATTGTAGTGTTTTCACTTATTAACTACTTACAATGGGTTACCCATCAGCCTCTTTAGGGCCTTTGCCTCCATTGCAAGCCATTTCTCAACTTAACATACAGATTAACTACCCTAGGCTCATAAAAGTACATATTAAAAAATCACAATTTTCACCTTAGTCCTATACAAGTGACTGGAAAGCATCAAAAGATAATTCACAATAACACCTTAGTTCTTCACAAGCAACTGGAAAGCATCCCAAAAACAACTAATTGAAGACTCAAAGGTTAAGTCAAATAGGTCACATCATTCACCTCAGTTTCACACAAGAACATTGGAAAGCAATAAGGAACAATAAATCTAAACTCATCATAGAGCATACCAGACACATTACCATGGTTGTGTATATAAAAGATCAAGATCAAATCATCATCAAGACATCACAAACATAGAACTCTTGAGCCTTGGTAAAACAACCTGATTGGTCAAAAGCTAAGTCAACCTGACACCCAACAGTAAAGTCACACGACATAAAAACAATACATAAAAGTCATTTTCTATTTCATTATGTTTTGAAAAAATATGCTTTAATTTTCATTAAAGGTTTCAAGTTTTTCCTTTTCATTTTCAAACACCAGACCCGATGTTCCAAACTAAGGTTTTAGTTTTCCATTTTCCAAGTATCATAAATATTAAAGTTTTTGAATTAATTCAAGTTCTTTAGAGAAAGGAATCTGTTCCAAGTATCACACTAAACCATCTAGACCAAAAGAATTTTGAGTTTAAATAAGAAAATCAATTTTCCTAGTAAAATTAGAATCATCAAATTACGTCATTTAAAATATTATAAATAAAGTATTTGATAAAATGTTTATTAAATAAAAAAGTATTTATCCCATTATTATCAACTTTTAATAATAATTATTAATTATTGATTATAAGATTTATTATCTTATTAATAAAATAATAACTTAATATTAAATCATTAATAATAATAAATGTTAAATTTCATAATATAATAACTATATATTTAAAAAAACCAATAATAATAATCTTATTAAAAATGAAGATAGAGAGTTGGTTGGTTTTTTCGCTCTACTAGGGTTTTCTTGCTTCATGCGAACTTTCAAATTTTTTTGCGTACAACCTTTCGCTTGCACTCCCCTTCTATCGGCACTTGCAATACCTCATTTACTGCGAGAGCTTTAGGTTAGGATATAATGGCTCTGACCAGCGGTGAACCAGTTGTTTCTAGTGTTCATGCTGCTACTTCGGACTGCCATGGCGCTGCCACTGAACAAACGCTCGTGCAAGTTTGTCCTGAAGGTTTTCCATGAGGTAATTCTGATATTTTCCTTCCTTTGCAAGAATTTGATGCTGCATGTGACTGGTTAGAACAACATAACTTGATAGGGTATTTTTTTGGTAGGACTCCCCCTGAAGCTATGCTTAGAGAATGGGTCAACAAAAGTCGGACTCCTCATGGCGTCCGCCTTGACACTGTGCAAAACCTTACCAAAGGTTTTTTTTATTTCGCTTTGGTAACCTGTCGCAAGCTGATGTGATTTTTACCAACGGCCCTTGGTCTGTGCATTCCTCTCTGCTTGTTTTTCAGAAATGGTCTCGAGACTTCTCTATCTCAGACGATAAAAAGCTTAGGATTCCTATTTGGGTCGAATTCCTAGGTCTACCCTTGCCCTGCTAGCCTTTTATTGAGTCTATTGGCCAAGCCCTTGGCAAAGTTGTTACCAAGGAGCTAGATAAATTTTTTAATGGTCGCCCTCAGCGGCGTGTTTGCATTGAAGTTGATCTTTCTAAAGATCTCAAGGACTCTGTGGAAATCCATATTGGTGCTCAAACCTTTGCACAGAAGGTGCTTTACTTGAACCTACCTAACACCTGTTATAGGTGCCAGTCTACGGAACACAAGATTAGGGATTACCCTTTGGCCATGCCTAGGGTCAAACCCCAACCTAAAGCGACGCCTGTCAAGCAGGTCGAAGGAAAAAAAAAGAATGGGTTACTGTTGGGCGCAAAGGCAAGCCTGCCTTGAATCCTTTGGCCCCCAAGCCATCCTATGTGGCCATTACCACGATTCCTCCTGCTTCCACCGAAGTGTCAACGCCTGCTAGCGTGGAGTTGCCAGCAGCTTCTGTCGCACTGGTTTCGGTTTCGCAGGTTTCAAACCCTGCTAGCTCGCAGGGGATTAAGGCAGCCGCTAGGACCTCATCCTTGGCTGGGGCTCGTTCTCCTCTTGCAGTCTCCTCCATAGTACCACCAGCAACAAGGCATTCTCACAGTCCTCCTAGATGTGCAGAGATATTAGGGGTCAAACGGCAAGCTGTAAGTCCAGAGGATTTCCCGTCTGACTTTCACCTAGTTTCTACCTTTTTGCATAATAGTTACTCCTCTCTCGAGGACGAGGATGATATGGAAGAGTTTTCATGAACTTCCTCTCTTGGAATGTTTGAGGTCTTACAGACCTCCCTAGAAAATTCTATGTCCAGGATACCCATCATAGACTTGGGAATTTAGATTTTCTTTGCCTGCAAGAAGTTAAGATTTTTGGTTTCATGCTTTCTACTGCATGCCGCATCATTTGGCAGGATAGCATCATGTTTTCTTCTCAGCATGAAGCTGGCCGAGGTGGTGTAGTTACTCTCCTGTCACCTCGCCTTCATTCTGCTATTATTTCGCACGGTTCTGACCCCACACACCATATTATTTGGCTTTTGCTTTCCATTAACAATCATTCTTTTGGAGTCATTAATGTTTATGCCTCTAATGATGCTGTGGAGAGGGCGCAAATGTGGGTTTGGCTTGCTGACAACCTGCCACCAGCTACTTGGGTCCTGTGTGGGGACTTCAATATGGTTGAAGTGGCCTTTGACAAAGATGGCATTCTACCTTTCTATTGGACAGTTGGGGAAAGAGAAGCCTGGTTTCACATGCGTCATAAATTGGGCCTCTTTTATCCCAATACTAGTCGCCGTCATGATAATGGGGTTTGGCACACTTGGTCCAATTTTCAAGCCGGTCCTGATCGCATATTGAAACGTCTTGATCGTGCTATGATCTCAGTGCAATCTTTTTTTTATTTTTTTGAAGATCGAGATCTACCTGTCATTCCCTTGACAGATGTGACATTGTTAGACCACTATCCCATTTATTTTGGCATTTCTTGGCAAATAGTTGTCCCCAAAGTGGTTAAGTCTCAATTCTTCCTCAACACGTCTATGCTATTGCATGCCTCCACCATCTCCCACATACAACGTGTCTGGAATTTGGAACCACGTCCACATTCCCATCGAGGTTGGATTCAATGGTGGAATGATGCCATTACCAGAACGACTCATTTTTTGCCCATCTACAGGCGTCAGCTGGCAATTTTTAGAAAATGATCTTATGAAGCCAACACCCTTGCCCTCAAAAAAGCCTCCGAAGCGCTCACCTTCAACCCCTTTGATGTGGATCTTCAACTTCAGCTTGCCAAGCTTCGCCATGAAAAGAAAATTGCTGATAACTATGCTGCCCGAGGAGCTCAAATCAAAGCCCATCTCCATTGGTTGGAGGTTGGCGACAAAGACTCGAAGGAGTTCTTCCAGGCTCTCCAAGCCCATCATACCAATGTTGGGATTAAAAAGATAAAACAAGGAACTGATGTTCTTTCCAGTCTGCCAGACATCCTGCAAGCTTTTGTTCTTCACTATGAGAACGTTTTTGCTTCGCAGGGCCATTCGGTTGCTCAGGAGGAGGCTCTTAGAAAGTGTATTACTGTTACTCCAAACTGCCTCGCGGTTGAGCAACGCTCTTTCTATGAGCAAATTCTTTCCCTCTGAGACCTTAAAGAGGTAGCTTACTCCATGGCAGATGACAAATCCCCTAGGTGTGATGGTTTTCCCTATGAATTTTACAAACATCTTTGGGAGCAAATTGGTCCTGATCTGCACAAAGTCTATCTTGAAGCATACCATTCTAAAAGCTTAGGAGCAATCATAAATAAAGGCAATATTAAATTCATGCCTAAAGCTGGTGATCCTGAGAACATCTGCAACTGGAGGCCCATCACCCTCCTGAATGTGTCTTATAAGATTATTGCTAAGGCGCTCTCTCTCAAAATCTGCCATATGCTTCCTCTAATTGTGCGGCCTGAACAAACTGGCTTCATCAAATCCAGGTATATTCTTGAGAACATCATTTTTGTCTGGGAAGGTATGGAATGGGCCCATAAGTCCAAGTAGCAGGCTATCTTTTTAAAGATAGATTTTGCTAAAGCCTATGATCGCATTGAATGGCCTTTCATTTTGGCTATGCTTTAGGCTCTGGGTTTTGGTCCCAATTTCCTTCAGTCCGTGGAGATGCTCTTTGGTGACACTAATGCTTGCATCACCATCAATAATTTGCAATCTGAAGCTTTTGGACTTTTTCATTCCATCAGACAAGGTTGTCTGTTAGCTCTAGCGCTTTACGTCCTTGCTGCTAAAGGTTTTGTTTATTTACTTGCTCACTCTGTATCTTTAGGGCTGGTCCATGACATTTCCTTGCCTGATTCTTCCTCTCAGTTAGTCAATGGTCATTTTTCTAATGATTCTTTCCTTACTCTTCTTGAAGATGAAGAAATCATAAAAAATGCTTTAAATTGTCTTGACACTTTTTGTCAAGCCTCTGGCTCTGCGATTCAATGGCATAAAATGCTCTGCTACCGACAATCTTTTTTGCTAGCTCCACCTTGGCTCAGCCAATTCCAATGGAAATGGGTTACT
The DNA here is from genome assembly GCA_028749045.1 of Cupressus sempervirens. NCBI lineage: Eukaryota > Viridiplantae > Streptophyta > Pinopsida > Cupressales > Cupressaceae > Cupressus > Cupressus sempervirens. The sequence continues at coordinate 826,518,236 of CM053792.1, forward strand.
CATGTAGAAATTTTCTGCTTTCTTGGCATTCCCTTTGCTTTCCAGGCTTCCCCTATGGAACTTTGGAATGTTGTGCTTACAAGATTACCAAGAAGCTTGATTATTGGATCACTAAGCCGCTTTCTCTTGTTGGTAAATTCAAGATTTGTTCTAAGATTTTGGCTGCCACCCATGTGTTTTATTGTTCTTGTTGGGCTCCCTCCAAAGCTTCCTATCTCAAATTAGAATGTTTTCTCAAAGATTTTCTTTGGGCCTCTGGTTCTGACCACCATGGTTTTCACAGAGTTGCTTGGGATTTCTGTTGTCTCCCAAGGGAATCTGGGGGTCTGGGCCTGCTTTCCACTCGAAAGCAGGGCCTTTCCCTCTGTGCTAAATGGATTATCAAAGCTATTTCTAGAGATGAAGCCTGGAAAATTCTTGTCAGGCATTGCATCTCTTCAGGCTTCCCTACTAACAGATCGGCGTGGAAGGGAATTGGTTTTTAGACCCTTCTCACTATGCACGAACCAGTGGTCATACAGGGCTCTTTCATTATAAAGAGCATTTGGAAAGCCTGGGAAGCTGTTAAACCTTGGCTTCGTTGGGCTGGTAATGAGTTTCACAATGGGTTGTCCTTAAATCAATAGAACATTTGGTGGTCTCCCCTGTTTGCCTTCTAGGGTATTCTTCTTGCCAAGACTCAAGGTGCTAGTGCTCTGCGTTTCTATAAACATGGCATTCGCACTACCAAGGACATTTTTTCAAGAGTCACCATGAATTTTAGGTCTTGGGAGGATATGCAAGTTCAATACCACCTTGTACGTGCTGATCGCTAGACTTATGAGCTTCTGTTGTCTTCCATCCCTGTGCACTTACTTCATAAAGTGGGGATTCAGTCTACTCGACCTTGGTGGTATGATTGGAAGTGGTTTCCTGCCACTCCATTTACCAATTATAAGCCCAATATGGGATACAAATGACTTTCGCCCCACCTTCCGATGGTGGACACGCTTAATCAACGGTGGCATTTGCATTCTTCATTTTCTCAATGGAGAAAACGGTTCGACACCATTTGGAGTGCCATTAGAGAACCTAAGATTGCTCACTTTGCTTGGTGCCTTGCTTTCCAAGGTCTTCCCTTGGGGCCTCGGCTCAAGTACATTGGGTTTTTTGATCCTAGATACCCCTTCTGTGGCCAACCTGAGTCCTTTTTGCATTTTTTTTGGTTTTGCAAGCGTGCTCAGAATTATTGGCACTGGATCCATGATTCTTTCAAGCCTTTCAGGCCCGAACCTTTTTCATGGCACATGATCCTGCTGGGTGATTCCCCCAGATTTTCTCAAAAGTTTTCCCAAATATGGCATACTTTCAGGATGGAAATTTTGTTTTCTCTATGGAAAGATAGGAATGCAATTTTATTCACTCACAGTTTTTTGGATGTTAACATTGCAATGTACACTAAGGCATGCATTTGTAACAATGTCAGTATGCAGATACAGGTGCAAGCTAATAAAGTTGCCTTGGAGGTTGCCCACTTACAGGAATTGTTAAACCACTAGGGCAATGCTCCTTGTACCATTGCCAGAGTGCCTCTGGATGCCTCGGCTGATGCCTCCTCGTCTCGCGGTCACCATTCCAAATGCCAGTCCTCTGGCTCCTAGGGTCCCCGCCACTGCTCTCCCAGTGGTGGTCATGGCGGTTGGAGGTGCCACTCCGCTTCCCCACCACGTGGTGGTTCTGGATGGTCCCCGGCTCCCCCCCTGGGTGGGCTTTTGGCCGATCTCCAGCTCCTCCCCCTGGACAGGCGCACTCTGACAAGTTTCCCCAGCTGGCCTTGGCAATTTCTCCTTCGCAGCTAGACAAGAAGGATGCAGAGACTACAACTACCACAGATCCTATAGATGTTGCTGACGGCTGGACTGTTCCTAGTCCGCCTCACAATCCCACTGATGCGTGGGGATTTTTAGATAAAGATGATCCTCCTCCCTCTGTTGGTACTGCCTTGGTAGCATGAGGTTGTTTTAAATGTTTTTTTTGATGAATAGTTTATAGTTGCTGGCTGCGGCCATGTTGTTTACTCCGGCTTTAGCTAATTGAACTCATTCGCAGGGTGATCCTGTATCCCTCGACCCTTTTTTGTGAATTGTAATCTTAGTAAATTTTATTAATTGAAAAGGACTATTCATCAAAAAAAAAAATCTTATTAAAAATCATTATTAATTTAAACTTAATTATAAAACTTAATTCTAATAATATTTAATATTAATAATAATTAAAAAATTTAAAATTAAAATTTAATCAAATTAAATTTTAAAAAAGGAATACTACAAATTGCATTTAGGGCCCACACAGTTGGCCTTTGAAGGTTGTTGCCGCAATACCTACTGCGAGTAGTCGTGACCATTAATGTCGTTGGGTGGGGAGGTGGGGTGTGGAACCACCTCGCACCCAATTTTAATTTTTTATTTTATTTTAATAAAAATTGTTTCTAAAACGATCCCCACCCATACAAATATATATATATATATATATATATATATATATATATATATATATATATATATATATATATATATATATAAAGTTCTAACAATACTCTGATAGGGAAAATACAACAAATTAATCAAATTTTGTATTCTAACAATTCAATTTCTTCCCAAAACCCTTTCTGATTAAAATATCAACTATTTAATTTATAAAATGAGGTTTCCTGATTTCTTTTCAATCCCCATATATAGATAGAATTTTGATTTGAATACTAATAGATTCCCAATGAAAAAGTGAAAGATTCATCACAAACAAAATTTGGAAAAAAATATACTAACAAACATGACGTACATAGGAAAATTAAATAATATAATTCATTACACAAATAAAGCACAAGATTCTACCCGAATCTAATGCTAATATGCAACCACCCAAAGATTGTGAGAGAATCCTCTTTTCTCTCAAAACCTTCTCTTTGAAAATCCCTCTCCATAAATGCAGTCCCTGTGAAATGAATTCTCAATCTCGGATATGGAGTTCTTCCCTAAGGGCCCGTTTGGTTTGTGGATATCAACAGGAATTAGAATTGCGAATTCTAAAAAAATTGCAATCCACTGTTTGGGTCGACGAAATGAGAATTGGAATACAAGAAAATTAGAATTTGCAATCCTCATTTAACCCCCAATTCGAAGATTCGGTCTTCCTTTCAAATAGTTGGTATTGGCCAAATACCTGTTTTAATTCCAATTTTGGATAAAATGAGCATTGCGAATTAATACAAAATGAACTTTTTTGAAGTCCGGCCGCCCTAAAATGTTGTGTTTTGGGCACTCAAACTTATTTTTTGCCAAATGATATCTGTTTTCCCTCCATTTTAGTGCTGCAAACGTTTTGCTCCAACGTCTCTGCTGGCTCACATTGCAAGCTGCTCTCCATTTCCTCTGGTTGCAAGCTGGCTCACGATCGGCATTGTTGGAGTCTTCTTGCCAGCTAACTTTGAACAAGGTAACTTGCCAATATTTCTTGGAATTTAACTTTAGTTTTGTCTTAAAGCTGTTGCAATGGCGTTACGTTGTTCGTTTTGGATTTCATATGCTTATAACCCTACTGTTCTTATTTCCCTTTACACCTTGCTAGTCTGTCACAAAGGTTTTATTGCAGAAGTTTTCGCATCTTTTCATAATTTTATTTATTTATTTAACCTGGAATTTAGTTGAATCATAAAACTTTTGAGGATCAAAATTTCTTTGCAATATTGTTCGTTTCTACCATCGTGTAATGAAGAGCAAAGGTTTAATAACTCTTTTTCTCTGTTGTTACCATCCTATTTTTGATGAAGTCCCACCAACTTGAAGACAGAGTCCTCACTTGCATGGTATGCTTAAATGTATATTCTCATAATGAATTCTTGGTGAACCAAACGGTCCCAAATCAAATCCTCAAAACAATAATCTAGATTTCAAGTTCTAGAATCCCAAATCAAGGTTTCTGAATGCCAATTCTTGAATCATAATCCACGAACCAAATGGGCCCTAATGTAGGGCACTAATTGTGTGATCACACGAGGAAACTCGTTGATCACCATCTTTTAACTCTTTATTTCTTTTTGAGTATTCATGCATACTTTTTGCAAATTATAATATCTTTAATAAATTATTTTCTCTTTCACTCTTTAAATAATTTTCAAAGTATTTTTTTTGATAAAATATTTATTAACTTAAGTAATAATAATATTTAGCATTTATTTAAAAATGATCTCCTAAATATATTATTATTAAATTAAATAAATATTATTACGCTCTCAAATTAGACTATAATTTTCTCTTTAAATTTAATTCTTTTTATTTAATTAATTAAATATTGAAATTATCTTAATAGTTTTCCATTAAATTAAATCATTAATTAATCTTTTAATTTGACTTAATTAATAGAAAAGTCACCAAAGAACTACTAGACAAAATATGAGAACCCATCATAAAATACCACATACAAGATCAAACTCAAGGGTTATAATCACGAATTTATATCATATGAAAAATTCAGAAGGGTAATCATCTCAGATATTTGTCCTAATTTTCTAGGACAATTGGTTTAAAGGTTAGGATTTGGACTCAAGAATTTATCTCCCCTCTCTTACCATTGAGATATTGCGATAGGGTATGCTCATCCTGGCAACTCAGGGAAGTCAATACCCAGTACCTACAACCTGCATAAAATCCACACATGTACAAACACATATATTCTAAACTAAATAGGCAATGGCAAGAAGTGGTGCATCATGTAGATCCTGACTAGCAAGTGATTACGACTCCCTTCCTTAACCACATCAGAAACATCATACATAAAGAAAACATACACGCACACCATACGCATGTAGTATGGAGTAAGTATCCATAGAAAACACGTATAAATAATTTGGATCTAACTAACATCATTAAATAAGTGAAATCATTGTAAATCATCATCATCGAAGTATAATCATGCAGACATGAAGTAACTAGTACCAAAGTAGTCTCATCATAAAATCAACTGAGTATGAAAATAATATCCAATAATTTGAAAAATAATGCTACTAATCATCAAGCATAAGCATAAACTGGCCTAAGAGAGTTCGGCAATAATAACTGAATATAAACTAGGGGTAGGCATTAGATAAGCCACTAGCCAAAAATTAGATAGTTAGTGGTCAAACCTTTTCCTTGTCACTTGCATGAATGCTCAAGATAGTTCAGGTCTATCAAGATGTGAGCTTGCAAATGGTCACCACATTTTCTATGATGTCTCATGGTTGCTTGTGGTTTTTTTCTATGTACTTGCGACAAAGCAAGTTTATATTCAAAAAGTTTTGTAAGTAACAACTTAGTGAATTATTGTCACCTATCCACACACATCTGGATATAACATTGAATATCAATGATTCACCAATTTTTATTATTGTTTGCATTTTAGATAGTAGGGAAGAGTGTGAGGCCTCGCCCCCGACCCATCGTAGCATAGTGATACATTACTCTTATTTTGTTATCCGCGACTCGAGATGTCGAGACATTATCTGATGCTTAGAACATATTTTATTATTTCATGTTGTGTGATGTTATTTCCAGATATATTTGATGATTGTCATTTAATGCTCATGTATATGTATGTTGATGAAATCAGTAAAATGTGGGATTAACACATTGAGTTGGAATCTTTATGATCAAGGATATAAGTAGGATGCAAGAAAACCTTGATTTATGTATGTTTCAAATTATGTAAATTTCTGATACGTATATATGTACATGTGATTTTCGAGACTACTGATGTGTGCAATGAGTGTGCAGATATTTAGCCGAGAAACCCTACGGAGGAACAAAACTGATCTCCATGTGCTAAAATTTGGAAACCCTATTGTTCATAATTATGCTCTTTCAGTGTCGCTTGACACTCGTAAAATGTTTACATGCTTAATTTGCTAGTTAGAGTTGTTAGATGGACCTATTTTATTCCTAGATTTTATTTTGTCTCTTAACCTCTTTCCTAAGGCTTTTAACATGTTTTTTATTCTAACCTAAGGGTATGGGTATGGGTTAGGGGTCTTTTCCAACCCCTAAGCCCCTAGCTTTGACTTTTGAGGGCACTCAAAAAGTCCCTTTTTGCCTTTGTGCGAAAATTGCAAGTGGTTGTCATGAGTTGTCTTACCCCACCTCCTTTTAAGGTTTAACCATGGTGTAGGTTGAGTTAGGAGTTTCTAGTGTGGCTAGTGGGTGGAAATAGTTATTGCTCCTTTTGGGTGGTTGAGTTGGAGGCTTATTTAGAGGCCTTCCTTGGTCTAGTGGTGGGGGTTACCAAATCTCTACATTTAGAGAAGATTTCTTGAAGCTTGAAGGAAGGAGGGATACTCTACTCAAATTTGTTCATTGTCATTACCTCTTTGAGAAGGTAGGAAACTCCCATCTCCCTTATTCAGTTTTTATGTTTTGTTTCATGTTCTTGTTACCTTGTTGTTGTTTTACTGTTGTATGGTTGTGGGTATGTTGGGAAGATTTGTAAACCTTGTTATTTTGGTTGTTTTCCTTTCTTGTTTATGTTTGCAATTTTGAGTTTCCTTGCATGGGTGTTTTGGTATTACTCACCCTAGGAGAGGGCAGAAGTGACCAATTTTGGGAGAGGTCTGTTTAGTTGGACTCCAACCTGTGTAGAGTCTCTTCTCAGGATGAGAAGAGGGATAAAGGGTAGGGTGTTATGGGCCCCTACCCGTCAGCACAAACCTGGTATGAGTATGGCAAGTTCAAATGGAAGAACGAAAGTTCTTGGTTATTGGCCCCGATTGGGCATCTGAATTGGTGTTGTGCTTGACTTCTCCAGTTGGAAGAATCCACCTCTCCCTAGTCTTGATTCATTGTGAATCTTATTGTGGAAACCATGTGTGACTATGCATGCTTGATGTTCTTTTGGTTCTGCTTGGTTGTCACCCGATCAGTTATTGGTGTCCTCCATGGTTCTTAAAATGAGATTTAGAAAATATTACAAACTCCTTGATTTGATCATGAAGAAAATTTGATAAAATTGTTGAAAACAAGGATTGAGATCCTATTGTAAATTGTATTTTTGATCCTTATTGTATATGGCAACGAAGCCGGGTTTTCTTCCTGATTCTTTCCCGGCTGAGCCTTTGAATCAGGTTAGCCAATAAAATAATGGTTGAGTGTATTTGGTTCTCATAATATTTGATCATAATGTTCAGTTGTAAGAGTGCTCATCAAAATAGAATAAATTAATTTGCATATATATAAATGGGAGAATAGAATCATAGATAATGTCTTGATTTATGAATGTTCAAGTTTTAATTACGATAATGAAGAGTTGAATTGATATAGTGAGTTTCAATTTTGATGTATAAGTATTATGATGAGATCAATCAAGAAGCAAACCATATATTATGAAATCAAAGATAGTTCATTTCTTGATAAATTTCATGGTGGTTACAATCAAATTTGAATGAGAATAATCCACCACCTTTTCTTTTATTATGTGTATAGTATCATTCACCTTCTAAGTTCTTCAAATATGATCAATTGGACTGAGAGGTTGTATGCTTGAAATCAATAATAATAATAATCAGAACATGGAACTCATACCATGTCCTTGAAGAATTAATATTAAACATACATGTTTAACTAGAGATTGAGAGACTTTACCTAATGTACTCCTTTGCATTGGAATACTTGTATTAAGGAGAAATGTTAATAATAGATTTATTCAAATCCTTAGCAACATGAATGAAATGCATAAAATAGCATGACCATGCCTTGTCAAAATTTTTGCTTTCAAAAAAAATATGCACTCCCAGGAGTAAAAACTCTCTGGAAAATACATGGAGAGAAAATTCATTGCTTCCAAACTACAGAGCATATTCTTGCTCAGATTCCTTCCTAAATGAATAAAGAAACAAATAAATATTAAGTTATTCTCTTGAGTGTATAATTTTATATATATAAATATGTACATTTTTAATTTAGTCTATATCTTCCTTCTCACCTAATAAACTTTATAACTTATTGCAATAACCCTAAGTCTTAATCTACCCCTGCATACTCCCTAGGCGTTGCCTTGCAAGTGCCATCTTGTCATTGGGGTCGTCGCCCACTTGTCCCATCATCTTGGGCGCAGTATGCATGTGGAGGGAAAAAAAAGTTTTTAAGTTTGCTTTTGTTTTGAAGTTGTTTTTCTTTCTTTTTACCCCCCCCCCCCCCCATTCGCTTTGACTTTTACATCAACCCCAACCCTATTTGCATTAACTGTATTCTCCTAGGCGCCAGCTATTAGTAGGGGGCTTGGACGAGTTGATTGCTTGGACTTTATCCCCTGACACAGAGTGACATCACCGGTACCTTCCCCTCTTCTTTTATTGAGCGCTCACCTTAAATTTTTTTGCATGGAGGCTAATGTTTTAGGGGGGACAGCTCTTGTTGATAAGACCCTTGTTGATGCCTTATCCTATGCCTTCCCTTTTAATCTAGCCCTGCCACCTTTCTTGCATTTGGAAAAGATGTGCATATCTCTTGTGCAGCGCGCCCAACCTTGGAGAGCGCCCAACTTGGGGTCAGGTCACTTGGCTAGTGGCCAAGTGGAGAGGGTTAGGTGGAGGGGAACTTAGAGATGAGAGTAGGACAGTTTTAGAGTTAGCATATATTAGTTAGTTTTAGACTTTAAGATTTGTTTTAGATTTAGTTAGTTATTTATTTAATTTTAGTTTTCTTATTAGTTTGTTTTTATAGTTAGTTTTATAGGTAATCTTAAATTGTTAAGTAATAAGTTATGGTAGTATAGGTTAGTGTTATGTTAAGATTGGTTATTTTGATTAATTTTTGTTTTAATTATTTTCGTTAGTATTAGTAATTTTTGGTTAATAAAGTTGTTAGTGTTAGAGGTTAATGTGGGAGTTAGGAGTTGTGTTTAGTCACAATTAGGTTTGTCTAAACTTTAATATCAATTTAGATTTGTGTTAGATGTTTATTTTGTTTTAGTTTGAGTAGTATTAAGATAAGTATCTAGTTTAGTAATGAGTTATAATGTAATTTACTTTAGTTGTTTTTTTTTTTTTTTTTTTTACTATTTAATTAAAGTTTTAAATTAATGATTGGTGAATTAATAGACCTTAATAAAATGATGATCAGAATGATTGTTTTAAAATTATAGCTAATAATGTTTCAGTTTTGTCCAAAAAAAATTTGCGTTTTGCCCTCGTAGTTTGGGCATGACAAAGAGTCATTTTGATTTAAGACCTTTGATAAGTTTATTATTCCATTTTAATCTATTATTATTGTTTAATGTCACATATTGATATAAAAATATATTTATCTAAGATCTTAGCTCTTATTATATGTTTCTTTATTTTGTAGGTATCATATTCATGTTTGTAGTTTTATTTTATATGTTTCCTTATTTCATAGGTATCATATTGCTATTTGTAGTTTGTTTTAGCAACAAAAGTCTAGTGCCCAGACTTGTGAGAGACTCCTTTGAATGAAAAGCCATCCAAAGAAAGAAAAAATATAAATACATACTTCCAGAGACCAACATAGAAACCTACAACATGTTTCTCAACACTTAAACCAAAAGATGTCTCTATCACAGAGATTATTCCAATTGGAACCCAATGCATCCAGACTAAAACAATATACTCCATTGGTGAAGTTGTTACTTCTAGAAATGTCATTGATACTGATATTGTTCATGTCAATGTTGATGGTGTCGGTGTAAATGGTGTTGATGTTGTAGCTGACAAGGTCGATAAAGTTGTTGGTAATGCATAGAAGAAGAGGAGAAATGAGAAACTTAAAGCCAACATTGCTTGCAATGCCAATGATGTTGTTGTTCAAAGTTTTGTAGATGATGGTGTAAGGGATAGATATGTTGTTGCTAACAAAGCCACAAATGTTAGTGTAAATGTCAAAGATGTTGTTGCTAAGAAAGCTATTGATGTTGGTGTAACTATAAGTATAGATGTTCTTGTTGCTCAGAATCCCATAGATACTATTGGTAGTGTACATAGGAGTGGAAAGAAATAAAAATAAAAGATGGGGCATGAGTGGGACTTAACAAGGTCATTTAAGTTGAATTGGGCCTTAAAGTACACATTCATAGTTCTAGTGCCAAATCCATATGCAAACAAAGCTTTTGTTTAATGCAAGTGCACAGTTTGTTCACAAAAATTGGAAAATGATGTAAAAGTGCAATTAAAATTAGATACAAGTGAAAAACATATCAACAAAGTATATAAGAAACAATTAGTTGACGGAAAGGAACAATTAGTAGTCACGTGGAAATCAAAAGATGAATGTAATCATGTCAAGTATGTAGAGGAATATAATGCGATTTAGGTATAGAAGGACAAAACAAAACATCTAGTAGGTTCACTTCAATCTTAATTCCAAAGAGTAATGGATGAAACATATAAGGCTAAAACTGTTCAATTTGCTACTCTTTTTCATCTTTTGAGTAGGGGTCATCTAATGACATATTATCCCAACCTTGCTATATTATTAAAATATATAAGTGATAATAAACAATGGATGGGATTTTGTGATTTGTCTTGTTGAAGTGGAAATAACTAATCTACGAGAAAGAGTATAGGAGTCAAATTTTATTGTATTATCTTTAGATGAAGTTATAGAGGTGGACAATACTTCTTGGATGTGTATGTATGTGTACACTGTAAAGAACCATGTCTTCCATCCTTATCTTCTATGTGATGTTAAGATGAAGGGATGTTAAGATGAAGGATGACATGGTGCAAAGTATGTATGATGTAGCAAAGAAATTATTAACTGAGATAGTTTGTATGAATGACTTTACAATTGCCCAAACATTGTTGTTTGTCAAAGCAAAGGGAGCTGCAATGATGCATGGTCATAGGAATGGTCTATGTACAAAGCTACAAATGACAATTATACCTTTTATGGTTCCCATTCACCGTATGGACCACATCCTTAATTTAGCATTTAAATCTATGCATAATTTAGAAGCAACAACCAGACTTGATCAATTGATTCACAAACTAGAGCCCCTTCTATGTCTCTATGGCAACAATAAATATCATTCTTGGTGGTTTATCAATTATGTAACCAATTCTTGAAAATGTCACCCATTTAAATTACTTTATATCTTTTCATTATATCCAATGATATTTTCTCTTACTTATACTCCACATCCGTTATAAACACTTGAAATCAATAACTTAGAAAGCCAACTCTCTAAAGTTCCAAACAATCCAATTAAATTGGGACATGTGGCATTTGAATGCATTAAACCAAAATGAAAAATTATTTTATGCTAGGTGGATTGAAAAATTTATGATAGTCAAATTGGGTCTTGGTACAGGTAGACTAACTTTGTATCCCACTATTGGATCTTCCCGAGTTTTGGATATGTTGGCACAATCCTAGTTCTCTACATTTTCAACGACGCGATTTGTAAAATTATGTTTGAGTCCAAAGTTACATGTTAATATTTGCATGTCCATAAAACTATTGTAAAATCATACTTCCTTAAGTAACTTTCACATTCTTTGCACTCAAACATATAAAATTCACCATTGCCACCATTACTCATTTCTTAGATCTGATATTGATGTTTACATGAATAAAACATTGCCCATTTCAGTTATCTAAAATATTTCATCACCTTATGATTTTAATAAGTTGGAGGAGTTTCAGATTTTCAAACCTGTGCATAGTTTCTATTGTTTCAACACTCCCATTATCTCTATCATGCAACCATGATAGTAAAATTGCAATATTTATCATTAATGTAGATACCTTATTAGATAACCATACCAATTGTATTCCCTACATTCTACAATAGTTGCATCCCTGCCATACCTTCAACCTTTAATTGATAAGATGAATCAACATTGCCAACACACCTCTTTAAAGTTTATATAATGTGATGTTTGTGCCATCTCCAACCTTTGTAATAAAGTGTGAAAAACATTTCCAATATATTATAAATGAGGAAACATTGGTTTGGCCAAAGTCCATGAAAGTCACGTAATTTGGAGTAGCGAATAAATCAAATCTGTGAACCTATTGAATTAATTTGAACACTATGCACCTTTGTGAACCCGTTTGAATTGATTTGAACCATGTTGAACCCACATATACTTGCATTATTCAATCTGCAGTTTGTATGTTTCCATTGAACCTATTTGAACTAGATCAAGGTGGTTCAAGGCTCATTTTGAACTAAGTGTACCAACTGAACCATATTGAATTAATTTGAACCCAAATGAACTTGGTCCAACTTGAACATGATCATCTTTGAAATGCATTATTTTTGGAAAAGATCATAAGGAAAAGACACATACTTGATCCTTTACCATTATGAATAGGAAAAGTAGTCAAATTTTGAAAGTTTAAATTAAGATCCATATGTGGACTAACAACATATTAGTGCATTCATTTATTATTATGTATTTTCAGATACATTGATCTATAGAATAGCCAAATATTGTTAATTGTAGTAAGTGATCTAATCGAATGGATCAACAATTAGTGAAACCCTTCGGCCTACTAGATACAAGTGTTAATCTGATTTGATAAATTCAGCCTATCTAACACACCTATTCCTAACAAAACTATTCCTATATTCAATGGGAGAAGTAACTTACCAGTCAAGCTGACTTTCAATGTGATTCCTGCCAGAAACAAAAATAATACATTTGCAATAATTATAAAGTTGAATAGTCAAAGATGGAAAGCTAGATGGCTTTCGATCCCCTTTCCTATGAATTGATTAAGTCAAAACAGCCTATTTTCCTCGTTCTCTTTGAGTCTTTGTGCTGCTTTCGGATGTATTTATCTCTCCGGCTTACACCAAAAGTGTGTGCAGGAGATCTCATGGGATGCATTTGAGTTGAAAGCGGGCAACCTTAGGATATCTGGAGGTCAATCTGCGTCACTACCAAAGCCAATAGAGGTAAGCAATGATTTTCAGTACCGCCCATTTTATTGGAATGCACTGCGGGACATTTTCTTATAATGGAATTATGGTTTTCTGCTCAAGGATTTGTACAATGAATTTGTACAATGAATTTGGGCTTAATCAAAATCGTTTTGAAGTTTTAACACTTTATTTAGGTTATATTGCTCAGCTACAGGAAACTAAGAAACCCATATTTTATATTTTCGAAAAATGAGGATTATTTATTTTACGAATGCCCGCAACTAATCCAAAGACGCCCAGTTTGGAAGAAGACCTGGTTGATCACGTCTTTGGATTTTTTTTTGAGCTGGAGGAAGATCTTAGTCGCTTATACTTATGGTTTGAGTTGGAGGAAGGTCATGCTGACTTTTATTTTATTTTAATCTGGAGGAAGACCTGGTATGGTGCTAGAACTTGGGTAACGACAATAGGTCTTTTTCTTTCTGTGAATATATTGATTGCCCCGATCCAAGCCTTTACCGAGGACTTGATTTGGGGAGCTTTGGTACCCCCCTATAAAGTCAGTTATAGAGGTCAAATAGTAAATACCAACACCGCTGGGTTTGGATTTTCTGTATTAATGATCAATATGTTGCTATTGAGAATATTGTTGTTCATCAAGCTTGAAGGCTCAGGTTTTAATCTCACATCTTTCTTCTCTTCAATATGGTCTTAGGCTTGATTTTTCTTTCTTTAAGTTTAGCCGGTGAGGTTGAAGGTTCAAACCCTAATAAAGGGTGGAGGACCTGGGCCACCGAAGAGGTCACTCATCTCAGTGATACTCAACCCGAAACTTGCTTGGTTTTTAAATATTGGCCAACACTGCTAACCCATATGTTTTCCAACGCATCATACATAAACTATATCTCTGGAAACAAGTGTTCAGATCCTTATCATACCCTCAAATTGTTTACTAATCATACAAGAATCTATAGTTTAGAATTGGTACTTTCAATATTGGATGTGTAATTGCAGGCAAGCTATTATCTATCTTTAGTTTCCACCATTTTCCGACTTGGTGCTTTAATCTCTTATTTCTGTTGGGTTATAGTTGCCACCTATTGCATTTCATAGGCGAATAATCTTCCAAAATACCAAGTATTTGATGTTAACAAGCACTTGGAAGATTTTTGTTCAGAATAGATCTTTTCCTGTGACTTTGTTCCCTGACATCTAATTTTGGCTTGGATATTCTTTATTCAAAAGTTTGTCTTCCCTTCTTTGCAGTACATTATATCTTTGCAATTGTGTAGTTAGATTCCCCTGTTTTCCAATTATGTGTTAAAGCCTTGCCTCTTTTCCAATTACGTGTTCACGCTTTGCTTGAGAAATTTTCGTGGGTTTCCTCTAATAGGTCATATTGGCAATCATTTTGTACAGATCGGGACATTAGCGTTAAAATAATTTCTGCAGCTGTATTGGTCAGTATATCCTAAATGGCATCAGATCAGACATCACAAATCTACACATATGAAGCTCCTTGGCAAATATATGGCATGAACTGGAGCACCCGCAAGGACAAGAAATTCCGTCTTGCAATTGGTAGTTTCCTTGAGGATTATAACAATCGAGTAGAAATTGTGCAACTTGATGAGGAAATGGGTGAGATAAAGAGTGATTCCAGACTGGTATTTGATCACCCTTATCCTGCAACCAAGATAATGTTTATTCCTGATAAGGAATGTCAAAAAACAGATATTCTGGCTACTACTGGAGATTATCTTCGTATATGGCAAATTAATGAGGACAGGGTTGAGCTGAAGAGCTTGTTAAATAACAATAAAAACAGTGAGTTTTCTGCTCCCCTAACTTCTTTTGATTGGAATGATGCCGAGCCAAGGCAAATTGGAACTTGTAGCATTGATACAACTTGCACCATTTGGGACATTGAAAAGGAGGTGGTGGATACACAGCTAATTGCTCATGATAAGGAGGTATATGATATTGCTTGGGGTGGACCAGGCGTTTTCTCTTCAGTTTCAGCAGATGGCTCTGTTAGGGTTTTCGATTTAAGGGATAAGGAACACTCTACTATCATCTATGAAAGCCCTCAACCAGACACGCCATTGTTGCGTTTAGCTTGGAACAAAAGGGATCCTAGATACATGGCCACCATTCTTATGGATAGCTCTAAAGTAGTGGTTTTGGATATTAGGTTTCCCACTGTACCTGTTGCAGAGCTTCAAAGGCACCAAGCAAGTGTTAATGCCCTTGCATGGGCTCCTCATAGCTCTAGTCATATTTGTACTGCAGGAGATGACTCGCAAGCTTTAATATGGGACTTATCTTCCATAAACCAGCCTGGCGAAGGAGGGCTTGATCCAATATTGGCCTACACCGCAACTGCAGAAATCAATCAGTTACAGTGGTCTTCCACACAATCAGATTGGGTTGCAATTGCATTTGCAAACAAACTTCAGATATTAAGAGTTTGAAAATGTATGAGGTGCCCATTGATAGACTTATGGGTTTTCTATTTAAAGATTGTATTATGTCATAATAGAGTCACAAGGCCTTTACTGGTTTGGATTTCCCACATTTTAAAGCAATCTGATCAATCCTGTGGCTGTAACATTTGGGACATTCTTCTGCCGAAATCTTTCTTATCTAATCCTTGTGTAGTATTTCAAAATCTATTTCGAATTCCTTTTGTTGTCGTTGCCATGCATAAGTGAGATAAGCGACAAGTACTTGTTTGTGTTGTATCCTGTGTTTGTTTTACTTAGTTTGCACTTGCCAACCATTAAATATTATACTTCTGGATTCAATTGTGTGATTTTTTTTGCATTGACATTTCGGATCACACTCTGTGATCTGTCACTTTCTCATGAAGCTCTCTTTCTCTTATCGTGATGATGGATTGCAGAGTGTGATCCAAGATTTTGATGCAAAAATAATCACACAATTGAATCCAAAAACATAATATTTGATAGTTTCATATGGATTGTGGAAATCTTCTTGTTCTTACTTGCCAACCAGTTAACAATTTCGCTAATAATAATTTTTGGAGAATAAAAAAAAAAGAAGCATTCATGACATTACTATCAATAAGAGATTAGTGGGCTTTCGCTGTGTGTTGATTCGTCTAATGGTATTTCCTTCAGCCGTGGGCACAAGTGCTTCAATCATGAAATACAAAGAGCCTTATACTAGGGTTCAATAAGATTGGGGTCCTATGCAGCTGCTCAGGATTTAGTTTTATAGGAAGATGCTTCATGGAGAAAAATAAAATTGTTATAGGATCAGTTGAAATCTTTTTATCTTCAATAAGATTGGGGTCCTATGCAGCTGCTCAGGGATTTAGTTTTATAGAAAGAGGTTTCACGGAGAAAAATAAAATTGTTATAGGATTAGTTGCAGTATCTATTTTTTTGGATGTCAAATTTTGGACAAGTTAGGCTCTAGACTTTTTTCCTAGTCACTAAATTGCATAATCTTAAACATTATAGCAACTGGAGAAACTGGTCTTCCCCAAACATTGTAAGGATAACTCACACAATGGCTGAATTGAGATCTTCCAAGCTCTGAAGGATTTCTGAAACTACCCAATAATGAAAAGCTCCAAGCTATTAGACTTAAGTAGCCAATAACAAAACTGTGCAAGTAGTTGTGTTCACCTTTTCATGTAAACATGGAAGAGGCACATGAAAGGGATAAACAGAGTAATATAATAAAATTAATGCCTAATATTAATGGTAGTTAAATGTCTTCAACTCGTTCTCTTCGCAGTCTCTTTATGTTTTTAATTTTCTTTCTGAAATTTTATGGTATCGGTGATTTGGATCCATGTTAACATAGATATGACCCTCTGCAACAATGGCTGTTCTTTTTTTATAAGACGCAAAGATCTGTAAGGAAAAGAAGTTGAAACTAATTTCCCAGGTTACTAGTCTATTTGCTTTTTTTTCTGCAAGATGCACAAGAGGCTTTTAAAGTAGTTTGCAGGCCACCATTAATGGCAGCTCGTAAACATTGAAACTGAATATGGAAGAACTTATTATAAATATCAACAGGAAAACGCGAAATAGAATAGAATAGGCAAGATAATTTCCATCTTTTAACCATATTTTACCGAGAGTTCTCATCCTAAGAGTATTTTTTCACTATTAATGACCTTTTAAGTTTTATATTGAGAGCCGTTTCAACTTGGTGCATTGTGCGTTACGTTTGTTTGTAAGTTTTTTGACATTGAAATTGGGGAAGGGAGCGGTATGGTTTACAACAATAGATAAAAACCCTGCGGAGTAGATTCAATGAGATCAAATCAAAGGCGACTACCACACTGAAGAATCGATAGTGACCAGATTTGTTCTTCTCAAATAAACATTGAGAATGATTCAAGATTTCTAAGAAGAACAAATGGTATTAATTAGTATAGATATATTAAATAAATCTATCTAAAGAAATGTCATAGATATCCATTATAAAATGATTAATATTTTAATTTATTATATAAAAAATATTTCTATTTATATTTCTATGTATCTTCATTTTTTTTGGATCTTAATTTTTTTATTTAATTTTTTAAAAATGATTATTTATATCTCCAAAGATTATAATTTCAGAAAATATTTTAAATGGAGTGTTTATCAATATTTTTAAAATATACTTTGTTCATAATATATATTATGATTTTGACATGTAGAAGGTTGTCAAATTTAACCTAGAAATATAAATGTTAACATTAACATGCTCACAACATCCCACTCCACCCCCTTTCTGCCATTGTAAGATGCCTATCGGCATTAATAATTGGAAAAGTTGTCATTGGATTGACATGCTTAAGAAGAATAAATGACATTAACAATTAGAAAGGTTATGATTGCATTGACATGCTAAAGAAGAACAAATGACACTAACAATTGGAGAAGTTGTCATTTGATTAAGGATTTATTTTGGAGATACTATTTGTGAAAATTCTTATTGCAGTAATTGACTATTAATCTCTTATCTTAAACAATTATTTAACTACTGAAAATTAATTCTCAGTTAATATCAAAAAATAACACAATTGCATCTTCACCAATAAAATACGGAAAGAAATAAGCAACACAATGAACACAATATTTTGAGACAAATTATCCTTAAAAAAACCCCTAAGGGAAAACTAGTTCTACAGATGAGGAAATTATATTAACTTCAAGAAATCAAGAGATACAAAATTCCTCACCTCTCGCTGATAGAACTTTGACAACCTCCCAATTTCTCCCATTGATATTCTTTTGCTGCTATCCCCAACACTATCATTGTGCTCTTGCTAACACTGCAAGACTATTTGATATCCCTACAAATTCATCAGCTAATATTGCAAATGCTTCTCCAATTTGTGTTCTCCAAATGCCCCTCTGACCCCCTTATATACTACCCCTGTTGGAAAACCAATGGTCGAGATTGATTCTCAATCGACAGTCAAGATTTTAAAAAAACCTAACAAACTTAACCAAGTTGGTTTCCAGTTGCTTCTTAAAGGAGTCAATTAATTAATAAATAGTTGCCCAACTCTAACCCATTAGTTAGCAAAACAATTATTTGCTAATTAATCACATATGGATGAATAGTTGTCCAAAACTACCAAAACTAATGCTCCCTCTTAGCAAGGAAGTTGTTTTGCATGACACCCAACTTATCTCTGAAGAAGATGAATTTTGCCTTCCCTAGTGCCTTAGTCAGAGTGTTTGCTACCTACTCCTCTGTAGTTATATATTATAGCTAAACAACTCCTCGTTGTACACAATCTTTGAATAAGTGATAGTTGATCTCTATATGTTTAGGCCTATCATGAAACACTAGATTCTCAAACAAATTGATGCAACTCTGGTTGTCACAATGTATCACAATAATCTCAACCTTTTGACCAAACAAGGCTATTAACAACTTCTGAAGCCATATAGCTTCACATGTTGCCACGCTAGCTGCTATATGTTCCGCTTCTGCTAAACTTAGAGCCACAAACTTTTGCTTCTTGCTGAACCAAGATACAACTCCTGATCTCAAACCAAAACAACACCTTGAAGTGCTCCTTTTGTCTGTTGTACTGTCTGCCCAATCTGCATCAATATAGCCTATCAATCTGATACCTTCACCTCAAACATATTTGATCCCATACGCAACTGTACCATGCAAGTAACACAATACATGCTTAGCCAATGTCCAATGCATTGTCTTTGGTTCAACCATGAATTGACTAATTGAATTTACTACAAATGTCATATTTGGCTCAGTGTTGACCAAATACATAAGTGAACCAATCAACTGCCTATATAAGGTGGGATCTACTTCCTTTCCCTGGATGTATCTACCTTCCTTCAATTCATGATCATGGGTGTAGACATGGCTCTGCAATCATCCATCCCAAATCTCTTCAAGAATTCAATGCAATATTTCCCTTGACTAAGGAAAATCTCTCCATTTGTTTGCCACACCTCCATGCTTAGAAAGTAGTGCATAACTCCTAAATCCTTCATCTTGAACTCTTGTGCAATGTCTCTTTTGCCATCTTCCATGAGCCCTAGTGAACCTATAAGAAACATGTCATCCACATAAAGAATAAGAATGAGAACCTCACCCCCAACCACCAAGTAGTAGAGGTTAGCATCTGCTTCACTCTTCACAAAGCCCATTTCTTGCAAGAATGTATCAATGCACTCATACCATGCTCTAGGAGCCTGCCTGAGTTTGTACAAGGCTCTTTTCAATATGTATACCCGGGTCTCTTTACTGTATGCTACAAAGCCTTTTGGTTGCTTTATGTATACCTCCTCCTCCAACTCACCATTAAGGAATGTTGTCTTGACATAAATTTGATGGATTTGCCATCCCATATGTGGTGTAAATGAGATCACGGCTCATATAGAGGTATACCTGGCCATTGGAGAAAATGTCTCCTCATAGTCCATTCCCTCCTTGTGAGAGAACCCCTTTGCCACTAACCTTGCCTTGTATTTCTCGATGCTACCATATGCATCATGCTTTATCTTATAGATCTAGCATGATCCAACTACTGATTTATCTATTGGTCTAGACACTACCACCCACACATCATTCTGGATTAGTGAGAAATATTCCTCAACCATAGCATCCTGCCAAACCTGATGTCCTGCAGCCTCTTGATAGCTAGAAGGTTTACTATCTACCAACTAACTGACTAATGCCTCATAGTTATTGAACTTGGTTGGTTGTCTCCACTCTCTAGTACTGCTCCTAGGAGCTCCCACAAACTCGAGTATCCTTTTGTGTCTCTTGAACATCACAGTTCTTGCTACCAACTTTAGAGGATGAAATATCAACCTCTAAGTCTTCTAGATGCATTTCTTGTTGCACTTGTTGCTCCACATTATGTGAATCTTCACCACCTGAGCCTACACTTGTACTGGTAACTGTACTTGTGCTTTGCTGCCTTTGACTAGGTCTTGGAGCTTCTGTTGGTTGCTCACTCTAATCATTTGCTAGAAAATCTCTAGACCTTCTAAATGCATTGTCCTCTATGAACTTGACATCACGTTTGACTATAATTCTTTTGGTCCTAGGGATAAAAATCCTACATGCCTTTGAGGTTTCACTATACCCAACAAAGTACCCCCTCTCTATAGTCTGATCTAACTTGATACGTGTATCACTTGGAATATGACAATATGTCAAACTCCCAAATATTCTGAGGTGACCAACATCTAGCTTCTTTCTTGTAAAAGCTTCCTCTGGTGTCATCTTCCCTAGCACCTTGTGTGGAACCCTATACTGAATGTAAACTATTGTACTACACACTTTTGCCCATAAATAGCGGGGCATGTCTTGGTCATGTAGCATAGCCCTTACTACCTCTAATATAGAATGGTTCTTCCTCTCAACAACTCCATTATGCTATGGATTGTAAGGAACAATCCACTCTCTCTTGATTCCTTCCTTGATACATAACTCTTGGAAGTTATTTCCTTTGTATTTGCCTCCATTTCCTGATCGAAGAACCTTTATCTTCCTTCTTGTCGAGTTCTCCACAGGAGCCTTGAACTCTTGGAATCGATTGAAAACCTTATCCTTGGTCTTCAAGAAGTATATCCAGGTCTTCCTAGAGAAATCATTAATAAAAGTAACATAGTACTCATATCCTCTAAGAAAATTTATCGACATCAGTCCACATACATCTCAATGTACTAGATCAAGAACACCCTCAGATCTAGTATTACTCCTTGGAAAAGATGTCTTCACAAACTTCCCCAACATGCATCCCTTACATACATCATCATGCTCTGTTCTCATCTCTACAACACCTGTCACTGTCTCATGAAGCAATTTGAGTGCTCCATGATGAATATGGCTCATTCTCCTATGCCATAGCTCTCCAAGATCCCTATGATTAGTGTTGCTCATAAGTTCCTTAGGAGTATCAAACTACAGCCTATAAAGGCAACCACTCCTAACTCCAATAGTTATGGATGATTTCCAATCCTTATGCTTAATCAACATGTGTGACCCTCTAAAGAGTACATTATACCCCCTATCTTGAAGAGTAGATATAGAAATCAAATTCATACCTAAGCTTGGCACATGAAACACATCATGAAGTGGAATTATCTTTCCTTTCTCCCTCTAAAACTGAACAATCCCTTTCCTAATCTAGGTGAATTTAGACACGTTTGTTAGAATATATAGTCCACTAATATAACTAGGGGTGGAGGGTGAATCAGTTATCCAACTAATATCACAATTAACAATCTTAAACAATCTTAACCATATGAGTAATGTAAATTGAAACCACAACAAGATACTCATACACAATAACACTATATATGTTAACTAGGGAAACCCTTGATCAGAGGGAAAACCCCAGTGGGGAAGGTACCCACAAGATGATGTACTAATATAAATATTCATTGCTAGAGGATAGAACCTATTAGGAGTCTATTACAACATTCAATACATATGAGTCCCTGTTGGGAGACTTTGAATCCCTATTAGGAGATTCCGACCTTGTTAGGAGTTCTTGAAGATAGCTGGACCCACTACCTAAACAACTTCAAGGGCAAGACCAATGAACCCACTGTCTAAATGATCTCTGTATTATTCCTTGCAGAATAATAGAATTGAAATGTACTTCTTTCCTCTATCTTTGTCCTGTTAACTAGACCTCTGCTCCTTCAGATTTTGCAACTAGATCTCAAATCTCACATCCAATAATCCCTTGGATCACCTACATGCATTTAGTAAGCACTCTGTTTCTTTTCACACTTCACGCTTCTTTTGATAATAGATACACACTTTACACATTACAATCAAGGAAAACATCTTTCCTTTATACCATATCTTCATAATAATTCCTTGAGTAAGCCCTAAGGCTTTCCCAATTAATTACAACAAGATAATTAATTTAATTACAATTACAATAGCACTGTCGGCTCACAATCTATACAAAACTTCACACGTGTGATACTAAGGCTTGCACACTTGCTGACATAATCTTATGACTATCCTCTATCACTTCCTGACTACACATCACTTCATTACATTTGGGATGTAAGATAGACAACAATCATCATGAACTACTTTCTCAATACTCTGTCTCTGAATTGCTCTTTGTAAATTAGGTACAACTTCTGTATGCCATTGACTTAGACTCTGTGCACTTAACCATGTCATCATAACACTGTGTTGTACATGTCCATAACTATGCATGACCAGACAATCAAACCATTGTCTGTACCATCAAGATTTATGTCTACTACTTTGTCAGTCTTTATAGAAACAATGCTATGTTGACATCAATGACAAACACAATCATGAATGCAACATATCAATACTCTCCAATGCTCAGGATACTCCCCCACTGTAGTATCATCAACATTCATGCTAACAATCTCCCCCTTTGGCATTGATGACAACATAGATGAAAAACATATAAGTTCCAAGAATAACAAGTAAAACTCTGTTGTTGATTATGTCCTCATCTCATGCATATTCTCCCCCATTTACATCAATGTCAAAGACCTTAATCTCAATGTACCAATTGTTAATCAACTACTCCAAGTCATCAACCAGCTCAAGTGTCCAAACACACTATTCAATACCAAATACTAGGAGTCCTTAATGACTCAGTACATACTAGATACTCCCCCATTTAGGAAGCATCATCATTCAATCTAGTCAAATAATAATGTTTCGTAACACTAGATTGATGCACTCTCTACATCACCTACTCAAAAGTAGGCAGGGGCATAACCCCAAGCATACCTCTCAAATACTCAAATGTATCTTTAGGCAAAGGCTTTGTAAAGATATCTACAATTTGATCCTTAGTACTTACATACTCCAATTTGATCTCCTTTTCTATTGCTTTCTCTCTCATTACATGATACTTAATAGATATATGCTTTCTCTTACAATGTAATACATGATTCTTAGATATACTCACTGTACTTGTGTTATCACAGTAAATGATAATAGGTTCTTTAATTTCAATTCTGATATCCTTCAACATCTGCTTCATCCACATAACCTGATTATAGTTGTTTGCTGCTACAACATACTCTACCTCAACAGTGCTCTGTGAAATACAATCTTGCTTCTTGCCTCTGCCCAATCAACATTAGTATATGCACAAAGTGTGAAATCACTTGATCTGTCATACCAAATTCTATAATCAGATGTCCCTTTCAGGTATCTAAATATTCTCTTTACTACTGCAAAATGATATTCCTTAGGATCAGCTTGAAATCTAGCTACAATCCCAACTATATTTGCCATATCTAGTTTGGTGTGAGTCAGATACTGCAAACCTTAAATCATGGATCCCTACTTCTACTCCACTGTAGGTGTCTCATCTTTGCTGGATAACTTGTGACCAGTTATCATAGGTGTGCTAATAGGTTTACAACTTTCCAAACCAAACCTTTTCAACAAATCTTTTAGATACTTAGCTTGTGAAATGAATATACCATCATTATTAAACACAATCTATAAAACCTAGGGAAAACATCATTTCTCCTATAATGCTCATTTCAAATTTTGATGAAGGGTTCTCTCCTTAATACCATAAACACATCACAAAAACAAAGAAACAATAACAAATGCAAGAACAAAACATGAATTTCTTCTTGATGAAGGGTGCTCCCCTTAATACCATAAACACATCACAAAAACAAAGAAACAACAACAAATGCAAGAACAAAACATGGATTTCTTATTATTACCACAAATGTGGAATTATAGAACTCAAGTATAATATGCTAATCCACATGGGCACCTTCATTATAATAATCTACAAGACAAGCTGCAAACTATCACCCAAAGCTCCTCTAGACAATGTTCGAGCCTTTCTTAAATAGACAATTTTATGTTGCTTGAGAAGGTTCTAGACATTGAAACTTAATAGTAAGGGCCGATAACCCTAACAATACATATAGAGTCAGTCAAATACATCTTTGACAATTATTTTAGAAATTTTAAGTAGCCCAACTTTGGAAGGCCATAACTCTTGAACTGTTTCTTCGATTAGCTATTATAATTACTTTTCGGAAATGCCAACTCGTGATCTATAGGCTCAAAATTGCACAAATGCCCTTCCGTCAAATTTTTGTACCTCATTCAAGCACTCTAAGACCTCCAATGGTTAGCTAGAAGATTTTCTCCTAAATTTTTCACCAAAAACCCACAATAACTTCTCTGATACTTAAGTTGGAGCAATGAAATTTTTATGGTAGGCTTATAACTCTAAAATGAACCTTAATGTAGAAAATGAGAATATTTTGAGCTTGTATGACAAACTTACTAAAAATAGTAAGCTCCTAGAAATAGTAACCTATTGGAAACAATCAAGACTAGCTAGGTTATTGAGAGGGGAGGGGTGAATCAGTAACCTCAAAAAATTTAAATCATTTTAGTACTTAATCCATTCATCATTCATTCATCTAATCTATTGTATGCATGAGAAAGATAAACATTTATAACACATGAACACAAAATTTTGGTGACCCAAAAACCTTCCAAATAGAAAGTAAAACTAGGGTGGGGATGATACCCACAAAATTTCAATACTGCAATATAAAGTTGGCTTGTTAGGGCTTACATTGATCACTTCTGATGATCTGCCCTGTTAAGAGCAATTTGGACTACTAGATCCACCTTGTTAGAGGATTTACAAACATACAATGAAGTATGCACTCTGTTAGGAGATTTATACAGAGACTATTAAGTCTACCCTGTTAAAGGATTTACAAAACTGATTCACCTATTAGGATGAAATAGTGGATCTACTTACAACTTGATTGCCAATTAGATCCTTGAAGTACATATCACCTCTTGTGATTGATGAATCTTTATTGTTCGTTGTAGACCTTGTTGAATACTCTACTCTACTGCTGATTCACATTTATTCTTTTCAAAGCATTACATGTCCGTTCCTTGATAAACACACACACACACACATATATTGCAAATGATATAATACATTACATATATACCATTCCAATAATTACAATTACAAGGTCAACCAAAACACAAGTGAACAAAATATTACTGAGTCGGCCAAACAGTAGAAAACTTGGGTTCTTCAAGCTAACTTGGTAATCTTCTGATACTCGGCATCCACTGCATTACTCGGCATCGTCATGCACTCGATAGAAGTAGAAGCTCAGTCCATACTAATCACACAACGTAGCTTGGAACTCGGTAACCATTGAAGACTCGGTAGATATAGTGTCACTCAGTAAAAACTAAATCCTTCGTTTACCTTGCTTTCACTTGGTAAACACTACACTTCCATCACTCGGTAAACACTGGCTTCCATCACACAAACTAATGACTCGGTAGACACTATGAAGCTCAGTGAACACTATAGGCTTGGTAGATACTACTGGACTACACACTCACTCGGTAGCTTCAGGAAAGCTCCGTGTGAACTGCTGGACTACACACTCACTTGGTAGTTTCAGGAATGCTCGGTGTGAACTGCTTAAGTGATGAACCTACAAGATAACCATTGAATGCTCGACATACACTGTAGACTAAGTGATGAGCTTGGTAATCATTCAAAATCGAATAAATGTTGTCACTAATGACAAATACAATATAATGCCAACAATCTCCCCTTTGACATTAGTGACAAAAAAACTTGAGTTAAACTTTGTGTACACTGACATGCTGGATTTGATTTTTCAAAATTGATCTTTGTAAACCTGTTGTATATACATTTCTTACATGTCTTTACATATCTCCCCCATACATATGGCATGGTATACACATAGCTTATCACTGTACATATATCAATCTATTATATTCTCCCTTATTTTCTCCATTATCTCTTACTCCCCTTGACTTTTACTATCTCTTACTCCCCCTTTTTTGACAATAATGCCAAAGGTAATCATACTTATACAGAGACATCAAAATGTGAGAGAAACTCAGAATGTACCTTAAGAATAAGAGCTAATGTCTTATCCCAGTTCTCTTGCAAAATTTTGTAGATATGAAGTGCAACCTGGACTTCTATTGATAGTTCCATCATATGATCTACAACTGATTTTTTTTTTATCATGGATCAATGTTTTTGAATAAGAAATGTGCTTCTGCATTGTTTCCATGATAGGAAGGATCATGTTCTGGATGTCTATTAGTGTAGACTAGATCCTTGCTTCCTCTCTCAATAGTTCAACCTGCATGTCTAATAGGAATCTGATCTTTATGTGATGTGCAGAACTTGAACTGGAGTCAAGCTGCAACTTTTGAGCACTGACCTTTAGATCCTTATCAATTTTATTCAATTTTACCTTTATTTCTTTTGTGTACTCAGTACCATTACATAGCTTGGCAAAAAGAGATGTTACATTTGTAAAAGAATTTTCAAGATTAGCCAAAATTGTAGAAAGTTTTGTCTGCTTAATGGCTATTTGCTAAGCAATATGCTCAAGCACTTTATTGTCAAACTTTTTCTCTACCTTTTCTATAAGCTTCTCTTGGCCAGAAGTGTCCTCATTGAACTTATGTACGACCTCTTCTAATTGTAACAAAATGTGTTGAGATGAATCAACATCAACACCTATTGCCTCAATAATTATATTTTTAACACTTTCAATTATAGTGAATTCTTTATCTCTCATCTCTAAGTTGTTATTGCCTTGCTCTTTGCTCTAAACATTGACTGACCAGTCTCATTTCATCAACTGTGGTAGTATCCAGATCTATCTTAGGTATAATAATTTCCTTGTCCAAGTCTATATCCTCATCAATTGCTTTGCCAATAAGCAAAAGTTTTAGTGGAGTCTTCGGTTTTACTTCAGTGCTTACTTCCTTGTATTTAGAATCGGAAACAATAGTTGATGAAGTTGGACTAGCAGAAAAAACTTGAATTGATCTAATTGGAGGAAAACTGAGAGAGGTGCTAACTGTATCCAAAATTGATGTGCTTCTTAAAAATGAAGTATCAATAGGTAATGCACCAACTCGAATATTTACAACTAAAGAACTAACTGGAACAAAAATTGATGCAATTGAAGCTATGGATGATAAAACTATAGAACAAACTAGAAAATTACTGTACACGCTGCAGTAGATGACTTAGGAGCTGAAGAAGAGGGCTGCAGCTCATTAGATGAAGTGCTTGACACTTCCATTGAAGATACTTGGAGCTGGGAGGTGATAGGTGATGATTGAGCTATTGATGTGACAATTGAGCTATTGATGTGACAATTGTGCTCACAATCTCACTTGCAGAAGCTATCTCCATAGTAGATGTAATAGTCTTTGGTGGAGAGTGAAGAAAGTATGCAATAACTTCTGCTGCAATTTTTATTGGATCTTCTTCATCCTTGTCTTCCTCTTTAGCTGCATCATCATCCTTTAGTGCCTGATAGTCCTTATCATCAAAAGTGACACATGGATCATTATCTTCTTCATCATTGTCATTGTCATCATCATCATCTTTGATTTCTACAGGATCATTACTTGGCTTATGCAGATGATAGATGTTCTTCCACATTTCTATAGCGTCCTTAACTACAAACTCAATATCTTTTATCAAAATTAAACAAGTATGAAACTTGATTGTCATCTTGTCTTCATTCTTCTTCATTGCTTCCTTTACCTCTGTGTTGGTAAGGCTTAGTAGCAACTGTCTCAAAGATTGTTCATATATATCCTTTGCAATTTGCATAGCTGATTCCCATCTAGGTTGTAATCTTGCTAGTAACTCATTAAAAATTTGAGAGGCAATTTGATCAGGGGAATATTTCCATTTTCTCATCTTGGAGAATACTAGCTCCGTAATTTTCATTTTCTTAGCACTTGTTCTAATTTCATATTTTAAAGCCTTGAAGTTTGAGATGCTTGTACCTTCTTCCATTTGTTTCAATCTTTCTTGAAAGGTGAGAGGGGGCTTACTAAATACAACTTCACTGCCTCCTTTCTTCTTTGATCTTCTGATGAACACAACTATGGAGGCTTTGTGTGGCTTGGTGATGATTACCTTGCCCTTCTTTTTGACTAGCCTCTTTCTTAGATTCATCCTCTTCTGATTCATGCTCCTCTTCTTTTTCTTCACCTTGTCCCTTGGTAATCATTAAGGGCTCGGTTGCAGTTTTTAACTTGGCAACCTTTCTCTTGCCTTTATTAATTTCTTGAGGAAGTTTGATTTCAAGTTTTATTCTAGCCTTTGCCTCATCATAAGTTCCAAAAATTGGTTGCTTTGGATCTACTAGCTCATTCACCAGTGTTTCAGTAATATCCTTGGTTTCATCAATATTGACCTCATAAGGAAGAGGTTTCACCCATGCAACTTGGGGTCTGACTCCCTGAATGTATACTCTATCACAATCAACCATAAAGCATACATCATCTTTGTAATCTTCAACCAATTTTGGTCGAATTCGAAACCTGTTATTCATCCTTTTCTTGAAATATTCAAAATAATTATCCATGATGCTATCAAAGTTTACACCCATTTCTGCTACAAACTCATTTATCTAATATAGAATAGGAATATCTTTTCTCCACACAACAGTTCCTTTGGATGGGAAGAATTTTTGTACATAGAAGAAAAGACATGTCAACAAAGAACCAAATTTGCAAGGGTTGTTCTTTGAAGTCCTAATGCTGTCCACATTCTTGTTCAGTTGTATTAACAATAATTCTGACAGATCAAATTCCAAATTTTTCTTCACAACCTTGAATGCCAAATCCACGACCTCATAGGGCATACTGTTCAAGTGACTAGAGCTATAATTCTTGTGATCAATGACATGAATGCCAAACCTTAATTCAACATTAGAAACAATGCTAACCTTCAAACCTCTACCTTCCCATTTGGCTAGGGTTTTCTTCTGAAGTTTGTCCCGACTTAGGGTTTTGGTAGTTTTTTTCTTTACTTAGTATGGGGAGACTAGTAATCTTATGAATCATCTTCTTGGTGATTAATACTAGCTTCTCTAACCATAGTTGACCATTATGCACATGACTGAGGATGTACCTAATCCACTTAATCTGGAAACTTCTTGGCATATGTGAGATATGGGTTAATCCTTTGGTCTCTAGATGCTTATGCTCGGGTTTCTAAGAGCCATCAACACACATTTCTCCTAGGGGATTGTCCATCTCTAGGTTTCCAATCTTTTGAATAGAACATTTGAAATGAGTATGAATATTGTTGATAAAGAGTACCTTTGGTGGAATTTGCGATTGAGCTTCATTGGGGTTGAGTGACTTTGCAATTGTTGGAACTAGCTTGAAATTTGGCGCTTTCCACTCCACACCTTTAACTAGCATTTCTGAACCTCTTTTTACCTTGCTACCACTACTACTCTCAGATGCCATTGATGCTCGGTAAAAGATAGAAATCTTTCAAACAAATCCTTTACTCTAAAATTGCTTGAAATAGCCTAGATGCACTTGAAATCACTTAGCTCTGAGAATTTTGAAAACGTGGTGAAAAATGAAATCAAATTCTACCTTTTTGATGAAAATTCTGCCATTAATGCTCAATACGAAAGTCGCTGTGATGACATAGTGCTTGATAGGCTATCATTCACTTACTTGCTCGGTAGAAACTTGTGACTCGATGATCGAACATAACTTTTGTTACTCCCGATCTGGCTCGGTTGAGTCTATGACTGACCTTGCTCGGTATGACCTGATTTCTTGTGACCCTTTGTATTTGAAATACTAATTGGATCTTTTTCTTTCTTTCAATTGGAATTTCTCTAGATATAGCTTGATGATACATTTCTAGATCCTCCTTCATGAATCTAATTGGAAATGGTGGAGTCACCCACTTCTTGAGTGACATGACCAGCATTTGAACTATTCTGCTCGGTAGATTTAGGAATCCATTGTTGTCTCATCTATTTCCAAATGTTATCAGCTTTAGCTTTCTTTTCATCTTCAATTCTTCCTATATTCATGCAATTCTTGGCTATATGACCGAGTTCAGTGCATGTATAACATCTTACTATTGTATCTCTTTTTCTCAAGTGATGCCTTGAGTAGTCTTTGCCAATGTGTCCATATTCTCCACAATAATGACATCTGTACCATGTATTGTAATCCCATCCAAATATTGCCTTAACAAGTTGTTCAACTAGATTGAATGATTTTGATCTGCATTGGAATGCCTTGTGACCATGCTTCTTGCATTTGTGACATTTGCCTTCAAATTTTGGTTTTTCTTTGCATTTATTAGCTTTGTGACCATGCTGATTGCAGTTGTAGCATTTTCCATTGAATTTTTCTTTTCCATTACTCCAACATTTGTTTGATGTATGACCTAACTTACCATAGTGATTGCAAGTAAGTCTTTGATTCCTTTGAGCACCTTGCTTGGAAGATTCACCTTGTTCTTCATTCTATCGAAGTCCTGCTTTATTATTTTGCTTATGAAGATTCTGTTCATTTTTCTCTATTAGTTGATTCATGTCTTCTTGAGACTTCATCATTCTTTCATTGATTTACTTTTCAATATTTAGGTCACTCTTTAATTTTCAACAATTTTCTTTTCACATCTTAGTTCTCTTAGTATTCTTTCATTAACTTCCCTTTCACTATTTAGATCACTTCTTATTCTTTCATTCTGTGCTTTGAGAATCCTAATTTCTTCATTTGCTTCAGAGATTTGATTCATGAGGTCTTCATACTGATTGGATTGATTGTTTCTTGCCTCCAAGTCTTCATTTGCCTTGTTCCTTTGTTCCAAAACTTCACATAGCCTGATTGATTGGATTTCTTGTTCTCTTTTAAGTTTTCTTACTTCTTCCTGCAGAGAGCCATTCTTTGCTAGGAGTTCCTTGATTGCCTCATCATCTTCATTTGAGCTACTTGATGGTAAAAGATCTTCAATCTTTTCTTCAACATACTGATGGTCATTCATTTGTCTTGCAAGTTCCTTCCTTCTCTTCAGGGATTGAGAAAGATGCTCCTTTGCTTCTTTGAGTTGAGCCATGGCCATTTCCAGATCTAGCTTTTCATTTTCAATCGCTTTGTCAAGTCCGAATATCTCCATTTGTCCTTTAGATCTTTGCTCAAGCTATCAAACTTTATCTTGAGAACCACAATGCTCTGATACCAATTGTTGGAAATAATCAAGACTAGCTAGGTTACTGAGAGTGGAGGGGTGAATCAGTGACCTCAAAAACTTTAAATCAATTCAGTACTTAATCCATTCATCATTAATTCATCTAATCTACTGTATGCATGAGAAATATAAACATTTATAACACATGAACATAGAATTTTGGTGACCCAGAAACCTTCCAAATAGAAAGTAAAATTGGGGTGGGGATGATACCCACAAAACTTCGATACTACAGTATAAAGTTGGCCTATTAGGGCTTACATTGATCACTTCTGATGATCTGCCCTGTTAAGAGCAATTTGGACTACTAGATCCACCTTGTTAGAGGATTTACAAACATACAATGAAGTATGCACTCTGTTAGGAGATTTATATAGAGACTGTTAAGTCTACCCTGTTAAAGGATTTACAAAATTGATTCACCTATTAGGATGAAATAGTGGATCTACTTACAACTTGATTGCTGATTAGATCTTTGAAGTACAGATCACCTCTTGTGACTGATGAATCTTTACTGTTCCTTGTAGACCTTGCTGAATACTCTGCTTTGTTGCTGATTCACATTTATTCTTTTCAAAGTATTACATGTCCATTCCTTGACACACACACACACACACACACACACACATATTGAAAATGATATAATACATTACATATATACCATTCCAATAATTACAATTGCAAGGTCGGCCAAAACATAAGTGGACAAGATATTACTGAGTTAGCCAAACAGTAGAAAACTTGGGTTCTTCAAGCTGACTTGGTAACCTTCTGATACTTGACATCCACTACATTACTCAGCATCATCATGCACTCTGTAGAAGTAGAATCTTGGTCCATGCTAATCGCACAATGTAGCTTAGAACTCAGTAACCATTGGAGACTTAGTAGATGTAGTGTCACTTGGTAAAAATTGAATCCTTTGGTTACCTTGCTTTCACTTGGTAAACACTACACTTCCATCACTCAATAAACATTGGCTTCCATCATACAAACTGATGACTCGGTAGACACTATGAAGCTTGGTGAACACTGTAGGCTCGGTAGATACTACTGGACTACATACTCACTCGGTAGCTTCAGGAATGCTCGGTGTGAACTGTTGGACTACACACTCACTTGGTAGCTTCAAGAATGCTTGGCATACACTGTAGACTGAGTGATGATCTTGGTAATCATTCAGAATTGAATAAGTGTTGTCACTAATGACAAATACAATATAATGCCAACATAACCACCCTGGCTACTAGTCCTTACTAAAATAGAAAAGATTGAAATGAAAATGTTTTTGGGTGATGCAAGATTGCTCTTACACCCAGGATGCTGCTACATCAAATTTATTCTTCATCTCCTCAAAAAATTTGTCACTAGCTTCATCATTACCTCCAAAAATGATGTCATCAACAAATATTACAATGAACAACAAACCATCTTCAATTTCTTTCAGATACTAGTTACTATTTATCTTACCTTTAGCAAATCCAAGCTTTTCCAAGTAACTATCCAACCTTGTATACCAAGTTTTTGGTGCTTGCTTCAGACCATAAAGAGCTTTCTTCAATCTGTATACCATGTCTTTGTCTTTTGATAAAGGTAAACCTTAAGGCTACTCAATATAAACCTCTTCTTCTAGTTCTCCATTCAGAAAAGCAGATCTAACATCCATCTGATAAACCTTGAATTTCTTGTTCATTGCATAAACTAGGAACATCCTTATTGCTTCCATTCTTGCTATAGGTGCATCTGTTTCCTCATAATCAATGCCTTCTTGCTATGAATAACCTTTACAAACAATTATGGCCTTGTTTCTCACAAATTCTCCTTGCTCATTCATCTTATTCTTGAAAACCCATTTTTTTCCTTTCACATTCTTGTCTTTTGGTTTCAGAACTAACTCCCATGTATCATTCTTTACTATCTGATCCATTTCTTACTTCATTGCTTGGATCCAATGATTATCTTTGACTGCTTCATCTATGCACTTGGGTTCAACTTGAGATATCAAACATATCTCCTTATTTACTATGTCCTATCATAATGCCTTTGTCTTTACTTCCAATTATTTTCCCAAGAGGGTGATTCCTTGTCAGATTTCAATTAGGGGTAGGAGTTGACATCTCAATTCTTATCTCTTCTCTAGGTTCAAAACTATGTTCTCCTCGATGCTCAAAAGTTAGCACATCATTCTACAAGTCGTTGTTAGTCTTAAACAAAGTTCAACATTTTGCCTAACAATTCCAGAGTCATTCTCTTCTTCGTCTAACTTATAATTTTCCATCTTTTCTTTAGTTCCAAACTTCTCATCAATCCTTACATTTGTGCATTCAACTATTGTCTTATTTCTATAGTTAAAGCATCTATAAGCCTTACTTTTCAATGAATAGCAAGAAGCATACCTTCATCGCTTCTTGGATCAAACTTGCCAATGTCATCATCTCTCTTAATATAACATTTTCTCCCAAATATCCTGAAATATTTGACTAATGGTGAATATCCAAACCATAGTTCATAAGGTGTCTTGTCCATATCTTTTCTAGATCTATACTCTATTCAAAGTATATACTGCAATATTAACTGCTTCTCTCCAAAATGTCTTAGAAGCTTCATTCTCAAATAACATCGCTCTAGTTGCTGTTGCTATAGACTTATTTCTTCTCTTAGCAATCCCATTTTTCTTAGGTGTTCTAGGTGCATATAGTTGTCTTTTGATACCATTTTCTTCACAAAATATCTTAAATTCTCTAGAGGTGAATTCTCCTCCTCTATCATATCTCAAACATTTAATCTTAACACCATATTCATTCTCAACTCTATTCTTAAATATCTTAAACTTCTCAAAAGCTTCAAATTCCTCTTTAAGAAATGCTATCCATATCATTCTAGTGAAATAATCAACAAAAATCATAAAATACCTTTCACCATAGAATCCTCTTGGTCTAGAAGGACCACTCAGATATGTGTGAACGATCTCTAGCTTCTCTGTGGTAGTGAACTTCTTGCTAGGGAATGATACTTTCTTTTTCTTAGCCACAATACATTCCTTACACACAACATTAGTAGGCTTAACAATCTTAGGGAAGTCTCTGACTGCAAAAGTGCTACTAACCTTCACAATATTATCAAAATTTATCCAACCAAATCTTCTATGCCACAACCAAGTGTTATCCACTTTAGCTACCAAATATGTCATCTCAATAGGATTCAACTGAAATACATTACCTTTGGATCTAGTGTCAATTCCAATCATCTTACCATCTTTGTCTTTGATAGTGCAAGTCTTCCCAGTGAACTGCAACAAATAACCCTTGTCCACCAATTGTCTAGCACTCAACAAGTTATGTTTCAATCTATCAACAAAATAGACATCATTAGTGTTAGTTTTACCATGAAGAGTAATGGATCCAATCCCTATTATATGATAGGCTGCATTGTTACCAACTCTAACAATACCTCCATCATGATTCTTAAACTTGACAAACTTATTCATATCACCAATCATGTGATGTGAACAACCAGTGTCAATTATCCAATTAGACTTCTTTTCCATTTGGGTAACTAGAGCTCTTTCTTCTCTAATTTCTCTATCAAGATCATCTTCTTTGATAGCTAGAAATCCTAATTCATCATAACTTTCCCTTTGACCTTTCTCATCATATTCTTCATCTTCATTTGCATATAGACAATTTCTATCTCTATCTCTTCTAGGGCTAAATCTCCCCTTATACTTTTTCTCTCTTTTAGGACATTTAGATGCACAATGACCAAATTCATTACAAGTCCAACATTTAAAGATTTTCTTACCATATTTTTCTCTTCTCACCAAAAGGGCTATTCCTTCCTCAATCTTCATGTCTTCATCAACCCTGCTGCTTTCAAAAAAATCTCCATGGGTGCTTACACTCCTTGTCAAATTAGGTTGAATGTTTAGGGCACTAAAGACTATTTCAACTTTTGCAAGTTCACCATACTATCTTAGATCTTCTTCTACCGATTCTAATCTTCCAAGTAATGTTTCTTTAGTGCATGGCATAACTAGCTATATCATCTAAGTTATTGGCTTGAATGGTGGTGCCAAAATTTTCAAGATCTTTCATATGACTTCATCATCTTCCTTGGTTTCACCATGAGACTGAATACCTATAACCATTTTTTATATTTTGCCAATACAACTTCTTATAGATTCATCTTCCATCATTCTAGCATCTTGAAATGCGCATATCCAATTTTGTAATCTCATTCTTTTTGCATGACCATTACCTTCAAAAGTAGATTCTAAAGCTTTCCAAATTTCATGAGATGTTACAAGTGACTTTAGCCAACTATACTCATTCTCTGGAAGCGCTATCAATAGGGATTCTCTTGCTCTCATGTTACATAGGAATATATCTCTTTCTTCTTCACTGCATCCTTCAACTTTTTTTCTTCAACAATTGTCTTCTGACTTTTTGTCAAGATCCAATATCTTGAACCCATGCACAACATATGAGTCTTCATCTTCTCTTTTCAACTATCATATTTGGCCCCTTCAAATCTTGGACTATCCTTCCTGAACATATTCACCATTGATCTCCCAAAGCTGTTAAGCTTATTTTTCAAGGACCTAAAGATTTAATAACAATTGTTAGAATATATAGTCCACTGATATAATTGAGAGCGGGGTGGGGGGGGGGGGGTGGGGGTAGTGTGAATCAATTTATCCAACTAATATCACAATTAACAATATTAAGCAATCTTAACCATATGAGTAATGTAAATTGAAACCACAACAAGATACTCATACACAATAACACTAGATATGTTAACTAGGGAAACCCTTGATCAGGGGAAAAATCTCGATGGGGATGGTACTAATATAAATATTACCGATTTATAAATATTCCTTGTTAAAGGATAGACACTATTAAGAGTCTGTTACAACATTTAGTACATTTATGTCCCTATTAGGAGACTATGAATCCTTGTTAGGAGATTCCAACCCTATTAGGAGTTATGCCAACCCTATTAGGAGTTGTGGAAGATAGCTGGACCCACTACCCAAAAAACTTCAAGGGAAAGGCCAATGAACCCATTGTTCAAATGATTTTTGTATTATTCCTTGCAAAATAATAGAGCTAAAATGTACTTTCTTCCTTTATCTTTGTCCTGTCAACCAGACCTTTGCTCCTTTAGATCTTGTAACTAGATCTTGAATCTCACATCCAATAATCCCTTGGATTGTTTACACACATTTAGTAAGCACTCTGCTTCTTTTTGCACTTTGCACTTCTTGCAATAATAGATACACACATCACACATTACAATCAAGGAAACAATATTTCCTTTATAGCATATCTTCATAATAATTTCGTGAGTAACCTTGAGGCTTTCCTAATTAATTACAACAAGATAATTAATTTAATTACAATTACAATAGCACTATTGGCTCATAGTCTATACAAAACTTCACACATGCAATACTAAGGCTTGCACACTCATTGACATCATCATTTGATTGTACTCTATCACTACTTGACTACGCATCACTTCATTAAATCTATGATGTAAGATAGAAACCGATCAACAAGAACTACTTTTCCAATATTCTATCTCTAAAATTCTCTCTGTAAATTAGGTACAACTTTCATACACCATCAATTTATACTCTATGCACTTAGCCACATCATCAGGAAACTATGCTATACATGTCCATAACGGAGCATGACTAGACAATCAAACCATTATCTATACCATCAAGATCTTTGTCTACTACTCTACCAGTCTTTACAGAAACAATGCTATGTTGACATCAATGACAAACACAATCATGAATGCAACATATCAATACTCTTTAATGCTTAGGATACTCCCCCAATGTAGTATCATCAACATTTATGCTAACAATGTTTCTCATAAAGATTTGGATATTGGTGTCATCCTCCTTCAAACTAGAGAAATGCTCTTTAACTCCTATCATATAATGAAATGACACCCCACTATCTATATACCAAATACACTATGAGGTTGAGCTAACCATGCAAGCTATGAGTGCAAACTCATCTTCCATTATATTGGAGAGTTCTTCTACACTTGCTGAAGCTGCCACCTGCTTCTTTCCCTTCTTCCTTTCTCAAAAATCACTGACATAGTGACCATACTCATGGCAACCAAAGCAACTGACCTTAGAAATGTGCTTCTTCATCTTCTCACTTTGTGAATATGATCCTTTGCTAGATCCCTTATTTTCTTTCCCTTTTCCCACTAGGGAAACACTTTCCTATTCCACCTCACTTTTATGACTCTTGTTGGCCCCATTGATAAGACTTAGTCTAAACGCCTCGTGAGTGAAATCAATCCATAGTCTATCCGAACTCAGTAAGGTATCTCATCCACTGACAACTTGAGCAAAGACACCCCATTGCTTAGTAAACCCATCTAGGGTTATTCTCACTAGTTTATCATCATTAGGGATATCTCAACCAACTACTAAGTCATCCTTAACAATTCTAAGCTTGGTGAGGTAACTTGTGACATCATCTCCCTAGTTCATTCGGGTATTCTTCAACTTCTCTATGAGAATCATCTTCCTGTTGGTGGTAGTGTTTTGGTACAAATTCAAAATGGCATCCCACATCTTCTTCATTGTATCTAGCTCTGAGATATGTGGAACAATATGATCCTTGTCACCATCAAGGATTATCCTCCTCACCTTGGCATTGTCCTTCTTGTATGTTGTAGGTTGTTTCGCATCTGTAGGTACATTTGCAACATTGGCAACATAATCCTTGATACCATTATCTTCCAACAATAAAGAAGTCTTTCCTTCCAGACACCAAAATTTGAGGCACCATCCAATCTATCTTGATCTTTCAAACTAGCTGAAGCCATCTCAAGGGATTAAAGCAATAATAAATCTAAAGAGATCAACCTAGATTTTATAAACCCTTAATTTCTTTCCTAGGGAAAAATTCTTTTACCCTCAACACTATTTTGATACCATGTGAAATTTCCTATTGTAGTCACTGATTATTAATTTCCTTTCTTAAATGATCATTTACTTGCTGAAAATAAATTCTCAGCTAATATCAAAAAATTAACACAACTACAACTTCATGAATAAAATATAGAAATAAATAAGCAATACAATGAACAATTTTTTTTGGGACAAATCATCCCTAGAAAAACCCCTAAGGGAAAACTAGTTCTATAGATGAGAAAATTATATTAACTTCAACAAATCAAGAGATAAAAAATTCCTTGCCTCTCACTAGCGAAAGTTTGACAACCTCCCAACTCCTTCCACTGATATTCCTCTAATGTTATCCCCAATGCTATCACTACGTGCTTGCTAACGCTGCAAGACTATTTGCTATCACTACAAATTCATTTGCTAACACTGCAAATGCTTCTCCAACTTGTGTTCTCAAAATGCCCCCTGATCCCCTTACATACTACTCTTGTTGGAAAATCAATGACTAAGATTGATTCTCAATTGACAATTGAGATTTAAAATAACATGAAAACCCTAACCAAGCTGGTTTCTAGTTGCTTCTAAAAGGAGTAAATTAATTAACAAATATTTGTTCCAACTCTAACGCATTAGTTAGTACAACAATTATTTGCTAATTAATCACATATAGATGAACAACTATCCAAAGCTACCAAAACTAACAAAATTTCCTCCTAGTGAAATATGCAATGAATCAAACTTAGGGTTTTCTTTTAACCCAAAAGTAGAAAAGGAGAATTTAACATTTGCCCATAACTATGAAAGTAAATGCAGAAAATCACATTAAAAGAAATGAATATGGACCATCAAAATAAAACATAGATATTCATATCCACAAATATCACCTAGATTAAAGATATAAGAAAATTACTCTTTTGTTCTGGTATGATTAAATTGCAAGAAACATGTTACAAGATGCTCAAAGTCCAATTGTAATCAAAAGAGAATATTAATAACATGTAGTATAAATATCATTTTTCATTTGATTAATATTTGAAAATAAGCTCAAAGATTGTAATACCTATACAATAAGATTTTTCACAAAAGAACTCCCCTCCATTTAGAACAAAAACTCCTACATATACTAATTCTATTATAAGATAATCATTTTTCCTTCTTTACAATGGTAGCCACAAAATGGGCTAGAAGAAATAAATTTTTTCTAATTGCTACCAATATTTCCAAAAGGATTGCATTCATATAAGGATTAAAATAAAGGGGCTTCTCTTGTCCAAATCATACCAAGAAAATCTTATACGTTGGCAGGGAGTTTATCTGGTATAGCTTCCTCTTCATACTCCCTAACCATACCATGCAGTTGTGTTCTATCTTTTTATCCTTGTAGCACAAAAATGTAAGAACAACTTATTTTCAATTCCCATATAGCTATGAAAAGGCTTGAAATGATGTCAAAGTATTCAATTCCTTCCTCAACCTTGTCTAGTTGACAAAATGGTTGAGTATCTTCATTACAAATGTTTGCATTTGCGGTAAGTTGCATTTTTAATGGTAATGTGTGGTAGCTTCAGTTGAATAAACTTATATATAATTATCTATGAGATATAGTTATATATGTATGTTTATTATTGTATGAGATAAATTAATATAATAATAATATATTTGTAGTGCCTGCCCCTAGTTTTTATTTTTCTATTATTGCTGAACTCTTTTAGGCTAGTTTTATGCTTGATGATTAGTAACATTGTTTTGAGATTATCAGATATTGTTTCATATTCAATTGATTTTATGATGAGATTACTTGGTACTCTATACTTCATTTATGAATGATGATTATTACAATGTTTTCAGTTATCAATGATGATTAGTTAGATGGATTATCATATGTGTTTTCTTATAGATAATTACCCCATACTATATGTGTAGGGTGTGTGTGTATGTTTTCTTTATGTATGGCATTTTCGATGTGGTTAAGGAAGGGAGTCATAGTCACCTACTAGTCAAGATCTACATGATGTGCCACTTCCTACCATTGTCTGTTTAGTTTAGAATATTGTGTTTGTACATGCGTGAATTTTATGCAGATTGTAGGTACTGGGTATTGACTTCCTTGAATTGCTAGGATGAGCATACCCTATCACATTATCTCAATGGTAAGAGAGGGGAGATAAATTCTTAAGTCCAAATCCTAATCCTTTAAGCCATTTGTCTTAGAAAATTAGGACAAGTATCCAAGTTGATTACCTTTCGAATGCATCGTATGACATCAATTCATGATTATAACCCTTAGTTTGATCTTGTATGAGTTTTTCCATGTTGAATTTTCATATTTTGTCTTGTTAGTCTTTGATGCTTTTTCTAGTTAATTAAGTCAAATTAAATGATTTAATTTAATGGAAAATTATTTTGTTATTTTTAATATTTAATTATATTTAATTAATTGAGAAATTAATTAAATAAAAAAGAATTAAATTTAAAGATAAAAGTTATAAGTTTAATTTTATAACGTGATAATATTTATTTATTTAATAATAATATATTTAGAGTTCATTTTTAAATAAATGGTAAATATCGTTATTATTTAAGTTAATAAATATTTTATCAATTAACGTTTTGAAAATAAATTAAAAAGAAAAAAAAGATATTAATTTATTAAAGGTTTTAAGATTTCATAATGTGTGCATGAGAGTAAAATTTAATAAATTAATTAAAAAGAGAAGTCAAGTGAAATTAAATAAAGTTACTTTATATTTTATAAACATGAATGAAAAAGATAAAGAAGAGATAATAAAGAGTAAATGTCTAGTGAGCAAGGAGTCCTCTCAGGTGATCACACAATTAGTGCCCCAATTTTTGGAGAGAACTCCTTATCACCAATTGAGGAATCATTTTTGAAGGACAATGAATTTTGGAAGAAGGAATTTTTGGAAGAGAGAAGGTTTTGAGAGGAGAAATTTCTCTCACAAATCTTTTTGGGCATAGTAATTTAGCATTAGAGTCCAGGTAGATTCTTATGATAAATTCACATAGTTATTTATGCTATTTCTTTTCCTAACTTCTTTGTGGCTATGATTTGTTTATCTAATTTTGTTTGTGACGAATATTGTAATTTGAGATTTCGGGTATGCATCTTTTGTATTTGTGAAAATTAGAATATCTTAGAATTCTATTTTTTAGTAATTTTATAAATTGGAATTTAACCTGGAAGGGAAGTTTTAGATTGGAAATTGAATGGTTGACTGTATTTTTCCTATCTGACTAAAATTGCAGATGTTTATTTTACACACACACACACACAC
The DNA here is from genome assembly GCA_028749045.1 of Cupressus sempervirens. Taxonomy (NCBI): domain Eukaryota; kingdom Viridiplantae; phylum Streptophyta; class Pinopsida; order Cupressales; family Cupressaceae; genus Cupressus; species Cupressus sempervirens. The sequence continues at coordinate 826,559,952 of CM053792.1, forward strand.
ACACACACACACACACACACACACACAAAATTAAAATAAAGAAGGTATTTGCTTTCTTAAAATTTATGTTTATAAATTTTTTATTAAAAATTTTTTTATTAAAAAAAAAAAATTTCTTTTAAAAAAATTAAAAAAATTTAAATAATTAAAATATACTTTTGGGAAGGGGTGGGAATTTCCCACACCCCCCTTTTTACCTTACCATCGGGCTGTTTGTGTACACAAATCTTGTTGCTACACGAGGTAGCAGTTATTACTATTGCTGATAGTATCAACTAGTTCTATGGCCACATGACAGTAAAAGCTAGCGAATTCATTAATTCATATGCGTATTTTTTTTGTTATATAAATTTTGAATTTATTAAATCATTTATGTAATTGGTAATTTTTTTTTTTTATCAGTAAGAGGCCGAAGCCAAGATTTATTAGTATTATTATGTGTTGTGATTAATTATTATTATTAAGTATTAATCTTGAGTAGATTTGAACCCAAGACAACCCACATAGGAGGCTCACAATTTACTGTTGTGTTGTAGGCTCTTACCTTATGATCATCTTTTACCCAAGAAATCCGATAGGGCTGGGGATGTTTCTCCCTCTTGAGCTTCAGCTTAGAGACCATCTCTTCTGATACCAAGTTATCAGTGCTACCACCATCAATGATCACATCACAACATTTATCCTCACACTTGCATCTAGTACGTAACAAACTCCTCCGTTGTCCTGGTTCATTCTCACCGCATAGTAGGACTCTTTCATTTACCAAGGTCTCTCCTCTTTCTGCATCCTCTGAATGTGATGATTGTGCATCCTCATCCACATGAGCAACCTTAGCTTGGCCCTCAGTTCTCCTATCTGTCCGTCCTTGTCGTTGAGGGCATTTAAAGGCACGATGACCTTCTTCATTGCAATGGAAACAGGTACCACGAAAGCCTCCTCTTCCTTGTCCATGTCCCCTACCTCTTCCTCTCTGATTTCCAAAGTCTTGATCATGGGAGTTGTTGAAACCCTCATTCCTCTGGTTCCTGCTAGTACCCTCATCTTCACTTTTCTTTTGAGTTTCATTGCGGCCTCCAGATGATCTACCGCTTCCCCTTTCTCCTTGACCGCACCCTCTTTGTCTTCCTTCAAACCTCTTATTTAGCTTCTCTTCAACTTGTAGGGCAAACTGGTATGCCTCTTCAACGCTGGTCATTCTTACCAGACTTAATTCCTCCTGGATGCTAGGTCGCAACCCACTGATATAACGAGCAACCTTCTCCTCATTTGCTTCTGCATGTCCCGCTCTAATCAAGAGTCGATAAAACTCCTCTGTATATTCTTGGACTGATCTTCCTGCTTGCTTTAATGCATGCATCTTCTTAAACAAATCCAGCTCGTAGTCCACAGGAATGAACTGCTTCTTCAATTCGTCCACCATGCGATCCCATCTTGTGATCTTCTCCTTTCCTCTTCTATTTCTTTCCAATTGAACCTCTTGCCACCAAATTTTGGCATGGCCTTTGCAAACTTAACCCTATCTGGGTCCCTGATATCCTCATACTCAAAGTATTCTTCCAGTTCATTGATCCAATCGATCAACTCATCTGGTTTCAGATTTCCTGAAAATACACCCACTTCAATTGTGGGTCTTTTCCCAAGCTTAGTAATGGCTCTAAAAAGCCTTTCCTCTGCATGATTTAGAACTTCCCCGTCAAATTCCTCTTCTGGTCCCATTACTTCTTCTTCATTGTCATCCTCACTGTTGTCACCAGCGGCAACATTTGCTCCTCTACGAAGCTCCTCTTGCAATGCCTGCACCTGCCTTTGGAGGGCTCTAACCTCCTTAGGATTAATAGCTCTGGCCCTTCCACCACGCTCTCTTCGTGGAGGCATCTTCTAACTCGAACCCACAACCACACAGTCCTGGTGCAAACTGCCTCACAGTCGACATTCTGTCTACACACTCAGGAAAACCCGCTCTGATACCACTTGATGGGGACACGACCCAAGAACAAAATGAAACCAACAAAAAGGGAAAATTATATTAACTGAGAAAATAAGCTAGTACAAACAGTGCAGAGAAAATAAACTTCAAAACATGCCCTAAGGGCTTACAATAGCATAAATCTGGAGATAATTTCTCCTTTTAGTACCTCCTCTCAAACTCCACTCCGAACTGCCTTTTACAATGCCAAAAATCTCCTTAAATAGACCCTGGAGGGTTAAGGACTAGGAGTACATTCTAGAAAGTGCTAGTAGGCATCCACCGACCAAATAGAAGGTTCCAGAAGCGGTGTTAGAAGTCGGTGCAAATCTAGAAGAATCCAGAAATGGTAACCGAACTTCCGAGAGGCATAACTTTTGAACCGTAGCTCCGATTGACGAACCGTTTACATTTTTGGAAAGCTCTCGAAGCGCTCTATAGCCTTATGGACAAGCTTTGCTTGTTCCCCATTTTTTGGCCCTTTTCAAGGTCATTTAATGCCCCTAATCTGACTTTGAAGCATTCTTAGGAGGTCTCCAAAACCCGAAAAACTGCAATAACTTTCAAATCGTGGGGCCTTTTAACCTGATTCTTTTTCTAGAATGCTCTAGATCACAATTACATTCATCTGGCCAATTCACACCTTCTAGGTCACCAAAATGATGGCCAAATTGCATGCTCCTATTTTTTTGGGAATTTTTAAACACACTGATAGTGGAATTGTTAGAGTTGGAACCTTTATTTGACCCAAATGGGTATCCAAAAATGTAAAGACATGAAACAGAAACTAAGTCTAAGTACATTTTTTTTTGGGTGACACAAGATTGCCCTTATATCTCTGGATGCTCCTGCATCAGGTAATTGTACCATTATTTAAATATAAGAATGAGTTAATTTGTAGGGTAAACTGAGAATGTTATATACTTGAAATGTACATTGAGATGAAAATTGAAGCCTTACATTTAACTCATCATATGTTTTCAAAATCAAACCAAACTATGAAACCTACACTATGTTATCTGTATGTTGTTTATATTTTGGGTTTGGGTTGACTGGTTATAGGATGTTTACCAGAGGCTTGGGAGTTCTGTGATTGTGGCATTATGTTGATTTGATCTTGATCTTTTAAACTCAACCATGGTAATGTGTTGGTATGCTTTATGATGAGTTTTATTTATTGTTCGTTATTGCTTTCTAGTGTTCTTATGTGAAGCTGGGGTGAATGTATGAAATATTTGACTTAACCTTTTTGAGTCTTCTATCAGTATTTTTGGGGATGCTTTCTAGTTGCTCATAGAGAACTGATTTGTTATTGTGAATTATCTTTTGATGCTTTCTAATCATTTGTATAGGGTTGAGGTGAAAATTGTGATTCTTTGATTTGTACTTTTATGAGCCTAGGTTAGGTGATTTCTGTATGTTAAGTTGGGAAGTGGGTTGCAATGGAGGCAAGGGCCCAAAGTGGCTGCCAGAGTAACCCATTGTAAGTAGTTTAATAAGTAATAAAATTTCATTAAATGGGTTAAAATGAATTAATAAGATATTGGTACCATAGAAAGTCACTAAGTAGCTAGAGGATTAAAAGACTAGCCGTGTAACCTTAGAGTTGACTCATTAGTATGCCTTGTCAGTACAAAAGGATACTAGTGCCACATAGGGTCACTAGGGGACCAGAGCATTAAAAGACTAGCCGAGTAACCCTAGCACTGATTCATGTGATGACACTTGCCCACTAGCAGTATAGATTTCCTACGTGTCCGTGTTTGCCTCTGGGTCTAGATGTCGAGTTTATTTGTAACGTTTGAGTTACATTAATTTTGGGTTTCTTGGACTTAAAGAGTATTTTTGATATTTGGATTGATATCTTGTTTGGGACTTGGGAATATCTCCTCATCGCAGTGGGAGTGGGCCATTTAAGTTCCACGTGGTTGGGTGGTAGTGCTTTTTACTCTTACCATTGAGATCCATCCATTGATATCGTGGTTGGAGTTTCCTTATCTGCATTTCCTTTCATTCTATCTTTGTGCATTATGATGGATGGTTGTATCTTTATGATGGATAGCTATATCATTATGTTGATTGATTTCACTTATTGTATTGTACTTTGTATCATGGATCCGAAAGGGATGATGTAATCTATTTTATAAATGTATATTCTCTTAGTCTTTCCTACCCTATGACATGTATAGTGGATGATTGAGCATTCCAAATTTTATTGACTAGTGGCATTTGACATAAATGTATATTATTTAAATGGACTTTGGAATTTTTATTATTCTTTCATATGGATGTGGTATTTATTAGACTTTGTATTAACTAATTTTAAATGTGACTCAACATCTTGGGATCCTTAAGGAATGTAATCTATGATGTTTGCTTAATTATAATTGCATGTTATTTCTTCCGCTACCTTGTGTTTGACGTGTATGCTATTCTATTACTATTGGTCTTTCTTTAAAATTTTTTTTTGGAAAACTTAGTAAAACTGTAGGTTAATTCTTTTGGATCCCTTGGCAGGGCATTACAATATTTGCCTTTGGAAAACACATACCAAATATGACAATGTTAATGCATTTGTAACAGATCCAAAAACTCAACACTATATCAGAGCAAGTTATATTCTAGAAAGTTAAGAAGAATGAATCAAGTAGTGATATTGGGGATCTTCTCTGAGACTTGTTTATAGGGAGTTGAAGATCGTTGTCAGAATGGGTGTCGAATAGTAGATTAAAATTGAGCTCTCAATAAGAAGAGGAAGAGATACATGCTTGAGCCTATAAGTTTGAAGGATTCATTTCCATTCTGAACCCCTCTTGGATTGTCTCTCGGTGGCATAGGAGATACGTTCTCATTTGTGCAATACATGGATCTCATATGTAAGTATTTGGATAGATATAAGGAGGACAAAGTTTACAATGCACTATATTGAGAAGTGTGCACTTAGCCAATAGTGCCACTAAGGTACATTTATAAAATTGAGCACGATATCTTATGAAAGTGTCTCACAACATAATGTTGACAATTATAAAGTGAAGTCATTAGTGGTATTAATTACCTACCCATTAAAGGTGTTTATTAAGGTATGTTTGTGCTATTATTCATTTACATGATATTGATATTGTTGGAAGTACATTTGGAAAATTTATATATATATATATATATATATGAATGTAGATGTGTAAAATATTATAAATTTCTAAAAAATCTATAATTTATATAAATAATATTTATTTAAGAAATGATTGATATTTTATGAGATCAATATAATATCTTATAAGAAGGGTGAAAGAAATTTAAAGTTAGATGTACAATTACCACACCAGGGATGATGAGAACCATCAAGGATGTTGATAAGTATTTATTTTCCTTACAATTGTCTATTCATTATATTTTCTCTCTTATTTATTATACTATAAAGAGTTATGTGCCTTGATCTTTTCCTTTGAGAATGTTCTTGCAGTAAACAAAGAGGGAGATTGAGATTTAGAGGGAGTCTGACATTTCATCGCATGCAACCTTGAAAGAGAGGGAGTGAGATAGAGGATATGATTTAGTAAACTTTTGGTGATCTTGATCATATTGATTCAGAGGGAGTAAATCACAATGAGATGGATTCTCCATTGATCAATAAATTGTCGTAGTCAAGAAGACTGTGATTCATACATTGTGACCATGTGATTTTAATGGGCCTCCCCCCTATGTACATCATGAGGAAGTGATGACTTCCACATGATCATCACTTGTATTTGGAGAAGTTGTTGTAAGGTGATGATCTTACAATAACTTGTATTATGAGATCAAATAAATTAAGTAAATGGTGAATGTCTTAAATCTCAACATTCTAGAAGACCATTGCTCAGAGTATTCGGCAAATATCATTGATATTCTAGGAGGCTAATACTCTTGATATCAGATGTGCTATCAAAACCTATTGAGTACTTGGTGAATATCATTGATATTCTAGGAGGATAATACTCTTGATATCAGATTTGATCTCAAACCTTATTTTTGAGTAATTGGTGAATATCATATGATATTCTAGGAGACCAATACTCATGATATCAGATGTGATATCACACCTTATTTGAGTACTTGGTGAATATCGGATGTCGATATTCTAGGAGACCAATACTCTTGATATTAGATGTGTTATCAAAACCCTATGAGTAAATCATGAATATCATATGTTGATATTCTAGAAGACCAATACTCATGATATCAAATGTGATATCAAAATGTTGAATATCTTCTAATCAAAGACATTCTTGTATTGAGGAGATATATGATCACGTGTTTATCCTCCCTAGCTAAGAGGGAGTGTTTATGTGTGGTAGCTTCAATTGGATAAACCTATCTATAATTATCTATGAGATATACTTATATATGTGTGTTTATTATTATATAAGATAAGTTAATATAATAATAATATATAACTATGGTTATATTTATTATAAATTAATATAGTAATAATATTATAACTATGGTTATAATATTAATTATTAATTAACAAATAGACATGTCCCTTAAAGGGACATGTCCATTCATGGCTTACACTTATTTATATGAGGAGAGCTACCTTTGGAAAATACATACCAAATATCATAGTTGTGTTAATACATTTGCAATAGATCTAAAAACTCAACATTTAAAATTAGACTAGAAGTTAGTGACAACATGCATGAAATGCCTTGACAATAAAGTGACAAGATTAATTTAGTAGTCCTTAATTATGGGATGTTTTTGCATGGACAAGCATGTGACACCTTGGCAAATAAATTTGACAACACTAGGAATGAAATGTCTTGTACCACCTTAACTTCAAGACAATAAAATTTTGATGCCATCTTTGATCATATCTCCAACTAAATATCACATTAAAGATTTGGGAAGAACATTCAAATTTAATTATGCCCTTTTCCTAGCTTTCAAGACTCTATCAACTTCAATAAACCTGTGTTAGATGGTTTTCGATTCTCATTTTCAAATTGTAAGGTCAAGAGTTGCTTGGTTTGAAAATTGGTGACAAGGTCGCAAGATCAGGTGAAATCAAAACTTAATAAGTTGGCTTGTTTACTAAAGAACTTTCCATAAAAGTCATTATCCCAACATCACATGTTTGGAGGGATCTTTAAGTCATCTTCTCTTAAGGGTATTGCAAGGGTAACTTAAAGGTCTAACCAAATCATACAAAACTTTCTCCTTAAAGTTTATAAGTTGGTCATGTTTAAAACTGGGGCAACAATAAGCTCTAAAGAGGGGCAAGAACTAAGTAAGACAAATAGAATATAAAACTAAAAAATATTGACCAATGCCTAGCCTATTTGGTAACAAAGTCAACATGGACATTGATCATAACAAACACTAGGGAGTTGCTTGCTTGTAAAGGGGTTGAGAGGAATATGCCAAACCAAAAAACTACAAGCTAAAACAAACTAAAACCTAGAACACAACAAAAATGGAAAGAAACTTATGTACAAATTTGCACTAGATAGGAATAATTCTAGCTCAAGTAAACCCTTGAATAGATCATGCAAGCCCATTCATAGGTTGTGAGAAGTATGAATCACTACAAAGAAGGGGAATATGCTTGAGAGCCCCCAAAAAACTTAGGAACAATTACATAGAAGTCCAATAGAAACACAACTTACTCAAGTAGTTTTTTTATGCCAATCTACAAATAAAAAGCCAAGTTCCATCATAGGTTTCCATGGATTTTAATAATAACTTAGCATATCTCCATGCTTTGCTTCAGATGGATGAGACTAATCTTTTTGAAAGTAATCATATTGTACACCTTGACTCAAATCAACTTTTACTTGATATGTACTAGAAACACTAACATTTATTGAAAATATCTCTTCTTCAACCACCAATTTAGGGATCTTAGGATCAACATTTTCATCTTCATGAGATGAAAGATCTTTAAGAACCCTTTTTATAAGCATTCCATTATCAACAAAAAAATTAAGGCATAGGTTAGTAACTTGAGAATGACCATTTATCATTTGTTCACAACTACCAGATATTTTAGATTTAGCACCCATGCAATCCTCTTCCTTCTGTTCATACACCATATGTCTAAAGCCAACATTTTTAGAACTATCCTCAAAGGTGTATAATGTTGGTTCATTTTTGTCATAAGAACTATCCAAACCCTTGTTATAGGATGAAATATCATACATCTCAAAAAGAGGGTTATCTCTCACCCTCAAGTTTTTACGATACCTTGTTGGTATATATAATGTACTACCTTTACTCCACCTAAAATTATTTTCCAATTATTTTTAAATTCTTTCTCCATTTTAGTTATCAATCTAACATTCATTTTGGAGGTAACATTAATGATTTATTCATTTGGGCCTAAATGAAGATCATCATAAATTGGAAACTTCCCATGCAGATAATTGAACAAATCAATTTATAGGTACGTAATTGATGGTTGTGACTTACGAACCTAACTTTCTATGAATGTAGGGTCACATTTCAAGGAAACTACACTTTTTTCTTTTTCATAGAACTTTTTTTCATTGAATAAATAAGTGAATAAAAAGCACCAATTATTCATACTACTTTCACATGCATGCATCTCTTTTTTGGTATCTCTTCTTTTTCAATCTCTTTATCAATAGGTTTGAGTAATGACACATTTGTAGCTCTTTTGAAATGATCACAATCACCATTAAATGCATCCATGTTAATTTCAATAGCATGACCATTAATCCATAATCCAATAGTGGACTAGCATCCCTTGAAAGCTTTGTGGCATGCTCTAATTGCCTCCTATGATTCTTTAAGACTATTGGTTGTATTGGACATTGACAAATCGATCTTCTTGTACAATGACAACCCTGACTATTCTAACAAGGGGTATCAGAGCTTGGTCATAGGTTCGAATCATATAGGATACAATGAGTGATACTAGAAGGGGATTTTTTGGGAGTGGGTGAATGTCCAACGTAGGGTTTATAATATGTTTAATCACTTCCTATAGTTCTTTAAGACTATTGGTTGTATAAAGAATTAACAAGGCAATTAGTTGGTGCAACAAAAACCCTAACCATTTTAGCAATCCCACATAAAAAATAATGGTCTAAACCCTACATGAACTGGTTTGGAATGAAGACAAATTTGTGTTCATATGATATCCTTTCTTTTCCAAGGGAAAGACATAGTTGTTTTGGGATTTTATATTCTTTCAACAATCACAATCCTTCTACTGCAATCTAAGGTTGGGTAACATTTTGTTCAAATATTTGTAGTTGATGGTACCGCTGATACACATTTGTTAACAATAAAGAAGATTGATAATCTTTAGTAGGATTAAATTTTTTTTCTTTAGCCTCGTGATTACTTTCTTTAAAAGCTTTCTAAAGATAGTAAAGTATTTGATCAGTTTCAACATTTATTTCTTCAATAGTAGGTTTGTTTTTTTTTCTATTTAGTTATTTGAGTTGGACTTGACCTTGAATCATTCTCCTGAGATCTTTGAACACATGGAATTACCAACCTTCCTTATCTAGGGAGGCACCATAAAGTATTCAAACTAAGAAAGGTGTCGGTCCTTTCTACCCCTAGTAGAGTTGGGGCAAATATGTTAGTGAATAGTTTGTCCTTTGGAAATAAACAGAAAAATGACTCAATTGCCTAAGAAGAAGAACAACTAGCACTAACAATTGGATTTTTCATTGGATTTACAACTTTCCTCATAATGTTTGAGGAATGACTCCCTCTTAATGATATATACAATGAACTAAAAATAGGGTTTGATTTTAACTAGAAAGCAATGAAAGTAAAATTTAACATTTACCAATAACTATGAAAGTAAATGTGTAAATTTTTTTTTAAAGGAATGAAAGTAGACCATCAAGAGATAACTATCCATATCAATGAATAACTCTTGGATTAAAGATAAAAATATGACTTTTTTGTTCTAGTATGATTAAATTACAAGAAACATAGTTTTGGAACAAATTTATAGATGCAATATTTTATAATATGATAGATATTAACAATTAATTACAAAGGCTTAATGTCCAATTTGAATTAGAAGAAAAATATTAATACCACAACTTGTAAATATCATGACTAGAAGTTAATGACAACATGCACGAAATGCCTTTGGCAAGAGGATGATAAAATTAATCCAGCAATCCTTACTTATGACATATTTTTGCATGGATAAGCATGTGACACTTTGGAAAAAAACTTGACAATGATGGTAATTAAAGATCTCATGCTGCTTTTACTTTAAGACAATGATTTTTTCATGCCAACTTGAACCATATTTCTAACTAAATGTTGCATCAAAGATTTGGGAAGCATATACAAATCTAATTATGTTCTTCTCCAGATTTCCAAGAATAAGTCAGCTTAGATAAACTCATTTTTAGATGGTCACCACTTCTCATAAGTTTCAAATTGGAGGGTTAGTAGTTGTAATTCATGAGCATCCTTGGGTTGATGGAAATATTACAATACCCAAAAATATTTCCTTTATGTTTATCTGTATAGTGTTCATTAAGACAATTTTCTCATTGCTTTAGTTTGGAATCGATCTACTTCACTAGTTTTATTATGTGGTCCTTATGGTGTGGTCTAGTCATCACAAAGATCCTATGTCTAGTTTCACATCATATTCTAGTATTTCTAGATGAAGCTATCTTAAGATTGGTTTGATCCTATACTGGCTTTCCTATTCTAATAGTCAAGGTGGTGAATTGCAGCTTATGATGAAGATTCATGGCATGCAATGTGTAATAACATATTGTTCTATGTTTCAATATGTTTCGTTGACCCTCTTGTATATTTACATGACATGATGTATCCATTTGGGAGTTGTTCTTATGGTTTAGGTGCTAACTTGTCCATTTGTAGAATGTTTCCTTTGTCTTATAAATTAATAATCAAATAAGTTGACTTGTGGCTGCCAATCTTGTATATATGTAGGGTAGTGGTTCTAGTTTTAGGTAGGGAAAGGTAATGTAAATAAGTGACAATAAGATACATGATTAGGAGTGTTGTGGTTTCATAATGCACACCCAATTTCCCCTAGAAATAGAAACCCCCTACTTTATTTTTTAGCTTACAAGATCCCTAGTCTAGGGTCTAAGTCTTTTTTAGGGTTTTTCCTAGTGTCTTTAGCTAATTTGAGTCTCCTCCTAAAAACCTAGATTCCAAAAATCACATTGCTAAGAGAGAAAGACATTTTTGCATGTAAAAATGTGCACTAGCACACCTAGCCCACTTGACCAGGTGTACTAAATTACCTAAGGGGAGAGCACACTCCTTGGAAATGCACATCTATGCATCTACACAGCTATGCACCTCCAAGAGGTGTGCTAATTCCTAGGCCTATAAAGCCTAGGACCCCACCCCCTTTCCTTGTCATTTTTCAATCTTCACTCTAGTCTCTCGCATTGTCGCACCTCCTAAGGTGCAATACTCCACTGTGCTTGACCCTTCTCTCACACCTACACTCATAAAATGTTAAACATTAAACACCTAAGGTAAAGGTGCATGAGGTGCACATGTTTGTATTAACTAACAAAACAATATAAAAAACTTAAATAAAAGAAACCTAAACTAACACCCTTAACCTAGTGAAAGATGTGTAGCTACACCTTTACTAAGGGTAGGCTTTCCTCAAAGTGTTGGAAAGGGTGCGCACATAGTGCACCCACAAGGTGCATTAAGTGTTCATCTTGTCCAACACTTTTCCTTTCCTTTGGCACCATAAGGGTGGGCTCCTAGCGCACCCCATCAGGTGTGCTTGGTGCACACCCTTATTCTTTGAAAGCTTTGCTAAGGGAAAAGTGCACCTAGCTCACCACTAAGGTCCACAAGGTGTGCTAATATATTTTTTTTATAGGTTTCTTATGAGTTTTAGGTTTTTTTTATTAGTTTTATAAAATTAAGGTTTTTAGGTTATATTTTTAGTCGTCATTAGGATTTATGTTAGTTAGGTTTCTCCTCTTCTAGACTAATGGATGTGATTTTGTTCAGATTCAATGGCTTCTTCATCATCTTCTCTCACTGCAAAGATGGTCTCGAAACTAGTAGTTTTCAAGTTTCAAGGTGTTCTTGCAAAATCACGCTTCTAAGATTAGTATTCAGAGATTTGGGACACTGAACTTGATCATATCAATTGGAATGATTTCCTAATTTTTTGCAACAAACCTGCTAAGAGATCCTCAATGATATCTACTCTTATTAGATTAGGGTTAGTCAATGCAACATCTCACCTAGTATTAGTACAGTCTTCTTTGAATTGATCATGACACTTGCAGATAACTATGTCTCAGAAGAAAAGGTCATGAAAAGCATAACTAGGGAGATCATGTTAGATCTAAGACCTAAGAACATAGGGAAGGTATTTCATCTTCTAAGAGAAGATTAGTATATTAGATTGACATATCATTAGGCAAAAAGTTGGTATAGAGAACATGGAGAGAAAGCATCTGAAATAATTCAATCCTCATATCTCATTGAGAAGACTCCTGTTGGACAGAAAGTAGGAAAAGTGGATATAATAAGAGGCTATATGAAAGATGATATCAAATATTCTATAATACTTTTGAGTAGAGTTATGGGGTTACCAACATTAGGACACCTAAATATATGGATGGTACACTTCATTGAGACCATCAAATTAACAAAGATGCTAATTGATTGGGTGTCAATCCTCAAGGAGAGCTTGGATGAGCAACTAGTGGCAGTCAAGAACAACCATAAGTTCTATATGACATCCTATTTGGTGTATTTGTTAGCTACAAGAGCAATAGACTATCTAAGATTGTTCAAAAGAGTCAACACGAAAGATGCAAATGCACAACCTTATATAGTATACACCCAGTTGGTGAAGAAAAAACTTTCAGAGCACATTAAGGAGTATAAAATAGTGAATGATGCCTTCATTTTTGCAATCATCTAGTTCATTGAAGGGGATTATGTGAAAAGGATGTTAGATGAGGTAGTGGCAAAGATTATTGAAATTGGTGCCAACTACATCCAATTTAAGACATTCACTTATTTGAGGGTAGCTGGAATGACTACCAATTCAAAGAAGCTCTTAAAGTATCTATCTGCCAGGCTTATATTGTTGGAGATTACATGACAACACTTGTATGCATATGAGAGAGTAAGTAAGCAACATAAGAAAGCATGGGTATGGCCCATTACTATAGGACCATTAGTGTGGTCCGAAAATAGGATATTCCAACTTTTGAGTCTAAGTGGGATCAATATCCCTTGGAGGAATATAACTCTCCTTGTCCCTATTTTGATAACATTGGAAGAGTGCAATACTTAGTGGGGAAGCAGTTCCAACATGAATATGTCATTGAGGACCATATGATGAACACAGTAGTCAACTACAAAATTCGTATAAGGGATTATTGTAGTATGACTCTCTATTTGGCAGATAGTGCCTTGAGGATAAAGGTCCCTTTAAAGATAGTGCAACAAGATAACAAAGAGGTCTTGGATCCTTTGTATAATAGAGATAAGATTTTTGATCAACCTATTAAGAATGTAGAAATTGATAATGAGGAAAATTTAGATATTAATCATAGGGTGAGGCACATCATTCAATTGATCAAAGATTGGATCAAAAGACCTTTCAAGCTAGATCCAATTTCGCAGCTAGTATTTTTTCAAGCTACAACCTGCCCAGTAAAAGGTAGAGGTGCCAAGGTGATTGTGCCCACTTTTGCAGCTTAGTCCCTAGTGAGGCTAGAAATTGTGCACCAACTTGATAGAGAAGTTGGATATTATAGGGATCCGAAGGGTAAAGGCAAGAGGAAAAAAACTTTGCCTCAACAAGGCAAGCTAGAAGAAGGAACAACTCAAGCACCACCACAACAAAGGGCAAAGAGTGTACAAGAAACATAGAATGTAGAAGTCACGTAGACTCAGGATAATCCTCAAGTGCCATTGCCAGAACAAGGGCAAAGAGGAGTTGAAATAGAAATACAAGAAGTGTCTTTTCTTAAACAAGAGGTACAACCCTCCCCATCAACTCCAAAGAGAAGAAAGATCAAGACTCTAGTCAAGAGGAGACAAAAGGTAATAAGAAGGGTTATTGCTTTTCCATCAGTCCTAGAAGTTATTCCAGAAGAAGAAAAAGAGGATGATGAATATGAAGAAGATAACCTTCCTTTGATTCAGAGGACTCGTCTTTCTAGGGTGATAGAGTTAGAATAGAGAAGAAGCTCCACCATTACACCACCATCCATTCCCACATAGCCCATTCAATCTACAACTTCAGAGGATGAGTTACAACAATGGATTGATGAGCAGGAAAATGAAGGGGCTGATGTCTTTCACATATCATATTTTGATTTTATGCCTATGGGCACTGAGTTAGTGGGTGATTAGATAAGGGATACTCTGACTAATCGACCTCAACAAGAGGATTGGAGTCAATTGCCACCCCAACCATAAGGACCCAAAATGGCTCCACCATCACCAAATCCAGATTCATTTTGCATGGATAAAGGTTTAGCTACTTGTCTCCCTCTAGGTAGTGAAGAACAAGTGCAAGCTAAATAGGAAGAAGAGACACAAAAAATACCCACCAATGAAGTGTTAGAGGAAGGGAAAATATGTGAACAACCTCAACAGACTTCCCAAGACATAGAGGTAAGGCCTGTGGACTCGAAAAATGGAGAAGACTCCAGAGAGAAGTGACAAGGGAAAAAACATAGTAGAACAAGCTCCTTCTTCTTCTAAAGGTAAATCTCCAATGTTAAATACTCTGAGATGGTTGAGGAAAGAAGTGATGTTTAGAAACAAAAGGCAATAGTATTTTATCAAGGAAGAGGGGATGAGAGAATTAATTGAAGCTCTCAAGAAGCTTGAGTCACCTATAGAAGATGTACAAATACTAGCCTTTGTAATGAGTGGTCAAAATCAAGACTTGTTTTCCCGTGTTGCTATCCCTCCTCCACATCTAGATATTGAGGATTTGACTCCAAAAGATTATCAAATCAGGGAGGTCATGCTTGGAAAGCCCACTATAGACACTCCCAAATTAATGGTGACAACAAGAATCAAATAAGTGTTTAGGCACTTAGAGTAGGATGGGATTTAATTGATAACCCTTTGAAAGTAGAATAAGATCCAAAGAGGATATCTAAATGAAGTGGTTGGTCCATTAGATCCTAAAAATCCCAAGGAGACTCTAAATGCGGCACTTGAGAAAAGGGATAAGGAGAATGTGCAACTAGATCCATTTTTGAAAGCTTGTCAGTAATGGTAAGAAAGTTTTGAAGAGAAAGGTGCGCACACTATTTAAGAAAATCTTAAACTACTACATCATATGTAGAATAATGTAGATAAGCTGGTTGCCATATTAAACAAGGATTTTGGATTAATGGATGAAGTACATACTTGGGGCAAAGACTTGCAAGCATTACAATCAATAAAGGGTCAAAGGTATCAAATGTTGATGGATGTATATACAATAGATGAGTTAGATAAAATAGATGATTGGATAGAGAAGATTGTGGATGAAAATAAAGTAATGGAAACATTACATGTGGATATTCATAAGCTTAGGGATCAAACCCAAGAGAAAATTTTGGAGGCAGAGAAACATTACAGTGATGCATGCTTAGACATTTTTGAAGATGATTCAAGGGATAAATTGATGACTGTAGAAGTAGTTGTTGAACAATTTTGGAAGACTTTTGAAGAAGCTTCCACTAATGATGATATCAGATAGACATTTAGGACCGAAGAGGCATTATTAGATTTGGATGTAAAATTGGGGGATTTTGTAGAGACTCACATCGAGGTGGGCAACTATAGGCAAAAAGTGAAGGACAAATGCAAAGCTTTAGATTTTTTAGATGCAACCCAAGTCATGGAGATTATTGAGAAATTCAAGAGCAAATACCCATACATAGCTCTGGTATAAAGGGGAACAAAACCTAGAAGTTTGAATTTCAATTTTGACACTTGGTGAGATTTTGCATTTTTTGGACCTACTTCCAAGGTGCACTAGCTTTTGAGCTGCCTAAGTGTGCTAGATATGCAAGGTGTACTACTTTTGAGGTGTGTTGAAAGTTTTTGAACAAGTCAAAAGTGTGCCACTAGTTAACTCTCAGTTCTTAATTTAGAGCTTTCCATGCACCGAAAATGCATTTTGACAACAATTTAACTCCTAGAAATACCTAGTGAAGATGGAGCTTCTATTTTTGGCACCTCCAAAGACTCTCACATCATCTAATGGCTTTCTTCTTCTTATTTTCTCATGCTTTTTTTTTTTTTAGACATGTAAAGACTCATACATCAATTTACTAATATAAATAAGGATGGAGTCCTACTTAGCACTAGTTATAGAGTCAGTTTCTATATAAATAGATTTTTTTTATTAGTTTAGAAGCATATGTTTTCATAAAGGGATCTCTCACTCTAGACACGAATTCAAGAGAGGATTTCTTATAAACTTAGGAATGTAATATGTATTCCAAGCTATTATTTTGATGCAATAATATATGCTTTTGGTTCTCTCATTTGGAGTGTAGTGATAAATTCCTAAATGTGATATTTTGTGAATGTATATTCGTGGAATGTAATGGAATCTTAGTTTTATTGCATAATTTTGATTGAGAAAACTTTTAATTTTTGTGTTTGCCACAATTTTACAAATTTTGTTGACATACTTAGTTTGAGAAGCGATCATCCCTTCTGTTCTTGCATAGCTTTTTGTCTTGCATGAGTGCACTTTCTGTAGCCTTGCAATCTGATGAAAAGTGAAACATCTTACAGTTACTAAATTTCCATCGATGATTTGGAGTTAAGGAAGCACTACTCCTATTTTCATTAGTTACTTATCGATCTTTTCAAAGGCTTAAGTTGCAGATGTGTTGTTTTCGTGGCTTATGTCTATTAGGAATTTTCTTTTCAAGTTATTTGTTTATACTTCTTATTACCCTATCTTTGTTATGTTCTTTTACAAATGCTTGGTTAATTTAGGAATTCATATAGTTGCATTCATTAAAAAATACAAAAATATATTTCTTTTTGTGTGGTTATTTTTTTGAAATAGCAAGCAGGTTCAAAATATTATCTGAAATCAGTCAGAACTAGCAAGACCTTGTGAACAAATACATATATCTTTAACTGAGTGGATTCCAATAGGTCACAAGATCATTGGGTACCTTGGAGTTGATTCCAGATCATCTTTCAAGAGAGGAGTTTAAAAGGATTCCTGCCACTAAGCATCATAAAAAATGATAGCTCAATAGGAGGTAGAGTACATTCGGGAAGAAATTGGGACAACCTTCATCTATTTTTAGTTTCACAATTTTGAATGATAACCAACTGCAAACCTATAAAACTTATATTGACAATGGCTATATATATATATATATATATATATGTGTGTGTGTGTGCAGATCAACTTGATGATAATCTAATGACATCTCTTCCAATTATGTTAATTTCTTTTTATTTCTTTTAGGCATTTCAATTGTTGCATATTGTTGTTGAAAGGTTGACATCTCCTTTCATGATTCTTTATCCTTGGCTATGTCAAGGGGTATCTAAGCCAGGGTAGTTTATTGTTGGTTGTACATTAAAATATAGAAAGCACTTTTCATCCAATATTTTAACTTGCATCTCTTGTTGTGGAGTGGCATAAGTTGAGGTTCTATTCTACATCAATTAGAGGTTAGGGCAAGGTGGAAAAAGAAGGATTGCTTTTTAAAATATTGAGCTCACACTTGTTAACCTAGTTGTGGGTGATGGATGATTGGATATAACTTGGAATTGTGGAGGTTTCACAAAGAGGATTGGTTAGTTGCTAAAGTTGATAAGGTCTTTGGTTTCTAAATACACTAAGTTTCTTAAGGTAGATTGTTGGTGTTGGTAGATTGTCAAGTCAAATTAGTACAATCAACACTTGTAATTAGAATGTCAAACTTGAGAAATTGAAGGTTGACTTTGGTAAACATGCCACCTAGAAGAATGAATCCTAGAAGACTAAAAGAAATGATGGGAGATTTTAGAAATGAGATAAGGATTGAGATCCAAAATTCTCTAGTTAGGGCTAAGAGAAACCCTATCACTGAAGATTAATTTGAGAAAGTTGTTGAAGATATTGAGACAATTGAAGTTGATATTCCCTCCAAAGAGAAAATATTATTGAGAGCTATGACATAAATGGGTAAGAGTCATAGACTTTACTTTACATGTTTTTTTGATTCTTTACATTTGAAGGAATCGATAGATTGAATTAATGAGATACAAGATTACTTTGAGCTTGAAGATGTTATGGATTCACAAAGAGTTAGGTTAGCATAGACTAAGTTGAAGGGTTATGCTACTTTATGGTGGAAATAATTTCAAAATGATAGGGAAGATAATTGTTAACCTAATACAACTTGATGGAGGGTTATGGTTTCTAGACTTAAGCAAGGTTAAGTTTATATTAGAGAATTATGAATTTAAATTTTTTAAGAGGTTAAAAAATATAAAATATAAAGACCTAATAGTGAAAGATTATTAAAAGGAAGTCTATAAGATGATACTTAGATCTAAACACTGAGAGTCATCCAATGAGAATGTGGCTAGGTATGTTAATGGTCTAAGACATAACATTCAACATGAACTAATTTTGTTGCAGATGAGTACAATTGAAGATGCTTATTAGAATACCTTGAAGGAAGAAAATAAGTTGAATAGAAGACAATTTACCCCTAAGGTTAGAGATAAATTAGCTATTGAAAAACACACAGATAAACTTGTGATTATATATGTGCCTAATAAAAAGGATCAAAGGAGGAACATAAGCAATGGAGAATTGAAAGACACTTGTTTAAAATGTGGGTATGTTAGACATAGAGATTTCTAATGTCGTGTTGGTTCCTACAAGGGAAAATGTGACCTAGTGGAACACGAGGAGCAAGAAGAAAAGGTTTAACTTGTGGAAGAAGAAGCTACATCTAAGATGGGAGAACCTTTGATGATCATAAGAGTTATGTTAAGTAAGAACAAACTAGAGCCTATGTAGAGGTTGTTCCAATCTATATATGAGTCTAACAATAAATTTTGCAAAGTGATAATGGATGGTGGAAGTAAAAATAACCTTGTATCTAAGGAAATAGTGCACAAGTTGGGACTGAGAAGACTCAAAACATCCTTGTCCTTATGGGATAAGTTGATTTAAGGATGATCACATGGTGGAAGTAATAAGAACAATATCAAGTTAATATCAACATGGGAGCTTACTAGAATGAGATACTTTTTTGATGTGGTTAGCATGAGTGTTTGTCATATTTTTTTGGTTATACCTTGGCAATATAATGTTGGTGTTGTTCAAATTGTCAAAGGTATTTTTTTCTACCATCAAAGATGAATTTATTTTACCTTGCTAATTCCTTTGAAAGACGAAGGAGTAAAATTCAAGAGTCTAAGTATGAGGACTTAAACTTTAGGAATTTAGACTATGTTATATTAGAAGGTGATAGATCTATACCATGTGGAAAGAAAGGTTGATGAGGTTTTATAGTTATTGAAGGATTTGATGGATAAACATGAATTGGTGAACTTGACAACTGGTATCAACCAAATGGTGTTACAACAAGTTATTGAAGGAGGAATAGTAATATTAGACAAGAAGCAAAATCTTATGGATGGATTAGAGAATGATATGTTAGATGTTAGAGGTGGAGTCAAATGACAAAAGATGAAGTTAGAGACTGATTGGAAGTTACGGTGACGATAGAGGAAGAGTCAAATGGAGTAGTAAATTTGATCAAATAAATTGTTGTGCAAACAACAACAATAGAAAACCTGATGATGGATGTTATTCCAATGACATTTTGTTGAACACTTGCATCAAAAAGAGTAAGAAAGGTCAAATGTTGAGTTAGAGAATCCATTGTTCTTAGAATGGAGAAGATAAATGGGTGAAGAATGAACATGGAATTTCATAATAGATTCAATTCATTTTATTTACTAGCTAATTCAACATTGTTGAGTTCCAATAACTTGGATTTTCTTAATTTATTGGGGAAAAGGGCCAAATAGTTTATTAAGTTATTTTTAATGTAACTTATAAGTCACTTTTATAAAAAATCTTATATTGGCAAAAATGGGCCGTTCATTAATTTATTCTCAAATTTACACTTTATTATTTCATGTTTTGGAGAAAATTCCTCTCAAACGTTTTTGGCCATTTTGATGTTTCATTTATTGGGAGAGTTTGGCTCAGCTAATCATTGTGAGGATAGTCTCATTATATTTGTAAGGGGGATCTCCTTCTTTGCCAAGAATTTCATTGCACTTGGTAGGTTATTCATTCTGTAGTTGCAATCCTCAAATCTGGATAGTTTGTGTAAGGTGGGTCTTTCTAATTTCTTATGTTTTATTCCATTTAAGCTCTCTTTTTTTTGCTATTCAGTTCAAGGTTTAGAACTAGTGCTCCTTCTATTTTCATGTATTAATTTGATCAGATTAGATGAGAATGAGTCTTAAGAGGTTTATGTGTTTTTAATTTAAGAGTTTTCATGGTGTTATGCTACCTAAATTTTCATGTGATCTTGTATCTTGAGTTCTATTTTATTTTTGGGTGTTTTCCCTCATTTTGGAGGTGGATTTGTGATTTTTAAAAATTTTGAAATGTTTAGTTTTTGGAAATTTCTCTTGTTTCCTTGTCTAGCATGCCACCAAGTTTTTGTGAAAATTCTGAGGCATGTGTTTGGTTCATAAAATTGGAATGTTTTCTAGATTTCCAATCTTTCCATGGTTTTACTCTTTGGTCATTGGGATTCAATACCTAAACTCCCAAATTTAGGCTAGTTGAGTGATTGTTTATTTAGTGGCTAGGTTGGGAATTTTCATTTCTTATAGGCACTCATTGTGTGACAAGAACAAGAATGTGGTGTAGATATATGAAGTGGCTTGTATCATGTACCTTGTCTAGGAAGTGGTGAATAAGGTAATGTGAAGAAGTTCTAGTAAGTGATAACGAAATTAAACAAATGGGATGATAAACTTGACAAAAGATAAGAGATGGTAGGCAAGTATCCTAAGGGAACTAGTGTGAGGGTGTGGTTCCTAGGTGACATCCTATCTTTTGCAAAAGTTGGTGTGGGGGAAGAATGTTAGGAATTATATTGAAGTTGATTTACCACACCAGGTATGAGGCCTCTTGAGGGAGTTGAGCCATACCATATACAACTTGGGCTTGCTAATGCCAAATGAATTACACCCCACTAGAGTCCTTCAAAAGTTGTCCTACAACATGCCTGGCTAGTGATATGTTGTAATGTATTGTCTTCATGATCATTGAGTTATTTTCATGGATTGTTTGACAAGCATGTAATCCTTTTATTTTTTTCTTATGTGACTATAGTCAAGCTACTATATCCATGAGGATAGTGGGTTGGGACTAAGGGTTCCACATGGTTGGGAGGAATTGCTACCTATACCATTGTTGGGATTAGAGAACATAGATGGTCTTCTTTCGGCTTTGTTAGTAGATCTTGATGGTCACTGGGATTCTATAGTGTATTCTAGAGTATGATACTTGTGATCTATGAGTTTACTTGAGGCATATGTTATATTATGAAATTTTTATGATTGTGATGGTATAGAGTTGTATTTGGTAGAAAATTATGCTATATGTAATTGTTATATCATTATTTGTATTGATGCTATCAAGTGCCCATTCCTTGAGATGCATGTATCCAACACTCTCCAGTGTGGAGGTTTGTTTTACATAGTTGATTATACTAGTTTCTTGTATGCAATCTTGGTGCTTATTCATACTTAGGATAATTAGAAAATTGTATGATGAAACAATAAGCCTACTTTTCATTGCACACAACTAGGATTTTTATCACATGAATCTTTATGTTCTATAATGTAATATAGAAGATTGTCAAACCTAATTTAGAGTTACATCATATGGGTATCATATCTATATTATCACGTGGATTTTAGAGATCTACCATATTATGTTGATAGACAATTATCATACTTCAAACGATGGAAATTTTCAAATTTTTTTGAAGGATGCAACCTGGTGATTTGAGTACCCTTTTGGGATTTGCTTCCTCCCAATTCAATATAGATCATGCCATTTTTGGATGTTTTCATATTCCTTCTACATTCAGTCTAAATAATGAACTTGTATGGCTTAATCACTTTGGAACTTTTATTTAGGCTTTAAAATAAATATCATATCAAATGTTATTACGATTAATAAAATAAACATTTTATGGTCAATTCACTTAGGTGGGATGTATGCATTGGTAAGTTGTAAATGCACGAGGATCTCTAGGTGGTCATTTTATGTGTTCCATTGCAATCTTATGATTGTTGTACACATAATGTTATGTAATTCTAACAAAAAATGTTAGTCTATGTTTATCATTGCTTCCAAGGATCTCTAGGAGGGGCATTACATTTTCTATTAGAGCCCATGTTTGAACATTAGGATTAATGTGTTATGCTCTAACTATGATATTTGGGTACTGAATTATTTATGTATTGAAACCTATTATTTAATGGTTTATGATTATGATATAATCATGTATGCTATCATGAGATTCTAACTTGTGTCTTGTTGTCCCTAAAGGATGCCTCTTGGATGTAGGCATGGTAGAGGTCATGGACAATAGAATGCCTTCCAAAATGACCAAGAGAAAGAGCAATATGAGCAACATCATGAGGAAGAGAGTCAGGAAGAAGGGAGGAGACAAGGTGAGAACCAAGGTGGAATCAAGGAAATAGTTCCTTTGATATAAGAGCTTATAGCTTAGTTGGGACCTGAGACTAAAGTTTCTTAGCATGGAGGTTCATAGTTAGAGGGATCATAGGGTAAATACTCCAATATGTCTAAGCACAAAGAGGAGAGTAGAGATAATGATAATTCTTTCTAACTTCTCAGTACAAATAGGCTCATGTAGATGTGTTCCATGAGATTAGAAAAGGTAACATAATGGTGTAATAATATTAGATGAAGTTATTTGTGCTGAGATAGTACTCAAGATATAACCGTGATGAAGTACTTTTGACTAATTAATTATATTAGGGTCTTAAGGAATCTATCATTAGGAATGTATCTATGTACCAACCTAGGATACGTGTATTTACCACTGATAATGTGAATATTTCTAAGAGAAATTTAGCTAGAGGTTACAATAGTAGAGTAGGTATGCATAGTCATAGTGCATGACCTACAAAGTCATTTATACCTACTTCATAGACATGATTGTTAGCCAAAATGCCCTCCTACCAAAAAATTAAATTCAAGTAATAATCTACTTAATAGTCGCCTAAGGTTTCAATTTAGCATTGGATCTATTTCATATTATGCCTTAGAATGGTTTAAGTCACAACCATGTGATTCACATAGTCATAGTTTGTTGGGTCCTATTTAGGTCAAGATGGCGAGGGTGGGACTACCTTAGTTTCACCTGATCACATAGTTATGTTAACATACTATGGTTTAAGCTAGAATAATGTGAATAGGAAGATCTTCAATGCTTCAAAGACATATCTTGCACCATTAGATCATCCAGATCTATGGCCAATGCATGATCACCACAAGTTAAGAAATAGATAAGGTTTGAGTTGCAATCAAGTGATTCCCCTTATTTTGCTTGGTCACAAAGGACAAAAAGGAACCTAGGGTTAAGGTGGTGACAGTGCAGATATGGTCAGATCTCAACCTTCACAGGGTCATGGTAGTTAATGAAGACTGCTAAGAGCATGTTGTGAGGTAGTGATGATCAGTGGATCATGGTTTCACAAGCAATAACTATACTTGAGGCAAGGTGGTGGCAAGGTTGCAATCACAGATGGTCAAACACAAGGCATAAAGTTGAATTGCTGATAGAGTGGCATAATGGTAAGAAATGTTTGGTCCACATGACAAGACTTGATGGTCGAATCTAGTTGACCAAATCACATGGCTAAATTTGGTAAGAATAATGATAGTAGAAGAAGCTCCTTGATAATAAATAGACCTATCAACCACCCTCACAATCAAAATAGACCTATCAACCATCCCCAATCTTCAAACATCAACCTAAATAGGGCTTTAGTATAAGGAAACTCAGGTGCATAAAAAACTTTCTACACTAATCCCTTAAGGAAAGTATTGTGCAAATTCTTATTAAATCCATATAATTTCATATTCAATATTATGTAAACAATAATATTGTAGTCAACCATGAATACACAAAAGCAAATAGAGAAAGAAAAAACATAAACACAAAGATATGCCGGTGGGGAAAAACCTTTCATTAAAACAACCCCACCCCTCCAAACACAATGTTTTATCTTCAACACAAAAGGTTACAACACACTTGCAGTGCAAGTTATTTTAGGACACAAAATACAAATCCAATAGCAACATACTATACCAACAATACACTTTCTCTCTATCCAAAATGCAACCTTAAAAATTCTTATGTCATGCACTTTTCCTTTTAGGGAAACTTTCAAAGAACAACCGTATTAAGGTTTTACCATTGCCACATGTCTTAATGTCTTCACCCGTCATCAAATCTTCCAGAGATAGCTCTTATGCCTCATAGGAATTTGTCATAACTATTTTAGCCATGATCTCCTTACACATAATTCAAGACATTGACACATACAAGTGGAGTGAAACATCAACATGCCAACTAGACATATACTCTAATACTTAATTACATTATTTGTAAAAAATACATTTACAAAACAAATAATAAGAATAGGAATTATCCAAGGTTGAGACACCTTATTCCTAACATTTAGTCCCTTAAAAAAACCTTTCCCAAGATCAAGATTTTTGCCCTTCTTGTAACTACTCCTATGGATATTGCATGTGTTAGAAGGCAGAATCTTACTTGGCTTTAATTGTACCAAAGCAAATAATTTCCCAATAACACAATTCTAGTCAACCTACTGACACTTTTTAATAGGATAATTGTTCTTTCATGAACCACTTGGTGGAAGAACATGGTAATGTAAATCAAGAGCCTATACTTACAATACCATGAGCAAGAGAAGAGCTGTGGAAGAGGTTGCTTGTCAACCTCCTAATTAGACTTCAACATCAAGTGGAATACCTCATGTACAAATAGTTGCACAACAACACAATGTTGTTCAACCCACTAATATCCCTCAGCAACAAAGGCAGGGTGAAAGTAGAGATAATGTGGATAGCCTGCATACTATCCCACCTCAAGCTTCTACTACTAGGGATTCTACCAAAACATCTAATGCATTATTTAGTGTGGTATATCAAATGAGGAAGACTAATGCAAAAATTTCTATGTGGGATGCTGTAACTACTATACCATCACAAAGGAGGCTTTTGCAATAGGAGTTGGAAAGCATTAAACTTAGAGATCAGCCATCTAGTGTGGAGGATAAAGGAGGTAGAAACAAGTAAAAAGGTTAGACCTCCTCCATTTTATGTTTTTCTAATTATAGGAGATAAGCTAGTCCACAATTGCATAATTGATTCAGGGGCTAGCAATTTAGTAATGCCCAAATGTGTTGCTGATATATTAGAGATAAAATATTAACCTATTGTTAAGGAGGTATTACAGCTAGATGGTAGTATAGTCAAGACTGTGGGAATCCTTAGAAATGTTGAAATGGCCTTACATGCATGTCTAGGTTGCATTGTAGTTAAGGATATATCAATTGCTGAGGTCAAGCCACACTTTTCCATTTGTCTTTCAAGAAACTTCACTACTCAAATAGGTGGTTACATATCTTCTAATTGGTTATATATGTTTTTAAGAACTAGATATGGAACCAAGGCTTCAATCAAAGCATAATCATTAGCCCTCCATCATATTGAGCCCTACACTTTTTATCTCATCAATATGAATTGTACCATCCTAGAAATAGATGAAAATGATACTGTGAATGGGCCTACCACTTCTTTAGTTGATACACCTGATTTCCTCTTGGATGAGTGGGCTAATGCATATTAGTTTGATCCTATAATAGAAACCTTAGAGATGGGCCTGGGCACTTATTGTATATCAGAAAAGGATTCTCTTGTCCCCAACTTAATGAAAACCAAAGAAGATACAAGTGGGATACAAAATATATATTTTGATGGATCAAGAAATAAAAATGGGTTAGGAGCTGGTGTAATGTTGGTTGTTCCTACATTAGAAAGGTACTACTTCTCATTTAGGCTTCAATTTAGTTGTACTAACAATGTGGCTGAGTATGAGGCATTGATTCAAGGTCTCTTAGTTGCTCAAAAAGGAGGAATCCAAGCATTGAGAGTGTATGGTGATAGTGAGCTAGTGATCAATTAGGTGAGGAGTCAAAATATTACTAATAATAGTTGGCTCAAGTATTATAAACATAGGGTATGGGATTTTCTTGAAGGTTTCAATGCATTTAATATTCAGAGCATCCCTAGAAGAGGAAATAGACATGTTGGTATACTTGTGGTAGTGGGTGCATCTTATGATGTCCCAAAGAGCCTCAAAGATGAAAAGAAGCAGAAGATTAAAGTGATGGTCAAACTTGCTATCCCTAATAATGATATCAATTGGAAAGTTTTTTCAATTTGATGCACAAATTATGAGTTTCTTGTAGAATGAATAAGAGTACTCAAATAGAAATTAGTTGAGATTACATGACCAATATGATGATCAAAGCATCAACCTCAGCTCCAAAAAAATTCCTAAGGGTCTCATTACCTTAGAAAGTGCCTTCAACTCTAATGACCAAGCAAGGGATAGAGGCATGAATCTTGCTGCAAATAAAGGGGACCATATGCCATTCATAGTTACTGATGGAAGGACGTTAAACATGGGGAAGGTATGTTTTGAAACCAAGCAAGGAAATCTTGTTCATCTATGTCAAGAATTTAATGATATATTTGCTTGGACATATGATGATTTAAAGGGTTTTAACCCTAGTTTGTTTCAACATAATATAGATCTAGTGGATAATAAGCTTGTTAGGAAAAAGTAGAGGCCAGTAAACCCCAAGATTGATCCCCCAATAAGAAATGAGCTATCCAAATTAATTGACGCCAATATTATTTTCCCTATCAAGCACTCCTCTTGGGTGGTAAACCTTGTCCCTGTTAGGAAAAAGAATGGAGAGATTAGATTGTGTGTAGGTTTTAGGGATCTTAACCAAGCTTCCCTTAAAGATCATCATCCTCTTCCTTCTATGGAATAGATTTTGTCTAAAGTTAGTGGTTCAGAGAGATTCTCCTTCTTGGATGGATTCTTAGGTTATAATAAGGTGTTAGTCAAAGAAGCAGACATATATAAAACTACTTTCACTACCAAATGGGGCACCTACACCTATAGTAAAATGTCTTTTGGACTAACAAATGCAAGTGCCACATTTCAAAAAGAAATGGAGATGGCCTTCAAAAATTTAATTGAAAGGATTTTGTTAGTCTACCTTGATGATATCACAATATATTCAAAGGATGTTGTAGAATATTTTGGTCATCTCAGACAAGTGTTTATAAGATGTAGACAGTATGGAGTATTTTTGAATCCAGGAAAGTGTGTCTTTGCTACTAATTAAGGGAAATTATTAGGACATATTGTATCTAAGGATGGGCTGACTATTGATCTAGAGAGAACAAAGGCAATACTTGCCCTTTCTCTTCCTAGTCACAAGAAAGGTCTGCAAAGTTTTCTTGGTAGAATAAATTTTGTGAGAAGATTTATCCCTAACCTAGCTACCATGGTGCAACCTCTTACAACTATGCTAAAAAAAAATTGCCCTTCTCATGGACCAAAGAAGGAAAATAAAGTTTTGAAGAGATCAAAGCAACCATAGCTTCAACTCTTGCTCTCATTAATCCAAACTTTGATAAGGATTTCATTCTTTACACCTTAGGAGGCAAGTCAAGTATTTCTGCTATTTTGACTCAACTAAATGATAAAAATGAAGAGCAACCTATTGATTTCTCTAGTGAAGGAGTGAAAGAATATGAAAATAAGTATGGCTATATGAAAAAATAGGACCTTGCACTTATAAGAGCCTTGAAGAAATTCAGACACCTACTGTCTCATATCAAAATCCATTTGTTGGTTCCTCATGCAAGTGTTAAAGATTTCCTATTGAGGAAATACATTAGTGAAAAGAGGGTTGGATTGATCACTAAGGTAATGGAGTGTGATGTGGACATCTAGATTACCAAACTAGTAAGGGGAAGAGGCTTGTGCAAACAAATGATCTCATCTCATGAGCCTAATAAGGGAGTTGCAATGATATTGATAGACTAGCAGGAGGCAAGAAATGACAATCCAAGGAGTTGGATAGATGATATGAAGACCTTCTTAGCTGGCAATGGATATCCTCAAGGGTTGGATAAAGCTAAAAGAAGATAGTTCAAACTATAGTCTATTCCTTATGCTATAATTGATGGTTTTCTTTATAGGAGATACTTCAATGAACCTTGCTAAGATGTATTGATGTGGATCAAGTAGAGAGGATAGTTAAAGAACTTCATGATGGTCCTAATGGTGGCCATTTTTCAGCAAGAATCACTGTAGTGAAGATCATGAGAGTTGATTATTACTGGCCATACTTGTTCCATGACTGCCACAAACATGTAAGGAAGTACGAAAAGTGTGCCTTCTTCTCAAGTAAATAGAGACTTGCAACCCTTCCACTTCACCCCATCTAGGTTGATCAGCCTTTTACCCAATGGGGATTAGATTTTATTGGTCCTATTAATCCACCTTCTAGCTCTAGTGAAAAATGGATTCTACCTACTATAGATTATTTTACAAGGTGGATAGAGGTAGTAGCCTTGAAAGACTCTACAAAAGTTTTAGTTGTGGAATTCCTAAATGGAATTGTCACTAGATTTGGTGCACCTTCTACCATAATATTAGAGAATGCTAAATCATTTATAGGAGCTTAGATTTGTGCTTGGGTAATTGATCATAACATTTACTTGAGCACATCTTCCAATTACTACCCTCAAGGTATTGGTTTGGCTGAGTCATCCAATAAAAATTTGATTAGAATCATCAAGAGAACTATTGAAGATAACCAAATGTGTTGGAACCAAAAATTGAAGACTACCCTTTGGGCTGACAATAACACCCAAGAGAGCCATAGGAAATTCTCCTTTCATGTTAGTATATGGTAGAGAAGCTAGGCTTCCTATCTCATTGGAGTTTCTTGCTCTAGAGCTAGCTCATCAGTTGGAATTAATTGAAAATGATGCTATGTCTCTAAGAATGGAATATTTGATGGAGCTAGAGGAGAAAAAAGGTCAAGCAACCAAAAACCTTAGAAATACATCAACAACAAATGAAAAAGAGTTTTGATAGGAAGGCTAAGGTCAGAAATTTTAGGGAAGGCAATCTTGTGCTAAAATAGGATGTAGATAGAGCAAATCAGGGAGACACCCAAAATTTGATGCCTTATGGAGTGGTCCCTATGTAATCATTAGTTGCAAGCAAGCTCATTCTTTCTAGTTGAGCAGGCCTAATGGTGAAGTCTTTCCTATTCCAGTCAATGAAATATATCTTAAGCCCTATTTCTAATGAAAATAAATATTCATGTACATAGTCAGAGTAGTTTTTCTTTTTTGT
This sequence comes from Cupressus sempervirens, assembly GCA_028749045.1. Taxonomy (NCBI): domain Eukaryota; kingdom Viridiplantae; phylum Streptophyta; class Pinopsida; order Cupressales; family Cupressaceae; genus Cupressus; species Cupressus sempervirens. The sequence goes on from CM053792.1 coordinate 826,589,475, forward strand.
TATTTCCTATTTTCCAAGAAGTGCACGAGCACATGTTTTGTTTTGTAGTAGAAAATTTTGGTTCTAAGTTTTATGCAAGTTATAGAGGAAGAAGGCATGTTATGACTTAGAATGTGGCAGAAATGATAAATTTGATGAGTTTCATGTTTTTAGAGACTCCATAGCCCAATGAATCTTTTGATGGTCATTGGTCATATACTAAGCATGCTTGCATGCCCTCTAAGTCACCATAAATGTTAACCAAAATGCCCTTCTGATAAAAAATCAAATTCAAGTGATAATCTTCTTAATGGTAGCCTAAGGTTTTAATTTAGCATTGGCTCTATTTAATATTATGCCTTAGAATGTTTTAAGTCATGACCATGCAATTTGCATAGTCATAGTTTGTTGAGCACTAACTAGGGTCAAGATGGCTAGGGTGTGACTGACTTATTTTTTCCTAATCATGATTATGTTAACATACTATGGTTTAAGTTATGACAGTGTGAAAATGAAGATCTTCAATGCTTTAAAGATATATCTTGCACTATTAGATTGTCTAGATTTATGGCCAGTGCATGATTGCCGTAGGTCAAGAAATAGTTAAGGTTTGAGTTGTGATCAAGTGATTCCCCTTGTTTTTCTTGGTTGCAAAGGATAAAAAGGAACCTAGGGTTAAGGTGGCAATGGTGTAGATGTTGTCAGATCTCAACCTTCACAAGGTCACAATAGTTAATGAAGAATGCTAAGTGTGGGTAGTGAGGTAGCGATGATCAGTGGATTGTAGTCTTGCATGCAGTAACTATTATTGAAGGAAGGTGGTGGTGAGGTTGTGATCATGGATGGTCAAACACAAAGCATAAAGTTGAATTGCTGAAAGAGTGGCATAATGGTAAGCAATGTTTGGTCCACATGGCAAGACTTGATGGTTAAATCTAGTTGACCAAATCACACAACTAAATTTGGCAAGAATAACGATAGTGGAAGAAGCTCCTTGATGATGAACTTGATCTTTTCAATCTCTTGCAACCACTTTCATCATTCCCTAGGTCTAATAAATGCAAAGAAATGCTCCACCTTGACCTATTGATCCATCCATTTAGTTAGAAGTTAATGACCATCATTCTTGACCTATCAAAGTTTCATTTGGTAAAGAAGTGATCTTCTCATGTATGGATTCACATTGTGATCAAATCTTCCAATTTTTTAGTGATTATTCTCTGTAGATTTGATTGTAGTGGCTGAATTTTCTCTTACAATGGAAGTTATCTAAGTTATGCTTGCACTATAAAATAAAATATTGTACTTTTTCTTAGGATAGAATCTTCTCTGTTTCTCTGGCAGTGCCTTGGAATGTGACTGGAAATTCCCTCTTTGCCTCTAAGTTATATGACATTCTGTCTTATCTTTTTCAGCCATCAATGTACTATGCAAGCTTTGTCTGCCTCTCTTCAATGTACTGTGAATATCTATAATCTACATTTCTCTATCTCTTTTTGCCCATGAATGATAAGAAGTGAAGCAATTTTTCCTTGTATCACTCATGTGATTGTTTGATCTATATGTGGTTAATAGATTAAAGCAAGTCTGAATCCATATATCTATGGACTATCATTATAATGGTATTGTGCATATATGGGTAGAGTTTTGGTTTGAAGACCCTATTTTGGGCATGACCTCTTTTGAATAGATTAGGTAGTTTCTTTCATGCATTCTTTCTCCCTTTTCTCTTCAAGAGTAGTTTAAGTGCATCATAATAGTAGAGGAAGTCGACCTTGTCTAGAGACTCAACCTAATAGTTCAAGTCCCACCACTTGGAGGTTGTTTCCATGTTTTACAAGGTTGTCCTTAGGTAAGACTTTGGACAAGAGTGCAAGCTTTTATGACAACACTAATCATAAAACCAAATGTACCCAGTTAGTACTCTCTAGAGGTGGATGCATTTAGTTTGGTAAATAGTGCCACTTACATAGCTAGTAGGGAGATCAGAGTTAAGGTACTATATGAAGTAAGGGGCATGATCTTTACTGAGATAGTAAGACATAAAAGAGTCTCCCAACTCAAGGTGGTCAATAGAGTTCTAGCAAGGGGAGTTTCAAGTTGTCTAGTGCTCCTTAGGAAGGACATGGATATAGATATGGTGTTATGGAATGATTCTCTCATGTACATATTGGCCATACATTAGTGGGATATCATCAAAATTTGCTAGCAAGGCCTAGAAGAGGTGTAGCTATGTTAGAGCCCATCGTAGGGAATACATGTATACTTGTTAGAAATAGATAATACTAAGAGGGGCAGGGTGGGGGGGTTGAATTAGTATTATAAAAACCTTTTCCCACAATTGAATATTGTTAATTACTTTATAACTTGCAAATGAAAGAAAACTAACAATGATTATCAATAAATATAACCATGCATAAATATAACTCATAACACCATTATTTGTTAACTAGGGATACCATGGCCAAGGGAAAACCCCATTGGGGGTGATACCCACAAGATGATCCACTAAACAAAAGAATCTTGTTAAGGATATTGACCTTGTTAGGAGTCTATGAAATACATATAGTGTCTCGAGTCCTTGTTATAGGACTAGGCCATGTTAGAAGCCTCAACCCTATTAGGAGTTTCTTCAACCCTATTAGGAGTTGGTAGATCAAATGCAATGTATGCAAGTAGAGCCCACTGCCCTAACATGTAATTATACTATTACGTTCTTCACAAGTATAGGTATACATACAATACTTTCTCACTGCTATAATTTGCACTTGCTCTAATCATACATCATATTTCACATCACAAAAGGCTCACATATCTTTCAATTTGATCTTCACAATAGTTCACATGTCATACATCTCACACATATAGCACACTAATCTATGCAAGATAAGATCTTTACTTATACCTCACACATTAGTAAATCTTTGCTTATCTAACCTTCATGTCTGCACATGCTTGACATAATATTAAATAAATTATGGATTAATTTCTGCAATCTCAGCCTATCATGACTAAGTAATTATTTTGTCACCAAAATAATTCCTTAAGCCATACAATCCAATTCTCTTATATGCTCTATTCTTCTTTGTTAAATACTTGAGCTATTATTTTAACTATAACTTGCACTGTATTCTTTGTACACATTTGTACACTTACCTACGTCATCATGATATAGTCATAAAGCTATCCTCAGCTACACATGAACTAACTTGAAGTGAGTTGTCTGTACACACCACATTTGTCTTTGTACTATTGCAAATTGTCTAACACTTAGACAATTTTCTAATGCTAAATGCATAACTGAAATGCTGAATATATGTTGCCATAATGATAACTCTCTAGACATCTAACTAACCATATTGCCAACAATACCCCATAAGGTATATGTGGAAGTTGATAACTATCAAGATAAGCATCACAATACTGTTGTAAATACTATAGGTACATTTCATGGTATTTATATCACTATAGTATTTGATTTTGACACTTTAGATTCTTTTGTTTTACCATCCCTTGTTAAAAAATGTGGGCTAGTGATATAGCAACATGTAGATTGGTATAAGGTTGAGCTAGCCATGGGGTCCAAAGTGACCATGCATTCTAGAGTTGGTGGTTATGTATTGGAATTAGATTCCTTCAACACCATAGATGATCTTCAAATCCTATGCTTAGGATCTTAGGATGTTTGGCTGGGTATGGATTGGTTAGCTTCCCATCAAGCAAGTATTGGTTTTTGACAAAAGTTGGTATAGTATGTCGATGAAACAAATGAGAAAGTTGAGCTTGTAGGGGTCCAAAGGCTAGTCTCACTTTCTATGATCTCATCTAATCAACTAGAATAGAGTGTGAATTATGAATGCTAGATGTTTGCAATCTCCATTAGTGACCTTGACAAAGTTTAGAGTTGATAGGTGTTTCTTGACAATCACAAACTCCTCCATGAGTATCCGTATGTGTTTCTATATGAGATACCTAGCTTTCTGCCACAACATGAAGTTGATTTCCATATTAATCCCATTCCAAGAGTACACCATATTTCTTAGGAACCAAACTACGTAACTACTCAAGTGTAAAGGAAGATTTGTTTTGTCGAAGGGACATATTCATCATAGTCTATCCCCATGGGGGTGCACTAGTCATCTTTGTTAAAAGGAAGGATAGATCATTATGTTTATGCATTGAATACCACAAGTTGAATAAGGTGTTGATAAAGAAATAATATCCCTTTCTAAGGATAGATGGCTTGTTTGATTAGATTGAGGGAGTGAGTGTTCTCAAAAATTGATCTTAAGCTGGGATACCATCAACTTCAGATCCATGAGGTTGATATTTATTAGACATGTTTTTGTACACATTAAGGGAATTATGAGTTTAAATTTTTACCCCTTGGGTTGACCAATGTTCCATTAATGTCCATGAGTTTTATAAATGAAGTGTTTCATGCATACCTTGATCAGTTTGTCCTTTTATTCCTTGATAATATAATGATCTATTCTGAGAAAATTGAGGAACATGATGTCCATTTGTGCTAGGTACTATAGTGCTTACATGACCATCATTTGTATGAAAAATGAGGTAAAGTATTTGGGGCATATGATTATGGGTTATGGTATTAAAGTAGATCCTACTAAGATCTGAGATACCATGGATTGGCAGGTTACTACCATTGATTCATGAGGGATTTATCTCACATGGATCATTCTATCAATTCTCTTTAGAGGATGTAGTATAACTACCTTTGGATGTAGCAATGTGATGAGTCTTTGAGGCTCTTAACAAACAAATGACTAGTGCACCTATAATTGTAGTGCCTAAATTGTAGGCAAGTTCATGGTATACATAGATGCCTTATTAGTGCGTATGTGGGCAATAATGATGAAAGATGGTCAAGTGATTTAATACGAGTCCAAGAAGCTCACGGACCATGAGATGAACTACCCCACTCATGATTTAAGACATAGGTAGTTGTGAATGAACTTGTGTATTGGAAACATTTCCTTTTGGGTCACAAGTTTGAGTTGCATAGTGATCACCATAGCTTTCAATATAACTTTACTTATCAAAACCTAAATACATGAAAAATTTATTGGATGGAGTTCTTCTGTGAGTACAAATTTGATGTTCATTACATAATGGGGAAAGAGAATGTTATCACAGATTCCTTAAGTAAGAGAAGATACAAGGATTTTTATTGAGAGTGGATTTGTGTACCTATATCTTGGAAGCTTTTCCTAGTGACATGTGATATTGGAATGTTGGAGAAGAGATTGAGTCCAGATGTACCCTTGAGGGGAGGTCCACAAGTTATTCCTAGGAGTTTGATGGAATATTGTAGCACTTGGAGTACATTTATGTGCTAGTATCAAGGGATCTTTGTTCTTTGATTTTGTATAAGGTACCTTGTGCACCATATTCCACACATCCTAGCATCAAGAAGATGCATTACAACCTTAGGTAGTTATACTTTTTGGTAGGGATGAGGCATGATATTTATGATTATTTTTCTCGATGCCTTGTATGCCATAGAGTGAAGGTAAAGAATCAACATCCCATGGGTATTTTACAACCATATTCCATTCTTGAGTGGAAGTGGGACATGGTTTCTATTTATTTTATCACGTGGTATCCTATGTCATTACATCATCGTGATGTTATTATGTTGAAGGTGGACAAGTTGTCCAAGGTAGATCATTTTTCACCCATGAGAGAATCATATACTATTGATTTGATAGCTCCTATTTTCTTGAAGGTTGCATAGGATCCCTCATAGGATCATTTCTAATATAGATCTTGTTAGAAGAACTAAATAAATGATAATGATTGGTGGAGTCATTTGATGAGTATAATTGTTGGCTCTTGATTTAATAGTGTTTATATGAATAGGTAGCTAAAAACAATACATCTAAGTGTGGCTAATTCCTATGATGGATGCATTTGGACAAAACCTAGGACAACTATAAGACACATTTCCTTCTCCTCTTTAGGCTCTGCAAAATGTATGGGGTAGACCTTAGATTCATCAATGTCACTAGTGCAACAACATAGATATAAATCTAAACAAAGTAGATAGTACCCCAATTCTGTTACACTTATGCAAAAAACTAGATGTGCGGTAGTGAATCACACAAACTAGAAACTCACGAGCTAAGTGGGGATCTTCCTTTCAGCCATACACATAGAAAAGAGAAATGGGCATACTGATTATAAAATATTTTAGCAAGAACGAGATATGAAACGAGAAATGAAAAGTTCATGCAAGTGAGATAAGTTCCTTATCTATTAAGAATTTGAGTGATTAAAGATACAAAAAAGTAATAAAACTTGTGAAATAGCTTGAGATCTATGAAGTGTTTCCTTACAACCCTTTATAATAGTGATTTCAATAAAAGCTTCTTATTAGATCCACCTATACAATCAATGAAACCGTAATATCTGTCAAACATTTTTAATCAATATCATGGATTGAAGCCTAAGAGAAGAATCATGTACCTCACAAAAAGACACTAAAAAAGATAACACTTTATTTTATTTTAATGAAATCTCACTTATTTACAAAATTAAGAGAATAAATATGAAATCCTTTTCATCAAAACTTGATGCTATCCTTGATTTATAGTGAAATAAGATTTACAAAACTCACACACACAAAAGAACCAACATAGATTTATCTATTATGGTCTAAAAGAAACTATATAATTTTTATTCACAACAAGAAATATAATGAAAGAAGGTGGAGTCACAAGCTATGAGACTTGCTCAACAAGCTATAACAAACCCTACAAAATGAGAAAGAAGAATAATAAGTAGAAGAATAGAAATGGGTCAAATCTGATATGATGATTTCATGTGTCCTCTTCATTCTTCAACTCCCTTAAATATGATATGATGATTCCATGTGTCCTCTGTCTTCTCTCCTCAACTTAAAACCTAGATCAAATCTCATCATTGTTGCAAAAAACTCACAAATATCTTCCACAAATGAAGATGAAAGAACCCACTTGAAATAATATCATATCTACCTCTAAAATCATTGCCAAAAGTCCCTCCAAAAGCATGCAACAACAAAATAATGATGCTATGATAAACTTCACCAATTTTGGCCCATATTAAGATGACGAATTTCCACTGATGCCTCTAACTACCATTAGAGAACCACAAACAACCAAAAGAATGCAATTGAGAAAAAGGCCCTTGACAAACAAACATTGAAATAAGTCTCTACTACTGAGACCTACACTTGTTTGGACTGAAAAATTAGAAACTTCATCCCCAAGAGCTTTTTGTTGGAATATGATACTCCAAGGTTTGATGAAGATTTGAGGTAGAAACCCTCTAAAAAGAAAAGGTCTCAGAAAATGTAGGCTCCTTCCACATGATTTATTATTTATTATTATTATAAAGTTTAAAGCTTTATAATAAGAGCACTCTATTAAAATTCAAGTGATTCATCCATGTCTTCCCATGGGCCCCACTTTGTCATTTACTTCATTAAAAAAACTTATTTTCTCTACATGAGTGCTTAAATACTATAGGATAATTTTAATATTTAATTTGGAGATTAATCTCAAGTTTCCCTCCAATTTTTTTAGTTGTTCAAACCCTTAGTCAACCTAAAGGTGACATGTGCCGCACTCCTATTGGTTGTTCCTATCTTTGTCACCACTCAGTCAACATCCACCTAGATGGTCTACCATGTCACTTCTATGTGGCACCTTTCTATTGGTCCTTGAATCCTCATTGTTGACACCTCATCACCTATCAACTCTGGGACCCTGTATACACATGTCACTATTTCATGTTTTTGGGCGATTCGGTGTTAGTCTCCTAAAAACCCAAGATTGCAACACTTGTCCCCTTACTGATGTCACCATCTCAAGCCTCAACTACCATGTGTAATTTACTAGTTTGTTGCCCATCACATTAATTTTGGCATCAACCAGCTCCTGCCATGACACATGGTAGCTTTTTCCATTTTTGTCTAGCTTTGATACAAATCTCAAGATTACATGAGATTGGTCCATGTGTCACCTCTATCTAGTTTTTACTATTGGTTCTCTCTACCATGTGTCTCTTAGTTGTGTCTTCATGTTCCTACCCTAAAGTCTCCCAAAAATATGTCATGTTGACACCTATCCACTCTACTTGCTCAACGCCTTAATTTGTGTGCCACAAATAACTTGCTTGTTTACTATCTTGATCACCACATCATCATATGCATTGTTCAAAATTATCTCACAGACCCACCAAACTAGCCTCTTGGGACATACAAAAGCTTGAGGTGTCATATAAATAAAATACTTTTGACACATAAGGATTTGGTGTTTGGAGTTAAAAAGACATTATGTTTCTATCACTGAGTCAATGTGAGATAACTATTTTAACATCTCCATTTAATTGTTCATCTTTACACACCCACAATAAGGAAAAAGCTTCCTCTTGGTCATCTATAAAAAAAATGAAACCCTCATATTTTTAATGGTGATGATCTTCTTGCACTCAAACACACTAGGCTAAGGAATTTATTTTAAACTAGAAACAAGAGTAACTTCATATGCATCTTTGGTGTGCAATCCTTCACATATTGTTGTACACACATGCTACAACATATTCATCTTTGATCTTTGTGTTTTTGCACATTCGCATGAAAATCAATGTCCATCTATGATTTACTTATTTCACTCATCTCTAATAAATAGTTTCAATCTTCTTTGGCCATGCACATACAACATTTGATTGCCATTTTTAAATGGATATGACCCACACTGAAAATATTCCTATCCTGATTTGAAAATGATCACTGCTCACATGTGTGTGCATTCCCTAATTGGCCACCTTGTAAGAAAATCAAGAAAAACATCTCTCCATGATTTGAACATCATATCTTGTGAAAGACCATGTGAACAAACACTTAAAACAATCCATTTATTTTCTTATGTTCTTTTGAAGAGATTGGGCAGGCAACTTCCTTGTATAGAGAAGTATAAAAGAGACCATCCACTTATCTTTCTTGGTTACTAGGTGAGAAGATTTAGGGAGAAGATTGCCAATGAAAGTTTTACTTTGGTGAAATTTCCATAACAAATACACATATTTTTCCCTCAATCTTTTCATTCCAACCTACTAAAGTAAAGTTCAATACACATTATTTCATGAGAGATGCTTTAGAAAATAATTTACATGTGTATGCTTCCTCCTTTCATTGTTCACTTGGCATATGATCTACATGCATGTATTTATTGTTTGAAAATGTGACCCTCCATTTTTAATAAACCCTCCCCATAGCTCACATATCAGACCTTGCAAGTTGCTAAGAAATCTAGCAAATTGGTAGGGCTACTCTGGTCTATTGCTAGAGAATAGTTTGAAGTGATTTATTCAACTTCTTGTGTCCACTATGAGTAGAACACCTAACCTATACCAAACACTTTCCATTCATGTTCTTTAATCCACATATTCTCATCCTACAAAATATCATCTCATGACAATATCCAACTCAAAATATATCAATAGTCAAATTTTCCTACTTCAAACCGTCATGCATATGAACATGTTAGAAACAAATTATTGCAATTTGGTTTCAAATTTAAAAACAAGTCAAATAGACACTTGAGAGATTGAAACTTGGGGTATAGCATCACTTTGATATGGAGAATATGTGGCTACAGCTTCGTCCTATGATGAATAATGGATAATTATTGGAAAGTGTACAAATTTGGTCATTGAAACTCGTAGAACTGGACAAGTTGTAAGACTAAGATTTTTGCATATGGAATGACCATAGGAAAGTGTGCAAATGAATCATGAAAAACTTAAAAATTGGCACACATGGATTATTTTTAGTATAGAACACAATGGTGAAAGTATTTTAGGCTCATCTATTATAACATTCTGAACATGCCTTCTAATCATTCTATGAATCTGATTTGTATCAACGTATTAGAAATTGCAAACAAAATCATGTTTCAAAACTAGTCAAAAAGATTTTTGACTACTCAATTTTGGAACATAAAAAGTCTATGATCCCTATAATCCAATAAAAAAAGAATTTTCTCAATAGGGTCAACTAGGTCAAAGTTATGGTAAGTCAAATAGGGCTACTAGTTAATTGTCATAAAAGACAACTAGATAGTTTTAAGTTTTTGCAAATGGAATCAGCTTTGGAAACTTATTAGATGGATTTAGTAGGACTTCAAATTGGAATATTGAATTTAATTTATGACTATAATGCATTGGTATGAGCATTTCTTTAAACTACTCCATGAGTCACAAAATATTCATTGCCAAACATGGCTTCACAGATTAATGTGCTAAGTGCATCAACATGACATACAATTAACAACTGATTTTGGGGAACTCAAAGCCTATCATAACTTATTGAATGAATCAAAATCTAAAACATAGGCTCTTTGATATGCATACAAAACACTCCCAAAATGGTGGGTCATGAAACTATATCAGGGGCAAGATATTCAAATGTGAAGTAGGCTTCAAAACACTTGTTGACAAGTGTTCTAAATGATATCTCATGAAATAACTTAGAATTACAACCTAAAACCATGAGACACATGCATGTACTAAATGAAAAGCATGAAACACCTAAAACTCATCACATGACTCAAAATGACAGCCAAACACATACGTAGGAAAAATGTCTATAGGGGCTAACTTTTGCAAAGTTTACAAATATGGTAATCAAAACTCTTGCAAAATTTTTGCATCCCAACAATAGCTCTATCTGGGGATGTATGCCCCTTGTAGGCATGGAAATAATTTAGCATCTCTTGGTTGAAGCAAACCACTCCAAAAGAATTATTCAATACCACTTTATTGAAAGCAAGAAATACTAATTCTGACTATACAAATGGTGGTTTCAAGCCACCAAAACTTCATGGAAACTCCTTATCTCTATCAAACACCTAATTTTTATTTTCATCTTCTTGAGGTAAGATGAAAGTTTCATTTCCATTAGTTTCACCCATCACATTAACGTATTCAATCAACTCATTAAAAAAAACATAATCAACTTCTTGACTTTCATAATGCATATAGAAACTAGAGTCAACTTCAAAATGATGAACATCATGAAACTATGGATCAACATGCTAAAAAAATATTAGAATCAAATTGGAAATCTTCTTCATTATGGGACTCTTGCATTCTATTAGGTTGAAACAAAAATGATTCATATTCTACTCATTGAAGAGAGTCACACATACCATGAATTTGTAGCTCCATTTGTGAAACCAACTATGAGGACAATATGGAATTTTATTTATCTTTATTAACAACATCATCAATTTCTGGATCAGATTTGGCATGAGTTGAAGCTTCTTCACCCTCCTCAAACAATGAGTTTGTTACCAAGTGAAAAGAACTACCATGAAAGTGTTCTTAAACAAAAGGTTGATTACCATCATTGTCATCATTATAAACTCATTGTAGAAGACCTTGAATGCATCAAACTTACTATAATGAGGCTCATCAATATGAAAACAAAAAATAGACTAAAATTTTTGTCCATTTTCAACACCATTATCCTCATTATATGATTCATCACAATCATGCATAACTAAATATGCCCTACTCTCACATGCTTCCTTTAAGTTTGAACATGATTCACAATCTATTTTATTTTCATCATCAAAAACCATAGGAGCATCTTCAACTTATGCAAAATTAGAAATACAAGATGTCAAAACATGCTCAAAGATATTTACCATATTCACATTTGATTTAACATCAACCAAGGCAACATCACACTCATCTTCATCAAATTACTAGTAAGAATCAAGAATACAATATGAATACAAGTTACCATTACATGTCTCATTCAAACTTGATGGGAGACATTTAAATGATTTTTCATTATTTTTAACATCAAATTGTTGAGAATTAGTTTCAACATAAATGGAGTCTAGCCCAACACATGTATAAACACCTTCAATGGAATTTGGAGCAATTAATTTTGATTCCAAATTGGTACTTAAAAAAATATGTGTATCCTTATCAAACACATCAACATTATGCAACACTTCATGTTCATATAAAGTTTCTTCCTCACAATATACATGCTGAAAGAAAAATTTAGGAGAATCAAGACACCTTGCATTTGTGTTCATACCTTGATTCTCATAGGAACTCATAGCTTCTAATGTAAAACACACTAGGTAACTTATAGACACATGCATTTGTGTTCATACCTTGATTCTCATAGGAACTCATAGCTTCTAATGTAAAACACACTAGGTAACTTATAGACACATACTTCTCAAAATAATAAGCCAATAGTGTTGAAATTTCATCTATGTTTACTAAAACTTCATCACAAGTCTTTTCTGCTTAGTTATGAACATAATTTGACTGTAGTGAAACATCTACAACACTTAACTCATTAGTAATACAATCTAAAAAATCAAAGAAATTACCACAACATGTCTCTTACTCTAAATTTTAAAGTTCAACACTTGATATATCATTACCCTCATATCTATCACAGGAAGAAACAATCCTATTGCTATTAGATTGTTCCTCCTTTACATTCATGCTATAAGATAAAGTATCAATCACATGCTTATCTTCTAGATGTTTCTTGCGTTCATCTATTTCAAAAAATTATGATATCTCTTTTGTTAGATTATGGTGACTAATCAGGAAAGTATTGTACATACTTCATAATTAGTGGGGTTCGGGGCATCACCCTAATTTTTTCTTGGGCCCTATTTTATCAGGATTATTAGATTCGCCATTCGTAGATTCGGGCCGACATGTTATAACCCTAAAGCGGTTTAATATTTGTATAAAAGGGCTTAGGGTTAGGGATTGTTTCATAGTGTGATGTGAAATTGGTTCTTGCAGTGATATTGAGCTGTAAGGGATTACAGATTGTAATCAGGTTGTAATCACTGAATTGTAATATGATTGGACTTGCTGTTTCGTGGACATAGCCCAGGGATTGGGTGAACCACGTTGAATCTTGGTGCCTTGTGTTCATTTCTGTGTGATCTATTATTTCCTATTATTGGTTATATTTGCATGAAGTTTTTATTTCTGTCCGTGGTTTTATCCTAACATATTTTTCACAATCATAAGATATATCATCATAAAAAAATTTCTTCATATTCACAAAGATTTTCAACACTTTCACTATCACAAACACAAGAATCAGTGTGAGTGACATCTTCAAGCATGAATGCGTCAATCTTTTGGACTGATTCATGAATATGGTGATTTTTTTTCTAGTCTCATTTCATTTGATCAATTGAATTACATTGGCCTAAAAGTTCATAAAAGTAAACTAGTCCATTATGCTTCTTGAGGCCTTAAAGAAATAGAAAAGTCCATGATTTCTAATTTAAATTTCTTATAAAATTGAATATCATCTTGACCTTTGGGATTTCGTACTCTCATTTTAATGAAGGCAATGATTTGTGTCATGCCCAAACTAAGAGGGCAAAAACACACACAACTTTTTATTTTTTATTTTTTTATATTTAAACATGCTCTACGTTTGATATGACTAAGATAGAAGTTTTAGCACAGGTTCCCTACATTGCATCCTAAGATTTTAAACAAGAGGATGATATCATCGTTAAAATTTTGAAACTTTCGTTATTAGATTAATATCGATAACTTAAGATATTACATTAATTTACAATGATATACAATCAAAATTACTTGAATAACAATGTACTTGAATTTCGAATTAAAATTACTTGCTTTATTGAATCAATCAATCCTACATTAAATCTTATTTAAATAGCCAATTAACCTTTCTATACTTTATTTAATTAGGACGAACTAAAATAATTATAACAATTAAAAAAAAACACTACTATCTATACTTAGATTAAATTAATCATTAATGATAAAACTAATTAAATTACATCTGCAAAATTAAACAAAACTATATTCAAATAACAACTAACTAGAATAATTAACAAATAACAAAACAATAACTAACCTAAAACTTAAATAAACTTTAAATAACTTACTAACATTGTTAACCAAACTTAATTACATCTGAAACTAATTTTAATGCAAGCTTTACAACATTTTAAAAAAAAAAAAAAAATAACATACTAACATTCTTAAATTACATTTAAAATTAACAAATTAAAAGTAATTACAAATTAATCAATAACATAAGTAACTATAAAACATAATATATACTACTAATAACAACTTAGTTGCATTTTAAACTAACTAACTTCACTTAATTTAAAAAATTAAACAAACCTATAACAACTAACTAAAACTAATAACAAAATAAAAACTAACCAACATTATTAATAATTAGCAAAGCAAAATAAACTACACATAAACTAAACTTAAAAAAAACAACCTAACACTAATACTAACTTACTTTCTAACCCATCCTACACTTGGGGCATGCGCTTCCCAAGCGCTATCCTTGGGACAGCGCTCTGCCCAAGGGAGGCATGACAGACCCCCCCCCCCCCCCCCCCCCCCTTCCCTCAATAACCATGCGATCCAAGTGGATAGCAAGTGGAAGGAAGCAAGGTAGAATCTCTTGCAAAATTTGCTATTTTAAACTCCAAAAACTTTAATGCCTTCCCTCAAATCTGAGCGCCCAATCTGGAGGAAGATAGTGATGGGACATGGTGACATCATCATGTGGAACGACAGTTTGACTTGCCCCAAATATTCATTGGTAAAGTTTTATAGGTGAGAGTTAAGATATTAAGGATATCTACTAAAACTATATTATTTTTTTCATAATGAATAGAATTTGGTTTTAGATTTTATTTTATTTTATTGTGATGTGAATATTTTAATAGTTTGTAATAGCATCAACCAATTTTGAGTTTTCCATACAATTTCCAGAATGAAGATGTGCTTCTACAGGCCTCTTTTATATGTATTTTTGAAACTTATTTGATGGTTATGGTTTTACTATATAGTCTTATAGAATTGGTGTTTTAATTCTTAAATGATATTAATCTACCACCTTTTTATGCATTATGCTCAACAAATCAACTATAGCAAGATCATCAAAATCTACGCAAATTTCTTATGAACTCCTACTTAATAATTTTCATGCACCTCAGAGGCTATGTATTTCAATGATACCTACATTTCATGAAATAACCATCTACATATTCATTTAACTATCTATTATAACTGATGGATCAACATTGGAACAACATAATGACTAAACTAGCCTTAAGGCAATTTGAGAAAATAAGAGATCAAAATGATATTGCTCTATTCATTTTGATGGGAGTATCAAGACACACCAAGTTCTGTTTGCTATCATGTTTTTTTTTTGAATTTAAGTTTGGATAAATTAACATGATTCTTTCCTACATGTTCTTGCAATTTCACTTTCAACACAACCATCCATAACTAAAATCATACCAAGCTCAAAGGAGATACCATACATTTACAATTTGAATCTTGCATAATTGCACATCATTGTTTCATCTCATCTTTGATACACATTCATATAACAACATAGAATACGAAAATTTTGAGAGAAGCAAAATTTACTCAATCACTTATTTTATTATCAACCTGATTCAAGGGCTCAGCCGGGAAAGAATCAGGAAGAAAACCGGGCTTCGTTGCCATATATAATAAGGTTTAAAAAAAAATACAATTTACAATAGGATCTCAATCCCAATTTTCAATAATTTTATCAAATTTTCTTCATGATCATAATCAAGGAGTTTGTAATGTTTTCTGAATCTCATTTCAAGAACCATGGAGGAAACCAATAACTGATCGGGTGACAATTAAGCAAAACCAAAAGAACATCAAGCATGCATAATCATACATGGTTTAGATAATAAGATTCACAGTGAATCAAGACTAGGGAGAGGTGGATTGTTCCAACTGGAGAAGTCAAACACAACACCAATTCAGATGCCCAATCGGGGCCAATAACCAAGAACTTCCGTTCTTCCATTTAAACTTGCCATACTCATACTAGGTTTGTGTTGACGGGTAGGGGCCCATAACACCCTACCCTTTATCCCTCTTCTCATCCTGAGAAGAGACTCTACACAGGTTGGAGTCCAACTAAATAGACCTCTCCCAAAATTGGTCACTTCTGCCCTCTCCTAAGGTGAGTAATACCAAAACACCCATGCAAGGAAAACGCAAAAATTTCAAACATAAACAAGAAAGGAAAACAACCAAAAAGACATGGTTTACAAACCTTCCCAACATACCCACAACCATACAATAGTGAAACAACAACAAAGTAACAAGAACATGAAACAAAACATAAGAACTGAATAAGGGAGATGGGAGTTTCCTACCTTCACAAGAGGTAATGGCAATGAACCAGTTTGAGTAGAGTATCCCTCCTTCCTTCAAGCTTCAAGAAATCTTCTCTAAATGTAGAGATTGGGTAACAAAACAACTAGTCCAAAGAAGGCCTCTAAATAAGCCTCCAACTCAACCACCCAAAAGGAGCAATAACTATTTCCACCCACTAGCCACTCTAGAAACTCCTAACTCAACCTACACCATGGTTAAACCCTAAAAGGAGGTGGGGTAAGACAACTCATGACAACCACTTGTAATTTTCGCAAAAAGGCAAAAAGGGGACTTTTGAGTGACCTCTAAAGTCAAAAAACGGGGCTTAGGGGTTGGAAAAGACCCCTAACCCATACCCATACCCTTTGGTTAGAATAAAAAACATGTTAAAAGCCTTAGGAAAGAGGTTTAGAGACAAATAAAATCTAGGAATAAGATAGGTCCATCTAATAGCTCTAACTTGCAAATTAAGCACAAATCCGAATTAGGGATGACTAACCCTAAACAACACACTGAAGCACATAAACAATTTACGAGTGTCAAGCGACACTAACCAAAACATAGTTACGAACATCAACATTTACTGAACACAGAGAGATACATACATACATCTCACAGCACAATACATGAATTACGAACAACAAGGTTTCCAAAAATTAGCACATAGAGATCAATTTTGTTCCTCCGTCGGTTTCCTCAACTAAAATATCTGCACACTCATTGCACACATCAATAGTCCCGAAAATCACATGTACATATATACGTATCAGAAATTTACATAAATTGAAACATACATAAATCAGGGTTTCTTGCATCCTACTTATATCCTTAATCATAAAGATTCCAACTCAATGTGTTAATCCTACATTTTACTGATTTCATCAACATACATATACATGAACATTAAATGACAATCATCAAATATATCTGGAAATAACATCACACAACATGAAATAATAAAATATGTTCTAAGCATCAGATAATGTCTCGACATCTCAAGTCGCGGATAACAAAATAAGAGTAATGTATCACTATGCTACGATGGGTCGGGGGCGAGGCCTCACATCCTCCCCCACTAGGCATGAACTTCCTCCTAGAGTTCATCAAAAAGGTACGAGTACTGAGATTGCATCTGTGTTGCATCCTCCCATGAAGCTGTGACCTCATCATAACAATCCCATTGGACCCTAACCTGGTCCAGCTCTTGGCCTCGAAGTGCTAGGGTTCGTCGGGCAATAATGCAAATAGGCTCCAGTGCTAGATGTCCGTCTGACTCCACCTGTAAAGCATCCCAATCAATAATATGAGACTCGTCATAAATGTATCCTCTAAGTACTGAAATATGAAACACATCATGGATGCGTGACAGGCTAGGTGGCAAAGCTAAACGGTATGCAATAGGTCCTATCCTCTCAAGGATCTTGAACGGCCCAACAAACCGAGGTGCCAGCTTAGAGCCCTTTTTGAAACGAATCGGACTCTTGTGTGGTCGTACCCTCAGGAACACTCTATCTCCAACCTGATACTCTCGATCTGTCCTCTTCGCATCTGCATACTTCTTCTGCCTATCCTGTGCCTCTTTCAGGCGCTGTCTAATCAGGGTCACCTGCTGCTCCATCTCCTTTACTAACTAGGGACCAATAGATACTCGATCCTTGATCCTATCCCAACTCAAGGGTGTCCTGCACGGTCTCCCGTACAAAACCTCATACGACGGCATACCTATGGAAGAATGATGCCCATTGTTATAGGCAAACTTGACAAGATGAAGGTATGCCTCCCATTTTCCCTGATGGTCCATCACGTACATACATAGCATGTCCTCCAAAACCTGATTCACTCACTCGGTCTGGCCATCGGTCTGAGGATGGTATGCTGTACTAAAATTGAGCCTAGTGCCCAAAGCTGACTACAACTCTCTCCAAAATGAAGAAGTGAACAAAGAGTCTCTATCAGAGATGATCTTACGGGGAACACCATGAAGTCTAACAATGTCCCGCAAGAACACCTGAGCTATGTCTCGTGCTGTAAATGTAGTACGCACGGGTGAGAAATGGGCAACTTTGGTCAATGTGTCAACTATCACCAAAATGGCATCATGGCGATGAGATGACATAGGAAGACCAACAATAAAATCCATAGATATAGTGTCCCATTTCCATACTGCAATCTCATGTGGCTGGAGAAGCCCGCCAGGATGACGGTGCTCCGCCTTCACCCTCTGGCACTCAAGGCATCTCGCAACTATACTAGCAATCTGTACTCTCATGCCTGGCCAATGATACAATTGCCTCAAATCTGCATGTAACTTCTTAACACCGAGGTGTGCTGCATAAGGTGCCCTGTGAGCCTCAAGTACAATGAGCTCGCGCAAACCCCCAATGGAAGGTACATACATACATCCCCTATGACGCAAAAGTCCATCGGTCTCCAAAGAATATACTGCAAACTTCCCTTCCAAGGGTCTCTGAGAATGTACTAACTGACTTACTTCTGCATAAAGTTCATCAGCTGGTAAGTGCTGCAAAATCCGCTCTCTCAAGTCAGTGCAAGTGGTCACAGATGAAAGCTCATGGAGCCTTTGGCTTAAGGCATCTGCAACCACATTCTCCTTTCCCTTGATGTAATGAACATCAAAATCATACTCACATAGGAACTCCATCCACCTTCTTTGCCTAGCATTAAGGTTCGGCTGGGAGAATATGTACTGTAAGCTCTGGTGATCGGAATGAAGCTCGAATCTATGACCCAGAAGGAAATGTCGCCATCTCACCAAGGCATGAACCACTGCCGCTAATTCTAGGTCATGAGTAGGATAATTGAGTTCATGAGTCTTCAACTTCCTAGACTCAAAGGAAATAGGTCGTCCTTCCTGCATAAGGACTACTCCTAAACCATCTAAAGATGCATCGGTGCACACCACAAAATCTGCAACAGGATCTGGTACTGCGAGAATCAGTGAACTCGTGAGGGCTCTCTTGAGCTCTTCAAAAGCTCTACCACACTTCTCTGTCCACTCGTACTTCTTCCCCTTCCTCTGAAGAGAAGTGATGGGGTGTGCCAACCTAGAGAATCCTGAAATGAAGAGTCGATAATAACTTGCTAGCCCCCTAAAGCTCCTCACTTCAGTAACACTGGTGGGTGTTGGCCAATCCATGATATCCCTAATCTTTGATGGGTCTACTGAGACACCATCACCCGATATGACATGCCCCAAATAATGTATCTCAGGTCTGAAGAATGCACACTTCGACAAGCTGCCAAACAACTGATTCTCTCTCAGCCTCTGCAATACCTGTCTCAGGTTCTCTTCATGCTCTCTCTCATCACGAGAATAAATCAGAATGTCATCAAGAAACACAACCACGAACTTATCCAAAAAGGTACAAAATACTCCATTCATGAGGCTCATGAATACAGTTGGAGCATTCGTAAGGCCAAAAGGTACCACGGTGAACTCGTAGTGGCCATACCTAGTACGAAAAGTTGTTTTGGGGATATCACTATCCACAATCCTCAACTGATGGTAACCCGACTTTAGGTCAATCTTTTAAAATACTTAGGCACCCTGCAACTGATCAAAGAGGTCATCAATTCTGGGAAGAGGGTATCAGTTCTTGATGGTCACCTTGTTCAATTGCCGATAATCGATACACAACCTAAGTGATCCATCCTTCTTCTTGACGAAAATCATCGGTGCACCCCAAGGTGACACACTAGGTCAAATATGCCCCTTCTCCAAGAGTTCCTCCAACTGAGTCTTTAGCTCACTAAGCTCATGAGTAGTCATTCTGTATGGTGCTCTTGAAACTGGCTCAGCTCCTGGCACTAGGTCTATGTGGAAATCCACTGCTCGCCGTGGAGGCATACCAGGAAGCTCTGAAGGAAACACATCTGCAAACTCCTGAAGGATTGGAAGATCATCAAGGGATGGCTCCCTTTCTGAATCTTCCTCTCAGTCACTGATAGTGATAGCAAACAACTGACAACCCTTTCGCATGCACCATCTAAGCTACATAGCGGAAATCATACGAAGGGACACTGGCCTCTTCACTCCGAAGATCTCCCTAGAGATACCATCATTATCCACACATTCCAGCCTCTTCTGTCGACAATCCATCTTGGCGCTATGGGCATAAAGCCAATCCATGCCAAGAACAGCATCATAAGAACCTAGAGGGGTAATGCGTAGATTAGTCCTAGTGGACATGACTCTAATCTGCATCTGACAACTCCACACCATGGAACTAACTGACACTCTAGCTCCCGAGGCTAACTCTACCTCCCAACTAACATCCTGTCTAACTGCCACTAGCCCGCAACGCTCCACCACAAATGGAGATATAAAAGAGTCAGTAGCCCCAGAATCAAATAAAAATGCAACCATATGGCCCTGTATAATACCTGTAGCCTCGATAACTGTGGCCTGATGCTCAGCCTGGCGGTTGTCAACCGCTGCAAAAACTCTATGGGATCTACCCATGTCACCAACTGTCGGCTCTGAAAAAGCCCTGCTCTGACCACTCGATGCCTGTCCCTGCGGACACTCCCTAGCTATATGACCCATGCCACCACAAGTGTAGCATGGTCTGCGAGTATAAGATCGTGCACCCTATGACCCAGACTGCTGTGGGCCTCCTGACCTGCTAGATCCACTGAATCCTCCCCTAGAAGACTGCTGAGTCTTCACTGACTGTGACTGTGGGGCCTGTACTTTTTGATCCCGCCTAGGACCCTATGACTACCATTGCTTGGGCTTAGAGCCCTGATAACCCTGAGAAGGTTTCTGCTGCTGCTGCTGCTGGGGTTTTGGCTGCTAAGACTGTTGGCCCCTAGAGGACCCTGCTGTATAATTCTGATTCCCTTTCCAAGGGGGTTTCTGCTGGAAGGAATTTCGGTTATGAGGCCGATCCCGTGACTACTGCCTCCCTCGAGTATCCTCAGCAACTAGTGCTATCTCCACTGCCTGTCTGAAGGTGGTAGGGAAAGCCATCCTAACTGGGCCCTGAAGAGAGAAATTCAGACCCATGATAAAGCGATGCACCCGTAGTTTCTCGTCCTTCATGTATTCCACATAGGGAAGGAGCTCGAGAAACCTACTCTCGTACTGAGCCACTGTAAGGCCTCTTTGATAAAGAGAATGGAACTCCTCTATCTGCTTCTTCCGAAAATGCTCTGACAAGTACCTCTCACAAAATCTTTCTAAGAAAGATTCCCATGTGAGGGTGTCCATCCTCACTCCACCAATGATCTCCTCCTGATGCCACCAGTTGGAGGCATCCCCTCTCAACTGATGAACTGCTAGTCATGCTTTTAGATTACTCCCATAAGGGCGTAACCCAAAGCACCGCTATAAGCTCTGCAACCATGCCTCTGCTACTGAACCCTCAATGGTACCAGTAAAAAATGGTGGTCCGAGTCGTATCAATTCCCTGATGTCATCTCCTACATGTCTAGGAGGTCTATCAAAAGGGGGTCCTCTCTGGTGTATGGACTCTTCCTCGTGTTCACCCTGACCCTCTATCTGTCTCTGTGGGGGACTCCTAGTCCTCTCTCTGATTCTGGGCCCACCTCCTCCAAGTCCCTCTACTTCCACTACTGGAATCTGCTGGACTGGCTGAACTATAGGTACCACTCTCTGTTGAACTACACCGATCAAAGTCTGGAGTGCATCAATAATGTCCTGATTTGGGTTCGGTGGTGGTGGAGGTGGAGGTGGTGGTGGAGGTGGCGGTGGTCCACCCTCCTGTCCCGCTCTACCACCCCCAGTCTTATGACCTCTGCCTTGCCGGTTGCGAGTAACAGGCGGCATCTACACAATTAAAAG
This sequence comes from Cupressus sempervirens, assembly GCA_028749045.1. Taxonomy (NCBI): domain Eukaryota; kingdom Viridiplantae; phylum Streptophyta; class Pinopsida; order Cupressales; family Cupressaceae; genus Cupressus; species Cupressus sempervirens. The sequence goes on from CM053792.1 coordinate 826,611,565, forward strand.
TTTGAGTTAAGTTTAGGAAGCATAATGGTTTAAGGTTCCTAGTGTTGAAACAACCTGGCTCTAATACCAAAATGTCATGCCCAAACTAAGAGGGCAAAAAAACACACAACTTTTTTTTTTTTTTTTTTAAATATTTAAACATGCTCTACGTTTGATATGACTAAGATAGAAGTTTTAGCATAGGTTCCCTACATTGCATCCTAAGATTTTAAACAAGAGGACGATATCATCGTTAAAATTTTGAAACTTTCGTTATTAGATTAATATCGATAACTTAAGATATTACATTAATTTATAATGATATACAATCAAAATTACTTGAATAACAATGTACTTGAATTTCGAATTAAAATTACTTGCTTTATTGAATCAATCAATCCTACATTAAATCTTATTTAAATAGCCAATTAACCTTTCTATACTTTATTTAATTAGGATGAACTAAAATAATTATAACAATTAAAACAAAACACTACTATCTATACTTAAATTAAATTAATCATTAATGATAAAACTAATTAAATTACATCTGCAAAATTAAACAAAACTATATTCAAATAACAACTAACTAGAATAATTAACAAATAATAAAACAATAACTAACCTAAAACTTAAATAAACTTTAAATAACTTACTAACATTGTTAACCAAACTTAATTACATCTGAAACTAATTTTAATGCAAGCTTTACAACATTTTAAAAATTTAAAAAAAATAACATACTAACATTCTTAAATTACATTTAAAATTAACTAATTAAAAGTAATTACAAATTAATCAATAACATAAGTAACTATAAAACATAATATATACTACTAATAACAACTTAGTTGCATTTTAAACTAACTAACTTCACTTAATTTAAAATTAAATTAATTTAAAAAATTAAACAAACCTATAACAACTAACTAAAACTAATAACAAAATAAAAACTAACCAACATTATTAATAATTAGCAAAGCAAAATAAACTACACATAAACTAAACTAAAAAAAAACAACCTAACACTAATACTAACTTACTTTCTAACCCATCCTACACTAACCCTATGCCCCACTTGGGCAAGTGCTTCCGAAGCGCTATCCTTGGGATAGCGCTCTACCCAAGGGAGGCGTGACAGACCCCCCCCCCCCCCCCCCCCCCTTCCCTCAATAACCATGCGATCCAAGTGGATAGCAAGTGGAAGGAAGCAAGGTAGAATCTCTTGCAAAATTTGCTATTTTAAACTCCAAAAACTTTAATGCCTTCCCTCAAATCTGAGCGCCCAATCTGGAGGAAGATAGTGATGGGACATGGTGACATCATCATGTGGAACGACAATTTGACTTGCCCCAAATATTCATTGGTAAAGTTTTATAGGTGAGAGTTAAGATATTAAGGATATCTACTAAAACTATATTATTTTTGTCATAATGAATAGAATTTGGTTTTAGATTTTATTTTATTTTATTGTGATGTGAATATTTTAATAGTCTGTAATAGCATCAACCAATTTTGAGTTTTCCATACAATTTCCAAAATGAAGATGTGCTTCTACAGGCCTCTTTTATATGTATTTTTGAAACTTATTTGATGGTTATGGTTTTACTATATAGTCTTATAGAATTGGTGTTTTACTTCTTAAATGATATTAATCTACCACCTTTTTATGCATTATGCTCAACAAATCAACTATAGCAAGATCATCAAAATCTACGCAAATTTCTTATGAACTCCTGCTTAATAATTTTCATGCACCTCAAAGGCTATGTATTTCAATGATACCTACATTTCATGAAATAACCATCTACATATTCATTTAACTATCTATTATAACTGATGGATCAACATTGGAACAACATAATGACTAAACTAGTCTTAAGGCAATTTGAGAAAATAAGAGATCAAAATGATATTGCTCTATTCATTTTGATGGGAGTATCAAGACACACCAAGTTCTGTCCGCTATCATGTTTTTTTTTTGAATTTAAGTTTGGATAACTTAACATGATTCTTTCCTACATGTTCTTGCAATTTCACTTTCAACACAACCATCCATATCTAAAATCATAACAAGCTCAAAGGAGATACCATACATTTACAATTTGAATCTTTCATAATTGCACATCATTGTTTCATCTCATCTTTGATACACATTCATATAACAACATAGAATACGAAAATTTTGAGAGAAGCAAAATTTACTCAATCACTTATTTTATTATCAACCTGATTCAAGGGCTCAGCCGGGAAAGAATCAGGAAGAAAACCTGGCTTCGTTGCCATATATAATAAGGTTTAAAAAAAAATACAATTTACAATAGGATCTCAATCCCAATTTTCAATAATTTTATCAAATTTTCTTCATGATCATAATCAAGGAGTTTGTAATGTTTTCTGAATCTCATTTCAAGAACCATGGAGGAAACAAATAACTGATCGGGTGACAACTAAGCAGAACCAAAAGAACATCAAGCATGCATAATCATACATGGTTTACACAATAAGATTCACAGTGAATCAAGACTAGGGAGAGGTGGATTGTTCCAACTGGAGAAGTCAAACACAACACCAATTTAGATGCCCAATCGGGGCCAATAACCAAGAACTTCCGTTCTTCCATTTAAACTTGCCATACTCATACCAAGTTTGTGTTGACGGGTAGGGGCCTATAACACCCTACCCTTTATCCCTCTTCTCATTCTGAGAAGAGACTCTACACAGGTTGGAGTCCAACTATACAGACCTCTCCCAAAATTGGTCACTTCTGCCCTCTCCTAGGGTGAGTAATACCAAAACACCCATGCAAGGAAAACTCAAAAATTTCAAACATAAACAAGAAAGGAAAACAACCAAAAAGACATGGTTTACAAACCTTCCCAACATACCCACAACTATACAATAGTGAAACAACAACAAAGTAACAAGAACATGAAACAAAACATAAGAACTGAATAAGGGAGATGGGAGTTTCCTACCTTCACAAGAGGTAATGGTAATGAACCAGTTTGAGTAGAGTATCCCTCCTTGCTTCAAGCTTCAAGAAATCTTCTCTAAATGTAGAGATTGGGTAACAAAACAACTAGTCCAAAGAAGGCCTCTAAATAAGCCTCCAACTCAACCACCCAAAAGGAGCAATAACTATTTCCACCCACTAGCCACTCTAGAAACTCCTAACTCAACCTACACCATGGTTAAACCCTAAAAGGAGGTGGGGTAAGACAACTCATGACAACCACTTGCAATTTTCGCACAAAGGCAAAAAGGGGACTTTTGAGTGACCTCTAAAGTCAAAAAAAGGGGCTTAGGGGTTGGAAAAGACCCCTAACCCATACCCATACCCTTTGGTTAGAATAAAAAACATGTTAAAAGCCTTAGGAAAGAGGTTTAGAGACAAATAAAATCTAGGAATAAGATAGGTCCATCTAATAGCTCTAACTTGCAAATTCAGCACAAATCCGAATTAGGGATGACTAACCCTAAACAACACACTGAAGCACATAAACAATTTACGAGTGTCAAGCGAAACTAACCAAAACATAGTTACGAACATCAACATTTACTGAACACATAGAGATACATACATACATCTCACAGCACAATACATGAATTACGAACAACAAGGTTTCCAAAAATTAGCACATAGAGATCAGTTTTGTTCCTCCGTCGGTTTCCTCAACTAAAATATCTGCACACTCATTGCACACATCAGTAGTCCCGAAAATCACATGTACATATATATATATATATATATATATATATATATATATATATATATATATATGTATGTATCAAAAATTTACATAAATTGAAACATACATAAATCAGGGTTTCTTGCATCCTACTTATATCCTTAATCATAAAGATTCCAACTCAATGTGTTAATCCTACATTTTACTGATTTCATCAACATACATATACATGAACATTAAATGACAATCATCAAATATATCTGGAAATAACATCACACAACATGAAATAATAAAATATGTTCTAAGCATCAGATAATGTCTCGACATCTCGAGTCGAGGATAACAAAATAAGAGTAATGTATCACTATGCTACGATGGGTCGGGGGCGAGGCCTCACAATTTGGTTGTGAATTTCTCTTTTCATCATGACAATTTTATCAAAAACACTTTCATAGTATGATAAACCACTTTTAGATCTAAGATCTAGATCCATGTTATTCTTTCACCTCTTACTTCTAGTGCTGAAATCACTAAATAGAGGTACTACTTTCTACCACAGAGAAGAAACATAGAAGAATTTACTTCCTGCTGCAAACATTGGTGAATCTATATCCAATTCTTTCAAGGAATTTGCACTCAAAATATTTGTCCACATCCAAACACATCTGATGTAAATTTACATAATTAACTCTTCTATTTTAAAAATCTTCATACTTCGACCATAGGCTTCAATAAGGTAAAAATTAGAAGTATGATTACTTACTTGATACATTGCATACACCAAAGGCTTCCAAGATGATAGAGTTTGTTTTCCCTTTAGAACCTTGTAGCCACTTCTCCTTCAAAAAATGAAGCTCAACCATAGATCTAAAACAAGTCTTCTACTCCAAAATGTTATGTGTCAATTCATTCAAGACTTTATAACACAAAATTTTATCCTAACTTTCTTAGCAATGGTAAGAGACATGAGTTGGCACCCAATATGAAATTGGGACTGAATTTTCAATAAGATCTTTGCACAAGACTAGAAGACTCACTTGCATATGTGACACAAAATAAAATGACATATATTTCTCTCAAAGACTTATAAAATTTTCACCCAAAATGAAAGGATTAGATAGCTTCTCTATGCACTTCAATGAGCAATATAGAAGATTTCATGAAAGCTGAAACTCATGACTAAAAACTAGATGAACATACTGCATATTTCTCAACTTTAAAGAAAGATTTTCATCAATTCCCCACCATAGTAACGATTTTGTTGGCTCATGATTTAACATTGTCTATATAAATAGGTAGCTAAAAACAAATCATCTAAGGGTAGCTAATTCCTATGATGGATGCATTTGGACAGATTCTAGGCCAACTATAAGGCAACTATCCTTCTACCCTCTAGGCTTTGCAAAACCTAAGTGGGTAGACCTTACATCCATCAATGCCACTAGTACAAGAACATAGATATGAATCTAAACAAAGAAGATAATACCTTGATTCTCCTACACTTATGTAGAAAACTAGATATGTAGTATCTAATTACACAAGCTAGAAACTCACAACCTAAGTGGGGGTCTTCCTATCATCTTTACAAATAGAAAAGGGAAATGCTCACTTTGATTATAAAAGATTTCATCAAAAACTAGATATGAAACAACAAGAAACACATAGTTCATGTAGCTGAGATCAGTTCTTTATCTATTGGGCATTTTATTCATGAAAGATACAACAAAGTAACCAAAAATGTGAAATAGCTTGAGATCTATGACTTGTTTCTTTACAACCCTTCATAACCATGATCCCAACCAAGCATTCTTATCAATCCACTTTTAGAATCAGCAAAACCATGTAATATCCATCAAGCAATTTTAATTCCTGGGCTATGTCCACCAGCAACAAGTCTAATATTATTATTATCTAGTGATTACAATCTGCAATCCCTTACAGCTTAGTACTGCTGCAAGAAGCTACAATATCACCATTACATTATGAAATCCCTAACCCTAAGCCTTTTTTATACAAGCTTTTTTCACTTACAAGATTAGGGCTAGAAAATAGTAGCCAATGTCTTTTACAATATAAGGTCATTTTTGGCTTCAGGGGCATTGCCCTCAAAAACCCTTGTGGGGGCATTGCCCCTTGAACCCACCTTGTATTGTGATAAGGAGTCCACTTAGGGAACTACCCTAGAACCCCACATAGGCATTGCCCCTTGACCCTATCTTGGGGACATCACCCCCAAACCCTTGTAAAAATAAAATGGGGAGAAAACCATGTCAAATAAACCTTCGAGTTTGATTAGGCTCCACATCATAATAATCTCCCACTTGGAGACTAATCATAGCACTACTAAACCTATAGCTCCCACTAGAATATCAAACCACCCTAGACTCTTTTGTTTTTTTATTCTATTTAGTCTAGAAGACCAATTGAAGCTGAAGAGGAGTTCAACTTCTTCCTTGTCACTACCTTTGCAAATATATCCACTGGATTCTCATCTGTATATATCTTATCCAACTTTAACTGTCCATCATCCAAAAATGACCAAATGTAATGGTACAACTATATGTGTTTTGTCTTTGAATGTAGAGTAGAATTATTTGCAAGATGAATGGCACTCTAGTTGTTGGTAGATAAATAATTATCCTTCTGAGGGTGTCCCAATTCTTCCATGAAGAACTAAAGTCATATCATCTCCTTGGCTACCTCTTTAGCAACAACATACTCTGCCTCTATAGTGGATAAAGCATTAATCTTTTGCAACCTAGAAACTCAACTCACTATTGCCCCACCAATAGTAAATACATAACTTGTAGTACTCCACTTGGTATCAATATCTCCTACCAAATCTTAGTCAACATTTTTCTATAAATCAATAGTAGAGCCCCCAAAATGTAGACACTTACTAGTTGATCTTCTCAAATATCTGAGAATCCATTTAACTGCATTCCAATTCTCAATTCTTGGATGACTCATATATGCGCTAACAAATCCCACTGCATGTGCAATATTTGGCCTTGTACATACCATAAAATACATTAAACTTCCTACAACTAAAGCATAAGGTACCTTGGACATCTTATCCTCCTCTTCTTGTGTCTTTGGACACATCTCCTTAGTCAACTTCAAATGACCAAGTTAAGGTGTGTTTACATATTCAGCATTCTCCATAGAAGAATGTTGCAACACCTTCGCAATATAATCAACCCAAGATAATGTTAATTTAGTGTTCTTCCTAGCTCTATAAATCTTAATACCAAAGATTTGTTTTGCTGCCCATTAATCCTTCATAGCAAATGAACATGCTAACTAGCATTTTGACCCCTTAATGTGATCCATGTTGGACCCAACTATAAGTATATCATCAATATATTAATATAAAATAATGTAGCTACTATCATCTTGTTGGAAGCATGAATGCTGATGATATTCCTATGGGGGAGTATTGTAGATATGTTATCATGATGATATGTTACATTCACGACTGTGTTTGTCATTGATTAAAAAATAGTAGTTTTTTGTGGTATCTGATAGAAAAACATCATAAATATAAAGTTTGTGTAGAAGTTGATGAAAGCCAACTTCACAACTTGCCAAGATCACCTGCATGCAAATAACCTGTTGAAGGGAAACCAAAGAAGGAAGAGGTAGAGCTTGGAAAAACACTAAATGGTCTAAGAGAGAAGATTGCAACAAATGAAAAAGAATTGTTATTACAATATGCCTTGAAAAATGAGATCTGAAATACAATGAGAGATCTTGAATATAAAGGCCTCAAGGAAGCTTGTAGAACAATCTAGAAACTACTAGAAGATAAGGTTAACAACTAAGCATACATTCACAAAAGGTGGAATATCCTCGATTAAGGTGAGAGGATAAGTATGATTAGATAGGAACAAAATCTCATGCTGTCAACAACTCATCAACAAAAACTATTAAATAAATGCATTAACCTAAGTGAACTTAAGTAAAAGAATAAATAATTATTTACTCTAATAGTTGCTATGAACGACTAGTTGAGTATTTTCAATATCTAAGGTTATGAGAGATACTTTTGAGTATTTAGTATATGCAGTTAATGTTGGATGAAGAAATGTTAAGTCTAAAAGAAGTTATGCAAGTTTTGGTAAAGACTATTTTGAGACAGAGTTTATAGAAGCATGTTCTGGTAAACTTGTTATATCTCTTAGCAAAATTATTTATAAGATGCTGAAGTTACATATGTGAAGAAGACATGTTGTTGATGATATGGCTAAGTTCACTTGTCATAATGACACATGTACGAAAACATATTCAAGTTGCAAGGTGAAAGATTAATTTTATCGCTAAGTGTAACGTGTTCTTAATGTGGTCCTATAATAATTAATTGAGAAGGTTTAATGACTAACTTAGGAAATTTTTTTATGGATTTGATATAAAGGAAGGACATTTTCTTTTATCATGGTATGGAATAAGTATTGTTTTGAAGTGATTGTAAGCAGTAGTAAGAGTAGAATGCGAAGTTGAGTGGAAGTGAAGGAAACTTCATTGCTGAGGTTTTATTGAGTGATCCAAAGTTGGATACTTGGATATGAGGTTTGTGACCTGGTCTACAAGGTTTGACAATGATTGGTTTGGTTGACAGAATAGAGGAAATAAGAACATAATAGTAAATTATTTGTTTGGAAAATGAGCTCTTGTTGTAATTGAAACTACATGTTTGGATAGTGGGTTCTTCTTGCATACATTGTACTACAACTCCTAACAGGGTTGGCACAACTCCTAATAGGGTTGGAATCTCTTAACAAGGATTCAGAGTCTCCTAATAGGGACTCATATGTACTAAATGTTGTAATAGACTCCTAACAAGGTCCATCCTCTAACAAGGAATATTTATATTAGTGCATCATCTTGTGGGCATCATTCCCATCGAGGTTTTCCCTCTAATCAAGGGTCTCCCTAGTTAAGATATCTAGTGTAATTATGTATGTGGATCTTTGTATGGTTGTTGTTTACTTTGATTGAATGGTTAAGTTTATTTAAAGTGGATAATTGTTTTAATCATTTGATAACTAATTCACCTTCCCCCCCCCCCCCCCTCTCAGTTATCTCGGTGGACTATTGTTTCTAACACATCCAACCTCTCAAAGTAAACACAATGATTTGAGTGACACTTGCTATATCCATGCTCATGCATAAACCTGTCAAATTTTAGATACCATTGCTGAGGTGCTTGCTTCAAGTCATATAAGCATTTCTTCAATCTACACACTAAGTTCTCCTTACCTTTGACCTCAAATCCCCGTGGTTGTGCCATATATATCTCTTCATCCAAATCACCATGAAAAAATGTTGGTTTTACATCAAGCTGCTCCGAATGCAAATATTCAATAGCCACAATATTTAAAACAATGCAAATAGAAGTCATTTTAAAAATAGGAGAAAATATCTCATCAAAATCAATGCTTTTTTCTGTGCAAATCCTTTTACCACTAACCTAGCTTTAAATTTTTTCTTACGTCCATCCTCTTCATTCAACTTGTAAACCTACTTATTCTATAAAGCGCTTTTGCCTACCAACAAATTGCATAAATCCCAAGTCTTATTTTTTAGCAAAGAGTCCATTTCATCTTTCATTGCAAACTCCCACTGAATCTTAGTATCCACCTGCATAGCTTCATCATAACATTTAGGTTCACCGGCATCAATAAGTAAAATAGAATACAAATAAGGAGAACATATTTCTGAAGGTCTACTTAGCCTTGTTAACTATCTAACATTCACTGGGGTGTGTGGTATTTTTTGTTGTGGTTGTTGCAGATCATGAGGAACTGCTAGAACATCATCTTTTGGAGTATCATCCATCACTACATAATCATCTTCTTTCTTCTCATATTGCTGCAATAGATCTTCGTACAACACTTTCTCATTAAATATAACATTTTTACTTCTTACAGTTTTATGATTTTCAAAATTCTAAAGCCTATAACCAAATTCATTAGTGCCATATCCAACAAATACACATTTCTTTGACTTAGCTTCTAGCTTGATTCTATTTTTAGAATCTATATGAGAAAATGCTTTACAACTGAAGGTCTTGAGATAAAGAATAAATCATCTTCTTACTAGTCCATTCTTCCTTTGAATTTTGGAATGCCACAACCCAAAGGAGTAGAGGGACCTCTATTAATCAAATATACAATAGTATTGACAACCTCCACCCATATGTGTATGGGCAACCCTGCATGCAACCTCATGCTCCTTGCACACTCCATTATAGTCCTGTTCATACGTTCAACCATTCCATTTTCCTGTGGAGTCTTTAGAGTAATTTTCTATCTAAAAATACCATTAGTGGAGCAATAATCTTCAAATTCATGACTGCAATACTCATCGCCATTATCAGATCTGAGACATTTTAATTTCTTACTAGTCTCATTTTCAACTAAGCATTTGTATTTCTTATAAGTTTGAAATATATCATATTTTTTTCTAAGGAAATAAATCCATATTTTTCTAGTTGCATCATCAATAAATGTAACATAATAATGAGAGCCACCAAGGGAAGATACTTGATCTGGTCCCCATACATCTGTATGCATGAGCTCTAATCTCTCACTTTTCTTTTCCTTCTCAATCTTCACAAAACTCACTCTCTTTTGTTTTCCATACACATGACTTTCATAGAAATCTATATTAACACATTTCAGACTTGGTAAAGCTTTATTTGAATGAAGTAACTTTGATACCTTTCTCACTCATGTGCCCAAGTTTGTTGTGCCATAGCACTGTAGGAGAATCTACAATATTTGTTTGTTCTCCCTGCTCAACTGTAGCAATTGTTCCTGAATAATAATTTTTCCTCTAAAACAATTAAAGCAAAAGGATCAATATGATCTGTATAAAGATATAAGTTGACTACTTTCACAACTTTTTCTAGTACAAGGGAACCTTTTGAAACCTTCCAATTTTTATCATTAAAAGTAATTACATAACCCTCATCATCGAGTTGCCCTATTGAAATTAAATTCCTACTCAGCCTTGAAACATGTCTTACCTCATGTAGTAGCCAATGATTCTCATTCTGCAACTTAATCTTAACTTTACCCTTTCCAACCATCTGATAGGATTCATTATCCCCCAAATAGATAAGCCCAAAATTCAGTTGGACATAATCAATAAAATAACCTCTATGAAGTGTAGCATGAAACGAAGCACCGGAATCTAAAACTCATGAATCATCAATACTTTCTAAAGAAACAAGCAAAACATCCTCTTCGAATTTGTACTTACCACATTTTCCTCCTTGTTCCCTTTTGGTTTATTTCTTTCATTGTTCTTTCGAGTTCAACAATCTTTCTTCTTATGCCTTAGTATACCATAGTATTAGCAATCTCTTGATCCTCTAGATTGATACCTCTTCCCCTGTGACTTTCCTCTTGATTTCCCATGATTACCAAAATTATTTCCTCTCTCAGTCGGTATGCCTCTGCTTTGTGCATTCAAAGCACTTCCTGATGTACATCCACTTGAAGTTTTCTGACAAGTTTTTTTTACTAAAAATAACACTAATTACATCATCAAATTTTAGAGTATTAGATCTAGAAACATAATTACTTACAACCATTACCAAACCATTCTCGCTTTCAGGCAAAGAGCACAAAATCAAGAGAGCCATAATTTCTTCATAAAAAATTAATACCCCTAGAAGATAACTAACTAGTAACAATATTAAACTCATTTAAATGATCTACAATAGATCCACCTTCTGTCATCTTTATATTAACTAAATGCTTCATGAGAAATACATTGTTTGAAGCAGAGGACTTTTCATATAGTTTCAATAGGGTTTGCATCAACACTTCTATCGTCTTCACTTTTGTAATATTAAATATCATTCATGGTGCCAAGAATAATTGAATGGTTCCTAGTGCATTCCTATCTAAAATTTCCTAGTCCTCATATGTCATAGTTCCCTATTTCTTGGATTTTCCTTCCAACGGCTTCCATAAATCCTTTTGATAAAGATAGTCCTCCATTTGCATCTTCCATAACTGAATTTTTTGCCCATTAAACTTCTCAACCTTTAGCTTAACCTCATCTTCGATTGCTCCCGCTCAACTATGAGACCTTCCTGTAGAGGATCTTTGAAAAAAAGAAAAAATGACAACCGTCTGGCTCTGATACCACTTTTAAGAATTAATCTTAGATAGAAATAACAATTACATGCAAATATAGCCAATATCAAAAAATAATAGATCACACAAAAGAGAACACAAGACACCAAGATTTAACGTGGTTCACCCAATCCTTGGGCTACATCCACCGACATCAAGTCTAATATTGTTATTATCTAGTGATTACAATCAGCAATCCCTTATAGCTCAATGTTGCCACAAGAAGCTACAATATCACCATTATATTATGAAATCCCTAACCCTAAGCCTTTTTTATACAAGCTTTTTCTACTTACAAAATGTGTGCTATAATAAGTCGTCTAATAAGAAAAATAGTAGTTGATGCCTTTTACAATATAAGGTCATTTTTGGCTTCAAGGGTGCTGCCCCAAAAAAATCTCATAGGGGCGTTGGCCCTCAACCCCACCCTACATTTCAATAGGGAGCACACTTAGGGTGCTGCCCCTTGACCTTGTCTTGGAGGCACTACCTCCAAATCTCTGTAGAAATAATATTGGGAGAAAACCAAGTTGAATAAACCTTTGAGTCTGATTAGGCTCCACATCATAACAAATCAACATCCACCTAGATGGTCAACCACATCATTGCCACATGGCCCCTCACTATTGATATTGGGATCCTTGTTGCTAATAGCTCATCACCGACTTGATCAAGGAGCTTGTGGATGTGTCACAATCTTGTATTTTTGGGTGATTTGGTGTTAGTCTCTTGAAAACCCAAGATTGAGACACATTTTCCCTTACTAATGTCAACATCTCTAGCTTCAAGTATGGCATTTCATTTACTAGTTTGTTGCCATTGCCACCTTATCTATACTTGGATGCTACCTCATTACATTCATTCATCAACCGGATTTTGCCATGACATGTGGAAACTTTTTTGTGTTTTTGGGCAGCTTTGACATCAATTTCACGATAACACAAGATTGGCCCACATGTCACCTTTGTCTGATCTCCACTTTTGGACAAATTTGACACTAATCTCATGAAAACGAGAGATTGGGCCATGTGTCACCTTCATCTAGTCACCACTTTTGAGTCCTGAATCTCACGATAACACAAGATTGGGCCACATGTCACCTCCATCCAGTCACCACTGCTGGGTCCTGCTACCATGTGTTGCTTAGTCGTGCCTTCACATTTGTGCTCCAAAACAACTTTGACACCAGTCTCACAACAACGAGAGATTGGGCCATGTGTCACCTTCATCCAGTCACCACTTTCGAGTCCTAAATCTCATGATAACACAAGACAAGGCCACGTGCCACCTTCATCCAATCACCACTATCGGGTCTCGCTACCATGTGTTGCTTAGTAGTGCCTTCACATTTGTGCTCCAAAGTCACCTTCATCCAGTCACCACTTTCGAGTCTCAAATCTCATGATATCGCGTCACCTTCACCCAATCACCACTATCGAGTCCCGCTACCACATGTTGCTTAGGAGTGCCTTCACATTTGTGCTCCAAAGTCACCTAAAAATTTGGTTCCACTTTGCTTGCTCAACAGCCCAATTAGTTTGTTCGTGTGCCCTCAATTAGTGCATGTTGGTCAAAGCTATCTCATTATGCTTGTGGTGTCATAAAGAATATTCTTTCATACATAAAAATTTGGTGTTTGGAGTTAAAAATACCATGCATACCTACCACCACTTCAATGTGGGGTAGCTAGTTTAACATCTCCATTTAACTATTCCGCTTCATGCCATCTGTAATGAGGAAAAAGCTTCCTCTTGGTCATCCCTAATAGAAGTGAAACTCTCCTATTTTAAATGGTGATGCTTCTCTTCCACTCAAACAAATTGGGCTGATGAATTTATTTCAGACTAGTAATACGAGTGACTTCATACAGATCTTTGGTCTGTGCTCCTCCACTTATTGCTATGCACACAGACTACGACATATTTATCTTTCATCTTTGCATTTTTGCACATTTACACAAAAAGCCAATGTCCATCTATGATTTACTTATTTCACCCATCTCCAAAACATAGTTTCAATCTTCTTTGGCCCTATACATAAAACATCTGATCACAATTCCTAAATGGATATGACCCATGCTCAAAATATTCCCATCCCTAATTTCAGAATGATCATAGCTTACATGTTTGCACATTCTGCAATTGGTCACCTTGTAAGAAAATCAACTACATTATCTCTCCATGATTCGCATATCATATCTTGTGAAAGGCCAAGTGAACAAACACTTCAAGCAATCCATTTATTTTCTTGTATTTTTTGAAGAGATTAGGCATGCTTCTTCCTTGTATAGCGGAGTATAAAAGAGATAATCCACTTGGTTTTCTTGGTTATCGGGTGAGTAGATTTAGGGATAAAATTTCCAATGGAAGCTTTACTTTGGTGCAATCTCCATAATAACTACATATTATTTTTCGAGGGATGCTTTAGACAACAGTTTGCATGTTTGCTCCTTCTCCTTTCATTGTTCACTGTGAAAAAAATCAACTATTGCAGTCACTGATTATTAATCTCCTATCATAAATGATTATTAAACTGCTAAAAATAAATTCCCAGCTAATATCGAAAAATAACACAACTGCAACACTGCAAACGCTTCTCCCAAAACTTCTTGTCCAAATGACCCAATGACCCCTTTTTATACTACTCCTGTTGGTAAACCAATGACCGAGATTAAATCAAACCAACGACTGAGATTAAGACAACTCGACAACCAATAATAGAATTGGTTGCAAGGTGTCCAAAAGGGAATCTCTAAAATTAGTAAATAATAACCATTTACTAATTCTTGGCAAGTGGACAAATAGCTGTCCAAACCACCCATAAATACAACTGCTATTCAGAGATAAGGACGAACAGCTGTCCAAGCTACCCATAAATACTACTGCTATTTTTGGGTCAGAAATAACAGCTATCCAACTAACAATAATTAACACTCCCTCTTAGCGAGGAAGCTATTCTGCATGACACCCATCTTATCTCTGAAGAAGATAAATTTGGCCTTTCCCAAAGCCTTCATCATAATGTTTGCTACCTGCTCATTTGTAGGTATGTATTGTAGTCGAACAACTCCCCTTTGTACATAATCTCTGATGAAGTGATATCTGATATCTATATGTTTAGACCTATCATGAAACACTGGATTCTCAGACAACTTGATGCAACTCTGGTTGTCACAATGTATCACAGTAGTCTCAACCTTCTGACCAAACAAGGCTACTAACAACTTCCAAAGCCATATAGCTTCACATGTCGCCATGCTAGCTGCTATTTATTCTACTTCTACTGAACTTAGAGCCACACACTTCTACTTCTTGCTAGACCAAGATACAACTCCTGATCCCAAGCTGAAACAACACCCTGAAGTGCTCCTTTTGTCTGTTGTACTTCCTGCCCAATCTGCATCAGTATAGCCTATCAACCTGATACCTTCACCTCGAACATATCTGATCCCATACTCGAATGTACCACACAAGTAATGTAGCACATGCTTAGCCACTATCCAATGCATTCTCTTTGGTTCAACCATGAAATGACTAAGAGAGTTTACTGCAAATGCTATATCTGGCCTAGTGTTAACCAAATACATAAGTGAACCAATCAACTGTCTATATAAAGTGGGATCTACATCTTTCTCCTTAGATGTATCTACCTTCCTTCAATTCGTGATCATGGGTGTAGACATGGCTTTGCAATCCTCCATCCCAAATTTCTTCAAGATTTCAATGCAATATTTCCCTTGACCAAGAAAAATCTCCCCATCTGTCTGCCACACTTCCATGCCTAGAAAGTAGTGCATAAGTCCTAAATCCTTCATCTCGAACTCTTCTGCAAGGTTCCTCTTGCAATCCACTATGAGCCCTAGTGAACCTGTAAGAAATAGATCGTCCACATAAAGAACAAGAATGAGAATCTCACCCCCAACCATCACGTAGTAGAGGTTAGCATCTGCTTCACTCTTCACAAAGCCCATTTTCTGCAAGTATGTATCAATGCGCTCATACCACGCTCTAGGAGCCTGCTTGAGTCCGTACAATGCTTTCTTCAATCTACACATGTGGGTCTCTTTGCTGTGTGCTACAAAGCCTTCTGGTTGTTCTATGTATACCTCCTCCTTCAACTCATCATTGAGGAATGCTATCTTGACATCCATTTGATGGATTTTCCATCCCATCTGTGCTGCAAGTTAGATTACAGCTCATATAGAAGTATACCTGGCAACTGGAGCAAATGTCTCCTCATAGTCTATTCCCTCCTTCTGAGAGAACCCCTTTGCCACGAACCTAGCCTTGTATTTCTCGATGCTACCATCTATACCATGCTTTATCTTATAGATCCAGCGTGATCCAACTACAACCCTATCTTTTGGTCTAGGTACTACCTCCCACACATCATTCTGCATTATTGAAGAATATTCCTCAACCATAGAATCTCGCCATACCTGATGTTTTGCAGCTTCCTGATAGCTAGAAGGCTCACTATCTACCAACTAACTAACTAATGCCACATAGTCATTGAACTTGGCTGGTTGTCTTCGCTATCTAGTACTCTTCCTAGGAGCTCCCACAAACTCCTGAGTATCCCTTTGTGTATTTGGAACCAGATGGTTCCTACTGCCAATTGTAGAGGATGAAATGTCAACCTCTAAGTCTTCTAGATGCATTTCCTGTTGAACTTGTTGCTCCATACTCTTTGAATCTTCACTAACTGAGTCTACACTCGTACTGGTAACTGTACTTGAGCTTTGCTTCCCTTGACTTGGTCTTGGAGCTTCTATTGGCTACTCACTCTGATCATCTGCTGGCAAATCTTTGGATCTCTTGAATGCCTTGTCCTCCATGAACTTGACATCTCGTCTGAAAATAATTCTTTTAGTCCCCGGAATGAAAATCCTGTCTGCCTTTGAGGTCTCACTATACCCAACAAAGTACCCCCTCTCTGCAGTCTGATCTAACTTTGTACGTGTATCTCCAGGAATATGACAATATGCCAAACTCCCGAATATACTGAAGTGACTAACATTTGGCTTCTTCCCTGTGAAAGCCTCCTCTGGTGTCATCTTCCCTAGCACCTTGTGTGGAACTCTATTCTAAATGTAGGCTGCTGTATTACATGCCTTTGCTGAAAATAATTCTTTTAGTCCCCGGAATGAAAATCCTGTCTGCCTTTGAGGTCTCACTATACCCAACAAAGTACCCCCTCTCTGCAGTCTGATCTAACTTTGTACGTGTATCTCCAGGAATATGACAATATGCCAAACTCCCGAATATACTGAAGTGACTAACATTTGGCTTCTTCCCTGTGAAAGCCTCCTCTGGTGTCATCTTCCCTAGCACCTTGTGTGGAACTCTATTCTAAATGTAGGCTGCTGTATTACATGCCTTTGCCCATAAGTAACGGGGCATGTCCTGGTCATGTAGCATAGCTCTTGCTACCTCCAATATAGAACAATTCTTCGTCTCAACAACTCCATTCTTCTGTGGATTGTAAGGAACAATCCATTCTCTCTTGATTCCTTCTCTGGTGCAGAACTCCTGGAAGACATTTCCTTTGTACTCGCCTCCATTGTATGACCAAAGAACCTTTATCTTCTTTCCTGTCGAGTTCTCCACAAGAGCCTTGAACTCTTGGAATCGACTGAAAACCTCATCCTTAGTCTTCAAGAAGTATATCCGGCTCTTTCTAGAGAAATCATAAATAAAAGTAACATAGTACTCATATCCTCTGAGAGATTTCATTGACATTGGTTCACAAACATCTGAATGTACTAGATCAAGAACACCCTTAGATCTGGTGTCACTCCTTGGAAAAGATGCTTTCGCAAACTTCCCCAACACACATCCCTTACATACATCATCATGCTCTGTGCTCACCTCTGGAACACCTGTCACGGTCTCATGAAGCAATCTAAGTGCTCCATGATGAATATGGCCCATCCTCCTATGCCATAGCTCTCCAAGATCTCTAGGATTACTGTTGCTCATAAGTGCCTTAGGAGTATCAAACTGCAATCTATAAAGGCGACCACTCCTAACTCCAATAGTTATGGGTGATTTCCAATTCTTGTGCTTAATCAACACATGTGTCCCTCTAAAGAGTACATTATACCCCCTATCCTGAAGAACAAATACAGAAATCAAATTCATACCTAAGCCTAGCACATATAACACATCATGAAGTGGAATTATCTTTCCATTCTCCCTCTGAAACTGAACAGTCCCTTTCCCAACAGGGTTGAGTTTGGACAAGTTTACCATAGAAATCTGAATGTTGGTGTCCTCCTCCTTGTAACTGGAGAAGTACTCTCTAACTCCTGTCATATGAAATGACGCCCCACTATCTATATACCAAAAACACTGTGAGGTTGAGCTAACCATACAAGCTATGAGTGAAAACTCATCTTCCATTCTACTGGAGAGTTCTTCTGCACTTGCTAAAGCTGCCACCTGCTTCTTACCCTTCTTTCTCTCTGGGCAATCACTGACATAGTGGCCAAACTCGTGACATCCAAAGCATTTGACCTTAGAAAGGTCCTTCTTCTTCTTTTCACTTTGTGAATTTGATCCTTTGCTAGATCCCTTCTTTGCTTTCCCTTTACCCGCTAGGGCAACGTTCTCTTGTTCCACCTCATTTTTCTGACTCTTGTTGGCCCCATTGACAAGACTTAGTCTAAACTCCTCCTGACTGAAATCAGTCCATAGTCGATCCCAACTCGGTAAAGTATCTCATCCACTGACAACTTGAACAAAGACACTCCATTGTTTAGTAAACCCATTTAGGGCTATTCTCACTAGCTCATCATCACTAGGGCTATCTCCAACAACTGCTAACTCATCCTTGACAAGTCTGAGCCTGGTGAGGTAACTTGTGACGTCTTCTCCCTGATTCATCTGGGTATTCTTTAGCTTCTCTCTGAGAATCAACTTCCTATTGGTGGTGCAGCATTTTGGTACAGATTTAGAATGGTGTCCCACATCTTCTTCACTGTATCTAGCTTCGAGATATGTTGAACACTATGATCCTTGACACCATCAAGGATAATCCTCCTCGCTTTGGCATCGTCCTTCCTATATGCTGCAAGCTGTGTTGCATCCATTGGTACAGGTACACCACTGGTAGCATAATCCTTGATACCATTCTCTTCCAACAATAAAGAAATTTTGGCCTTCCAGACACCAAAATTTGAGGCACCATCCAATCTATCCTGATCTCTCAAACCAGCTGAAGCCATCTCAAGGGTTTAAAGCAATAATAAATCTAAAGAGATCAAAATTTCTTTCCTAGGGCAAAAACTCTTCTACCCTTAACAATGCTCTGATACCATGTGAAAAAAATCAACTATTGCAGTCACTGATTATTAATCTCCTATCATAAACGATTATTAAACTGCTAAAAATAAATTCCCAGCTAATACCGAAAAATAACACAACTGCAACTTCACTTATAAAATACGGAAAGAAAGGTGCAACACAATGAACACAATATTTTCAGACAAATTGTCCCTGGAAAAGCCCCTAAGGGTAAACTAGTTCTACAGATGAGGAATTATATTAAACTTCAACAAATCAAGAAATACAAAAATTCCTTGTCTCTCACTGGCAGAACTCCGACAACCTCCTAATTTCTCCTACTGATATTCCTCACTGCTATCTCTGTGCTAACACTGCAAGACTGTTTGCTAACACTGCGAACATTTCTCCCAAAACTTCTTGTCCAAATGACCCAATGACCCCTTTTTATTCTACTCTTGTTGGTAAACCAACGACCAAGATTAAATCAAACCAATGGCTGAGATTAAGACAAGTCGATAGCCAATAATAGAATTGGTTGCAAGGTGTCCAAAAGGGAATCTCTAAAATTAGTAAATAATAACCATTTACTAATTCTTGGCAAGTGGACAAACAGCTGTCCAAACCACCCATAAATACAACTGCTATTCATAGATAAGGATGAACAACTGTCCAAGCTACCCATAAATACTACTGCTATTTTCGGGTTAGAAATAACAGCTATCCAACTAACAATAATTAACATTCACTTGACATATGATTTGTATGCGTAGATTTACAATTTGTAAATGCATACCTCCATTGTTAATACATCTTCCCAACAACCACATATCAGACCTTGCAGGCGGCTACATAATCTAACAAATTGGCAGGGCTACTATGATCTATTGTTGAAGAATAGTTTGAAGTGATTCGATCGACTTCTTGCATCCACCGCGAGTAGATAAGAAGTGGCCTTAATAATGTAGATATTATTCAACTTTGCACACCCATTTAACGAGTGAACACAACATCTCCCCACCCGAGTACCAAGCCTAGCAAAGGTAACATGGAAGATATTTGAAAAAATCTATTTATTAAGTAGTGTCTTCACACAAATTAGGTAATGAACTCAATAATAAGAGGTCTCGACTTTGATTACAATCATGCTACAATGATTCACGATGTCTCCTAGTTAAAACTCTACCCCATTTACGAAGATCCCATAACATTCTATCTCATGGGAGAAGATTTAAACATTAGTATTCTATGAAAGGTCATTATTATAGTGGTCTTTGACACATATCTCCATTTCTAAGAACTTCCACCTTTAGAGGCTTTCAAGATAATTCGCATGTCCTTCCCAATGTTGGATGATCTCAAAAGTTAAAATAAATGTCAATGCAAGACTACTGTAAACTATAGGCACTTTGCCAAGCAATTCGTTTTTATAATGATCATTTTTAATGAGGTAAGTCAGGCCCAATATGGGTGTGTGTAAAAAAATTCCAATTTCAAACAACTTGACCTGTCATTACACTTTGACTGATTCCTTGCATTGATTGAAAATGAATTTGATCATTAATTCATTTTTAAAACCTTGTTTTCAACCTTTTTTGCAAAATGCCAAACTTGTGTTGATAGGACTTGCAAATAGCCTTAAACATTGATGAAAACACCTAAGGGCCAAATACTCTCCATTTGTCCACATACTCTCATGCTGCAAAATCTAGTCTCATAAAAATAACCAGGTCAAAAGATATCAATGATCAAAGTTGCCTACTTCAAACTGTCCTTCATGTGAACATATTAGAAACAAATAATTGACATATGGTTTTGACTTTAAAAAATAAATAAAATAGACACTTGGGAGATTGAAACCTAGGGTGTAGACTCACTTTGATATGGAGACTATGTGGATACAACTTCAACTCTTGACAAAAAACTAGGCATTTTGGAAAGCATGCAATGTTGGTCACTAAAAATCACATAACTGGACAAACTATAAGACTAAGGCTTTTGCATATGGAATGGCCTTAGGAAAGTGTGCAAATGGATTGGTAAAAACTTACAAACTGGTACACATGGAGAATTTTTAGTATATAACATAGTGGTGAAAATAATTTAGGCTCATATATCATAGATTTAAAGTTATAACATCTTGAACAAGACTTCCAACCATTATGTGAATCTAATCTCCATCAACATATTACTAATTGCAAATGGAATCACATTTAAAAACTAGTCAAACAGATTTTTCAAGAGCTCAATTTTGGAGCATAACAAGTCTAGGACCCTTAGAATGCAACATAAAATGAACTTTCTCAATAGGGTCGATTGGGTCAAAGTTATGGTTGGTCAAACATGGCTACTAGGTAATTGTCATAAAAGACAACCGGGTAGTTTTAAGTTTTTGTAAATGGAATTCGCCTATGAAACTTATTAGATGGATTCATCAGGACCTCAAATTGAACATGTTGAATGCCATTTATGACTACAATGCAATGGTATGACCGTTGCTTTAAAATAATCCATGGGTAATAAAATATTCACTATCGAATAGGGCTTCTTGGATTATTTTTCTAAGTGCATCAACATGACATACAATTAACATCCAATTTTGGGGAGCTCTGAAACATAGGCTCTTTGATATGCATACAAGATAGTTCCAAAATGAAGGGTCATGAAACTATATTGGGTGCAAGATAATCAAATGTAAAGTAGGTTTCCAAACATTGTTTGACACTTAGACAAAATACAAATTTGACAAGTGGTCCAAATGATATATCACTAAATGACTCAAAATTACAGCCTAACATCATGAGACACATGTATGTACTAAATGAAAGGCATGTAATACCTAAAACTTATCACACGAGTCAAAAATGATAGTTGAGCAAATATGCATCAAAAACGTCTATAGGGGCTAAATTTTGCAATGTTTACAAATATGGTACTCAAAATCCTTGCAAAATTTTTGACTCCCAACAATAATGTTGATGGATATTTTATGAATATTTATAACATGATTTTATGATAGGGCAATCACTTATATTATTGTCATTGATATAACTATTTGACTAAGTATTTTGACATATTACCATATATTCTTTAGAGGTAAAGAGTGAGTTGTAAAATGAATTGAGTTTAGCTATTGTATATCAAATTGAACTGATGTTTTGTGATGCTAAGTCCATTATAGCACCCATTTATGTGATGAATTTAGAAATTTATGAGCATAGGAATCAAACTAGGTAAATGTTGAGACAATAAATGATGAATAACTGAATGATTTGAGTATTTCTTCAAATCTATAACAAATTAGTTGAATATATCATTGTATGTGATTCATTATGATGTTAAGATTAAATATGGTTACGATAGAGCCATATAATGATTACATGTAAAGGTAATTTGATATGTGATGCAGGAGCATCCAGAGGTATAAGGGCAATCCTGTGTCACCCAAAAAAAATGTACTTAGACTTAGTTTCTATTTTATGTCTTTGCATTTTTGGATACCCATTTGGCTCAAATAAAGGTTCCAACTCTCATAGTTCAACTATCAGTGCATTTAAAAATCCCGAAAAAATAGGAGCATGCAATTTGACCCTCATTTTGGTGACCTAGAAGGTGTGACTTGGCCGGATGAATGTAATCGAGATTTAGAGCATTCCAGAAAAAGAATCAGGTCAAAAGGCCCCACGGTTTGAAAGTTATTGCAGTTTTTCGGGTTTTGGAGACCCCCTAAGAATGCTTCAGAGTCAGGTTTGGGGCATTAAATGACCTCGAAAAGGGTCGAAAAATGGGGGACGAGCAAAGCTGGTCCATAGGGCTATAGAGTGCTTCGAGAGCTTTCCGAAAATGTAAACGGTTCGTCGATCGGAGTTACGGTTCAAAAGTTATGCCTCCCGAAAGTTCGGCTACCGTTTCTGGATTCTTCTAGAATTGCACCGACTTCTAACGCAGCTTCCAGAACCTTCTATTTTGTCGGTGGATGCCTACTAGCACTTTCTAGAATGTACTCCTAGTCCTTAACCCTCCGGGGTCTATTTAAGGAGATTTCTGGCATTGTAAAAGGCAGTTCGGATTGGAGCTTGAGAGGAGGTGCTAAAAGGAGAAATATTCTCTAGATTTATGCTATTGTAAGCCCGCAGGGCATGTTTTGAGTTTATTTTCTCTGCACTATTTGTACCAGCTTATTTTCTCAGTTAATATATTTTTCCTTTCTATTGTGTCTATTCTAGTTGTTGGGTTGTGTCCCCATCAATATGTCAGAAGTGATGTTGATAGGAAAAGATAAACAAGGTCTCATTAGTAAGCTAAGGCTTATAAATAAATAGAAAAGTAAATAGTTACAAAGGAATAAATAGGTAAAAAGGTAAATAAAGAAGGATTGTCTATTTACAAATATTAGTTAGTAGAGATTTATAATGCAATTATAAGATTTGGAATGGAATTGGGATTAATGATTTGAATTTTATAGTTGGAAGACTGATGTGTGAATTAAGGAAGGATTTTATGACACAGAGATTGAGGTAAAATGTTTAAGGAAGATTCATCAAGAATTTTCTCTATGGTCAAAACATATTAAGGAGTGGGATAATCTCCAAGGTGAAGATTGAACACAAGCTGACACATTTAGGAGAAAATGAAGAGTGAATGGTCAATTTATTGGGATAGATCTAGATTTTTGGATTTATGATTACCATTTATGATTTGGGAAAGCCCTACTTAAGTGAAAAGAAAGAAGAAGTAAGGTAGGATGTGTGTGAAATGAACACTTAGAGATGGTTGTGATCAGAGAGAAAGTTACAATATTGAGTGTGATCGAGCCAAAGGATAGAGTATGGTATGTTGCTGAGCTATAGAGCTTCATTGGATATGATCTAGCAGAGGTAGTACAAATTTAAGATCATTTATTATCTATTACCCTCTAACCATTGTAGCATGAAAATCCCTTAATTGGGTGGATCCTAATAAGTCCTTTTATAAAATCCTCTAACTAGGTGACATTCTCAAAAGAGTATTTAAAATGTCTTAACAAGGTTACTCCTAGTAGGGTATAAGACTTTAATAGGTCTCAAGGAAAATACATTATCTTGGTAATAACTAATAATTATGTTGTAACCCTTAACTATGTAATCTCCTAATAGAGCATATTCTAGAAGAGTATGCAATTTGTGAGTATCATTCTCACATGGTGGTTTTCACCCTAATCAAGTTTTTGTGAGATTTAATTAATTTTATGATTATGTTGATGTTTTTGTGCATTGCATGTTACTTTATAATTACTTTACCTATTGTGTTTACTTGCAATTCGTATCAGAGCTTTGGTTCGCTAATTCAAGAGGCTTAATAGCTAAGGGAAAGATCTCAAGATGTTCAGGAAGGACACAAATAAATTCATAAAGGACAAGAAAAACTTTGACAAATAGGCGAGTGAGATGAAGTTACACGTATTAAGACTTTTCGATACCATTTTTTTTCTATCTTACTACAAAGTTTACACAACCTACTAGATCCCCTACTGCATATGGAAAAATAGGAGAATTGGTTCATAACTCAATGATAATAGTGATTGCAAGTGCTTTACAAGATACATAGTATGTTGATGTCAAGGACATGGACTATGCTAAGGACATGTGGGACAAAATATTCAACATACATGAAGGTAATGAACATGTATTTAAAGATAAGATTGACAATCTCAAAGGAAAGTATTATGAGACAATTATTCAGTATGGTGAAAATATTGCTCAATATAGTAAAAAGTTGAAAGAGATTACTATTCTATCAGAGGAGATGGAGGAAAGCATGATGATGATAAAGTTTTAAGAGGAAAATAAAGAACTCTTACACCTAGTGTAGTGCCTCTCATGTTTGCAGTTTGAACCTTGTTATATTTTTATTTGAGAGATACTTGTAGTCTTGTTATGTTACTTTTGAGATGACCTAAGGATCGGATGCTAGACTTTGATTTCAATATCATAGATGCTATACTACTATGCTATTCAATTTATCATATTTGCATGTTGATGAAATTTTGAGATGACAATAGGTCTATCATGATATCTAGTTATTTGATATTTGGACATATCTCTAATTCTATTATGTGATGGATTTTATGCTATGATATTTACTTAATTCTTGTTTCATTGTGCTTTATGCAAACATGAGTGATGTAAATAAATTATTTAGGTATAAATTGAATAAATGGTTAAATTAATATTTAATGAATTTATTGCTTCGACTATCTTATTATATGAAATTGCACTAGATCGTGTGTTTTAGTATGCAGGAATTATATCCCTGGCAATGGCACATGGAGTTAGTGATTCAACTATTCATTTTTCCAATATCATCCTTGTATGGTCGACGTATCCTTAATTGATTAATTAAACATTTCGGTGATTATTAAATCCGAATTCATTTGCATTATGTGACTAGACCAGTGAGAGTGTTTGTGCATTTAGAGGTTCACATAGTTATGAAATTTGTTAAGGTAATTTCTATGATTTTGGGTTTTCAGGCTTTAAATTTTATTGAATTTAATATCTGGAAACTTTCCCATAGATGAATTCCTATTACTAGGAATAACCTATTTTCATTGAGTTTGATTCAAAGTCTAGCTAGTCTAACTGGCTATTTACCCTAATCGATTATTCGATCATAAAGTGAATAAGTATTGAAAGAGCAATTTAATTCCTCACTTCTCACTTTTACAATTTGGAAATGAGAGCTTTTTTTGAAATCCTTTTTTGAAGGATTGGTTTTTTGTTCTTTGTGAGAGCTAAGGGTGTGGGATCTTCGTGAGGATGGACTCGTTGGTTCCAACTTTGGGAGACCTTTTTTTGCCATTATTTTTTATAGTATACAGATTATTTATTTTACCTAGCTATTTTCTATTTTAGCCCTTTTGGCTATCAGGTAGGGCTCTCCTATTTTCTTTTTTTAGCTTTGTTTCTAGTATTATTTCTAGTAGTTATTTGTTTGGAGGTTAAGAACTAGTGTTCCCCTTTGTTTCTATTTGCTGGTTTTGCCCAATTAGTCAAGTATGAATGTTTTCCCAATTTTTTGGTTGAGGCTTTAGGATTTCACACTATTATGCTAGCCATTTTTGCATACAATGTCTGAACCCAAATTTTATTGGATTTTTAAGGCTTTTGTGCCCAAAGACCAAATGGGTTTTATTTTCAAAGTTTTTCAATTTTGGAATTTTTACCTCATTTTGCATGCCATCCTAATTTCTCGAGTTTTCTTGGCATGATGTTGGTTGTGGACTTGGATCATCTCTTTTGATGTCAATTAGACCATTGTTGCACTTTTATGTTGCATTGGGATGTGTGTCACATCTATCCTCTTGAGCTTGTTTTCGGTTGAGTGATATTTTTCTTGTGTTCTCATATAGTCGTGGTGTTATGATATTCATGATGGTGGTGCGCTATACATGAGTACATATGTGTACATTTGTGAGGTGACTTGCAAGGCTTGATCTTTTGTGGACTTGCTAGGAGTTAAGATCATTTGGGGTTGGGTTGGGGATATGCATGCCTATGGGCACTCATCATTGGATGAACATGGGTAGCATAGGGTGGCATATGGAGGGGCTTCGATCTCACAGCCTAGTGACTACTCGCATGGGTTGGTAGAGGAAGTTTTAAGTAAGTGATAACTAAATAAAAATATTGGGTGGTAATAAAAGTAAGAAAATAAAAAGATTCAGGATGTGCTCCTTCTATTGGGAAGTGTGAGCTACGAATACTAGCTTGGGTTTATTGATGCCAAGAAAATCTCCATGATGTCAGCCCCTACATAGTAGTCCATTAAGTGTTTGACCAAGACCTATAGTTTATGCATTCTCTTTGATCTTGGTTTCAGTCCTCATACTATCTAGCATGAGTGTTAGTCACATACGTTTGCTTTATGTGTGTTTGTAGTTGGATCATTATCTCCATCAACATGATAGAAGTGGACCTACAGGTTTCACATGGTTGGGAGGCATAGCTACCTTCACCACTATTGGAGACTGGTGTATAGAGATGATCTATTATCCCATTGAAACTATTGCTGGATGTTTTCACTTGGTACTTTGGGTTTTGAAGTATGCTTTATTGTGATTTATGCTTTGATTGGAATGCTTATATATCATGTTTAGATGATGTTAGTATTGACATATTTCCCTATTATGATGTTTAGCATATGAAGTTATGATGTTATTTTCTTAGTTGGAGTATCTATTACTTTTGGTTTAGCATGTTAGATTTCTTGTTCTTATGATGTTATTATGCTTTAGTAGTGACGTCCTTATAAGATAGATTTGACTATATAATTGGAATTTTGGGATGTTATGCATGGGGGTTGGCTAGGGCCTTCAAGGTCTCATGATGCTATTATGGTTGGGAGGAACAACACACTTAGTTCGTTGTTTAGTTTACTATGATGTTGCTTTTAATTTTTCCCTTCACTACTTTGTTAGATGTTTAGATTCAATATTTGTCTTTCTATCTTTCTATTCTAGTTTGAGTGTCCTTGCCTCGATATGTGGATCCAGTACTCCCCAGTGTAGAGTAATTTTAGTTCTTAGTTTTTCACTTTATGTTTTCTGGCATGCTATTTTGGATTCTTGTGCAAAATTGTACATTCTTGTGTGAGAATGCAAAAGCTCAAGTGGTGTGTTGGGTTTTCTCACGTGGTTTCTGGCACTTTCTCATGTGAAAACCCATACTAGTGTTGTGGTACTTTGGCTATTGGACCAAGTACTTCCTTGTGCCCTTTGATGCATTTCCATGCATGAAAGGTAGATCCTCATGTGCAGTGTTTCACTTCCTCATGCGAAATCCCATTAGTGTGTTGTTCTCATGCAAAATATAGAGGGTATCTCCACTAGTTTTTAGGAAACACATTTTGGTGTTTTAATTACCCTTTGGGTTTGCTAGTGTTTCCTTGCTTCTATAGTTTGGAGTTTTTAGGTTTTGATTTCATAGTGGTTTTTTGACATTCAATTAGTTGTGTCAGTTTGGGTAGTTGCATTTCAAGATTCATTGGTTACTGGGATTGTGGTTAAGACTTTCATTGTGATCTTTGTGATCCCTACATGATGATGTTGTATGCACTCATACTTGTAAAAAATCAAAAATTATCTTGGCTTGTATTTTGTACTTATTCCAAGGATCTTCGGGTGGGGCATTACATCTAGTATCAGAGCCCATGTTGCAATATTGGGATATTTGTGTTATGCTTCCACTATGATTGTGTTTTCTATTTGTGTATTACTATCTTATGTTCATTTATCTTGATATCTCTTTCCAGTTCATGCTTATGGCTCTATGCTTGTGATGTTTGTTCTGACCCTTGTCTTGTGACTCCATAGTGATGCCTCCTACACGTAGACTTAGTGGTAGGGTTGGTAATTGAAGGAATAACCATGAAGAAGAACACCAGGAAGAGGAATGACATGAAGGGGAGGGAGAATAGGGTAATAATAATCAAAATGGAATTGGGGCATTAATGCTAGTGCTTTAGGAGATTCTTGGTCGATTGGGGCCTTGTGTAGAGGAATACTAGCATGATCATGATCAAGAAGAGGGATCTCACCATGGAGATTCCCACAAGTTTGAGCATAGGGAAGAAGGACATGACCTTGAGCATGAATATTCTCGTACACCACCTAGTGGTAGAAGGCACAAATGGAGAGGCCATGGTCATAATGAAAATGATGATTTCACTTAGATAGATATGATGTGGGAACTTTAGAGGTCCAAACCATCTTTGTTTGATGGCCATGAGACAAAACTCAAGGTTGAGACCTGGTTACTAGACATGGGGTGTCACTTCTCCTTACTACCTTCTAGGAGAAACGTGAAGGCCCGATGTGCTATCATGTAGTTGAGGAAACATGGTTATATCTGGTGGGATATGGAGTGTGGGAAGCTTTGTATTGATGTGGCATATCTCACTTGGGAGATCTTCGAGGAGAGATTTAGGGAGAAATTCATTTCTCCTTAGTACCAAGAGGCTTGTACTAATGAGTTTCATTAACTCAAACAAGGAAACCTGACAGTAGATTAGTATGAGAAACATTTCCTTGGGTTGAGATAGTACTCAAGTTATCAACATGATGAGGCACTACTCACTTAGCATTTTGTTAGGGGCCTTCAGGACTCTATCATTGGAGATGTCCATGTTCACAAGTTGAGGACATTGTCATTTTCCACAGAAAAGACAAGAATTTTAGAGAGTAATGTAACCAGGGGGTTCAAAAGAAAATTTGGTTCTTGGAACCAAAGTGCATGACCTTTGAGGCAAGATGCACAATATTATCAGCCCTTAGAAAAGGGTCAAACCCAATCAACACCCTCTCAAGGTGGGTCTTGTCATAAGTTTTGGCATGGGTCTTAGGCCAAAGGTGGATAGGCTTCAAGTACTCTCAAAAAGAAGGGAGATAACTAGAGTCATGAATAGAAATCTCAGTAGGATCACCTTCTTTAGAGTGGTCAACAAAACTCTAGCAGGGGTAGTGCACCTTATCCTAGCACTAATCAGGGTGGTTGTGGAATAGGTTCCAGCTTTGAGGGAAACTGTTAATCTTATGGTCAACCTGACCATAAATCTTTTGAGTGTTCTATCAAACCACCTATAAGACCTAGTAAGGGTGTAGCCAAATTGGAGCCTACCATAAGAGATGCTGGTAGAAATCATCGAGTCTTTGCGGTAGTTCATAACTGTCAAGATGAACACCAAGGTACAATAGTCGATGCTATAGGTACATTTCATGATATTTCATCTTTAGTTTTGTTCAACTTAGGTGCTTCTGATTCTTTTATTTCATCATCTCTTATCCAACAATGTGGGCTAGTGGTAGTGTGTTAGGTTGATAGGTGGTAGGTTGAGTTAGCCATGGGTTCCAAAGTGGCTGTAGACTCCTTGGTCAGAGGTTGTATTTTGAACTTGGGAACCTTCACCACCACAGTGGATCTGTGTATTCTACCTCTTGGATCATATGAAATTATGTTGGGCATGGATTAATAAGCCATCCATTAGGCAAATATAGATTTTTTCCATAAGTTAGTGTAGTGTGTTGATGACATAGGTGGGTAGGGTGGAACTTTTGGGAGTTTAGAGTCTACTCTCAGTTTGGATTATCTCAGCTAATCAACTGAAGTAGAGTGTGCAGAAGGGTTGTCAGATGTTCATGGTTTTTGTCAATGATCTTGAGGAAGCCAAGATTTGTATGGTGAGACTTGATGATCACTCACTCCTTCATGAGTATGAAAATGTATTTCCTAATGAGATACCTAGTATGCCACTCCAGCATGACATTACTTTTTAAATTGATCTTGTACCAGGAGTGGAGCCAATTTCATGAGCTCCTTATCACATGACTACTCAGGAGTTGAGTGAGCTCAAATTGTAGTTGGAGGAATTGTTGGCCAAGGGCCATATTCATCCTAGTGTAACCCCATGGGGTGCACCAGTCATCTTTGTGAGAAGAAGGATGTACTTTGCATTTGTGCATTGACTACTAATAGTTGAATAAGGTGACAGTGAAGAACCAATATCCTTTGTTGAGGATTGATCGAACAACCTTTTGTACACAATATGGACATTATGAGTTCATGGTTATACCCTTTGGGTTAAACAATGCACCATCACTGTTTATGAGTTTGATGAATGGAGTATTTCACACTTACCTCGATCAATGTGTCATTGTATTCTTGGATGATATATTGATCTATTTGAATACTATTGAGGAACATGAGGTCCATTTACATCAGGTGTTACAATGCTTGAGAGACCATCATCTATACAATAACTTGATTAAATGTGGATTCTTCTAGTCGAAGGTGGAGTATCTGGGGCATAGTATCATTAGTGATGGAATTTTAGTAGAATCAGAGAAGATTCGTGCTATTATGGATTGACCAGAACCCACTAATGTCTTAGAGTTTCATAGTTTCATGGGATTAGCAGCTTACTATCATCACTTCATGAAGGATTTCTCATGAGTGGCTCATCCCATCACTTCTCTTTAGCAGAAAGGGAAGAAGTATGTTTGGTTAAACTAGTGTGAGGAAACATTTAATGCTCTTAAGGAGTGTTTGACTAGTGCACCAATCCTTACAGAACCTAATTTGGTAGGTGATTTTATGGTTTTCACAAATGCTTCATTGGAAGGTGTGGGTGTGGTGTTGATGTAGGATAGTCAAGTGATTTCATACAAGTTTAGAAAACTCAAGGACCATGAGCTTAACTACCCCACTCATGATTTGGAAACTGCAGTCGTAGTGCATGCTCTAGTTCATTGGATGCATTTCCTTTTGGGACACAGGTTTGAGTTGCATAACAATCATAGGAGCTTGCAATATATCTTTACTCAACCAAACCTAAATGCACAACATCATCACTGGATGGAATTCTTGTGTGAAGATGACTTTGATGTTCACTACATTAAAGGGAAGGAGAATGTTGTCAATAATGCCTTGAGTAGGAGATGAAATGAGATATTAGTGTTTTCACTGGGAGTGGATTTGTGAGGCTATATCTTGGAGGCCTTGCCTAGGGACACTTGGTATCAGGAGGTGAGAGTGGAGATTGAGTCTAGATGTAACCTTGAGGGGAGGTTTTTAGGTTATTTTCTTGAGTCCAATGGACTAATGTGGCACTTGGGGCATATCTATGTACTCATGTCAAGTGATCTTTGTACCTTGATTTTGTCGGAAGCTCATCATGCACTATAATTTGCACATCTTGGTGTCAAGAAGATGCATGCTGATCTTAAGAAGTTGGACTTTTGGGCATGGATGAGGTGCAACGTTGCTGATTTTTCTGCTCGATGTCTTGAGTGCTATAGAGTGAAGGTAGAGCATCAGTATCTAGTTTGTCTTTTGCAGCAGCATACCATTCCAGAGTGGAAATGAGATACCATATTGATTGATTTTATCATGGGGTTGCCTATATCATCATGACAACATGATTGTATCATAGTAATAGTGGACAAGTTGTCCAAGGTAGGACATTTTTCACCCATGAGAGCATCCTACACAACTTCTTTTGTAGCGCATGTTTTCTTGGAGGATATTGTTCATTTGCATGGGATCCATCATCAGATTATTTTGGATAGAGGTCCAGTGTTTATTTCTACATTGTGGATGTCTCTCCCACATTATTTGGATGTGCAACTTAATTTTAGTTTAGCTTATCACCCAGAGACTGATGGTCAGACTGAGGGAGTGAACCAGGTTCTAGAAGATATGCTTCACATGTACGTGATGGATAGGTAGGTGAAATAGGAGGAGTATTTATACTTTTTTGAGTTTGCATAAAACAATAGGTATCATAGTTCCCTTGACATGTCACCTTTTTAGGCCTTGTATGGTAGACCATGTTATACCCCTTTGAGTTGGGATTGTTTAGAGGATCGAGTTCTTTTGGGTCCAGAGATGCTTCAAGATATGGAGTAGTATGTTGTTCATATTAGAAAGCATTTGGTTGCTACTTAGGATAGGTAGAAGAAGTATGCATATGCCCATAGGTTGGATCATCACTTTTCCTTTGGTGACAAGGTGTTTTTGTGAGTGTGTCTGAGGAAGAGCCCCATCTGTATTAGGAAAGGCTCTAAGTTGTTGCCACATTTTGTCAAACCATTTGAGATCCTTAAGAGGATCAATCTTATTTCTTATCAATTGGAATTTCCACCTAGCCTATTATGCAACCATGATATCTTCCATGTTTATGTTTTGAGATAGTATATTCCCCATGTGACCCATGTTCTTGATTGGGATGCTTTGCAAGTGAAGGATGGGTAGCTTACTTTGGAGCCCATATGTAACATTCAATATTGGAGGTTGAGTTTGAGAGGTCAGGACATCAAGTAGGTAAGCATCCAGTGGGACTTGAGTGATGATACCTCTACAACTTGGGAAGATGCTACACATTTGAGAGTACTATACTCCTATCTTTTTGCCAGCTTCTAGGAGTAAGCCTATGCTAGTGGAGGAGGATGTAGTGCCTCTCATTTTTGCAGTCTAAACATTGTTATATTTTGATTCGAGATATACTTGTACTCTTATTATGTTACTTTTGAGATGATTTGAGGGTCAGATGTTATACTTTCATTTCAGTATCATAGATGCTATACTTCTATGCTATTTGGTTTATCATATTTGTATGTTGATGCCATTTTGAGATGATAGTAGGCCTATAATGATATCTGGTTATCTGGTTTTTGGACATATCTCTGATTCTGTTATGTGATGGATTTTATGCTATGATATTGACTTCATTCTTGTTTCATTGTGCTTTATGTGAACGTGAGTGATGTAAATAAATTATTTAGGTATATATTGAATAAATGGTTAAATTATTTATTTAATGCATTTATTGCTTCGGCTATGTTATTATATGAAATTGCAAGTGATTGCATGTTTTAGTGTGCAAGAATTATATCCTTGACAGTGACACATGGAGTTAGTGAATCAACTATTCATTTTGCCAATGTCATCCCCGTATGGTCGACATATCCTCAATTATTTTTTTTGGTGATTATTAAATCTAAACTCATTTGCATTATGTGACTAGACCAGTGAGAGTGTTTATGCATTTAGAGATTTGCATTGTCATGAAAGTTGTTAAGGTAATTTCAGTGATTTTGGGTTTTCAGGCTTTAAATTTTATTGAATTTAATTTCTGGCAACTTTACCACACATGAATTCCGATTACTAGGAATAGTCTATTTTTATTTAGGGTGATTCAAAGTCTAGCTAGTCTAACTAGCTATTTACCCTAATCAATTATTCACTCGAAAAGTGAATAAGTATTGAAAGAGGAATTTAATTCCTCACTTCTCACTTTTGCAATTTGGAAATTTGAGAGGTTTTTCTAAAATCCTTTTTTAAAGGATTAGTTTTCTATTCATCGTGAGAGCTACGAGCATGGGATATTTGTGAGGATGGACTTGTTGGATCTAGCTTGGGAGACCTTTCTTTGCCATCATTTTTGGTAGTATTTGTGGATTATTTATTTTAATTGGTTGTTTTCCATTTAGCCCTTTTGGCTGTTAGGTAGGGTTCTCCTATTTCCTTGTTTCAGCTCCTTTTCTAGTATTGTTTCTAGTAGCTATTTGTTTAGAGGTTGAGAACTAGTGTTCCCCTCTGTTTCTGTTTGCTGGTTTTGCTTGGTTGGTCAAGTATGAACATTTTTCTATTTTTTGGGATGAGGGATTGGGGTTTTACACCATTATACTGGTCATTTTTGCATATGGTGTTTGAACCCAAATTTTATTGGATTTTTTGGGCTTTTGTGCCCAAAGACCAAATGGGTTTTGTTTTTGACATTTTCCACTTTTAGGGTTTTTATCTTGTTTTGCATGCCACCCTATTTTCTTAGGTTTTCTTGGCATGATGTTGGTCGTGGACCTGGATCATCCATTTTTTTGTTAGTTAGACCATTGTTGCACTTTTTATATTGCATTGGGATGTGTTTCACATCCATCCTCCTAAGCTTGTTTTTAGTTGAGTGATTATTTACTTGTGTTCTCATCTAGTCTTGGTGTTATGATCTTCATGATGATGGTGCACCACACATGACTATGCTCACGTATATTTGTCAAGTGACTTGCCAGAACTGATCTTCTATGGACTTGCTGGGAGTTAAGATCATTTAGGGTGGGGTTGGGAATATGCATGCCTATAGACACTCATCATTGGATGAGCATGGGTAGGGTAGGGTAGCATATGGAGGGGTTTCGATATTGTAGCTCAGTGACTACTCCTATGGGTTGGTAGAGAAAGTTTTACATAAGTGATAACTAAATGAAAATATTTGGTGGTAATAAAACTAAGATAATAAAAATATTTAGGATGTGCTCCTTTCGATGTGAAGTGTGAGCTACCAATACTAGCTTGGGCTTGTCGATGATAAGAAAATGTCCATTATGTTAGCCCCTACATAGTATCCCATTAAGTGTCTGATCAAGACCTATAGTTTATGCATTGTCTCTAATCTTGGTTTCAGTCCTCATACTGTCTGGCATGAGAGTTAGCCATGGACATTTGCTTTATGTGTGTTTGTGGTTGGATCATTATCTCCATCAACATGATGAGAATGGATCTATGGGTTTCACATGGTTGGGAGGCATAGCTACCTTCACGACTTTTGGGGACTGGTGTACATACATGGTCTATTATCCTAGTGCGACCATTGTTGGATGTTTTTACTTGGTACTTTGGGTTCTGAAGAATGCTTTCTTGTGATTTATGCTTTCATTGGAATGCTTTTATATAATTTTTAGATGATGTTATCTTCTTAGTTGGAGTATCTATTGCTTTTGATTTAGCATGTTAGATTTCCTATTCTTATGATGTTATTAAACTTTAGCAGTGACGTCCTTATAAGACAACTCTAAATATCTACTTGATAGTTTGGGATGTTACACATAGGGGATGGCTAGGGTATTCGAGGTCTCATGATGCTATTACGATTGGGGGGAACCACACATTTAGTTTTTTGTTCAGTTCACTGCAATGTTGCTTTCAATTTTTCCCTTCATTACTTTGTTAGATGATTAGATTCAGTATTCATCTTTTCGTCTTTTAGTTCTAGTTCAACTATCCTTGCCTCGATATGTGGGTATGGTACTCCCTAGTGTGGAGGAATTTCAGTTCTTAGTTTTTTTCACTTTTTTTTTCTAGCATGCTATTTTAGATTCTCGTGTGAAATTGTACATTCTCATGCAAGAATGCAAAGGCTCGCCTGGTGTGTTGGCTTTTCTCACATGACTTTTGGAAATTTTTTGTGCAAAAACCCACGTCAGTGTTGGGGTACTTTAGCTACTAAACCAAGTACTTCCTTATACCTTTTGATGCATTTCCTCTCATGAAAGGAAGATTCTCACGTGTAGTGTTGTACTTCCTCATGTAAAATTTTGTTAGTTTGTTGTTCTCATGTGCAAAATAGGGGGTATCTCCACTGGTTTTCAGGAAACACATTTTAAGTACCCTTTAGATTTTCTAGTATTTCCTTGCTTCTTTAGTTATAGTTCTTAGGTTCTACTATCGTAGTGGTTTTTTGTTCTTCAATTGGTCTTGTCAGTTTGGCTAGTGGTGTTTGGAGATTCGTTGGTTGCCGAGATTATGGTTAATTTTTCCATTGTGATCTTTGTGATCCCTATATGATGATGTTGTGTGCACTGATACTTGTAAAAAATAAAATAAAATATATCTTGGCTTGTATTTCATCCTTGTTCCAAGGATCTTCGGGCAAGGCATTACACCTAGTTATGCAATTAGAGCTTCTTATTTTTAAGAGTTAAGGTCAAGTAGCCCTAATAAAGTTACAATGGATACATTATTTGGAAAGTTGACTGCATTTGAATTGAGTAATTTTGATAATAGTTTACCTATAGTTTAAAATGATTTTCAAGATTACCTATCCATTGGTTTATCCAGAAAAGGAAACTCAATTACACATAATTTAGATGATTATGATTGTTTGGAGGGTAAAGAGAAAGAACTAGAAGAAATTGAGGCCTTAATAGTATTAGTGAGCAAATTGTACTTCAAAAATATTTACTCAAATTAACTCATAATGCCCATATAAAAGTACAAGTGCTACCAAAAATTGGGGAATTTATCATTGTGTTGATAACTTTCCTCTAAATTAAGAGGTAAAAATCCCTCTTAATGGATATACAATGATAAAAAAATTAAGTATTCTTTTCACTAGAAAGAAATAAATGTAATTAACACCTACCCATAATCATACAAGTAGACAAAGGATTGAATATTGAAGAAAAGTGAATGTGACAAAATGGTTCAAAGCCCACTTTCCTCACTCCTACCATTTGTAATTGATTAGATGAAGATTACATAATATTTCCAAAAGATGACTTAATCTGATAATAAAATCCCAAAATCAAACTAATGCATAGTTAAAATGATAAAACATGATGCTAAAATATTTCTAATGAGATAAATTTTAAGGAAATTTGAGGGGAGTGATAACAAATTTAAAGAGCCATAAACACTTCCTCCATTATTTCAATACCAAAAATGAGTTCATAGACTCAAACTTATGTACACTACACCTACATAAAAGATTCCCTTCCTTGACACAATTTAAAACTTAGAATTTCCCCCTTTTCTATAGCTAGCAGTTTTGTAGAAAAAGAAGAAGAGGAAGAAGAAGAAGAAGCAAAAGAAGAAAAAGAAGAAGATGTTCCTCTCCCTTTTTAATTCACCAAAATGTTTTAGTACAACATTGATTCTTTTTTCCATAATGATAGTTACAAAAAGGAAATAGAAATAGTTCAATTTCCATTCTCAAGAAGAGTAAAGACTTCAGAATCTAGCTGGTTCAACTTCCACATTGCTATATCTACATCAACATGTAGTAAGTTGAGGAAGTCCCAAATAAAGTTTGGAAACTCCTTTCCTTCTACTTCAATTAGGATAAAATGTAATATGTGCAATCTCTATCTTCTTCCATCTTATGGACATCACTTTCATATGGGGTATGACTGGTTCTTAGATTCCAAGTGGTAGAAAACATGTTCAAAATAACATCAAATCACTTACCTTGACTTCTATAGGGTTAGGCTAGAGTTTCAATTGAGATCCTTCATCATTATATTCTTCTGGAAGAGGAATTCCCATCTCAACACAAGGAAATTATAGTTGACATAACTTGCAAAATGGTAGTTAGAGAACAAGGTGACCAAGAAATGAATGCATGGATTACTCATAATTAGTTCATTAATGAGGGCATCATATGAGATAATTAAATTTTGTACTTCAATACCTCATTAAGTTAGTTTTGTCTCATTAGAAATATTTTACCATCATGTTTTGTTTACTTGCATCATGTTTTATCAGGTGCCCACTTTCTAAAGCCTAAAAGTTTGGTCAAGGGTTATCAATTTGTAAGATTGAGTGACTAGGTGATGATGTCACCAGATGGCAGACACACTAGAGTACAAAACCATAGTCACAGTTTTTGAGCTTCATGAATTTTGCAATTTGATGACATCATGGTTTGGCCCTTGGGGAAAATAGTGACTAGGCGACATTAATCTTGCATAAGGAAAGTTTTAAAATGGAGGGGCACACACACACCATGGCTAACAATGGCTCTAAATGAGGACAAGGACTAGGAAGGGCGAATATAAGAACATAAATGGAATGGTTTAGGACCTTATCCATTGGGCAATAGATTCATAAAGAAGTGTGATGAAGGGAGTATCTTGAAGAGAGAAGAGGGGAAACTAGGTATGCACACACACTAAAAATTAAAAAAAACTTTTGTATAAATGCTTAAAATTGTCACAAATGCTATATTAATTTATTTAATATTTCTTGTGATTTTTTTCCATGTTCTTCTAGTTATTTAATTAAATTTAATTAATTAAATAACTTTACTTTCCCATAGTATTCAAATTTAATTCAAATACATCCTTCTAATCTATTAAATTTATCTAATGCATAATGCTCCATAAATCCCCTTTTAAATAAATTCTATTTATTTAAATTATCTCCACTTTATTAAATTCTCTAATCCCACTATTAAATTAAATCCTATATCCAATTTATAGCCTAGCATAGCACTCATCACTCTCATCCTTCTAAGACCACCCAACTAGTTAATCACATTTATTTATCCTAAGTACCCTTTTAAACCCCTTTTTAGCTCCTAAGTGGTTCCATGTGTGAGGAACTCAATCCCAAGTAGCCCCACTTTCATTAACTTCTCCAAAATGTACTCTTACAACTTTGTCCTCCACTATTTTCCCCATTGTTTCTCACACATGTGTGAGTACACCTTGAGCCACTCAAACCTAAAAGACTCTTTTTGAATTTTTCATGGCTTTTCCTTTAACCCATGTGTCTCCCTTGTGGAACACATGTGGATGCCATATATATTCCACCTCCTCAAGGTCTCCCTAAAGCTAATAAATAGAACCCTTCTCTAAAATATTTCTCATCTCCTCATTTTCATTGTTATCATGCTAGTAGTGTTTTAGATCTTTTTAGAGATTTTATCACTAAATCTTTGGTAGTTGTTTCATTTTATTTCATTTCTCTTTCATTTCCATTGTAGCTTTACATTGTTAGTTTTATTTACTTGCATCCACCTCACATCCTTTGAATGATCTTAAGAGTGGTTTCTTCATAGCCATTTCTTGAGGTATTATTCACTCATTTAGCATTAGTTAACCTGCATTTTATATCATTTATTATGTAACGATTCAATAGTTGTGTTTGAAGAGAGTACATCCACATCCCTCAATATTGAGCACACCAACAAGGTCCATTTAGGTGCCCTTTTTGAGCTTCTTTGAGGTTGTGTGGGAGTCTATTTCTTAGTTGCATTTGGCTTAGTAAAACTCAAGCATTTAGTTATTCATTTCTCAAATTTTATATATGAACAGATGGTCTTAAAACTATCATATTCCTTGTTTAAGCATGCTCCCCATTGGCAGGTTTTTCATGCATACATTGACACACTTGGTAGGACCTACATCCCTATTTCAAACTTAGATTTTGTAAAAAGCCAAAATATGTAGGTCTAGAATGCACATTGTTGTCTATATTTCTCATATTATTATTTGTGTAGATGTTTTGGCATCTGCATTGTTTGGCATCTCCAAGTTTTGGTGTCTATGCCTAATAGCCACACATGTGAAACTTGTTTGAAAATTTCCCCTATTTTGTCATTTTTATAGTTTGACATCTCTGCTTCTTCATCTACAAGGCTTTCTTGTCTCTAATTCAGGTAACAAAACTAAAGGACTTTTGAACTAAATTGTCATTTAAGGTTTTGGTGTCCTTGTACTTTGGCATCTGTGAAACTATTATGTCATCTATGTCCTAATAGGATAAGCATCAAGTATAACCAGTTTTTTTAGGTGCTTTGTCATTTTGCATTTTTTCATCTGTGTCATTTGGTCTCTACGCCTGTAGTCTGTTATCTGTGAAATTTTGGGATTTTGAACAATTTTAGCACTTTTCTTAATTGCCTTCTCTTTTATCACTTCATTTGTAGAGATTAATAATCATATCGTGTTGTAAGGAATAGGTTTTAGGAGAACATTATATTTAGGAAAATGGAATGAACTTTCATGTTTAACCACTTTTCTTTTGAATGAATGTTCCAAATAATTCTACAATCCAAAGAAACTCTTGAAAGCACTTAAGGATAAAATTGCTCACTCAACCTTGAATGCCTTAAAGAATTCACAAAATTTTATCACTGAAATTCACTTCTAGTAATCAAAGAACACTCTTGAATGCTTAAAGGTCACAAGACAATTTTATGAAACACACTTCAATTTGGTTTTAGAACACTTTAATGAAATGTTGAATGCTTAAGGGATAAAGAACATTTCAAAGAAAACATTTTGACTTGGTGCTTCAAATGAATTCACTCAATCTTGAATGACTTAAAGGAATTGGTTCTTATTCCCTCCTCTTTACAAAGCTTTCACAATTTATTTCCAAATCATGCACGCATTTTTAAATTCGAAAGAACCTTATATGCTTAACACAAGTGTCTTTAAGCATAAATTAGTGGACTAAAGCTTCAACGGGGAATGAAAAAAGTATCTTATGTGTTTAAAGGAGTTATTTTCAACACTACCTTGAGCTCCTTTATTTTTGACAAATCCAAATTAATCATGTGACATTAGAAAAAAATTGGCTAGTTTTCAAGTATCCTCTCCCCTTTCCTTTATGAATCTTGGGTGTAAGAGAAAGATATAGTCATTTTTGGGTTAACTTCCAGAGAGTTTTATCATTTGAGGATGCACATTCCCAATTTAGAAAAATCTCAAAATAGTAAATCACTTTGGTTAGTATATAAATGAGAAAGTAAAAAATAATCTCATCACCTCAAGCTCAAGCGACATGTGTAAAAGGTAGCCCTATTAGAATATTTAGAATAACCAAGAGGGGCGGGCGGGTGAATTAATTATCTATGGTCCATATGTACCAATTGAACAAAAAAATACTTAAACAATTTTAGATCTTATGATTCCATTGCTCGATCTCTACTATAAACTATTTGTAACATTAACTGGATGCCCATTGTTCTTAAAAATAAAAAAATTGTAAAATATAAGCTTAAATCAATAAAGCATCACAATAAAGTTCACACAAGTTTGACACTATGACTTTTATGTAGAAACCCAATTTGGGAAAAACTACTAGCAACATGTCACCAATTGTCACTCTTCTAAAGCAAGCCCTATTAAGATCCAACATGGCTAAAGGTTACAATACACACTGTTAAATGTGACCTTGTTAAAGGATTTAATCACCCTATTAGGAGTGCCCTTGGTAGAGGGATTTAGAAATTTCCATTAGAATGTCACTTGGTTAAAGGATTTACATAGACTGTTAAGTCCTTATGATTCTTAGGTCAACCTTGATTAAAGGATTTCAAATACTATTCATAATGGTTAGAAAGTAACAACAAGTTTGATCTATTAAGTACAACACACTTTAGATGTTCAAATATTTATTCATCCCTCAATATGGACTCACTTTTTGGCCTCTATTGTCATCTCAATCTTAGATTCACTTGGGAGCCCTTCGAGTAATCACCCTTCACTTCTTCTCAATTAAGCATTTTCCTTAGATTCTCTAGTCAACAACATTAGTAGCAACTTCAACTTTCTAGAACTTCTTCACATGTGCACATGTGCACTACACTATATTCTCTCTTCCATACACACTAAAAGTTCGCCTCTATACATCTTTAAATAGGTAGTTATGATCTTTTCCCACTTAACCAACACTATAGATCTTAGGGTTCACAATTCAATCCATCAGATACAATGTATCTAATCACCATCATGTTTATCTCTTATTTAGTAGAAACATCTCCTTGAATTCATCTCTTAGACCATTTACCTAATGCTCTCCTTAAATTAAATGAACCAACTCATCAATCCTTATCTTCAACACATTTTCCATATCCCAAGAAATCAACTTAGTTAGCTAGAAATTATGATTTCTCAAAAACACTTAAAATGTTTTTCCTTGACCAACACTAAGTTTTGACACTCAGTCATCACTAAGTTATTCGGTCACTACAAATATTCTTGCTCGGCATCAAAATTGTTACTTGGTCGATAATGATGACCAATCAAAATTAAATTTACTCAACACTTACTGTGTCTTGTTTGACACCATCATCACTCAACATGTTCATCAAAATTCCTTAGTCTTTTACTTTTTTACTAAATCAAGCCTACACAAGTGATCTATCTTTGTTCACACTTTCAAGACTCGAACATTACTATCTTCTCTATCAACATAATTTAAACAACCACTTTGTCTTGTCAAAGTCCCATTTGTAGTTTCCTCTTCATAACTCAACCTTTCCTCTAGATGATTTTTTTATGAACAACTTCTCAAATCATCTTCATCAATCAAATAGATATGACATTTAGATTAGATAGAAAACTATCCCATCAATAGATTTGACATCAATGACAACATAACAATTGTTTCAATTGTAGTTTCCAACAATCTCCCTCTTTGGCATTGATAGCAACACTTCAACAAAAATATTTGTAAAAGAACTTCAGGTTACCATACAATCCAAAATTTTTATAGACTTCAAGTAATATTCTCAATGTATCAGATCTTTTATTAATATCCTTAGTTTCAGTTTGATGCATATCTCTGATCTGACAAAACCTTTTTAAAAGCTTATGAACTCCCCTCAAGTAATTACTCCCTCTTACTTAGCATGTCTGTACTAACATCTAATTTCTCTTTTTTGGTAACTTGCATGAATAATCTCCCTCTCTTAAGATAATATCTCCTTTAATAATTGTGATATTGCAATCTATTTGTCTAATATTCTATGCAATCTCTCCCTCTTTAACAACAATGCCAAAGACACTATCTCTTTGCTTCATACATCTTGATTATGTAGATAATTGCATGTCATGTTGGAAGATTTTTGGAAGCATGAATGCTGATGATATTCCTATGGGGGAGTATTGTAGATATATTACTATGATGATATGTTACATTCATTATTGAGTTTGTCATTCATGTCAACATAATAGTTTTTTTCTGGTATCTGATAGAAGAACAACATAAAGACCACATTGGTATGGATAGCCAGTTGAATGTTCTCACTATTCAAGGTTATGAAAAATACTTTTGAGTATCTAGTATATGAAATTAATTTCGGATGAAGAAATGCTAAGTTTGGAAGAATTTATGTAAGTTTTGGTGATTTCTGTTATGGGATAGAGTTTATAGAGGCATGTTTTGGTAAACTTGTTATATCTCTTAGCATAATTGTTATTCTGAGAATT
This sequence comes from Cupressus sempervirens, assembly GCA_028749045.1. Classification (NCBI taxonomy): domain Eukaryota; kingdom Viridiplantae; phylum Streptophyta; class Pinopsida; order Cupressales; family Cupressaceae; genus Cupressus; species Cupressus sempervirens. The sequence goes on from CM053792.1 coordinate 826,654,982, forward strand.
GATGTTGAGGATATAATGAATACATGTTGATGATGATGTGGTCAAGCTTGCTCATCATAATATTGCATATACAAAAATATATTCAAGTTGCAAGGTGGAAGATTGATGTTATCGCTAAGTGTAATGTGTTCTTAAGCTATAATAATTAATTGAGGTGTAATAGCCGACTTAGAGAATTTTTTTATAGACTCAGTATAAAGGAAAGACATTTTCCTTTATCATGATATATGTGGATGTATCAATGAGAAGTGATTTTAAGAAGTAGAGAAAGAAGAATGTGAAGTTGAGAAAAATAGAGCGAAAGTAAAGGAAACTTCATTGGTGAGGTTTTATTGTGTGATATGAGGTTTGATATTTGGATCCAAGGTTTGTGACCTAGTCTACAAGGTCTAACAATGATTGGTTCAGTTGATAGAGAAAAGAAAAGAAGAACATAAAAATAAATAAATGTTTGAGTAGAGAGCTCTTCTTGTAGTTGAAATTGCATGTTTGGGTAGTGGGCTCTTCTTGCATACATTGCATACTACAACTCCTAACATGGTTAGCACAAATCCTAATAGGGTTGGAATCTCCTAACAGGTATTCAAAGTCTCTTGATAGGGACACTATGTACTAAATGTTGTAATAGGATCCTAACAGGGTCCATCCTATAACAAGGAATATTTATATTAGTACATCATCTTGTGGGCATCATTCCCACCAGGGTTTTTTCTCTGATTAAGGGTTTTTCTAGTTAACATATTTGGTATAATTGTCTATGTCCCTCTTATTATGGTTTTTGTTTACTTTTGTTGAATGATTAAGTTTTTCTAAAGAAGAAAAATGTTTTAATTGTTGGATAATTGATTCATCCACCCCCCTCTCAGTTATCTTGGTGGACTATTGTTTCTAATAATTGGTATCAGAGCATCAAGTCCTTGAAGATAAATTTTAACAACTTTGGGAGATCCATGGAAAGCATGTTTAGGAAAGATAGTCTGAAGTTCAATGGAACAAATTATGATAGCTAGAAGGAAAAGATGAAGACACATCTATTGTGTATGGGTCTGGGATATTGGATATTGAAAAAATTAGAAAAGACAATCATTGCTGAAAAGGATTTGGAAACTTGTATAGAGGAAGAAAGATCTTTTTATGTGTGATATGAGAGCTAGAGAAGAACTATTGACTACACTTCTTGAAATTGAATACAATTAGGTAAAATCACTTGTTACTTCACATTTGATTTGGAAAGCTTTGGAAACTAGTTTTGAAGGTGATGCACATTGTAAGAAATTGAGGCTACAAAGTTGGATTTGTGCATTTCAAGATGCTAAAATGATGGAAGATGAATCTATAAGAACATATGTAGGTATGCTATCAGAAATTACTATGGTTATTAAATCTCAAGGAGGAACCAAAGAAGATGATGAGGTTATATGGAAGATATTGAAAACTTTAACACCACCATTTAAGTTAGTTGTTCAAATGATACAAATGTTGATATATTGTACCAAAGATTTCACAAAGGAGACATTTCTTGAAAGACTTGAAGTAGTTGAGAATGAGCTTAGACAGTCTGGAGAATTGACCAGAATTGAAATAGATTTTAGTGCCTTGAATGTTTGACCTATTTTATCAAGGAACATGGGTGCTAGAGGAGATTTTTCTAGTAGTAGCAGATCTGATGAGGATAGAAAGATTGAAGAAGGAGTAGCCCTTCTTGTAAGAAGAGAAAAAGGTGGTAAGAAAATCTTTAAATGTTGGACTTGTGATGAATATGGTCATTATGCATCTAAATGTCCTAAAAGAGAGAAAAAGTATAAAAGAAATTACAAACTTAGAAGAGATAGGAAGTGTTTGATGCAAATGAAGAAAATGATTCTAATGAAAAAGTAGTAAGTCCTAGTGATGATGAGATAGGATTTGTGGCAATCAAAGAAGAAAGTCCAACGAAAGTAGCTTTGGTGTCACAGGTTGAAAAGAAATCTAATTGGATAATTGACAGTGGTTGTTAACATCATATGACTAGTGATATAAACAAGTTTTTTGACTTTAAAAGTCAGGATAGAGGCATTGTCAAAGTTGGGAATAATGTAGCATGCCAAGTTAAAGGTATTTGATCTATAACTCTTGATGGTAAAACTAACGCCGAGGATGTATATTTTGTTGATGGTTTGAAGCACAATCTTTTGAGTGTTGGAAAACTAGTGGATAAATGATATCAGTTGCAATTCATAGAAAAGACATGCATAATTAGAGACAAAAGTGGAAAGGTAATTGGAACAAGAATCAAATCTAGAGGTAATGTATTTTAGTTGAATCCTACTAAAATGACATGTTTGGTTGCAAAAGTAGATGATAGTTGGTTATGGCATAAGAGATTTTTTCATACAAACTTTGACAGTATTGTGAAGACTAGTAGTATGTTTGTAGTTAGAGATTTGACTAAGATTGTAAAACCTATTAACACAATTTGCAAGGAGTGTGTTTTGGCAAAGCATAACATAACTTCTTTTCCCTAAAAATTTTTTACTACTACACCAAAATTGGAGATTGTACACATAGATCTCAGTGGTCCTACAAAGACTAAAGCATTCTATAGTGAAAAGCATTTTATGATTTTAGTCGATGACTTTTCTAGAATGATGTGGGTTGCATTTCTTAAAAAGAAATCTAAGGCATTTGATAAGTTCAAGATATTTAAGAATAGAGTTGAGAATGAATCTAATATGGAGTTTAAATGCTTGAGATTAGCTAGAGGAGGAGAATTTACTTCAAATGAGTTTAATGTGTTTTGTGCAGAAAATGGAATCAAAAGACAGTTATCAGCTCTAAGAAGCCTTGAACATAATGGCATTATAGAGAGAAGGAATAGGTTAGTTACTGAAGCAACAAGAGCCATGTTAGCTGAGAATGATGTACCGAGATGTTTTGGAGAGAAGCTATGAATACAATAATCTACACTATGAACAGAGTGTAAGTCAAGAAAGACACAAATAAAACCCCTTATGAACAGTGGTTTGATCACTCACCTACAATTAAGTATTTTAGAAATTTTGGTAGAAAGTGTTATATCAAAAGACATGATGATATTGGTAAGTTTGATGCTAGAAGTGATGAAGGTATGTTTCTTGGTTATTCATTGAAAAGACTGGCTTGTAGATGCTATAATCTAAGAACAAAGACTATTATGGAAGGTGCAAATGTGTAAATTGATGAGAAATTTAGGATACAAGAAAGGATAGTTGATTACAATTTAGATGATGATGTTGTCATTAAACCAAGGAAGGATGAAGTATTTCTTGAGACTAACAATGATTTGTAGAATGAAGGAGAGCCAAGGTAGGAACAAAGCTTGCAACCTTTAGTAGAGCCAATAGTTGAGGTAGAAACTCTTATTTCTAGAAAGAATATGATAAAGAATCACCCATCCAAGTAGATCATTGGAAGAAAAGATAAAGGTGTGATGACAATAAGAAAAATTAATGAAGAACTATATTTGATATCTCAAGTTGAACTTAAGAATGCATATGAAGCATGTAAAGATGATCATTGGAAATAAGTTATGAAAGAAGAATTGGATCAGATAGTAAAGAATGACACATGGGAATTGGTCCCTATACCAACATACAAGAATGTGATAGGAACTAAATGGATATTCAAGAACAAGATGAATGAAAAAGGTGAAGTTGTAAGGATCAAGGCAAGATTGGTATGTAAAGGTTACTCATAGAAAGAAGGAATAGACTATGATAAGATATATGCTCTAGTGGCAAGAATAGATGTAATAAGGTTATTCATAGCATATGTAACATATAAGAAATTCAAAGTATATTAGATGAATGTCAAGTTAACATTTTTAAATGGAGAACTTGAAGAAGAGGTATACATTGAACATCCTAAAGGTTATCCCTTGATAGATGACAAGGACATAGTATGCAAATTGAAGAAATCATTTTATGACTTGAAGCAAACACCCAAAACTAGCATGAAAGATTGGATAGGCATTTGACAAAGCTTGGATATAGAAAAGGTATGGCAGATAGTAATCTCTATTGTAAAGAAATTGATGATGGTTTATGATTTTGGTAATATTTGTTGATGATATCATATTTGGAGGAAATGTTGAGGAAAGTGAAAAGTTTGCAGAAGAAATGAAGAAAGAATTTGAAATGAGTATGATAGGAGAAATGAAATATTTTCTAGGATTATAAACTGTATAGATTAAAGAAAGAATCTTTATTTCTTAGACTAAGTATTTGAAGGATTTATTGAAAAGGTTTGGTTTGGAAACTTGTAAGCCTATTGGAACACCTATGGTAATTGAACACAAGTTATCTATAAAGGATGAGACACTTACTATTGAGAAGAAGAAGTACATATCTATGAATGAAGATTTGCAATATGTGACTCACACAAGGCTGAATATAGAAAATGCAGTTGGAATTGTTGTAAGATTCCAAGATGATTCTAGAGAAGCACATTATGGAGTAGTCAAAAAGATATTTAGATATTTGAAAGGAACATCAAAGTTTTGATTTTGGTATGATAGATCTAATGATTTTACTATAAGTGCTTATACTAATGCTGAATGGGTGGGTAGTATGGATGACAAAAAGAGCACCAGTGGTGAAGCCTTCTTTCTTGAAGGAAGATTGGTTTCTTGGTTGAGAAAGAACTAGGATTGTACCTCACAAATCACAAAAAAATTAGAATACACTGTAGTAGCAAACAATTGCAATCAAGTTGTTTGGATGAAGTAGATGCTGAAGGATATAAAGATGGAATTTAGTGAACTTGTTGTCATACATTGTGACAACACAAGCACAATAAATGTTGACAATTGGCTAATAGTGACAGGTAATTGTTGTCATTAATGGTAATACATGATGTACATGTTGATAGGAAACCTCATAAATAAAGATACTTGGTTTTTGGCTATCAGAAAATTGTCTATGTATAGAATTTGGTTTACAATAGGGTATTGTTTTGTTTATAACATGTTGCAGATGTCATATTATGTCAAGAAAAGTTGCATCGATATAGTATACATGTTGATGATGATATGTATAAACTCAAAAGTTTGTACAGATTGTATGGAATAGAGTTAATCATGTTTTGATGAAGAAGGACAATGTATTTGAAGGAAAGAATTTTTTTTATTGAAAAATAATTACTTGTCTAATTAGGGCTGACATCTTAGATGTTTACTCTAACTTGGAAAAGTGAATTGTGGTCTTTGCTGACCCAATATTGTTTTATATAAAGGCATGGTATTTATGCAAAGGACTTCTTGCAATAAGAAGTGGGCAACCTTGGTGTACTAGTGTTATCTTGTAATATTTTGAAGTGAGTGAACTTTTGTGAAAGCAATATATGTGAAGTTTTATCTGGTGATCTAAGATCAAGCTAAAGATCAGAGATCAGAATAGGAAGGAAAATAATAGTAAATTACTTGTTTGAGAAGTGAGCTCTTCTTATAGTTGAAATTACATGTTTGGGTAATGGGCTCTTCTTGCATACATTATACTACAACTCCTAACAAGGATTCAAAGTCTCCTAACAGAGACTGGTTATACTGAATTTTCTCATTGACTCCTAACAAGGTCCATCATCTAACAAGGAATATATATACCAGTATATTATAGATAGTGGGTATCATCCCCACTAGGGTTTTCCCTTGGCTAGGGTTTCCCTAGTTAACAAAATATGGTGTCATGAGTTATCTTTGTGTATTGTTACTATTACTATTCAATATTACTTTATTGCTTTTTAATTCATGGTTTAAAGTAAGTAATAATATCTAGTTGGTGACTAAAGTTTGTAGAAAATGGTTTCACCCACCCCCTCTTAGTAATCCCTATTTATAATAATTGGTATCAGAGCACAGTTACTTTGAAGAGGCTTAATAGCTTAAGTAAGATCCCTATGGATATGGAACAATTGATGAAGAACCTCAAAGAAGCTCTTGAACAAATTGATCTCCTTACTGAAGAAAGAGACAAGCCAAAGGATAGATATGAAGACTCCAAAGTATACATTGGTCAATAGAAAGAAAACATTGAACATCTAAAATCAAAGCCTGAATCTATTGAATCAAGAACTACTGATGCTAACTATTCAAAGTTGAAGACATAGTATAGGATCTTGAAGCATGAATTGAAGATTACAAATCTAAAGTTGACTTTGAGAAATGATCCTAGCAAAGTTGAATATAATTTGAAGATTGAAAATGTAGATATGAGAGGAAGTCTGGCAAAGAAAACATCTAAGTTTGAAGCAATAAAAGAAGATCATGAAGAACTCCATAAGTATAATGCTATTGTGAAAGGTTAATTAACATAGTGAAAAAAATAGCTTGAGAAACTTTATTCTAGCAGAGAAAAACTTGATGATTCTATGTCAATATAGAGACCTTCTTATGAAAAGACTAGTCTTGTTTATTTGATTAACATGTCTGTAAAGAAACCCAAGATTAGATCATATATGAAAGAAAAAGACAAATCTAATGATAAGATTGAATCTAGTCAATCTTTTGAGAAACCTAAAGAAATTGAGAAAATCAATGAAGTTGAAATATTGGATGAACCAAAGAAAGTGGAGACTTCCAAGACAACTAGGTATGAATTTAGAGGTCAGTGTTTTTTATGTAATGAAATAGGTCATATGAAAAGAGATTGTACTAATAAGTCATGGTATGGGTCATAATGAAATTGATTGTAGGAAACCCAAGTATGATCATGATAGAAGAAATAGTAGAATGTTTAGAAATACTAACCCTATAGATAGAAGAATATCTAATGAAAGAACATTGAGAGAAAGAAGATCTTATGATGATAGAAGAAAGATCGTGTGTGATAAGTGTAACAACTTAGGACACATTACTTGGAATTGTGATGCACCTAATGATCAACAGAATCCTAGAAGTAGAGCACCTATATGTTAGTTATGCAACAACTCTAAACACATAGTAAAGAACTAAAGAATGGACATAAACTTTGGAGATAGAAGGAACAATGGAAGAAACTTCAAAAATAGAAGGAATGATAGAAGAAACCATGAAAGGAACTTCGGTTCTAACAATGAAAAACAAAGAAAAATTGTGAGTGAACTTTGAGAAGAACTTAATGAAGTATTCATGAAAGGAAAAAACATCTCAAAAGAAAAGTTAGATGATGAGACATGAAGATCAAAGTCAATTTTTTAGTTTGATTCAATCAAGTTGAATTAAGCTTGTTCACAACATCAAAATTTGAAAACTTTAGTTAGAGATTGAATTAGAGGTAGAAAAGTTGGGAAAAGGTGTATTCAGTTATGTTTAGATGACACCTAAGCTTGCTTGTGATTTGGAGCTCATCTAAACAAGTTATGATGAAATTTAAAGTTATTGGTATTACAGTAAAAGTTGATTCTATAAAAAAAGATGAAAAGTATATTTTTTCAAAGAATTTTGTGATGTGAAGTTTTAAAGATGTTTTTCATGATGGAAGGAGGCTATAGTAAACCTCAGGTGACATCCAAATATTAGATAGACAATTTTGGGTAGTTATTTGATTACAAAATGCACATAACAACTTTTTTTCATATTTGCAAAGTACACAATTAATGTAGTTTTCAAGTTGATGGATAAATAGAGTACACAATTGAATTTTACTTCATTTCAAACACTTTCAAAGTGAAGAGCATCCAAAAGAAACTTGTCAGTGAAATTTCATAGCAAGCCCTATTTTTGGAAAGAGGTATTTTATCATATTTTGCAAAAAAAATTTGGTAAAAGATATTGTTGATAAATATCATGGATATCAATTGTTCATAGTGTTGAGAACGAGGATAGACCTAAGCTCAAGGTAATTTCCATAAAACCTAGTGATAGAAACCCTAATTTTGCATTGTCTATTACTCTGAACAATGTAGTTTACCTTGAAGATGTAGAAAATTATTTGAATTGCAAGTTTGAGTCGATTGGCAGTAATATATGAATAAGGATATGGAGCTAGTCTTTAACCATGACATGACTATGAAGCCCATATTTGATCACCTAAAAGAATTTGGTTTGTTTAAGTATCATTTCTATTGTGAGGTAGATACAAATGAATGGACTTGAATCATATTGAGTAGGATACATGATGGAAAATTGTGGATGCAAGACAATGTAGTAGACATTTTTGCTGACCTAAGTCTTAGCAAACAAAGCAGTGTACCCATAGGTGAAAAGATAATTAAGAAGAAAGTAGAAATTTACGCTAAGGTAGTATACAATGGGAAAGCCATGGTAATCAACTCCATCAAGTAGGATGATGTGAGATTTCTTAGCAGAATTATTGCTTATTCAGTTTGTGCAAGTTCTAAGATAGATGAACTTTCAACACAATTTGTTTATGTAGCTTACAAGATATGTGTTGAGAAAGAGAAAGTTAATTTGAGTGAAATACTAAGGATGCAACTCTTGGAAAACCTTGAAAGGATTAAGAGAACAAAGAATGGTGTATTTAGATTGCAATCACTGATAAATCACATATTCTTTCATATACTGAAGAGATTTCCTTACTTGTTAGTAATAGATATAATGAGTAGTAACAAATACACTATGGAAAAGATTACAGAGGTATGCAGAAGGCACCTTGCAAACAAGGTATTGAACAATGATAATCTGATTATGAGGACATTCCAAAATGAGATGAAACAAAGATTTAGGATTTCACCTAGAATTGTGGATAGGTTCAAGGAGGACATATGCATTTTAGTTGATACAGACTATAAATACATTCAATTAGTAGAACCTTGAGAAACATTTTTGGATCCTTTGAGCTATGAGTTGAGAGATGATGTTGCAATTAGCTACATTGACTTGTTGAATCCAAACAAAGATAAAGATGAGTATAGATTTGGCATGTATGATGAGATTATATAGCATGCTCATCAAGAAACCTTGTAGAAGGAATCTCATAAAAATGTTCAGTCAATCATGAAGAAGGATTCATCTGAAGTTGGAATGACATAAAGTGAATTTGAGGTCATGAGATAGACAATGAAATAAGGTGTATTGAACATACTATTAGAAATAGATAATACTAAGAGGTAGAGGGGTGACTCAGTATTTTCAATCCTTTTAACCACAACTGAATATTATTAATCACTTTATGATGTACATAAGAAAATAAACCAATAGTGCTGATCAATGTAAACAACTATACATAAAGAGAGATCATAACACCATATTTTGTTAACTAGGGAAATTGTGGCCAAGGGAAAACCCAAATGGGGATGGAATCCACTAGATGATTCACTATATATAAGAATTTGGTTCAGGATATTGACCTTGTTAGGAGTCTATGAAGCATGTATAGTGTATCGGGTCATTGCTAGGAGAGTTAGGCCTTGTTAGAAGCCTCAACCCTATTAGGAGTTGCTTCAACCCTATTAGGAGTTGGTGGATCATATACAAATGTGTGCAAGAAGAGCCCACTGCCCTAACATACAACTATATAGTAAGTTCTTCAGGAAATAAGTATACATACAATAATGACTTGTTTTTTTTATTGCAAAAACCTTTTGATTGATGATCCTTCACATAATAGTGAGTGTGCATATATCAGTCTACATCAAATTTTTGCATCACATATCAAAGTGTCACATTCACTTGTTACTCTTATTTCACAAGATCATATCGGTTTCGCATCAATTGATTACTAAATCATTCACTTTCCCATTTTGTTTACAACTCACAACTCACACTTTAACTTCACAAATAAAATAATTTATTTATATGGAACATCTTAGTGAATTCTTCTTTGATCGGCTCATATAACATCATTAGAGTTAGCTCAATAACTTTAAAAAATAAATCTAGTCATTAAACATATTCAACTGATATGCTCTATTCTACACTATGTCAGCACTACATCATTGAAATTTGTCTTTAACTACTCAAATTGTTTCTTCTAGCTATCCTTTAGTGCATCAAATACGCTAAGTGCACATAGAGGCCAATTCTTCTACATTGAGGTCTATAGCCACAAACTTGTCATATGAAGATTTTGTAGACAAACATTCTTGCAATTGGTTTTCTAATAATGTTATCTAAGGGAATAATGTGCTCTTAAGTGAGTGAACCTTTTTAGGAATTTCTCCTTCTCCACTTGTATTTCCCTTATATTATCATGAAGTAATGGTATAGTAGGTTCAATGGTGTCTACTTTCTGATTTTGCTTCAAAAAAATTTCAGTGACTATCTGAAGCTTAGTCACTTTATCCTTGATTTTGTCATCATATTGTTTTAGATGAATGTGTGCTAAGTTACACTTAGCATATGCCTATTTTCCTCCTTCTAAGCACTACCTAAGTGCTTTAATACAAATTTTTAGAGTCTCTATATCATTCCTTATGTTAGTGCACACAGTGTTTATAAGTTTACCATCATGCTTATTCTATGCTTGAATGGTAACCACATTCATAAGTGTAGAAAAATCATCATCAAAAGCCTTGCACAAAATTGTTGTGCACTATTGAATATCAACTAGGGTGTCAGCTGACCTTATTACCTTCTCCATCTTGTCCAAAACTATGGTCAAAGTCTTCTCAAGTGACTTGACTAATTTCTTCTTTTCAAGAAATTTTCTTAGAGAAGATATAAGGTTCTTTGCCCCATCTTCTTCATCATATTGAACTGGATCTATTGCTGCTACATTTTGGGTTGGAGGAGTGGAAGTTCCTACTACTATTTTTCCTATCAAAAGTGCACTTGTGGCACGTACTATAGTAATGGTTTCCATCTTCTATGTATTTTCTTTAGTAGTCTTTTGATCCTCTTCATTATTAGAGTTACTATAATCCACAATATTGCCAACAATGCTGGCACCAAAATCCTTGAATGGATCTTCTAATTTATCAACAGTCAGTTTGATGTTCATCAAAGAGATCAAATTTCTACAATCCATTGAAGTTGTTTGTATTACTTCTGGATTAGATTGTGTTGTAAATTTTTATACAAGTAGACAACACTTTGGTGTTATCTACTTGCATAAAGTCACTACCAATGGTGATCTGTGGAGGAGAGCTTGGTGTAGTTGCTAGTTCAGTACTATGAGGAGCACTGTAAGCTATAGGACTATCCTCCTTTGTTTGCATCCTCTCCTTGGGTGACTGGGTGGCCTCTACTATCTATACAATTACTTCAGGCTTTTGTGCACTTCCTTTAGGCAGTTGGCTTACTTCTACTATCCTTAGGCATAGTAGACATGAAAGAAACTATGGCTTGTTGAGTTTCTTTATTGATTTCCTCATAATTTCCTCCTATAATTAGAATGGATCTTTTCTTATGCCTTAGTAATGGTGCTATACCTTTCAAGATTTATTTTATGTCTTCTTCACCATTTATAGTACATAACTTTCTTATCATGTTTATTCTTATCTACTTATTCTCTTCTATAACTCTACTTTTCCTATTCAACAGTCTATTGTACAAATCTTAGGCTTCCATGCTTTGCGTCCTTTTGCTTGGGGAACTGATTGTCTACTTTACTCTCCTTTTAGGAAGGCTTAATGTCCTTGTAGATTTTCTTGTTATAGATGTTTCCTTTATCTTCACTGGTTTTCTTGGTGGTTGCTACTGTACAACTATTGCATAAGGCATAGAAGGAGTCTATGCACTTGTTTGGGCAATTGTGACCTCTTCAGTAGGTCCTACCACAAAAATGGGTGTAGGGATCAAGAGCTTAGTTTGGCCAATGGCTTTCATTTCCATAGATATCCCCTTAGCCTCATCAAAATCTTTCCTTGACATTCTAGACTTCAAGATGGAATCAATAACTTTTTCCACCTTTTTCTTCGAGTCCTTCATAACTTGACTGGTTTAACCTCTTTCATTTTCTCTAAATATGTTCCCCATCTAGGAGAATTAGAATCAACTTCAAAGTGAAGGATTATCTACACATACCCTTCAATCAAGTCCTCACTCATTTCATATCACATAGGTTCAATAAATTTCACTCGAGGAACTACTGCCTCCATGCATGTAAATTCTGTTTCAACCATAAAGCATATTTCATCTTTGTACTTCTCTATAAGTGTTGGAGGTATTCTATACCTCTTCTTGATTTCCATTTGAAAATTCTTTATTAATCTATCCAAATCACTGTCTCTGGTTGCTTCAGATCTTGATCTATAAGCTTGAGTGATTTGCAACATTGTGCACTCATTTTCATTCCAAATTGTAATACCAAGAAACTTTTTGATAGCATAAAAGAATATATGCACTAGAAGAGATTCAAATCTAAATACTTCACTTCTTGACTTCTTGATTCTCAAGATATTATCCAATAGTTGTGTTCTAATAATATCACACATCTTAACTTCTTCACTTCTTATAGCATAGTAAGCTGCATGTAGGAATCTTGTAGGGATTGAATCAATTCTTGATCCATGGTTATACTTGTAACCCAAAATTTTGCAAATAATTCTCACTCCATCATCTTGGATTGTGTTGACCTTCAAGTTCCTTCCATAAAAATTTGTGTTGAGATTGGTCTCAACAAGTTTGCACACATTCTTGATATTTCTAGATTGCTGCCTTGATTGCTCAATCATGTGACCTTTTGAATTAGGTCATTACCAATGCTAATGATAGAATCTCCCAGCCATTGAAGATCATCATGTACTCTACTAAGAATAATTCTTGTCCAATAATTATTATTGAAATCCATGTAGAAAATATGCTTAATTGGGTTAAGACATTCTAGATATCCGTGTTCAGATTTCAACAATAAATCATTGTTGCACATCTTTTCCAATTCCTTGTGAATCTTAGAGTCACCTATACTTTTAATCTTGTAGTGGATATATCCTCTGATATCTTCCACATGGAGAACATTTTCTGGAACTTGTAAAAATGCTCCAATGGGGTCGTCGAGCAAAGAAACAAATGGGTGTCTCTTAAAATTATACCTATGCATGTTGCTTACATTATGAACTTCTTGCCTTGCCATTATTGAAGGACTTTTTTCTCAACAATTCAAAAAAATACCTTAATTATGCATACTAGGGTTTTTGATGACTTCATGTTCTTCAAGGTTCTTTAATTCTCCAAATTTTTCTTCAATCTCACTCATAAAATTCACACAATAAAATGATGTGTGCAAGTCAGTTTACATCCTTCAAATCTTTTGTAATCTGTACTGCACAATAAATGTGTATCTGCCACTAGTTTAGCATACTGTCTCTGTGCAACTGAGAGTTTGATCTTTACATATATCCTCATTCTGATCATATCAGGTAATGCACAATTTACTGTAGGCTTATCTCAATGTCTACTACCTTCTATCAATTGCACAACCCTTAATACCTTCTCTAGCATTAGTTATCAATAACTGATACTCTGTTCCACTAAGAATGCCCAATTCTAGTGAGAAAAGTTACTAAAAATAAGTGACCTCATTGTCTTGTTATGTACATCTTCTCTAGCTATATGAGATCTTTCTAGTTCCTTTTCCCTCATAAATGAATCCTTCAATTCATTTGACTGTTCTTTTACTTCATTTCTACTATTGTTTCTTTTGTAATTTTGATTCCTATTTGGATCTCTTCTATTCATTCTGCAAAACCTTGTTGTATGTCCAAAGTTGTTGCACAACTGACATACAGGTACATCTATTTTTTCTTTATTTAGTTTGTCATCAAGTGTTCTACAATTCCTTATAATGTGTCCATGATTATTGCATCTGTAGAAAATAATCTATCTTCTTTCTCCACTTTCATTATTATGAGATCTTATACTGGTTCCTCCATGGTTAGCATTCCTATGCATCCTACTATTTGCATTATCATTATCAAATTTAGGTTGGTTACAATCTACTGCATAATGACCATATCCATGACAATTATGACAATAGAATTTAGAAATAGGTTTAAAATATTTACATTCACTATTAACTTCAGTGTCTTCAGGTTCATCACACCAAGCAAAATATTTCTTTCTTTTGGTATTCATATCTTGATTAGATTCTTTGACTTTCTTAGAGTGGGCAATATTCACTTTGTCTTTAGATGTATCATCTGTATTGCTTAGGTCTTTATTGACTTCAGGATAATAACTTCTTTTGTTTCAATAGGTTTCTTGGTGGATTGACCAAAAAAGAATCCAAGTCCAGTCTTATCATAATTGGGTCTTTGTACACATATTTTTTCTTCAACTTTATCACTGCTAATATACAATTTCTCAAGTTACTGCTTGGTTTGTACCAACTCACCTTTCACAATAGTGTTGTAGTTTTCTAATTCTGCATGTTCTAATTTAATAGATTCTATTTTTGATGCTACATTGCTTAACTGAGATCTTAGATTTACATTTTCAGCTTTTATCTTAGAGTCAATCTTTCCTCCATTTTTCTTAGGACTCAGCTTAAGTTCAACTATCTTTAACTCATGTTTTAAGATCTTATTTTCTTTCTTCAAATCTTCAATATCATCATCACTATTTTGATTAGTAGATCCTTTCTACTTTAGGTCATCTATCTTGTCTTTTAATTCACCAATGTAGACTTTAGCATCCTTGTATTTATCTTTGAGGCCATCTCTTTCATCAGTAAGAAGATCAATCTATTTAGGTGCTTCTTCAAGATTTTTCGTCAGTTGTTCCATATCCATAGGAATCTTATTCAATTTGTTAAGCCTCTTCTAAAAAACCAAGGCCTGATACCAATTGTTAGAAATAGATAATATTGAGAGGGGGGGGGGGGGGGGTTGAATCAATATTTTCAATCCTTTTAACCACAACTGAATATTATTAATCACTTTATGATGTGCATAAGAAAATAAACCAATAGTGTTGAGCAATGTAAAAAACCATGCACAAAGAGAGATCATATTTTGTTAACTAGGGAAACCCTGGCCAAGGGAAAACCCTAGTGGGGATGGAACCCACTAGATGATTCACTATATATAAGAATCCGGTTAAGGATATTGACCCTGTTAGGAGTCTATGAAGCATGTATAGTGTCTTGAGTCCCTATTAGGAGACTTAGGCCTTGTTAGAAGCCTCAACCCTATTAGGAGTTGGTGGATCATATATAATTGTGTGCAAGCAGAGCTCACTGCCCTAACATGCAACTATACAATAAGTTCTTTAGGAAATAAGTATACATGCAATACTGACTTGTTTGTTGTACTATGAAAACCTTTTGATTGATGATTCTTCACACAATAATGAATGTATATATATCAGTCTGCATTAGATCTTCGAATCACATATCAAAGTGTCACATTCACTTGTTACTCTAATTTCACAATATCATATCAACTTTGATCAACTAATTACTAAATCATTCAATTTCTCCTTTTTTTTACAACTCACAACTCAAACTTTAACTTCGAAAATAAAATACTTTGTTTATATGGAACATCTTAGGGGATTCTTCTTTAGTCATCTCATATAACATCATTAGAGTCAGCTCAATAACTTAAAACAATAAATCAAGTTGTTAAACATATTCCACTAATAAGCTCTGTTTCATGCTCTATTAGCACTACATCACTATTTTCATCATAACTTGAGTTTGGTTGACTGTACAGACATGCACACTGGTATATGTCATCTTTATGGTGTCATGCATCTCTAGTCAATTGTGTAAGAGAATATTCTAAGGGAATATTCTATTATCATTGAAACTATCCTATTTTTGTAATACTGTCTGATACTTAGGTAATTTTCTTCTGCAGCTAAATGAGGTTAATCTGCAAAACAAATATGTTTCCATAAATGAAAACTATGACTTTACTGTACTTGATTAATTGGAAATATTTCTAATACGTACAATGCTTGTAAGTT
This sequence comes from Cupressus sempervirens, assembly GCA_028749045.1. Classification (NCBI taxonomy): domain Eukaryota; kingdom Viridiplantae; phylum Streptophyta; class Pinopsida; order Cupressales; family Cupressaceae; genus Cupressus; species Cupressus sempervirens. Next base: position 826,670,784 of record CM053792.1, read on the forward strand.
TTAGTTGCTGAGACAACTTTGGGATAGAGAATTCCATATGCGACAGTGTTTGATGTTCAACCCAGTAAACAGAAGAGAAAATTAGAGAGATTGGTTGAAGAAATGTCAACAAAGACTAACAGTGTCAAACAGATGGCTATAGGACCTGGCAAGAAAGAATTGTTGATAATTGAATCTAGCGATGATGAAGAGGTTGAGGAACATGAAACTAAGCAAGCTGAAAAGGTGACTCCACCTAAAAAAATAGTAGGAAAAGCTCAACAACCATGGAAGCCAAAGATTGAGAAGATAAACACATCAATTACAAATGAAGGAAACTTTGTTTAGATGAACAATTTTTATGATCTATACAATAATTTTGAGAAAATTCAAATTGATATATCTACTGTGAGATATATCATTGCAAACAATCTAAGTATGAAGGATATCAAAGGAGCAGTGAACTAGAAAGTCTATGAGCGACTCATAGAAAAGAAGACTCCAGCAAGAGAAGAAGACCTTGAACTTCAAAAGTCTATGCTAAGGACAATTTGCAAGATTGATGATGAAGATGAGATTAAGAGATTTCTAAATAACCTTGCTCCATACCTAAGGAATAAGTTGAGGCCATTCTTATTTATGGTTGGTGAGAAGGATAAGTTGAGAAAGAAGACTACAATAGCTATTAACAAGATGTTGTCAAAGTCACATGCAAAATCTCCTCTAGCTCCTAGAACCTCAAAAGTGTTAGTCAATGGTGACACTATGAAGATTGATCTAACCAATGTTACTCTCAACATTGATGACACCGATCAATTTGGTGGTTTTGAACCAAATGTACCAAACATAAAAGATGTTGAGGAAGAGAAGAGGCTATTAGAAGTTGAAAAGTAGAAGATATAGGAAGCCAAGCAACAATTGCTTGAGGAAGATAGAAAATGAAAGGAAGATGAAGATAAGAAAAGGATTGTAGAAGAAGTAAAGAAAAAGAAAACAAAGGAGGAAGAAAGGAAAAGATCAGAAGAGAAGAAAGAAAGAGAGGAAAAGGAAAAGAAAGAAGAGGAAGAGACAAAAGCTAAGGAAGCAAGAAAGAAATAGAAGGAGGATGAGACTAAATCATCTAGCTCATCTACTCTACTCTCTTTTGCTAGTTTGGCTACTAATGATGATGATCAAACTGGTCTAATTTCATCCTTATCCAAACTTTTACAGAAGAATAAGATAGTCAATAATTTGCAGAGATCACTAATGGAAGTAACTGATAGATTGCACAATATTTTTCTAGTACAACATACTGAGTTAGATCCCAAACTAAGAGCACATCCAATGCTAAATTATTTTGATGAAGAGTTTACAAATTTTTTGAATGTTGCAAAGGTGAAAGCTCAAATTTCCTATGATGCTAACTTGTTTAGCACCATCTGGCAGAACATCAAAAATGACTTAGTCAATCTTGATACATGCATAAAAGAACTTTAGAAATGTCAGTAGGAAGGGAAAGCTTTGTATGTTAAGTGTACCTTATCATACAAAATGACTAAGGATTTCAATAGTCAAATAGAGGCAAATATGAATGAACTAGAAGCTTTATCCAACTTAATCTAGCACCCATCTAGCAAAGTTGATGATATTGAGAGTCAAGTTCCCAGTGCTCACAACAATATCAGGAAACTTCAACTTTGAAAAGAATAGATATTAAGGAGAACATCTAATTTTAGAGAATCCATTGCTCTGAAGTTATCATTCGTATTCATATATCAATTTAGTTGAGCTTGCATTATGAGCAATTCTCACATCAATAGAGTCTACCAAAGAGAAATGGAACAAAGGTATGAATAGCCTAAAGATTATTTTTGATGATTGTAAAAAGATAATATCAACATAAGGGAAGACAATAGTTTCAATATTTTTGGACATTTTTGGACTGAATCTTGACATTTTGACCTTTTTCATTCATGTTCAAGAGGGAGAGATTCATGGAAATACTATGTACATGTCATTCTTGGAAAACATACAAAGGGGAGAGACTCATGTGAAAATTGTATACATGTCATTGTTGGGAAAGATGCAAAGGGGAGAGATACAAGTGGAGATTGTAAAAGTGTAAAGTATATTGTAAGGGGGAGCATATGTAAAAACTTAACTATTAGATGTAAGGTGGTATGTAATTTTGCTTTTGTCACTTAGCCAATTTTCCCTATTTTGTTACCATCAATGCCAAAGGGGGAGATTGTTGATAACTGGCTAATAATGATATGTAATTGTTATCATTAATGGCAATACATGATGTAAATGTTGATAGGAAACCTCAAAAATAAAGATACTTAGTTTTTGGCTATCTGAAAATTGTCTAAATATAGAATTTGGTTTACAACAGTGTATTGTTTTGTAACAATACACTGTTGTAGACATCATATTATGTCAAGAAAAGTTACATGGAGATAGTATACATGTTGGTGATGATATGTATAAACTTAAAAGTTTGTAAAAATTGTACAAAATAGATTTAATCATGTTTTGATGAAGTAGGACAATGAAATTGAAGGAAAGAATTGTTTTGATTGCAAAAAAAGTACTTTTCCAATTAGGGCCTACATCCTAGATGTTTACTCTAACTTGGAAAAGTGAATTGTGGTCTTAGCTGACCTAACAATATTTTATGTAAAGGCATGGTATTTATGCAAAGGACTTCTTGTGATAAGAAGTAGGTAGTCTTGGTGTAATAGTGCTATCTTGTAAGAGAAAACTTTTATGAAAGCGATATATGCAAAGTTTTATCTGGTGATATGAGACCATGCTAAAGATAAAAGATCAAACTAGGAAGGAAAATAAAAGTAAATTACTTGTTTAAGAAGTGAGCTCTTCTTGTAGTTGAAATTGCATGTTTGGATGGTGGGCTCTTCTTGCATACATCATACTACAACTCCTAATAGGGTTGGAATCTCCTAATAGGGACTGGTTACACTAAATTTTCTCATTGATTCCTAACAGGGTCCATCCTCTAACAAGGAACATATATATCAATATATTATCTAGTGGGTATCATCCCCACCAGGTTTTTCCCTTGGCTAGGGTTTCCCTAGTTAACAAAATATGGTGTCATGAGTTATCTTTGTGTATTGTTACTATTACTATTTAACATTACTTTATTGCTTTGTTATGTATGGTTTAAAGTAAGTAATAATATCCAATTGGCAACTAAAGTTTGTAGATTAGTGATTCAAACCCCTCTCAATAATCCCTATTTCTTATAGTAAATATGTCTAAGAATCTAGTGTTGCATTCGAAGACTAAGAACATTTCTATCAAATATCACATGATGAGAGAGAAAGTTGCAAAAAAAGAAATTAGATTAGAGTATGTGAGCACTAAAGAGTAGATTGTAGATATATACACTAAGTCTCTTCCCGAAGAGACCTTTGAGTATGTACGAGGTATGTGTTGGCCAAAATTGCCACATTTGAATTTAAATGATAAATGACAACTTCCAATTTTTTAAAATATTCAAATACCATGAAAATACAAAATAAATTAAATTAAATCCTCACAATATTTGCATATCTTCTTAGTTTTCTTTTGGCTCCCACAATTTTTTGTGTCATCAGATCTTGCATAGATCTATGGTAGGTGCTCTCTTGCTTCTTCAAAGTGAATTACCTTTACATAAAGTAGGCAAGAGCCTCACTGGAATGTGATGCATGGTGTATTTTCTCTTGTGGGCCATAGAAAGGGGAGCTATCAGTCAAGTTGGCATTCTAATTGGCTGGCACTTTCCCGCATTCTATGTTTTGCCAAACTCTCTAACAATGTAGGCAAGTGTCATCAAGCCACGTGGATTAGTGGGGTTAGATTTTATTCTGTGGGCCATGGTGTGATGTGGAAAAAGTGTCAAAAGGTTCGCAAGGGATCGTGTTTCTATTGGTTGGTACATAGATAGGATTGATTATTTTTTTAGGACCCTTAGATGAAGGAAGATCGACGATCAACACTTCCCATATTTTGAAGCTGTAAAGATTTTAGACTTTGTGGGGAAGTGCCCAAAGGAAACATGTCCTTGTGGACCTAGTTTGAAAGAAAGGTAGTCATAGTTAAGGCTAAAAATTATGTGACATCACAATTAACTTGGAAAGGTGAAGGCTTGTGAAGTTACAATGGTCATAAGATTAGGGAACCTAAGAAGTAAAAGTGAGATGTTATGACTGGGATACCCACCATAAGATCATAAGATCATAATAGCAAAGGTCATCGTAATATTGTAAGACAAGGTTTTAAGTCCTAAAATGATATGTGATTGGGAGATCGTAAAATGAATTTCAAGGTTTACGATATTATGCCAAACTCGTAAGTTTTAGGAATTGTAGGATCAAGAGAGGAGAGAGAAAGGCTTAAGATTCTATGTTGGTTGAGTGGCTGGAGGCCTTAAAGGGTTCATCTATGATATTATGAAAAAGCTTTAACCATAGCATTGAGAGAAAGAAAAATGAGCATTATGATGCTACAAAGTGGAGATGCATTGTAGGATCATGAAAGGAAAGAGATCGAGCTCTGATGTTACACCTAAAATAGCCAAAGAGGATGTCGTAGGATCATAAGGCCAAAGGTGAAGATGTAAGATCTTATGAAGTTTTCAAATTTTGTAAGGTCATAAAGGGAATTTTGCTTGGTTATGATCTTACACTTGAGAAACATGTGGGGTTAGCTATTCCAAATGGTGCTAGGTAGGTGCTGAGGTGGATAAAGTGATATGGTCAACTGTGTGGAGACTTTTCAAGGTAACAAAACAAAATAAGATTATTGTCCCACATGGCCCATATTGGTTGTAGGATTCAGTTGACCTATTGAATTTATTGGTTTGTCAAGCTAACTATGGGAAAGAGATTTTTTCTTGCATGATCTGATCTTCATGATTGATTCCAATCACTCTCCAATGAATGCCATGCCTAGTGAATGATGGAAAACACTCCACCATCTCTAGGTTTATCCATCTACTTGGTCAAAGAGACTTAATGGCACTATTTTGTCTTCTCAAGGATTTGTTTTGGCAAAAGATTAGATTTCATTGTGTTTGCGTTTGTGCCAAGATCAAATTTTCTCCAAAGTTGTTTGATTATTCTCTAAGCATTTAAGATAGTGGTTGTGGAGTAAATCCAGTTAGAAATATCTCAGTTATGCCTGACCTATAAAGGCAAATTTTGTAATCCTTGTAAGGGTTGACTCTTCTCTATTTTCTCTAATATTGCTTTGTGAATTTACTATAAATTCCCTTTGCCTCTAAACTTATATGACATTCTACCTTATCTCCTCTAGCCATTGATGTATTGTGCAAGACCTATTTGCCTCTCATTAGTGTGTTGCGGATATCTACAATCTTGCATGACTATATCTCCTTTTGGCCTATTGATAATATATAAGTGAATTCTCTTCTTACTTGTGTCATTTATTTGGGTTTTCTGATCTACATGTGATTGTTAGATTAAAACAAGTCTAGATGTGCATATCTTTTCGTGCCATGATGGTTCAAAAGTTCATGTATGGGAAAAGATTAGTTTGAACACTCTATTTTGGTGCATCAACCTCTTAGGTTAGAAGTAGGTAGAGTTTCTTTCTATGCATTCCTTCTCCCTTTTCCTCTCCAGAAGTAGTTAGGTGCATCCTAATAAAAAAGGAAGTCGGCCTTCTCCATAGACTCAATCTCATAGTTCAAGTCCCACAGCTTGGAGGTTGTTTCCATGTTTCAGAAAGTTGTCCTTAGGTAAAAACTTTAGACAAGGGTGCAAAATTTTCTGACAACAATTTTTGGCAGGCCTAGTGGGACAATATTCAGAAAATTTCAAGTCTACTAGTGTCAAAAGGAAGATTTCATGATTAATGTTGAGAAGATAGTGCTACTCTTAGTGTTGAAGGCCTTCAAGAGGCTCATCCCAAAAAGCACTTGGTGACTCTACACCCTTCACATCTAGTTTAGATCAAGTTGCAGTGATTCATGCCCAAAGCTGAAACAAGGGCATCTTCTAGAGGTAACTTTCAATACTAGGAGCTTTCATTTTGAAATCCTAGAAGATAAAAGACTAGAGTATCTTTATCACCAGTTAGGATTACAACAGTAACAAATACACCTACAAGATCCATCTCTACTCCTCCTATTGTTAGATCCTAGCCTAGGTTGTTGTTTACTCATATAAATAGACCATTATTCCATATGACACAACCTAGAGCTCATGCTTTTTCCACCTTTACTAGTGGAAGTCCTCTCCTATTGAATCAAAGACATGATATACTAGTATAAGCCCTCAAAAGTATACCTGAATTTACTAGTGAAACTTCCATTTCTCCCTTAGAACATATCCAAGAGGTTTCAAATGTATGTAATATACATGGTATTGTAGAAGATAATATTGATGTTAGGCTTCTAGCTTCATCCTTAAAAGGGAAGGCCTTGCAATGGTATTGAGGTTTGGATCATAACTCTATTATTGATTGGGATGGGTTGGGAGCTAGAGTATGTAAGCACTTTGAAGATAAGAGTCATCACCTATCACTCTTGGAGCAGTTAACAACTATCAAGAGAGCCCCCCATGAATATATGACTGATTTCAGTTATAGATTCCAGCATACATGGGATAGAATACCCACTGCAGTTAAGCCTTCTCCTGGTAATAGTTTTTTGTATTACCTCAAAGCCTTTTATAGTGATATTTCTACCACTCTTTAAATTTATGGGAGGGGACACCTTACCTAATGCCTATGAAATTTCCATTAGGATAGAGAATATATTGATACAATGAGGAAAATTGGCCCCAAGGCCTTCTATGCCCTTCTCATATATTCCTAATCATAGGCCTCCAATAGCCCCTATCCATACTACTTTCACAAACCAACCTATTGCTATAACCCAATGGCCTCCATATCTTCAAATGAGTTTAAAGAACTCAGAGACATGATGTAGGCCCTTATGTTGAGTAATTAGAAATAGCACAATTAGGGCTCTAAGATTGGCAAAGATGTGCGAGATGAAGGAAGGAAGCTAGAGGAAAATCTCTCAGTGGTCCCAAAAAAATTAGGCCTCCCAATCTTCTTTTCAAGACCCTACTTATAATAGGCCTATTAGAAATATTGCTGCAACAAATGAAAACCCAAATCTAGTAAGGGCATTAGTTCCCCAAAATAATCTTACTCAGGATCAGGACTTTTGTCCCTCCTATAGATATTCATGTAGTCATTGCATGTGCCAAAAGGTAGAAGCATACCTAGCATTGACCACAAAAGATCCATATGCTAGACAACAATATAATGACCCCCAATCTTCTAATGTTTCCCATTTGTAGCAACTAGGGGACTATTCTTTTATGAATTACCAAGTGGAGGAACATTATAATGTAAACCAAGATTCCATTGCTCATAATACTAGGAGCACGAGAAGAGCCATTAAAGATGCCATACCTTCCCCCCCTAAATAGGCCTCAAATTCAAATACAATAACTCATATACAAGTAGTAAATGATCAATCAAATACCTTTCAATAGAAAAGGAAAAATAATAGTAGAAAGGATGTGAATAGTCCCCAAGTTGTCCCATCTCAACCTCCTACACATACAGTTCCCAAAGCTTCTACTAGAGCATATAATACACCATTCAATGTAGTAGATTAGATGAAGAAGAAAAATGTGAATATTTCCATGTGGGACGTTGTTGCTACTATACCTATGCAAAAGAGGCTGCTACAATAGGAGTTGGAAAGTATTGAACCAAAGGATCAGCCACCTTGCATGGATAGTGCCACAAAACTAGTACAACCATCAAAGGAGGTAGAAACAAGTAAAAATATTAGACCTCCTCCATTTTATGTTTCTCTAATTATAGGGGATAAGCTATTCCACAATTGCATGATTGATTGAGGGGCTTGTAGTTCAGTGATGCCTAGGTGTGTTGCTGATGCTTTAGAAATGAAATATGAGCCCATTGTTAGGGATGTATTGTAGTTGGATGCTAGTACTTTCACTATTGTAGGGATCCTTAGGAATGTGGAAATGGCCTTACATGCATGCCTTGGTTGTACTATAGTCCAAGATATATCAATTGATGAAGTCAAGCCACACTTTTTCATTTGTCTTTCAAGAGACTTTACTGCCCAAATCAGTGGTTACATATCTTCTGATTGGTCATATATGTTTTTTAGAACAAGATACAGGACCGAGGCTTCAATCAGAGTAGAGCCTCTAGCTGTCCACCATATTGAATCCTACACCCCTAATCTCATCAATGTGAATTACACCATCCTAGAAATGGATGAGAATGACATAGTGAATGAGCCTGCCACTTCTCTAGCAGAGATACCTAATTTTCTCTTTGATGAGTGGGCTAATAAATATCAATTTGATCCCATATTAGAAGCTCTTGAGACAAGTTTTAGTACATACTGTGTGTTAGAAAAGGATGCTCTTATCCCTAGCCTTATGAAGGTACAAGAAGAGACGAGTGGGATATGGAGTATGCATTTTAATGGATCAAGAAATAAGAATGGATCAAGGGCCTGTGTGGTATTGATTTCTCCTACACTAGAAAGGTACTACTTCTCTTTTAGGTTCCAATTTAGTTTTACTAATAATGTGGCTAAGTATGAATCCTTGATTTAGGGTCTCCTACTTGCTCAAAAAAGATGAATTCAAGCCTTAAGTGTATATGGAGATAGTGAGTTGGTGGTTAATCAAGTGAGAAATCAAATATCACCAAGAATTGTTTGTTCAAGTCTTATAAATGTAGAGTATGTGATTTTCTTGAAAGTTTCAATGCATTTAATATTCAAAGCATCCCTAGAAAAGAGAATAGATATGCTAATAGACTTGCAACAGTGGGTGCATCTTATGATGTGCCAAAGAACCTTGAAGTTGAAAAGAACTGGATTGAGGTGGTCATTAGGCCTACTATCCCTAACAACAAAACCAATTGGCAAGTGTTTGAATTTTATGAACAAATTGTAAGCTTCTTGTAGAATGAAGTAGAGTTCTCAGAGAGAAACCAGTCTAGGTTACATGATGAGTATGGATATTAGATCATCAAGCTCAGTTCCAATAAATTTCCTAAGGGTCTCATTACCTTAGAGAGTGTTTTCAACCTTTATGACCAAGCAAGAGACAGAGTCTTGAACCTAGCTACTGATAAAGATGATTATACACCAATTGTGGTTACTGATGGAAAGACCTTAAACATGGGGAAGGTATACTTTGAAATTGAACAAGAAAGTTTTATTCATCTATTTCAAGAATTTAATGATGCATTTTCTTGGACATATGATGATTTGAAGGGTTTTGACCCAAGTTTGTTTCAACATACCATAGATTTAATTGATAATGTAAAACTAGTAAGACAAAGATAGAGGCCAATAAATCCTAAAATTGAACCCTTAACGAGAAAAGAGCTATCCAAATTGATTGAGGCCAATATAATTTTCCATATCAAGCACTCATCATGGGTAAAAACCTTTTCCTTGTTAGGAAGAAGAATGGAGAAATTATATTGGTGTAGACTTTAGGGACTTTAAGCAAGCTTCCCTTAAGGATCATCATCCCCTCCCTTCTATGGAGCAAATATTATCTAAGGTTAGTGGTTCTAAGAGATTCTCATTTCTTGATGGATTCTCTGGTTATAACCAAGTGCTGGTCAAAGAGGCTAACAGATACAAGATTATGTTCACCACAAAGTGGGGCACTTATGCTTATAGTAAAATGACCTTTGGATTAACTAATGCAAGTGCCACTTTTAAGAAGGCAATGGAGATGGCCTTCAAAAATATGATTGAAAAATTTGTATTGGTCTATCTTGATGATATTAGAGTATATTCTAGGAGCATGATAGATCATTTTGGCCATCTTAGACATGTGTTTATAAAATGTAGAGAGCTTGGTGTGTCCTTAAATCCAAGCAAGTGTGTGTTTGCCACTAATAAGGAAAATTGTTAGGACACATTGTATCTAAAGATAGTTTAACCATTGATCCAAAGAGAAAAAAGATAATACTTTCTCTCTCTCTCTCTCTTCCCAAACATAAGAAAGGGCTACCAAGTTCTCTTGGTAGGACAAATTTTTGTGAGAATATTTATCCCTAATTGTGCTACCATGTTGAAACCCCTTATAGTTATGCTCAAGAAGAATATGGTGTTTGCATGGACCAAGGAAGGGAAATAAAGTATTGAAGAGATCAAGGCAGCCATAGCCTCAACCCCCACTCTTATTACTCCAAATTTTGAAAAGGATTTCATTTTGTATACCTTAGGTGATGAGTCAAGAATTTCTACTATCTTGACTCAAGCAAATGATAAAAATGAAGAGCAGCCCATAGCTTTCTTTAGTGAAGGGCTTAAATTTTATGAAGACAAATACAACTATGTGGAGAAGAAAGACCTTGCATTCATAAGAGCTTTGAAGAAATTCAGACACCTTCTATCACCCAACAAGATCCATTTGCTAGTACCTCATGCAAGTGTGAAGGAATTTATTTTGAGCAAAGACATTAGTGAGAATAGAGCTGGATGGGTCATTAAGGTGATGGAGTATGATGTTGACATCCAAATTACCAAGTTGATAAGAGGGAAAGGATTGTGCAAATAGATGATTTTGTCTCACAAGTCAAATAAGGAAGTTTCCATGATATTAATAGAACAACAAGAATCAAGAAATGATAATCGAAAGAGTTGGATAGATGAAATGATGACCTTGGATAGAACTAAAAGGAGATAGTATAGGTTGCAGTCAAATGCTTATGTCATAGTTGGTGGTATCCTTTTCAGGAGAGATTTAAATGGAGCCTTATTAATGCATTGACATAGACCAAGCTAAAAGAATGATCAAAGAGCTTCATGATGGTCCTAATGGTGGCCACTTTTCAACAAGGACAACTATAATGAAGATCATGAGGGCTGGTTACTACTAGCCATCCTTGTTCCATAATTGTCATAAGTATGTAAGGAAGTGTGAAAAATGTGCCTTCTTCTCTAGTAAGAAAAATCTTGTAGCTCTTCCTCTTCATCCCATTTTGGTGGACCAAACTTTTACTCAATGGGGATTGGATTTCATAGGCTCTATCAATCTTTCTTCCAGCTCTGGTCACAAGTGGATTTTAGTTGCTATAGATGACTTTACCAAATGGACCAAGCCAATAGCATTAAAGGATGCCATAGAATTTTCTATTATTGAATTCCTTGATGGAATCATGACCAAGTTTGGTGCCCCTTCAACCATTATTTTAGATAATGCAATTTTTTTTGTAAGAGCGCATATTTGTGCATGGGTAGTTGATAATAATATCTACTTGAGCACATCCTCAAACTACTACCCTCAAGGCAATGTATTAGCTAAGTCATCCAACAAAAACCTAATCAAGATAATGAAAAGGACTATAGAGGATAATTAGAGATGTTGGCATTAAAAGTTGAGGATAGCACTATGGGCTGATAGAATAACACCTAAGAGGGCCACAGGAACTTCACCCTTTATGTTGGTATATAGTAGTGAAGCAAGGCTTCCAATTTTATTAGAGTTTCCATCCCTAGATCTAGCTCATTAGCTAGAGTTAATGGAAAAAATTTCCATGATAGTAAGAATAGAAAAATTGATGGAACTAGATGAGAAAAGGAAATAGGCCATGCAAACCCTAGAAATACATCAGCAACAGGTAAAAATAAGTTTTCATAGGAAGGCTAGAGTAAGAATCTTCAACGAAGGTGATATGGTATTAAGATGGGTTGCAAATAAGGAAAAACTGGAGAGGCACTCAAAATTTGATACACTATGGAGTGGTCCCTATGTGGTAATTGGTTGCAAATAGGCCAATGATTTTCAATTAAGCAAGCCTAATGGTGAAATTCTGCCTATTCAAGTTAATGGATTATATCTTAAGTCCTACTTCTAACAAAGGATGAGTACTTCATGTATATAATTTAGGATAGTTTCCTTTCTTTTTGCTTGTTTTCCAAGAAGTGCATGAGCACATGTGTTTTGCAGAGGTTGCAGAAGATTTTTGGTTGCTGGTTCTAGTTGTAGAGAGGTAGTTTTGAGGTTTCCCGAGTATGTTTTTTGTGATCTTAGGGTTTTTCTAGGAAAATTCTCACATTTTCATGACTCTGTAGCCCAATGGATGTTTCAGGGCTCTGTTCTATGCATTGTTGGCTTGCATCCCCTCCAAGTCGCCATAATTGTTGGCCAAATTTGTCTTCCCTCAAAAATTGCCACATTTGAATTTAAATGGTAATGATCACTTCCCATTTAAAGAAATATTCAAATACCATGGAAATACAAAATAAATGAAATTAAAACCTTATAATATTTCCATATCTTCTTTTTTTTCTTTTGGCTCCCACAATTTTTTGTATTGTTAGATCTTGCATAGATCTATGGTGGGTGCTCTCACACTTCTTCAAAGTGAACAACCTTTACATAAAGTAGGAAAGTGCCTCATTGCCATGTGGCACATGGTCTATTTTCTCTTATGGGCCATAGAAAGGGGAGCTATTAGTTGAATTGTCACTCTAATTAGCCAACGCTTTCTCGCATCATGATCAATTGCAACCACTCTCCAATGAATGCCATACCTAGTGAACAATGGAAAACACTCCACTATCTCTAGTTTTATCCATCTACTTGGTTAGAGAGACTTAATGGTGCCATTATATCTTCTCAAGACTCTATTTTGGAAAAATTTTGGATTTCATTGTGTTTGAACCTATGCCAAGATCAAATTTTCTCCAGAGCTATTGATTATTCTCTAAGCATTTAAGATAATGGTTGTGGAGTAACTCCAGTTAGAACTATCTCAGTTATGCCTAAGCTATAAAGGAAATTTTTTAAATCTTTATAAGGGTCGACTCTTGTCTTCTCTATTTTCTCTGATATTGCTCTACGTGTTCACTATAAATTCCCTTTGACTTAGAACTTATATGACATTCTACCTTATCTCCTCTAGCCATTGATGTATTGTGTAAGACCTATTTGCCTCTTATTTGTGTATTGTGGATATCTACAACCTTGCATGACTGTATCTCCTTTTTGCCTATGGATGATATCTAAGTGAATTCTCTTCTTCCTTATGTCATTTATTTGGGTTTTTTGATCTACATGTAATTATTAGATGAAACCAAGTCTGAATGTGTATATCTTTTGGTGTCATGATGGTTCAAAAGTGCATGTATGGGTAGAGATTAGTTTGAACACTCTATTTTGGTGCATCAAACCCTTAAGTTTGAAGTAGGTAGAGTTTCTTTCTATTCATTCTTTCTCCCTTTTCCTCTCCAAGAGTAGTTAGGTGCATCTTGATAAAAAAAGAAAGTCGGCCTTTGCCTGAGATTCAACCTCACAGTTCAAGTCCCATAGCTTGGAGGTTGTTTCCATGTTTCACAAGGTTTTCCTTAGGTAAAGACTTTAGACAAGGGTGCAAACTTTTTTGACAACAGTATCCTAGGGGTTATGTCCCTTCCTACATCAAAGTAGAGATGCAAGGTTGCATCAATTTAGTGTAATAGAGCAACATTGTTTGTTTGGATAGAATGTTGATGCTTCCTATGTTGGGGTGTAACTGTGATGGATAGAGTCATCAAGGAATCATGTTGGATGTTGTTTTTGAGTAGTTTCTTAGGACACTTGAGATAATAAGAATCAGTTGTTGTAGATTTTTTTGGTTGCTAAAACATTTGACATTAATGTCAATGGGGCAGAAGTTTAGCATGAAAAACAAGGTGAAAAAAAGTTGGAAATAGTTTGGAAGAAGTACTACATGGAATAACAATTTGACAAAAAGAACATTGAAGTATATCAATGGGGAGAATGATTAATGAAGAGGATTTGAAAAGAAAGATTAAATAGTCTTTTGTAGGTATTCTTGGAAGTAGATGTTTTCTATCCATGTTGCCATTGATGCTAAAGGGGGAGATTGTTGGAAGCATGAATGCTAATGATATTCCTATGGGGGAGTATTGTAGATATATTACTATGATGATATGTTACATTAATGACTTATTTTGTCATTGATGTCAACATGGTAGTTTTCTGTAGTATTTGATAGAAGAATAGTAGAAAGATTAAGTTGGTACAGATGACTAGTTGACTATTATTACTATCTAAGGTTATGAGAGATACTTCTAGGTATGTGGTATATGTAGTTAACATCGAGTGAAGAAATGTTAAATTTGGAAGAAGTTATGTAAGTTTTAGTGATGTCTATTTTGAGATAGATTTTATAGAGGCATGTTTTGGTAAACTTGTTATATCTCTTAGCAGAATTTTTATTCTCAAAATCAAGGTTGAGGATGTGTAGAAGACATGTTGATGATGATGTGGTCAAGATTTCTCATCATAATATTATGTGTACTAAAAGATATTCAAGTTCCAAGGTGGAAATTTGATGTTATCGCTAAGTGTAACATGTTCTTAATGTGGTCCTATAATAATTAATTGACAAGGTGTAACAACCAACTTAGAGATTTTTTTTATGGACTCGGTATAAAGGAAGGACATTTTCCTTTATCATGATATATGTGGATGTATCGAAGAGAAGTGATTGTAAGTAGCAGAGCAATCAGAATGTAAAGTTGAGTAGAGTAGAGCGAAAGTGAAGGAAACTTTATTGCTGAGGTTTTATTCTGTGATCCAAGGTTTGACATTTGGATCTGAGGTTTGTGACCTGGTCTACAAGGTCTGATAGTGATTGGTTTAGTTGAAAGAATAAAAGATAGAAGAAGATAATAGTAAATTGCATGTTTGAGCAGTGATCTCTTCTTGTAGTTGAAATTGCATGTTCGGGCAGTGGGCTCTTCTTGCATACATTATACTAAAATTCCTAATAGGTTTGGAATCTCCTAATAGGGATTTAAAGTCTCCTAATAGGGACTCTATGTACTAAATTTTTTAATAGACTCCTAATAGGGTCCATCCTTTAACAAGGAATATTTATATTAGTACATCTTCTTGTGAGCATCATTTCCAGTGGGGTTTTCCCTCTGATCAAGGGTTTCCCTAGTTAACATATCTAGTATAATTGTTTATATGCATCTTATTATTATTTATATATACTTTGGTTGAATCGTTAAGTTTGTTTAAAGAAGATAAATGCTTTAATTGTTGGATAACTTATTCACCCCCCAAAGCTTTGTACAACTTGCATACTATGCTCTTGTCAGGATCTACAAATCCTTCAGGTTGTTCTATGTATATTTCTCCTTCTAGTATCCCATTAAGAAATGTAAATTTGATATCCATTTGATATACCTTGAGTCCTTCATAAGAGGAATATGTAAGTGGTTTTCTTACTCCTAATTATTGTGGTTCCACAATGCATGCCCCATTTCCATCAGAAATGGGGACCCCCTACTTTATTTTAGGCTTTTTAGAGACTTAGTCCAGGGTCCAAGTCCTTTTGAGGTTTTATCTAGTCTTCTAGTTCATGTTTGAGTCCTGACTAAGAAGCCCAATTGTTCAAAAATCAGAAATTTTAATGAAGAAGGCCTATTTTGCAAATAAAAGGCACACCAACACACCTCAACTGATGCACTAGTGTACCCAAGAGGAAGAAATAAGTTTTTCTGTAAAGCATATATGTGCAACTGTGCACTTGTACATCACAAAATATGGGGGATCTATATAATCCTGCTTTGTCTCCTTCCTACCTACCTTTCTTTCATTACCTTCATTTTCATCCTCTGTGCCTCTCAAACTATAGCTACACACCCAATTAGGTACAACTCCTTTGACTAAAACCCTACACAAACACAAAAAATAACATTAAGTTAGAAACATACACCCAAAAGGGGTGCACTGATGTGGACCCAATTTGAGTTTTATAACAAAAGAAAATTCAAAAAACTTAAGACCTACCCTGAGTTGGGTGTTGCACCTTCCCAAGTGCATTCATGGACACCCAACTTCCTTCACAAAAACTTAAAAAACCAAAAACTTGAAACATTTAAAAAGCATGAAAGACCCTTAGGTGTAATGATGTGCACCTAAATAGTTCCATCCTTAGCATGAATTTATTAATAATTTGTGCATCAAGTGCACCTAATGTGCCAATTTTTTTTGTAAACTCAAGTTAAAATTAAGTTTTTCATGTTGTCAAAGTGGTCCAGGTTTTCAAGTTTTTTATGAATCAGTTCTAGGGTTTGAATTATCCATTTGTTCCTCAATTCTAACCTAATAGACATACTTTTTGTATAGATAAAATGGCATCTTTTGGTGAGAAAATGACATCGAAACTAGTAGTGTTTAAGTTCTAGGGTGTTTTGACAAAATCAAGGTTTGAGGATGACAACTCAGAGATCAAAGATACAGATTTCAAACACATAGATTTGGGAGAATTCTTGAAGATATTTAACAAACCCATTGAGAGGTCCCAAATGATCTCCACACTTATTTGGTTAGGGCTCACCACTGAAACATCACACTCTCTATTAGTGGAGTCTTCAGAACTCATTATGACACTTATAGAACATTTTATCCTCAAGGAGAGGGTTGTAAAGAGCATAATGGGAGAGATAATTCTAGATCTTTGACCCAAGAACATTGAAAAGGTGTTTCATCTCTCACAGGTAGATCAATTCATTAGACTAATTTATGAGCAAGTAGAGAGGTAGTATCAAGAATATGTTGAAGAGGCTTTTGAGATCATCCAATCTTCATATCTTATAAAGAAGTATCCTCTAGGAAAGAAAATTGGAAAAGTGGACATGACAAGAGGATATATGAAGAAGGATATTGGATACTTGATTATATTCTTGAGTAGGGTTATGGGTCTTCTGGTAGGTGGATGCCTAAACGTGATGGTGTACTTTATTCAAACAACAAAGAAAATAGAAATGCCATTGGATTGGGCTTCTACTATTAGTGAGAATTTGTGTCAATAGTTGGTGGTGGAAAAGAATAACAAAAAAATCTACATGACATTATATTTGGTGTACCTGTTAGCTGCAAGAGCAATAGATTATACAAGGCTATACAAGAGGGGTAGCATGAAAGATGTAAACACATGACTATATATCATGTAGCCTTGTTAGTAAAGAAGAGGCTTTTAGAGAAAATAAAAGAATACATAATTGTAAATGATGTTTTTGTCTTCGCAATAATCTAGTTCAATATAGAAGGGGATTATGCAAAGAGAATTTTAGAGGAGGTAGCTACACAAATATCATTGGTCCTAAATTATTACATCTAATTCCATACATTCACATATTTGAGGGTAGTGGGTACAACTATTAACCTTAAGAAGCTCCCCAGATATCCCAGTGATAGACTCATTCTCTAGGATATTTCCAAACAACTCTTGTCTACCTATGATAGAGTTACAAAGTAGCATAATATATGTTGGACATGGCCTATGACTATGTGACCTTTTTAGGTAGATTAGAGACACGATATACCCTCTTTTGAATGTGAATGGGATCAATATCCCTTGGAAGAGTATAATTCTCCTCGGCCATATTTTGATAATATTGGGAGAGTGTAGTACTTAGCTGGCAAAGTATTTAACCATGAAGAAGCCATTGAAGACCATTGGATGAATGCAACAAATGACTATGATGTCCACATAAGGGATTATTGTAGGATGACTTTGTATCTCACAAAGAAGGCCTTGAAGATAAAGGTGCCATTAAACATTGTACAACAAGACTCAGAGGGGTTACTTGATCCATTGTTCAACAAGGATAAGATTGGTGAGTGAACCCTTATGAATGCTGAGGTTGACAAGGAAGAGAACTTTGACATTAATCATAGGGCAACACATGTCATCAAATATATGAATGATTGGATCAAGAGAACTTTTAAACTTGATCTCATTCTTGATATAGTAATCTTCCATGCACAACCCCGCCTAGCCAAAGGTAGAGGAGCAAAGGTCACAATACCTACATTTATAACTCAATCACCTATAAGACCACAAATGGTGCACCAACTTGATAGGCCAATTGGTTATTATAGAACTCAAAAGGGTAAAGGTAAGGGAAAAAGGAAGACGAATTCTCCTTAGCAAGCTAAACTTGAAGAGGAAAAAATTTTGACACCTCCACAATAAGGAGAGAAAAAAATAGAAGGATCGAAGAATGTAGAGACTACAAAAGCCTCAAAGGATCCCCTAGTTCCACACACTAAACATGGACAAGGAGGAGATAAAGTGGAAATTCAAGAATTACCTCAGTAGAAGGTACAAACATCCCCTTCTGTGCCTAAGAAGAGAGTAAAGATCAAGACTCCAGTCAAGAAAAGACAAAGGGTGATCAAGAAAGTAATCCCTTTCCCTTTAGTCTCCAAGCCTATCCTAGAGGAAGAAGAAGGAGAAGAGGATGAGGAGGAGGAAGAGGACAATCTACCTTTGAAGAGGAGAGCTCAGCTTGCTAGAGTCACAGAGGAGGAATGGAGGAGAAGTTTCATGATCACACTATCATCTATCCCTAATGAACCCATGCAAACCACTACATCAGAGGATGAAATGCAATAGTGGATAGATGAGTAGGATGTGGAGGGTACTGATGTCTTCAAGATGTCATATTTTCACTTTATGCCCATGGGTAATGAGTTGGTTGAGGAAAAGATTAGAGTCACACCCACTAATCAACCTCAATAGGAGGATTAAACTCAGATGCCCCTAAATCAAAAGGACTCTAAGTAGTTTCGGCATCCCAATTATAGGTCACATTTTATGTAGACAAGGGATTGACTACTTCTCTTCATCCAAGAATAGGAGTCGAAGAGACACATCAAGCATCCACTGATGAAGTGTCAAAAGAGGAGCAGATAGGTGAACAACCATAAGAAACTTCTCAAGACATAGAGATGAGAATTTTGGACTACACAGAAATAGAGACTCCCAGTGTTGATCCCTCACAAAAGGAGAAGACTCTAGAAAGGAGTGATAAGGGGAAAGGTATTGCAAAAAAAACTCCTTTACCTTCTAGAGGAAAATCACCAATGTAGCATATTGCAAGGTGGCTTAGAAAAGAATTAATAAGAAATAAGAAGCAATAGTTCACTACTGAAAGGAGGATAGAATGGAATTGATAGAAGTTCTAAGGAAACCTGATTCACCTCCAAAGGATGCGCAAGCACTAGTCTTTGTCATGAGTGATTAGAATCAGGACCTTATTTCTCACATGGATATCACTCCTCTAGAATCAAATGTTGAATAACTAACTCCTACAGATTATCAGATCCAAGAGGTCATGATTGGGAAGCCAACCTTGGAAACTACAAAGTTGATGGTTACAACAAGGATGAAGGAAGTTTTTAGGAGCCTAGAATAGGATGGGGCTGAATTGATAACACTTCAGTGATAGAACAAAATCCTAATGGAATAATTAAGTAAAATTGTTGGCCCCTTGGATCACACTAACCCTGAAGAAACTCTAAATGTGACAATTTTGAGAAGGGATAGGGGAGCGGTTTAGTTGGACCCATTTTTGAATGCCTATTAGCAATGGTAGGAAAGTTTTGAGGAGAAAGGAATTTTGATCATTTAGGGAAAATTAAAGTTATTACATGTTAGGAAGGATAATGTAGACAATTTAGGAGCAGTTTTGAATCAAGATTTTGGTTTAATGGATGAAGTGCATACCTAGGGGAAAGACTTGTAGACATTACATGAAATTAAAGGCCAAAGGTACCGAATGATAATGGATGTATATACCGCTGAGGAATTAGATAAGATAGATGATTGGATAGAGAATATTGTAGATAGTAATAAAGTAATGGAAACATTACATACAGAGATCCATAGGCTCAAGGACCAAGCCTAAGAGCAAATTTTGGAAGTTGAGAGACATTATAATGATGCATGTCTAGACATTTTTGAGGATGATGCATGTGAAAAGTTAATACCTATAGAGGTAGTAGTTCAAAGATTTCAAAATGTTTTTGACAAAGTTTCTAATGATGAGGATATCTAGGAGGCTTTCAGAATAGAAGAAGCTTTTTTAGAGCTTGATATAAAACTCAAGGATTTTGCAGAAACCCATATAGAAGTGGATAAATATAAGCAAAAAGTAAAGGATAAATATAATGCCTTAGATTTACTAGATGTGGCTCAAGTCACTGAGATAATAGAGAAATTTAAGGGCAAATATTCATACATAGCTTTGGGATAAAGGGGAACAAAACCCAGAAGCCGAAAATTCAATTTTGACACTTGGTGAAATTTTGCATTTTTTGGCCTCTGAGATGCGCTATTGCACTAGGTGCACTTTTTAAAAAGTGTTTTGGAAGATTTTGAAGAAGTCAAAGGTGTACCAATACTTAACTACTAGTTCCAAAATTAGAGCTTTCCATGCATTCGAAACACATTCTAACAACATTTTAACTCTGATAGATGCCTAGTGAAGATGGAGTTTCCATTTTTTGAAACTTCTAGATACTCCTACATCAACTAAAGGATCTCTTCTTCTTATTTTCTCATGATTTTTTTTTTAATGACATGTAAAGACTCATGTATCCAATTAATTATATAAAATGGATGGATTCCTATTAAGCACTAGTTAGAGAGTCAGTTTGTACATAATTAGTTTGTTTTATTAATTTAGAAGCATATGATTGCATAAAGATATCTCTCACTCTCAACATAGATTGAGTAGTTGATTTCTTATAAATATGGGATTGTAATATGTAATCAGGGCTGCTTTATTTTGCAATAATATATGCTTTTGGTGCTCACACTTGGAGTGTAGTGAATCTTGCTTAAGTGTGTTATATTTTGTGGATGTATGTTCATGGAATGTAATTGAGCCAAAAATTTATTGTATTCTTTTTGGTTCTATGATCTTTTAATTCTGGTATTTGCTACATGTTTACAAATTCCACTAAAATACTTAGTTTGAGAAGAGATCATCATATTATTCCTGCATAGCTTTTTGTCTCACATGAATGCACTCTTCATGGCCTTATGATTTGATGAAAAGTGAAACATCTTATGGTTACTAAATTCCCATTGATGATTACATCAGTAGAATTAAGGAAGTGCTTCTCCTTTTTTCATTGGTTACCCACTGACCTTTTTGAAATCTTAACTCGTAGACGTGTTGTTTTTGTAGCTTATGTCTATTAGGATTTACTTTCATGTTATTTTCTTAAACTTCTTGTCACCTTATTTTCATTAATTTCTTTGCTAACCCCTTGGTTAAATTAGGAATTCATATAGTTGCATTATTAGATTGTATTAATCTTTAAAATAGAAAATACAAAAATATACTTCATTTTATGTGGTTATTCTTTTGAAGCAACAAATAGATTTTTTGCCCCACTTTTCATCCTTTACTCATTTTGCAAAGTGGAAAATGATCTCGTGTCTTAGTTTAGTCTAGTTAGTTTAAATTCTAGTTCTTTGCCCTGAAGTGAAAAGTTTCTCCATTAGATTTTCATCTTTCCTCTTCCCTCACATTACATAACCGGGTGGGTTTTCCTTGTTGTCATGAGTTTTGTGGGTAGTCCAAGACCTTATTCGATGGAGATTCTCGAGTCATATAATGATTTCCATAGAGTTATTTCCAAGGATGAACTTTCTCATGGCTCATTATAGTTTGCACATAAAGAAAATGAAGTTTGCAAAAAATCCAATATTGCCTTCTCCTCGACATGTTTTCAACTTGTGAAGGTGATTTTTCGTAGAGGTCAATGAATGAGGTTTAAAAGCTAAAGAAAGGAAGACATGAGTTTTTTTATGGATAGATCATCCCTACATTGCAGTATTCTACCTAGGGAGTCACTCAGAATTCATCATAATGATCATAATAGCATCTAGTAGAAAACTCTAAAGTAACTTCTCCATAGCGAGTTTTCGACCCAGGAAGTTAGTTTTTTGACAAAGACATTTGTAAGAGAGAAAAGCAAGTAAGTGGGTTCCTTTTTCAATTTCATATCCCTTTTTAGATTTTCCAAAGCTTAGAGGCACATTAACTTAGAGGGTAAAGCGAAAATAAAGGTGAAGGTAGAAAAACAAAAGTTGCTTTCTCCTTAGTAGGTTTTCAACCCTGGAAAGCGATTTTCCGCATCCATTGAAAGATCACTTCTGTAAGCATGTTGGGCTCATAGATTGATCGCATGATACTTAAAAATGATAATGGAAGCAAGTTAATCACATTTGGGAAGGTATCTTAAGAAAAATCTGGCTGAGCAAATTTTTCTTTACGGAATACTCTATTCTTAATTTTTCAAAACTTGGTGAAAAACAAGAAGGTAAGTCTATAATAAAAGAAAGTTACCATTGGGCCAATGGAAATAGTGAATAGACATGGAAAAATCCATTAGAAACCCTCGAATTTACTAACCTAATGGATTTATCCTTTAATTCACTCGTGTGGTGTGGATCTTGAAGATTAACAGGTGAATTAGGATTTCTATATAGAGATGACCATAATGGATTTTCAAACTACTACTTTCTTTATTGAACTATTATGTTGTTGAATTTAATAGTGATTTCAAAGCTCTCATAGTTACAAAGTTCTACTCTCTACACTGCTTTCAATTTTAAGACCTCAATTCACCTCTATCTCAGATTAAATGGCAACATGATTTGTTGGATTTAATGGACTGAATGGAATTAAGTCAACTTTGAAAAATGTTACAGACACCTCGCTTTGTTTCTTCAACATGCAATATTTTCAAAGGAGGCTAAGGACAGAGCCAATTCACCTAATAATAGAGAAACTCCAAGGAAGTGGGCTAGTGGAAGCAATCAGGTTTTCAGTGGTAGTTCAAGCTCTCGAGCTGATCATTGAATGTATTAACTACTACAATCTAAACACTAAATTTTTTTTTTTTGCTTGATCATACAATTTTGATCTCAATTGATAGGAAAACTATAGTAAATTGCCTCCAAATTCCAGAGCAAGAAGAATTTTTTGAATTGATAATAGGAGGAGCCATGTCCGAGTTCTCCTTGAAGAAGATGGTGTGGCAGAAGGAAATTATGAGGTCCTGGTTCCAAAAGCCATGGGGAACTAAGAGTAAGGCTCCTAAAACTCTTTTTGGCACTGATCTCAAGGTTGAGATCATAGACATTCTGGTTCTTATACATTGATTGAAAGGTGAGGTAGAAGCACTAAATTTTGTTGAACAATATTTCTTTTTGGTAAAAATCATCTGTTCAGATACACATTAGGTTGATTAGACATATGAGGTAAGTGAGCATCTGTCCAGAGCCCTCAGTGCTGCAAAGTTCTACAATATCTTCTAGATGTCTTCTTTTCTAATTTATATGTTAGCTTCTCTACAATTGTGGCTAGGCCTTCCCAGAATAGAGAATTTCCTTGATGATGTGAAAAGTTATGAATTTTATCCATGCTTGTACTTACAGAATAGTTATGCAAAATATGTTAGAGTTAATGATTCATTTAAAATGAGGATTTATAGGAAACTTCAAGGATGCCTAGAGAGGAGGTTCAACCCAGAAGTGATGGTGACGATCAGTCATCTTGGTAGCTACTTTATTCAATTCTCATCCTTTTTGTATTTGCATCTTGCAACTTTCGACAGATTTCCTTTGAAGCTGCCTAGATACCCAAGTGACATGATTGGGTTAATACAAATCATGAGACAAGCTATCCAGGTGAATTTGTTGAGTGCCTGTTTAAGGAAGAAGAGATATGAGTTCCCCATGAAGGTTGGGGCTTACTGTTGCGAGTCTCAATTTGATGCCAAAAACATGCTCAAGGCATTTGAGAATAAGTACAAATTGGAATAATATGAGGTTTTGAGACCCATGTTTGACCTAAATGGATATGCGAGAGAGGTGCTTCGAATTGGGAGTGTGATCAAGCATGTCACCACTATAGATGGTTATTGGGACAATTGATAGGATGAGTTGGAGAGCTAAGATTGTGCTTTCGTGAGGCTCACGCTAGAACAAATAAGACATATGGCATTGATCTCAATGTCAAAGGATTGGAGGATGATAGTCAAAATATGTATAGAAATAAATATTTGACCAAATTAAGGGGGATTCCTATCAATTTTGAGCCATATGTAGATGTGGAAGAGAATCTTGATATCATGATGGCTAGGATCATCAAGAGAACTGGGAAATGGATCAAGTGGACAACTATAAAGAGCCAGAGTAAGGGAGCAACCACTCAAGCTTCTCCAATAGTTGCAATGCCTACCTCATCCTAGAGCACTACACTAGGCATGACCATAGCTTCCACTCAAGGTCCATTTCAACCTACAAGCAGAGGTGATCAACCTCCGGACAAAAATGTTCCTATAGCCCAGACCTGTCATGATGGTTCCTTGCTAGTCATAGGTGTAGACACCTAAAAACCTTTAGAAACTAAAGTGTTTTTATTTTTTGAAAAATTTCTGATGACTTCATCATTTATTAATTAATTAATTATTTAATTAATTTATTTATTTTTATGCCATTAAATCCCTTTATCTTAATTAAAAATATTTAATTAAAGAATCTCTCCCAAAAATGTTTAAATCTTATTTAAACATTATTTCCTTATTTATTAATTATTTAATTAATAAATTGACCAAAAAACTCAAAATAAATTTAAAAAATTATTTTTTGCCCAAAACTTGGCCAATTTCCTTAAGACCACTAACCTCTTCCAAAATCTTCTAATCCTTCTTTAATTTTGATTAAAGGCTAATCCCATCATTTCTTACCCCTAATCCCAACTCAAAATATTTAATTAAGATTAAATATTAATCCTCATGTTTATTAAAAAAGTTTTAATAAATATCTCCTCAACCCAAACCCTTGGAATAAATAAAACTTTATTTATTTCCTAAAAATCTAATTCATCCTCATCCTAGGAAATTCTAGACTATTCTAGAAAGTCTTTATCCTCATCCAAAGTCTAGACTCTTCTAGAAGATGTCTTTAAACCTAATCCTAATCCCCTCCTAACCTTGTCACATTCCCTAAAAATGGGTTAAGACTTACTAACCCAAGCTAAAGTTAACAAATATCTCCTCCTTCACCCACCCTCATTAAATGCCATCCACTTGCCTATCCCTAAGCTAATCCTAAACCATCCTAATCCATCCTCTAATCATTTGCACAATCCTAAGCAAGCTTAAAACCCTCCTAATCAAGCCCAAGTCAAAATTTCTCTCATCTCCCTCAAAATATCTCAATCATAAAACTTTATGAAGCCCACTAGGCCATAAATGACTCTTCCAAGCCCTTTTATTGCTCTTACAATCCATTATGAGGGTCTTTATGAAGATTTTATCCCTTGAGCCTCCTTTGTTGACTCATCCTTCCCTTTTCCTCCATCCTCTCACCCTATGACATGTGTCACTCCCTGATTGGCTGTAAGGAAGCACAATCCATGTGCTCTCCTCTCATGCAATCTGAGCCCTCCATGAGCTTTTTCCCATCCTTGCATCTTAGCCCTCAATCCCTCAAGCCTCTTTCCTATAAATTGGATCTTTCCCCTTTGAAAAATAACACAATCCATGAAGTAAAGTCATAATTCTATTTTAAGAAGCCATTTTACATCAAAACCATACACTCACACCCAAATTCCAACTCCATTTGAAGCCCTTTTTGAAGCATAAGCTTGAGTATACATCCTATCTATTTAGACAAAGCCACTCAACAAGAGAGCTTCTTATTGAGAGAGCCCATTAATGGCTCATATTCTCAATTGAGAGCTCATCTTAGTCTATCTTGAAGTTTATGAATTTCACTTTTGAGTCCAAAACAATCTTGAATGATCTAAGGTTAAAACAAAGCACTTCAAAGTTCTTAAAACAACACACAAAATCTCAATCTTGAATGCTCAAAGGAAAAAACTTGAATGTTTAATCACTTGTCTTTGAATGCATGTTGCAAAACACACTCTGGAATGCCATGGATTAAAATCAAATCTTCCTTGAATGCATGATTAAAACAACAAATCCAATCTTGAATGCCAAGGATCAATTAACCATTGCAATATCAAACACTTCATTTGGAGCTTCTAAAATTGAACAAAACAAATCTCTTTTCCACATGCAATTTAGGTAAAGTTTGATTTTTGGACATTTAAGAGACCTTTTTAAGTTAAATACAAATTTGCAAAAATCAATTTGAGTAGTTCCTTGGACTCACCTCTTTTCTAATCACTCATCAATTCAACCATTGGTTGCAATCTCAGTGCCATTTATGGGGATGGGTCTACTTGAAAAAGGTGTTAAATGTTCCACAATCTAACTCACTCACTTGGTCTTTGAACGTTTGCTTTAACTTTATCAAAAATTTTAAATGACCAAAACTCTAGATTAAATCGATTACACTTCAAGTTTGGGCACTAAAACTGAACAACTATTGACGTGGAGGGCCTCTGGGTGCGCGCTTGACAAATCGAGTCTCACACATCTTTGCTTTGGGCTTAAAACAAAATCACAACAACTCTTGAATGCTTTAAAGGAAATTAATCGATACTTGATGTGGAGGGCCTCTAGGCGCGCGGGTTTAATTTTTTGTTGACCCTAACTCTTGTTCTTGTATTCATTCTTCACTCGATTTTGCTTTGTTGACGCATTTCAAAGTTGGAATTGAACATTGTCTCTTAAACATGAGTGCTTGCAAAGTCTAGATCAGCACACATAAGAGTCAGTTGGTAAAAAGAACAAGCGTGTTTTTTAGCCCAAGGTCATCCAAGTCTTCTCTCCCCTTGTCATCTTTCGAGGGCATCTTGGGTGCATAAGATTAGGATCCAAAACCTTGTTTCTTTTTAGGAGGCCTGCTTGGGGATTTCATCACCCCTTGGATGACCTCAACTCCAGCGTTCCAGCGGAGTATAAGAACCGAGAGGTGAATCGAAAGACACCTCTCTTGGGATCAAGATTTTTTCACTCGGGCTCAGCCTTAAGGAACTTTATACCCTTGAGAAGTGAAAGAGGAGAAGTGGGTTACCGCTCCTTTCGGTTGTGTGGCATCTTTTTGGTTTCATCTACGGATTTGGGCCTCACGTACCTTGGGTATATCGAGGACTCCCTATCTAAACCAACTATCAACCTTGTAGACAACCATCTAAGATGTTAATGTGTTTGAAGTGACTGATCAAAACATTTGTAAAACATACACACTCCTAGGCGCAAGTATCACATTCTGGGAATCAAAACTTCTATTTGGTTATTTCTATCTATTGCTTGGTCTTTTACTTATTGAATGCATGTTTGCCAAAGTTGGTCAATCCTAGCTTAGGGCACACTTAGCATAGTCACTGCCTATTCCAGAAGTTGAAAAAGTTGAAGAAAAACAACCGAGGTCTCTCAAAGCAAAGCAGATTCAAGAATTGATGTCAGAGCAACCCAAACCCAAACAGAAGTTCCACAAAGTTAAACTCAAACCATCTCAGGCATACCAAGAACTTTCAGCCAAGAGAAAGGAACTAACATCAAGTCCTCAAATTTCCAAACTCTACAAAGTAGAGGATAAAGCTATCGACGAAGCACTTCAAGAGGCTTGGTTAGAGCGCACCATCAAATTTAGCCAACATCCAAGAGTTAATCTTGCTTATGCCTTACCAACTAGGCATGATTTCTATGATTAGACACCCTTGTTTCTCCACACCTTCTTGGATAAGCTTCACCTTAGAGTCATCTTTGTAGAAAAGTCAGCCATCTTAGGTTATCCCCTTAACCATTATTAGCTCATCCATCTCATTTAGGACCAAACCATCTAGCCAGCAATCCAAAATCTTCACATCCAAGCCTTCAAAAATTGTTGTCACCTTGCTAAAAGTTTGCCATTCTTAAAATCTTTCAAAACCACCAATCTCA
Organism: Cupressus sempervirens; assembly: GCA_028749045.1. Taxonomy (NCBI): domain Eukaryota; kingdom Viridiplantae; phylum Streptophyta; class Pinopsida; order Cupressales; family Cupressaceae; genus Cupressus; species Cupressus sempervirens. Next base: position 826,698,500 of record CM053792.1, read on the forward strand.
CCAAGGTTATCCCTTTGAAAAAGCTTTGTCTAGGGTAATCTAGCTTTGCCACTTGTTATCCCTCATCACCTTGAGCTAAATTTTGGGATCCACAAGATTCCTAAAGGATCATCAGTCTATCCTTAAGTTGACACAATCACCACCAAGCTTGCACATAGGAAAGCAGACCTTTTGTGCTTTGGAAACATATCTTTGAAGTTAGAATCCCCAACCCAATCCTCCTTAGGTTTTTTCATATAGCTTTGCCTCAACCTAGGAAATCATTTGCATAGAAAAGCCTTCCTCTCTTTCGCATCCACCAACATTTGTTGCATCTCATCCCTAGGAGCATTTTTCATGCCACCTATCACTTGCTTAGCCAAGAAGAAAGAAACAATGGAGCCCTATCATTTGGATTGAACAGCCTCACCCCCCTTGAGCACTCAGCCATCCTTCAGCCCAGAGAAAGCTATGCCATCATCTACTGACATTGAAGCTTTCATGAACCAACCAGGAAATACAGTATTGTTAAACACCATTATAGACAAGAACAAAGAGACAATCATGGCTAATTTTTGAAGGGACAATGTAGGAACCTTTGACTTTGGAAGACCCCCTCCATTATCAGATCCATCTCACCCATTGTTTGGGTAGCTGCCACCACCCATAGGCTCTTATGATCCAAATTATCCTCAATATATGCCAAAAGAAGAGCCTCTAGCCAATCCATATGATCCAACAGACCCAAACATACCATCATCCACCCAAGCTGAAATGTCCATGCAGCAAACCAACCTAGCCACCACCACTCCATCCTTGGTTCATACCTCTCTGCTCCAAACCCCCTTTACCCAAAACACCTCACCATTCATGCCCTTCACTATTGCTATTGCTACTCCCCAACCTAGCCTTCCAAACCCACCCATCTCCCAAATCAGTGGTAGCATCTTTGGCCAACCTCAGCAATATACAACAGGGATGCCGCCCATGGGGCCAAGTAATCAACCTTTCATCACCCCCAGCTTGTTCACCATAACCCAAAGCACAATCCCATCATTTCCATTAGGTCTTGGGAGCTCAGTGCCATCAACCACAAATCCACAAGCTACTACCCTCACTCCACAAAGTTATCCAGCCACCAAGCTATCAAACCCCATCAATTCCATTTCTTAGCTTTCAATTCCCACCACCTCCACCACCAACTAATCCATTACCTCCTATTACCAACTACTTTTCAATGCCACTTCTAGGAGGTAACCCACCAATCCAGCCAACCACCAATTATTTGCAGGTACCATCCCAAATGGGGGCGTAGCCCACATACCTTGGTCAAACCCCACAAGCCCCCCGATCCTTTCCTCAAGCTTCACAACCATCTTATACCTTACCTCCACAAAGCAATTCATTTATCCCATAGCCAGCTTATGTTCCTCAATCCCAACCTCAAATCCCATATCAACAGCAAGCCTTGCAGCACATGCAGCACTATGTGCCACCTCCCCCTCAGCAAACTGTCATCCACCATGTAGCTACCCAAACAATGTACAATCCCTATCAGCAAATCCCTTACAACCATCCATATTCAGTGGCCCCATCTAGTGCATACCTACCTCAAGACACTCCTACATTGGGGGCACCCCAGCCATCACCCATTAATTCAGAATGGGAAGCCATGAAAACAGCTTTGAAGAACATCCAAGAGGGAAATGATCCAAAAACTTTCAAGTTTGAGAATGTATGCCCTTACCCATTTGATAGAGCCATTACCATGACACCATTCCCCAAGCATTTTGAGACACCCAAATTTGACAAATTTAGAGGAAAAGGAGGCCTTGTCACACATATCAAAGAATTTTACATGCACTGCCAAGAAGTGGTATCCGATGACATCTTCCTCTTATGTCTCTTTCCCAAAAGCTTGGCTGGACCAGCTCTTGAATGGTTTTATAGAATCCCCTATGGCACAATTAAAAATTTTGCTGAATTTTCTGAGGCATTTGTAGCCCAATATGCCCATCTTGTTGTAACAGAGCTATTAGTAGTTGATCTTGTCCACACCAAGCAAAAAGGTGGAGAAAGCCTTCTCGAATATCTACAAAGATGGCAAACCCTTACCACCCGCATAGCTTGCACCTTGACAAAGCACCATTTGGTGAAAATGTTTATTGATAATTCCCATCCTAGCTTGGCTCACCACATGACCATGAATTGTTTGCAGACCTACAAAGATATCAAAGAGAAAGGAATGATCCTTGAGCAAGGACTCATTAAAGATGGTGTGGTCAAGATTTACAAGGAAGCCAACCAAAATCAATCACATTCCAATGACAAGTCTAGGTATTGGAACAAAAACAAGTATGTTGCAACAGATGACATCACTGACACCAGACATGTGAATATTGTTGGTCCTTCTCACAACCAGTCCAACCCACCCTATCAACCAAACAATTAGCAAGCTATCAACTACCAATAGCAGAATAACCACAGCTATCAAAACCACAATCCAAGACCAAACTTTCAAGGGTCTAGCAATCAGGCTAATGCCATTAATGTAGCTGTAGGACAAAAGTCCAGATTCCAACCTACACCTAGAAACTATACACCCCTTGGTGAGCCATTGGATGTCATTTTTGAGAAATTAGTCAAGGAAAACCTCATCAAATTTCCTCCTACCTAGCAAATTGACCCAAGCCAATCCAAAGCTACATGGTACAAAGACAATGAGTACTACAAATTTCATAGGGTAAAAGGTCACACTACCCTCAGATGCATGAAACTGAAATACTATGTGTAGGACCTCATTGATTGGAAGGAAATCATTGTTGGTGCCCAAACCTCTCCCAATGCAGGCTTACAGATCTATCAAAATGCTTTTCCTCCTCACAACAATCAAAATCTTGGAAAAGCACATATCCAAACCAACAACAACAACACCAACAACCATCAGCCAAACCAACAACATGGGAAGAACAATGACCACACTTCATCCTATATAGACTATGGTAGCCTTATAGGTTGTATATCCGAGAAAGAGCCTTCTGTCAATGTTATCAATATCCAAGGACCAAACAATGAGTGTGCAGTCACCACTCGAAGAGCTCGATTTAACATCGCAGGCCCACCCGTTTCACCAACACCATCAGCTCCATCAAAAAGCCAGTATAATATCTTGGAACACCTTGGGAACATGCCAGCCCAAATCTCCATTTTAGACCTTCTTCGCACTAGTCCTGTGTACAAGAACATCCTTGACAGTGCTCTCATAGAATCTTGTGTCCCTTCTGATATCAATGCTACTGATTTTTGTAATCTTGTTGGACACCTTTCATCCTTATGTGCCCTATCATTTAAACCCACCGACATACCTCTGGTCGAGCCAGATCACACCCTTCCGCTTCGCATAGCCATCATGGTATCCAATTTTGCTGTGAAAAGAGTAATGACAGATAATGGATCAGCCTTGAATATTTGCACCCTAAAATTCATAAAACAAGCTGGGTATACTGAGGCAGATATCATCAGTGAGGTTATCACCATCAAAGCTTATGACAACTTGGAAAGAACCACAGAAGGAACTATTTTGCTGCCAATCAAGGTTGGGCTAGTCATCCAAGAAACACTCTGCCATGTTATTGATCTAAACCTACCATTCAACATCCTCCTTGATCGCCCATGGATTCATGCCATGAAAGTTGTTCCATCCACTTACCATCAGTGCGTCAAATTTCTGCATCAAGGCACTGAGGTAACCATCCATGTTGATCTAGAACCCTTTGCTTACTCCAATGTGGTTGAAGCTTCATATACAAACCATTGCCCTGGAATTGATATCGGCACATCCATCGCCAGCTCATCCCACACTTGTAATGACCCAGAAACCATCCTCGCCTCTACCTTGTCTACCGTGAATATCAATAACAAGGGCTATGGAGAGTATAGTCTATCGGATACATTTTTTGTCGGGGCACTCCCACTTGATCCACATGCCCATGGACGACCGACATATCACAAAGCTAAGGAGATTCCACCTCCTCGATACAAATAGTTTGGCCCAACAACCTTTGTATCCTCGAAAATCCCTCTTCATGAGGAGCTCACTCCAGATATCAACAATTGGTTACATAAGGATGCACCTCAAAGGAATCAGGCACGACTTGATCACTTCAGCCAGAAGTATCCCCAAGAACATAAGCTCATCACTGACAAATGGAACTATCAAGGTGGTGGTCTAGGACCAGAAGAGGCATGCAGTGCCCCATCGACGCACACAAGTGGGAATCGAAGTCAGGTCTTGGCTTTGGCATACCCACAACTGAGGGCACCAATACAAACGGTCACGCTTTTTTGAACATTCACCGCGACCTTGTCAAAATTGAAGACATTCCTAAGGAAGTTGAAAAGAGAGCCTACGACGATATCCTAGACCAAATCTCCCTCGGAGACTCTATCCTCCAAGAACTATCCATCCACCTCATTGACCTACCACTTGTCTATCCACAACTCATAGATTGGGACCAACCAAGCGTCATACACATTGATGAGTTCACATCAGAGGAAGCACTTCTGAGATTCATGGGAGCTAAAACACCTCACAAGAAAACAAAGCCAGATTCTACCTATATCTACAAGCTAGATCCCAAGGGGTATTTTGGAGAAAATCCCCAACCTAGTTCTGATACACCCAAAACTGGAACTAAGGTGAATCTGAGACTAGCTAAGGTAGCAAAGAGAACCCCTTAGCAAGAACATCTAGAGCCACAAGCCGAACATGAGGATTTAGCATTACCTCCTCAAGATAATCGACTAGAGATATCTTCTATTCTAATTGACGATACTAGGGAAGTCAACATCAGTTCTTCAGAGATCCCTAGGCTTGTTCACATTGCTACATCCCTATCACAAGACCAAGCTAATCTCCTCTCTGAGGTCTTAAGAGAGAACATTGGTCGATTTGCATGGTCATATCAAGACATGCCAGGGCTTGATCCAAAGCTTGTAGCTCATCATCTTGCAGTCAATCCACAGATCAAGCTCGCCAGAAAAAAGCTTAGAAAAATGCACCCCAAGGTGGCATTACTGGTCAAAGCTGAGTTAGAAAGAATGTTAGCTACTAAGGTTATCCGACCTATCGACTATTCAGAGTGGATCTCCAACATGGTCCCCGTCACTAAGCCTTCTGGTGACATCAGAATCTGCACTGATTTTAGAGATCTTAACAAAGCTTGTCCAAAAGATGATTTTCCCTTGCCCAAAATAGATATGATTGTAGATCTTACAGTTGGACATGAAATTTTGTCCCTCATGGATGGATTTTCTGGGTATAATCAAATTAAGATTGCAGAAGAGGATCAACATAAGACAACATTCACTACCCCTTGGGGAACCTTTTGCTACAACATGATGCCCTTTGGCCTAAAGAATGCTAGGGCTACCTATCAAAGAGCTATGATAGCCATCTTTCATGATCTCATCCATAGCATTTTGGAGGATTATGTGGATGATATCTTGGTCAAATCTCATACCTTCATGGATCATCTTGCTGACCTGGAGAAAGTCTTTGATAGGTTAGCCAAATATCATCTCATGTTGAATCCCAAGAAGTGTGTCTTTGGGGTCACATCTGGCAAGCTTCTAGGCCTTATAGTGTCTAAACGAGGTATAGATATCGACCCCAAGAAGGTCAAGGCTATCTTAGACATGCCTCCTCCCCAGACACTACGACAGCTTCGCTCTCTTCAGGGAAAGCTTCAATCCGTCCGACGCTTCATCTCCCAGCTTGTAGATAAATGTACAGCATTTTCGCATTTACTAAAGAAGGATGAGAACTTCAAGTGGGATCCTTTATGTCAGTGTAGCTTCGATCAGCTCAAGCAGTATCTCACCAATCCCCCTATCTTGGTTCCACTAGTTCCTAGTCGTCCCCTAATTTTGTACATATCAACAATGCCTACTACTCTAGGGGCACTTCTAGCACAACTCAATGACTACGGCAGAGAAAGAGCCATCTACTACATCAGTAGAACCCTAGTTGGTTATGAACTCAATTATACTCCTATGGAAAAAGCTTGTTTGGTAGTTGTTTTCTAAGCTCAAAAGCTTTGCCATTATATGCTAAGTCATACCATCTAACTAGTCTCCAAGATTGACCCTCTCAAGTATATGCTCTCCAGAACAGCACTTACAGGCCGTTTGGCCAAATGGGTTATGCTCCTTAGCAAATTTGACATCCAGTATGTGGACAGAAAGGAAATCAAAGGGAAAGCTATAGCAAATCACCTAGCTGCACCTCTAATAGATGCTTATCCATTGATCACAAAATTTCCAGATGAGCATATCTGTCTAATTGAAGAACAACCCCCATGGAAACTTTATTTTGATGGCTCATACACATCTCATGGATCAGGGGTAGGAATATTGTTGGTCAAACCTCAAGGAGATTACATTCCAAAAGCCTTCAAGCTACAATTCCCTAGCACGAAAAATATAGCTGAATATGAGGCCCTCATAGTAGGATTAAAGATAGCTGCAGAATGGAACATTTCTAAGCTACAAATCTTTGGTGATTCTTAGCTCATCATCAAGCAAGCCCTAAATGAATATCAAACCAAAGATGAAAAGCTATTACCTTACAAAGAGCTAGTTGATAAGCTAACCCAACATTTTACAAGGCTTCAGTTTACACAAGTGGCTCGAATACAGAACAAAGAAGCAGATGCTATGGCTACTATAGGCTCACTCTTGGAAATTCCCCAAGTAGCTACATAGTATGAGTTTTTAGTGGAGCAGCTCCTCACACCCGTCTATGCGAATGAGGATTCAAACCGTGTTTGTATCTTGGTTGGTCCCCAATCCCCTTGGTACCATGAGATTCATGCTTACCTTAACGATGGTATCATATCCCCTCACCTCACACGTACCGAATGCCAGAACCTCATCCGAAAATCATCCCGCTATGTTATCATAGCCAATACCTTATATCGTCGAGGTTATCATGATACTCTCTCTCGATGTTTAGACCAAAACGAGGCCACGATGGTGTTAAAGGAAGTACACTCTGGACTTTACGGTGCCCACACGAGTGGTATTGTCCTAGCGCGACAAATCCGTAGAGAAGGCTACTATTGGCCTACCATTGAAGAAGACTCCTGTGACTTTGTCAGAAAGTGTCTCCCATGTCAGCAACATGCAAATCTTGTGCACGCTCTAGCACAGGATCTATAGCCTATTGCACCACCTTGGCCTTTCACTCGTTGGGGCCTTGATCTAGTTGGAACTATCACACCCCTCTCATTTGATGGGCATAAATGGATAATAACAGCTACAGACTATTTCACTAAATGGGTGGAAGCAGTCCCCCTAGTCTCAGCTATAGAGTTCAGGTCTCCAAGTTCATCTTGTACCACATTGTTTGCCACTTTGGCATCCCATCCACCATCTTCATCAACCACGGAGGTAACTTTAAAAATGTCAACATGGAAGAATTATGTACTTCCCTCCGCATCCATCACCACTTTTCTAGCCCATATTTCCCACAAGGTAATGGCCAGGCAGAGGCAACTAACAAAACCCTCCTCAAAATCCTAAAGAAATTTGTCAATGATTCCGGCCGTGATTGGCACCTACAAATAAATCCATCCCTATGGGCCTATCGAACTTCCTTCTGTACATCCACAGGCATAACTCCATACTCCCTAGTCTATGGTGCCGAAGTGGTACTACCTATAGAGGTTGAACTTCCCTCCTTGCGCATATCTTTGCAAGGGCAAATATCAGATGAAGAATAAAGAGTAGCTCGGCTCACCCAGCTAGATCTCTTAGATGAGAAGCGACAACAAGCCTATGATCATCTCACAATCTATCAAGCTCATCTCAAAAGGAATTTCAACAAGAAGGTGCTTCCACGACACTTTCAGCCAGGTGACATGGTCCTCAAAGAAAACATGAAATTCCAAGCAAATCGAGAAAAGAAAGGCAAGTTTGAACCTACATGGCTTGGTCCTTATGTTGTCACTGCTTTCTTTGGCTCTGGAGCCTATCAACAATCTACACTAGAAGGAGAACTCTTGAATGATCCTACTAACATCATTCATCTCAAGAAGTTCTATGCTTGAAGATCCTTGGTATACCCAACTTTTGAAAAATACAAACAAAAAAAAAATAGTAAAGAGAAATAAGCGTCCAATGGTGAAAACTTGGCAATTCAAGCGCCTTAGATAGGTACCTTGGTGAAAATCTGGTAATTCAGGTGCCTTGTGTACTAAGACTAATCCATTATCTATCACTATCCTATCCCTCATCCATTCACCCACCATCCCATAAAACACCTGCTTTTTCCCTTGGTGTTCCAACCAAATATCCAAAATCTAATGGAGCTTGTAAATACCTCCTGTACAGCTTGTAAAATCTTGTACCTCATCTTGTAAAATTTTGTACCAAAGCTTGTATTATACCTTGTAAATCTTATACCATACCTTGTATATCTGAATCTTGTCCAAAGTTTGTACCATATTCCAGCCTGTAAATAATCTTGTATCCTAGCTTGTATACTATCATGTGCACACACAAAACCCCATTTTCACTTAAGCTTTTCACAAACCATCTACCTATCCACCTATCACCTATTATAGACATCCCATCCTTCACAAACATTTCCATCTCACAAAAACCAAAACATGAACAAACTTGTACATTTGTAACATATCTTGTTCCATCAGCTTGTACATTCTCTTTAGCTTAGTACCATTGTATCTATCTAGTGTTTGTGTCAGTTCATCCTTGATCAACATCTTGCACCCATCGCAAATCTTGGTTAGCTATTCCAATGCATCTTATAGCTAGATTTTCTATCACCAAAGTGTTATCTTTCTTAGTTCAGCTTGCCAGACACATCACTCATCCAAATCCACCAGCTTAGGTGCTCTCTGATAGGTCCTTGCAGGATATAGCTTTCCTCATGTCTAATCTTGGTCCGTTAGTACCTCATCCTACCCATCTCGTTGGCAAATGGTTCTCTTTTGGATTTTCGCTTTCTTTTGATTTGGACTCTTCCCTGTTGGGTCTTGAAATATCCTTTCCAAGCAATCTCCTTGTTCCCTCCTCAAGGTTGCCACAATCTTCCATATCATGGTATACTACGAATGGGGCAATCAGAGCGTAAGGTCTTGATCATGTCTTTTGCTTGTTTTCTTTTCTGCTTGTGGGTTACCCAATGTCATTTCCACACTGCTTCCTCTGGGATTCATGTGTAATACTAGGGCAATCCTTGTGTGTTTTTTTTGAGTCAGTTCGTCAGTCCTCTGGACAGTTGGTGAAAAGGCCTTGATGTTCTTGGTAACCTTGGCAATTAACCAACAGTCCTATAGGAAATTCTAGTGCTCAACTACATGGTGGTACTTCTCTTTGAAGTATCCCCCCGCTCAAAAAGCTTCAATGGTTTCCCTTCATCTCTATTATCCCCCATCCATATCCAACATCTGTCTCTCCTACCCCAGCTTGTGTATCAGTATCTCTTTGAATCACTCCTCACCTTTAGCTTTAGGGATCCACAATCCTTGTCTTAGGGATCAACCAATCCAAATCAATCCACCAAGCCTCATCTTTCGAGATCCACAATCCTAGTCCTAGGGATCTCCAAAACCCATCTTTTTCCAATCTGACTCTTTGAAATCATGTTGGATCAGCTTTTTAATCCCCTTATCCATCTCCCCATCCTGGATTCTTTTTATAGCACTCTGCTCCTTCATCCTCTGCAATCCCTGAGATCTTAAGCTTGCTTCCTCTTGTGCCTCTGATTCTCCCTTTATCATTCTCCTGTAGTGAGAGTTTGAGCTAACTAAACCTCTTCTCTTAAGCCAATCTGAGTCTTCTTTCTCATCTCAGATTCTTGTACATTTCAAGAAGTCATTGAGCCTTGCTTTCTCTCCCCACCGCCTTCTTGAGGGGGCATCTTGCAGTCCATTCTCTCCTCTTCTACTCTAGCCTTGGGCATCTTATTTTCTTATCTTTGATGCCATACCACTTGCGGCATCACATCAAAGAGGGGCAAAATGTAGACACCTAAAAACCTTTAGAAAATAAAGTATTTTTATTTTCTGAAATTTTTTTTATGACATCATCATTTATTAATTAATTATTTATTTAATTAATTAATTAATTTATTTTTATGCCATTAAATCCCTTTATCTTAATTAAAAATATTTAATTACGAAATCCCTCCCAAAAATGTTTAAATCTTATTTAAACATTATTTCCTTATTTATTAATTATTTAATTAATAAATTGACCAAAAAACTCAAAATAAAAATAAAAAAATTATTTTTTGCCCAAAACTTGGTCAATTTCCTTAAGACCACTAACCTCTTCCAAAATCTTCTAATCCTTCTTTAATTTTGATTAAAGGCTAATCCCATCATTTCCTACCCCTAATCCCAACTCAAAATATTTAATTAAGATTAAATATTAATCCTGATGTTTATTAAAAAAGTTTTAATAAATATCTCCTCAACCCAAACCCTTGAAATAAATAAAACTTTATTTATTTCCTAAAAATCTAATTCATCCTCATCCTAGGAAATTCTAGACTATTCTAGAAAGTCTTTATCCTCATCCAAAGTCTAGACTCTTCTAGAAGATGTCTTTAAACCTAATCCTAATCCCCTCCTAACCTTGTCACATTTCCTAAAAATGGGTTAAGACTTACTAACCCAAGCCAAAGTTAACAAATATCTCCTCCTTCACCCACCCTCATTAAATGCCATCCACTTGCCTATCCCTAAGCTAATCCTAAACCATCCTAATCCATCCTCTAATCATTTGCACAATCCTAAGCAAGCTTAAAACCCTCCTAATCAAGCCCAAGTCGAAATTGCTCTCATCTCCCTCAAAATATCTCAATCATAAAACTTTATGAAGTCCACTAGGCCATAAATGACTCTTCCAAGCCCTTTTATTGCTCTTACAAGCCATTATGAGGGTCTTTATGAAGATTTTATCCCTTGAGCCTCATTTGTTGACTCATCCTTCCCCTTTCCTCCATCCTCTCACCCTGTGACATGTGTCACTCCCTGATTGGCTGTAAGGAAGCACAATCCATGTGCTCTCCTCTCATGCAATCTGAGCCCTCCATGAGCTTTTTCCCATCATTGCATCTTAGCCCTTAATCCCTCAAGCCTCTTGCCTATAAATTGGATCCTTCCCCTTTGAAAAATAACACAATCCATGAAGTAAAGTCATAATGCCATTTTAAAAATCCATTTTACATCAAAACCATACACTCGCACCCAAATTCCAACTCCATTTGAAGCCCTTTTTGAAGCATAAGCTTGAGCATACATCTTATCTATTTAGACAAAGCCATTCAACAAGAGAGCTTCTTATTGAGAGAGCCCATTAATGGCTCATATTCTCAATTGAGAGCTCATCTTAGTCTATCTTGAAGTTTATGAATTTTGTTTAGTTTGTAGAAGCTTTATTTAAATTTGGTTTCTATTAGCATACTAACATTGCTCATATACAATAGGAACCTAGACTGGCACTGAAAAGAAGAAGGCAAAAGAACCAAAGGATAGTGCCCCTACTCTGGTACCTTCCCCACATACTACTCGAGTTCCATCTCCTCACACTACCCCTATTCCTTCACCACATACCACCCCAATTCTATATCCTCATCATAGCCCTATGCCATTAGCAAGTGCTTCACTTTTGAAGCTAGGTGGTTCCCCTATACAGATAGTAGACCTAGGGGATGGAAATAGTAGAAGCAACGAGTCTACTGAGTCAGATGAGGAGACAAAGAAGACTTTAGAAATGAAGGGCTAGACTTCTTCTAGACTCATTTCTAAGGATTCAAAGAATCCTTTCTCTTCAATTTCAGTAACAATGACTCTAGTGAAGAAGAAAATGTTCAGTATTGAATCACTGAGAACAACTTCCAAAGTGATAGGAACTGATTCCTAGTTAGAAGATACTTTGGAAAGGAAAAGAAAGAGAAAAGATGAAAGTGTTTCTACAAAAGACATTGTATCTCTTGCAGTTCATTTCGAGATTGCATTGACAATGGTCAAGAAGCAAAAGACTTTGTCAATACTTGGGAAAGATCTAGAAATAGGGAACTTGACAATGAAAATAACCAAGCCAAACAAAGGAGGGAGAATTGAGTATATGACACCTAATGATTTTACCCTACATTCAATTAATCTTGGAGAAGCCAGAAATGGTACAAAAGTTGGCTTGTGGAGATCAAGTAAGTAAGTGATAGAAGGACACTTAGGTAGTCTCAAATTGTCAAAGATCAAGATGAAAGCTAACATAGAAGAATTGCACAAATTTATCAGGCAACTAATCACTCCACTAGCAACTATTTCTGGTATGTCTGTGACCCAAAATCCTAGTGCAACTAAAGTGCAAGCCCTCATTTCCTAGCTCTAAGAAGATAGGCATTATGGCCAGATTGGTAAAGAATGGATTGAGAGACTCAAATCAGTAGGAGCTTCTTTTATAGATCAAATTAGAAATGCTATCCTCAAACTGGAGACAGAAAAGGATAACATATTGTCTAATAGTAATACTCTAGCTGGAGAAAGGGTTAGATGTGATGACTGCATCTCCCTTTTAAATATGATCATCTAGATGAAAGAAAAAGAAGTAGTTGAAGCAAAGATTCTGAAGAAAGGAAATGAACCTCTGTTTGAGTGGCTCCAAAGTATGTAGTTCAAGCTAGAAATGATTCAGATAGTTGAGAAGGGACTCAAGGAAATAGAGTATAAAGTAAAGAAGACTCAAGAAAGAGTATTTGAACTTATGAGAGGGCTACATATTGATTCAAAAACCAGTGGTCAAGGAAAGGCTCTCATTGGAGTGGATGTAATGAAAAGTAAATTCTCTACATTTTTGGATAATCTTTCCAGAGTGGCTTCCAGTAGTCAAAACAAAATCGTAAAACTTCAGAAGCTTAGTGGTTGTATACATGTGGTCGTTGAGGGGTTGCCAGATCAGTTGAATGCTATAAAGGAGCTAGCAAGGGAACATTCAAAATCGCTCTTGAGATTCACTAATATACATGTGCCCAACCATGAAGAGCTATTCCCAATAATGGTTGTTGCTAAGGCATATAGAGCAAAAACCAAAAAGGGGAAGAACTCTAAATGATTCATATTATGCCCCCTTTTTGTTTTCTTTTCTAATTTTGTAATATGACATACTGGCACCTTGCCATTTGTCATCCTTAGAAGATGAACTGATTAAGCTTCCACAGTAATGGTCATCTCAAAAACTCTATATGTATGAAATTAAAAGATTAATGAAAGGTCAAAAAAAATTTGGTTTGAAGTACTTTTTTTTGTAGAGACAATTGAATGGTATTTTATATCAATCATTTTCTATTCTAGTTAATTTTATAGTTAGTTTACATTCTCTCTTTTGTTTGAATTGAGACGAGGGAGAAACAAAGTTTTACCTCCCTTGTTTTGAGGCAACGAATGAGTGTAATAGGTGTTGTTATTGTTCATTCAAAGAGAAATCCTTTCAATGTTTTCAATTTACTAATCAAAGTTCAAATTCAAATTCACTTAGTTTGGTATTCATTATTGTTCAGATAAGTTTTATGAATTCATAAGATGTGTGAGTGCATAAAACCATTTTGGTGTTGAGAAAATTCTATTTGCCTGAGTTAGATTCTATTTAGGTCTAGCTTGGTTATACCTCTACTATTCTCAGGTTAAGAACATACCCCAAAGAAATTTAGGAAGAAAATATAATTCATTGCAAATCTATTTTAGGGAGCTGTACCTACCAATTTAGAAGAAAGCCAAATCATCCATAAGTAGCTTTCCAACTATTTGTGATTAGATATTGTTCTGAATTGTGCATTTAAGAGTAATAATCTAAAAGAACAAATCTATTTACCAACAAGATTCTACATCTTATCCAAAGTTATTAGAACTAGAAAAGGCCTCCTCATGAACATTCACATGTATTTTCAACTAAGAGGATTCTAGTATGTCACAAGATTGCCCAAAATCTTGGAGTTGATCCTCAGATTAGCTTTTCAAGAGAAGAGTTAGAAAGGATTCTTGCCATTAAGCATCATGCAAAATAACAACCCAACACTAATCTTGCTATAGGGGAAAATATTTCCCCATAGTCAACACCTTCCTGTGCATATCCTTTGCATACCAATCTATCTTTATTCCTTGTGATTTTACCTTTCTCATTCAGCTTGTTCTTGAATACGTACTGTTGGGACTAAAAACTACATGGTCAATTTTGAGTCGCATATTGAAATTTTTGAAGAGTCAATGCCCTATGGATGCTTTTTACACATATGTAGTCAATTGTTAGTTTGAGGCCTAGATGGTGCTTGAGTGTCTTAACACATTTCATTTGACGTATGCATGTGATCCACAATGTTATTTTTCCATCCTGAATCATTCGGTGAAGTCCCATTTTGAACTAGTGTCAAAACTTGCAATTTTGCCCAAGTATCAAATAGCGACAAGAGGCCTAGTTTGCATCTGAATATCTTGCATCCAATAATGTGTCATGATCCACCACTTTGGAAGTGTTTAGTGTCCATACTAGAGAAGCTATGTTCCATGTTTCACGTCATTTTGAATCTGTTTGACTAGGTTTCAAACCCCTCAAAGTTGGTCATTTACTGTTTTGTATATTTGTGTAGTTGTTCACAATTTTGGGAAGCCCTGTTTGACCAATGATATCTTTGACCCAATTGACCCAAATGAAGAAATTCTTTTTGCATTATCTTCTAGGGGTTAAACAGCTCATATGTTCCAATTTTGAGATCATGACGAATCCATTTGATCAGTTTTCTTGCATTATTAAAAATCCAATTTACATTGTTTTGTTACGGCTAAGGTATCCATATTGATTCGTACCTCTGGTCAGCACATTATAACTTTGATCCCATGATTGGTAACCCTAAATAGAGTGTACCATTATGTTGTGTCCTAAAAATTCTTGAAGTATGCTAATTCTTAAGTCATGAAGAATCCATCTGCATACTTTCTTATGTCTGTCTATTTACCAAAAAATACTTCTGGCACATTTTCCAATTAAAGTGCCTATTTTTGAAAATTTGCCAAATTCGTCCTGTTATTTTTCATAAGCCCTAATTATGGATTCTTATCCTTTGAATCATAAAGAACCTATATCCTAGTTTCCAGAACCCCAAATGATCAATAACCTAGTTTATAATGCTGAACTCGAGCCTAGTTTATGTTTTTTAACATTGTTTTCCTACAGGATAATTGAAGTATGGATGTTCGAAAATTAAAATATTTTGATTTGGAATTCGTCATCAGTTGAGAATTGCAATATGGTAGAGTGTGTAGGATTGAACGCTCATGCCAATTTTCATGGCCTAGTTGCTTGATTGAGTCAGTTTTTAAGGCCAGCTGGCAGGCCTCTAGACATAAATTCACAGTTTGCAGACAAGAAGTGATAAAATGAGTTTTAATGATCAAATAGTGTTTGAAATTGATTCTAGTTAGTATCAGATGGTGAATAGATCAATTTTTCGGTTCAAGTTATTTGAAAATGAAATTTTTTTAGCCAGACCCACATTTGGGCCTGACTAATATCTTCCAATTGATGAGAAAGATATTAATGAAATGTATGGATATAACACTAGCATAACTTTTATATCCATTTCATAATCTTAATATCAAATTATGAATTAAAATTATTGTTTGCTAGTCATCCTAAGTTCATAATTGATTTTCTCTTATTGCATCAAAATGGATTGAAAGACACAATAACAAGCAGCCAATATGTAAAGAAAAGCTCATGCCAAATGAAGATGGAAGCCACAAGTTGTCAAAGAAAGGGAGATTTTTAATTTTAATTATTTTTAGAGTGCTACCATGTGAACAACAAGGGAGATTTTTAATTGTTTTAGAAAGTAGCCCACATTATAAAGGAAATGAGGCATCCATATTCATAAGAAGGAGAGCAAAGGCATTATGATAGAGAGACAAGGGTTGTAGAGCTTGAGAGTGATTAGATACAGAAGGTAGAGTCACTTGCAAGAAATAAAATGTCAACAAGAGGAAAACAAGGCAACTTCCAAACTACATTAGTTATTATAAAATACTCATACTTTGTTGGTTCCTTGGTATATGCTCTGTTCAATGTGGCATTGGACTTTTCTTTAGTGTTCATTTTAACACATTTTATGCCCACGGTAGCAAGCTCCCACATTCCAAAAATTAAAGGATGCCTAAATGGCATTAACATGCTTGGAATCTTTTTATTTAAAACACTTATTAGAAAGGGAGGTGCAAGAGTTGGCAAGAGCTAAATAAATAGAGAAATAAGAACAGCTTTGTGAGCTAAGACATGCTTTAGTTGTTCTAGCTTCAGCTTCTTCATTAAGTGAAGAACATGCAGGTTATTAAAGCAAAGGAAAGAAATGGCTTGAAAGGAAGAAGATGTGTGTAGGGGAGCTATGTTTGAAGGATGTTAAAATAGAAAACATGCCTCTTGTTTAAAAAAAAACAATGCCAGGACAGAGTAGGGTGCACATATACATTGTTTGGAAAGTACCCATGTAGCAGGGGCAAGGGAGATTCATGCCAAGCAAGGAGGATGTGTCTTCAGGTAAGATAATGGAGCATTCACCAAAGATAAACCCACAGTGCATGAACAAGGAAGTCCATGTAGAGCAAAGGAAAGGAAAAAATGAATTCGTTTATCCCACATGCCTAGTGGGAGGGATTTGTTTTGTGTTTAAATACAAAGGCTTACACACAATAGAATGTCTAAAAGATAGAAGGATTTTGCAAGCCATAGATCTATGTTGTGGACCCCAGCCCTTGGCAGACTTGATGGTGACAAGCAATAAATTTTTACATGGAACGCAAAACATAGTTGTCAGAGATGAGGTGTAGAAAAAATCCAAAATTCGGCTAGTCGCTACCTTGCTAGCTAGAAAATCCCATGTTTTCTAGCTATCGACATAGTGAATCACCTAAAAACACAAAAACCTAGTGAAAGTTAGATAAGCAACTTGGGTCCCACTAGGATACAAAGCAACGAACTAGGGAGTGACAAGTGGCAACCAGTAGCACCAAGTGACAGCTAAAAAAATGACTAAATGATGATGTGGCACAAACTCCTAGGCAGGTTGTGACATGGTGGGTAACTCTCAAGAATGCACTAGATCGCACCACGTGGTGGATCCAACGGACATTGCTATATCGCCAAAGGAAAGTTTCTCACTGGTTAACCATAGTGACATAGTGAGCTTTAAGGTGGCGACAACATGTGGTAGAAAAGGATGAGGTCACTAACCAATCTCAGTGTGACATGTGCCACTAGCTATGCAAGTTTGAGCCAATCACGTCTTGACATGTGTCATGGGGATGGTCAAAGTAAGTTTGACCCAGATAGGAAAATGAGATAATTTGAAAAAAGAATAAATTTTAATATTTGGTTACTTTGACCTCAAAATCACATGTAGACCTCCAAAACCAAATTTAAAATTTTGATTTTAAATTATAATTTGCTATATTTCTAACTATAGGATTTAAAAAAAAATTCAAATTGATCTTTTTAGTGACTTTGGCATGAATGGGAGCTTGATTTTCAAATGGGCATAATAGGGGAAATTTTTATCAAAAATGGGCACTCTAATATATCACCAAAACTAGAATGAGCTGAATTTTCCATTTTTGAGGTCATTTTTTGCACAGTTATTCACCAGTTTGTGCTATATGTCAATTTGTAAAATCTGAGGCATTGGTAGTAGAATAGATAGATTTGATCATTGAGCATCAAAGTTTGTTAGAAGGTAGATTTGAAGACCTTTTGAACCTTGAATGTGGAGAAAACAATCTAGAAAAGGTTATATTGGCTTCTTGAGGTTATTGTAACTAGTTTTTCACTTTTACTATGATTTCATTTTAACACAAAAATCAATTACACATGTCAATTATAGAGCAGATCTAGGAATTCATCTCCTCCTATATGATTCTCTTTCTTTCTCATTGTAAGGGTTCCAATTTTTTCATTGTGAGACCATAGGTTCCAATTTTTGGAGAAAATTTGTTCATTGATGTGATACCAAGGTTTTGGTTCTAGTCTTGATGTATTCCCAATACTGAGACACCATTTGCTTTAGCATATTCTCTCTTGTATGAACAACATTAGGAAGGATAATATAGATAGTCCAGATCCATTAGGTTTTTCTATGTTTTTCAATTCATGCATATGAATGTATTGTTTCAAGGAAATTAATACAATGAATAGATGGTTAAGTTTCATCTTGAATCTTGTCTCCTCTATCAATGATCTTCAATTTTTAATAATCTTTGAATATAGAGCTTAGGTTGTAATTGCAGTCCTTTAAGGTTGTATATTGTTTCATGGTTGCCTATAACTCAAGGGGTTATGTAAATTCTTCAAGGAAATCAATAGGGTTGCAAGTTTAATGATGGGGATATCATATAAGAATGAGGTTTAGATTGAGCATAGATGTCTATTTACAAGTTAAATGGATAGATCAAGTATTTGAAGATACGAATATGTCTTAGATATCCATAAGTGTGTTTTTTATTCATGGATTTGCCCAATGGTTAAGGCATTGATCAGCTGCAGGATCATTAGGTCTTACTACTGCATATCTAAGATTTTTTTGAATTCAACATCATTAATCAAACATTTCCCCTTTCATGTTGAAAGTTATTCAAAGTTTAACCTACACTTAGCTTACCAGTTTCACGAGTCATGTTCTTAGCTATCTCATGCTTGTGATTTTGTAGTTAAGTATAGAAGATTTAGGGGTTTCATCTATTATCCTAGATCCTGATTATGCTCATTGCATTGGTCACATGATCAGATCTTAAGAAGTTTACCCACCTAGGTTTTACAAAGCCTGAAGTGCAGAACGATTGTAGTCTTATAGTTGGCCCAGGTTCTTGGTGAATTGCATCCATTATTGGAGATAACTACCCATAGATGCATTCTTTCCTTGCATACTTGGTTATTAAAACACTGTTAAATCAGGAGCCAACACGCACTTTTTTCCAATAACATTTTTTTCTTTAGGCATGTGTGCTACAGACCATATTTTTTTCTTTTCATTTTTTTCAATTTCTTCATTCATAACTTGTATCCAATATTCATTCTCCAAAGAATTTTTCATAGATTTAGGCTCAAACTCACAAAGTAAGCATGTATCACTTTTGAGTCTTTTTCTTGTCATAACACTAGACTCTTTATCTTCAATATTTGTTCAGGTGCATGATGTCTTCTTACATATCTTACTAACATAGGCTCTTTCCTTCTTTGAGCTTCAATAGGTTCATCTTCAAAAATAATTTGAAGCTCATTATCTCTTTCTTGTTTAGGTTTTGCATGCTTGGAATTGTCTTCCTATTGTTCAAATTCCTCTATCTACGACTCAACATCATTCATCTATTTCTCAACACCTAGAGTTTGTTGCTTGGTAACTAGTTATCACAACTTGGCAATCCCAGTCTACTGAGGATCTGCAAATTTGATTTCTTGTTTAGGTGGAGTGACTAAAGAACTATCATTCACATATATGAATGAACTATAGTCTTTAGGTTCTATCTTACATTCAACTTCATTTTTGTCTTTATATTCATCAACTTTCACATTTTCACTTTTCACAACTTTGTTAGTTTTAGAGTTTAAACACTTTTAAGATTATCTCTTGGTGGAATATCATAGGAATATACCTTAATCACTTTTAGCATCAATTTTTTTCATTCCTATTGTGTTTAGGTATGTAACATTTTCTTCCAAAAATTCTGAAATATTTCACATTAGGTGCATAACCATACTGAAATTCAAAATGTGTAGCATTTGTACCTTTCTTGACTTGCACTATGTTCATAGTATAAACAAATGTACCTACAACTTCTCTCAAGTATTTTTGTGACACATTCTTCTCCATCATCACTATTCTAGCACAATCCATAATTGATCTATTTCTCCTTTCATCTATTCCATTCTGAGGAGGAATCCTAGGTGCAGACATCTATTTTTTGAGTCCTTCTTCATTATAAAATATGTTGAACTCATTGGAAATGAATTCAACATCTCTATCAGATCTCAAACACTCTAGAATATTCCTTATCTCACTAGTACAAAAACAATAATATGTGACTAAAGAAACACTAAAAATTGTAAATATATGACTAAAATCAGCCAAGTGACTAATAGTAGTTATTATCCAGTCATTTACAACACTACTAACTATACTACTAAGTGATTTTATTCATTGATTTTCATTTGTGACTAAAATATACTACTAAATTATATTTTAGTCATAGATCAAAATTAGTGAATAATTTTAGTCACCGATCAAAATTAGTGAATAAAATCACCTAGTAGTATTGTTAGTAGCATTATAAATGACTTGATATTAACTACTATTAGTCACTTTACTAATTTTTAGTAGTATATTTTAGTCACATATCAAAACTAGTGACTAAAATCACTTATTAGTATATTTAGTATTGTTATAAATGACTATCTATTAACTACTATTAGTCACTTGACTGATTTTAGTCACTAATTTCAATCGTTGATCTAGTCACACATTTAGTCATATAATTAGTAGTATATTTAATCACATATTTGGTCATAATTTTGAAAGTTGATTTAGTCATATATTTAGTGTTATATGTAGTGATCTGTTTGGTCACATAATTAGTATATTTAGTAGCATATTTAGTAGTATATTTAGTTATAATAGCACATGATGGAACCAAACCGCCGTCTTCCTACTTTAAAAGAAGGTGCTCTTCCATTAAGATAATACCCTTTGAAGAATAAATGTACAATATGTATAGCATTGTATGAGTGCATCTAGTAGCATATTTAGTAGTATATTTAGTTATAATAGGTAATTGTTGTCACAAAAGCTTGCACCCTTGTCAAAAGTTTTTACCTAAGGACAAGCTTGTGAAACATGGAAACAACCTCCAAGTTGTGGGACTTGAACAATGAGATTGAGTCTCTGGAGAAGACTGGCTTCCTTTGCTACTAGGATGCACCTAAACTACACTTAGAGAGGAAAAGGAAAGGGTAATGCATAAAAATGAACTGCCTAATATATTCTAAGTAGGACATGCTCCAACATAGGGTACTGTTTAGACCAACCTCTACCCATAATGCATAGTACAATTATCATAGCAATCCAAAGATATATGAATTCAAACTTGTATTAGTCTAATAGCCACATGCATATTAGACAACCAAATGCATGAGACAAGAGAGAAGAGATTCACTTCTTGTCATTCATAGGCCAAAAGAGATACAAACATATAGGTTATAGATATTCACATTACATCAAAGAGAGGAAAATAAAGCTTGCACACTACATCGATGGCTAAAAGAGATAAGACTGGGTGTCATATAATTCAAAGGCAAAAAAGGGAATTTAGAATAGTATGGAAGAGTAATACCAAAGAAACAAAGATGATCCAACCCTAAGAAAGATTACAAAATCTTCTTTTATAGTGTAGGAATAACTTACATAGCTTCCACTCTAAGATAAAATTCAACAACTATATTCAAATTTGAAGAGAATAATTATTGCAAAACTAGAAAAGAACTAATTATAGTGCAAATCTAGATATGAGAAGATCACTTATCCACCAAAAAATTTCTAAGAGGAAAGGAATGGAGACTATCAATCTTCTAACTAAGTAGATGGATGAATAGGCAGCAATGGAGTGTTCTTTTGCATTTATCAAACCTAGGGAATGATGAAAGTGGTTCCATGAGATCAAAAAGATCAAATCTATCATCAAAGAGCTACTTCCTTTGTCATCAATTTTACAAATAAGATAAAAAGAACAGGTCAACCATATTCAACTATCACTCTGTACCCTTCTAGCTACCTGATTGGTTGGGGAGTCCTCTTTTTTTTAGCTCGGCAGGTGAAGATCCTTATATATTTTTTATCAACACTTAAACTCATGATCCTATGCTCATTAACTATGGTCAAAACCCTTCATGTCACCTTTTGTTCATATCCCTGACTTCTATGATCTTACAATTGCCTAAACCTCGTAGCATTGAGCCCATCCCTCATTCTCTTTATGATCCTTTGACAACAACAAGACCTATGATATCATGACAGAATGATGGCACGATAATACCCTTGAAATAAGGTCATGATACCATTATTCTCCCCTTGCAATGTCACGGGCATGACTAATTTGATCTTTGTGATCTTACGATCGCAGTCCATCATCACAGTTTAACTATCTTTTGTCGTGACCTTGGGAGGAATCCTTGCTTGTACTTGCAACTTTATAATAGAAGAATATTGTAAGACCAGAACAACCAATGTCTATTTGAAACTGCTCTCCACCCCTTTCTTACCTTGAGGTCTTACGACTCTATGACCATATAACTAACCTTCCCCTTTGTAGCATTAGCAACCTAGGAATGTTAGAGAAAAAGTTTAATTTAATTTCATTAATTAAATTACTTTTTCTCCCTTCTTAAGATTTTTCGTTATGTGCTTTTTGCATTCTCTATTTAATAATTAATTAGTAATTATTAAATAGATTTTACCTTTTAGGTTACCCTTTTGGGTTTTGATCTCCTTTTATAAGGATTGATCTCTTTATAATTTTTTTAATTCACTTTTGATAATAGAAATCTTTCTTTTTGCTCATCAAGAATGTCTCATTTGTGTATCTAGGAATTCCAACCTCCATAGCTTTTTGTTTCTTCTTTATATGATAGGTGTTTGCATGCAAGTGATTCTTGCGAGTTGTGGGGTTGATCTTTCATCAACTTCAATATTGTATTAGAGCTCCAGATCTTCATGCCCCTATTCTATTTATGAGAAGTTTGGCTTGGTTTTTAGATCTGTGTTTTTCTTTCAGAGGGTTTTAGTTTTTAGATTTATTTTGTATTGGATCTAGGGGGGGTCATTTTTTTGGTACATTTTGAGCCCAAAAGGACCTCACCATTGGATTCATACCACCCCAAAACCCCTATTTCCATATAAAATTTGTCCAATTTGGACACAGTTGAAATTTGAGGCAACAAATTGCTCTCAACTTTGGGGACACTTCATGAGGTAAAGATTTTTTTTTTTTATTAAAAAAAATCAAAAATCACAAAAAAAGGAAGAAAATACTTTTTACAAAAAAGAAACTACATGTTTTTAAAAAAATAAAAATAAAAGTTTCAAAGAGCACTTGCATGTTTCTTTTGTTTTTATTTTAAAAAAAAAATTAAAAGTGCAAAGGATACAGCACAGTGCTGACATCAGCAAAGTATTGACATAGCAAGTCTGATAGCTGTAGGTGTGAGGTTATCATTTTCGGAGGCAAAATTTGATGGTCTTCAAACCATCTCTTCTATGATTTGTTTTGTCTTAAAAAGTTGTCTATAGTTTTTTGGCCATAATTTGTTCATTTGGACTTTGTTTTTCAATCTGGAAGAAGCACCAAAAAGCTAATTCCAAGCCTGTTATGATGGTGTAGGTTATTTGGATTTTGATGCAGTTTGGTTTCCTATTTTGATAGTCAAAGTTGGATGTTCTATTTTTCACTCTAGAGGGCATATCTTGAGCATCCCAACTCCATTTTTTGAAAATGATATTATTTTGGAAAGATGGTTCAGTCCTCTTTTCAAAAATGCTAGTTTTTAGTTTTTCTTCTAGATTCTACTGCATGCTCTTTCTATCATATTTTTTGCTTTATTGCACTATGGTGGATATCTTGGATATTTCAGGTCTAGGGATCATTTTCATCATGAAATTTGTTCTTTTGGGTTGTACTATCTATTGTAATAACTCTTTGCCCTTTCTAATCATTTATGATATCATTTGTAAGCATGTTTATGCAAATGCACTGAGATAAAGTGCCACTCCTTGCATTTGTTGGGATCTTTCTCATCATTGTGATTTATTTACTTACACTGCATTATAAAGTTCCATGGGGGAATAGTTGTTTGCCTCTTACTGCCCTCTTCCTTTGTCAAGTGAGTGTCCCTTCCATGACATTAGCCCCATGATATATCGATGACATGTGCCTTTATAGGTGTTTTTACCTCTTCCTCACTCTTGATGTTCTTGATTCTTTCTATTTTGTAGGATATATTGGCCCACTTTCTCAATTGCCTATCACCTCACCCTTGTCTACATTAGGGGGGTTCTTCTATTGTTTCTCATGCTTCCTTGGTTCAATTGATCAACTCTTCAGAATTTGGTGTTTCATGCCATCTATATTTTTGAGTTTAGTTGTTTTCCTTTGTTTGCCTCCTAAGTTGATGCAAATTACAATCTTCTCTACCTGGTCAGGTTCTATTTTAGAGGAAGTTCTTCAAATCAATAGTTTCTTTTTGACAGAGTTTGCAACTTCTACATGCTTTAGTGGTTTTCTTCATGATCACTCTTTGTTTCTATTTTATGGAACATTCCTATAGTTGGAGGCTTCTGCAGTCCTTCACTAGGCTTTCAACTATCTCTTTTTCGAGTAGATTTTTTCCCATTGGGTTTTCTCCATTTCTCCATTTCATAGAGATTTGGTTGTGATTGGGAACCTCATTAGGCCTTGTTTCTAGGACCCAAGTTTGCTTTCAGCATTACATTGTAGTTTCTTTACTTTTTCTACATTGTTTGTAACTGCATTGTTGCTCATCTTAAGGGGGGTGTTAGAGAAAAAGGTTAATTTAATTTGATTAATTAAATTACCTTTTTCTCCCTTCTTAATTTTTTGCTTTTTGCATTCTCTATTTGATAATTAATTACTAATTATTAAATAGCTTTTACCTTTTAAATTACCCTTTTGGGTTTTGATCTCCTTTTATAAGGATTGATCTCTTTGTAATTTTATTAATTCACTTTTGATAATAGAAATCTCTCTTTTTTCTCATCTAGAATGTCTCATCTATGGATCTAGAAATTCTAGCCTCCATAGCTTTTTCTTTTTTCTTTCTATGATAGGTGTTTGCATGCAGGTGATTCTTGGGAGCTATGGGGTTGATCTTTCATCAAATTCAATAGGGAAGCCAACCCTATGATCATACAATCATTGACCTTCATGGCATCAAATCACATATCCCTTTGGCTTGTGATCCTATGAGATCTCTGATAGTATGACAACCTGATGCTATGCCAACGCTCTACCTTGTGTCCTTAGATGACTTCCTTGCAACAACTATGATCTCACAATCATTTAATGTCATAACATTGAGGAAGACTTGTCTTTGGCTTATGATCCTTTGACTATTTGTGATATCATGACAACCTAACCATTCAACCAACATGAGCCTCATATCATCTTATCACTACTTGATTTGTCCAATGGTCCTCTAATACAAGAGTTATTAGAAGATCGGGACTATACCATTCTATCACTACTTTGAGACTTAAAATATAACATGAAATTGAACCTTGTGATAATTGGGTGGGTTTAAATATTTTTAATTCAATCCTTCATAGGAGGGTACCTTGAGCTAATATTTCTGGCAACTTGAGAGATGCAAGCCTGCTTGGCATATGACTAGTGACTATTAAAAGACCCATTGGGCTATGGAGTCTTTGAAACCACAAAAAGTCATCAATTTCATCACTTTTGCTACATTATGAGCCATAAAACATGCCCTTCTAACTCTACAACTCTTCAAAATTGGGACCAAAAATCTCTGCAACAAAAAATATGCTCAACAGTTCTTGGAAAATAGGAATAGATAGAAAGAAACTATTCTAACTATGTATAAGAAACATCATCTTTTCTCACAAATAGGGTTTAAGATATATTCCATTTACTAGAATAGATAGGAATTCACCATTAGGCTTGCTTAATTGGAAAGCATTGGCCTATTTATAATTGATAATCACATAGGGACCACTCCATAAGGCATCAAATTTTGAGTGTCTCCCTACTTTTTCCTTGTCTACATCCCATTTGAGAACAAGATCACCTTCTTTGAAATATCTTACCTTATCTCTCTTATCAAAATTCTTCTTTGTCTATTGTTGATGTATCTCCAAGGTCTATGTGGCCTGATTTCTTTTCTCCTCTAGCTCCATCAACTCTACCATTCTTACAGACATAGCATCATTTTCAATTAGTTCCAACTGATGAGCTAGCTCTAGGGATGGAAACTCTAATGAAATAGGAAGTCTAGCTTCCTTTCCATACATTAACATGAATGGAGGATTTCTAATAGCCCTCTTAGGCATTATTTTGTCAATTTTTGTTGCCAACACATTTGATTTTTGCCAATAGTCCTCTTAATGATTTTGATCGAATTTTAGTTGGAGGACTCAGCCAAACCATGACCTTGAGGGTAGTAATTAGAAGATGTGCTCAAGTAAATACCATGATCTACTACCCTTGCACATTTTTGAGCTCCTATAAATGATTTGGCATTATCTAATATTATGGTGGAAGGAGGACCAAACCTAGTAACAATTCCATTCAGGAATTCCACTACAGAAGCCTCTATAGAATCTTTCAAGGCTACTACCTCTATGCACCTTGTAAAGTAATCTATCGTAGCTAAAATTCACCTATGACCAAAGCTAGAAGGTGGATTAATGGGACCTATGAAATCTTATCCCTACTAAGAAAAGGGCTAATTGACCTGGATGGGATGAAGTGGAAGAGTTTCAAGTCTCTATTTACCTAAAAAGAAAGCACACTTTTCACACTTCCTAATATATCTTTAGCAATCATGGAACAAGGATGGCTAGTAGTAACCAATTCTCATGATCTTCATTGTAGTGGTTCTTATTGAAATGTGGCCACCATCAGGACCATCATGTAGCTCCTTAATCATTCTCTCTACTTGATCTACACCAATACATCTTAACAAAGCTCCATTGAAGCCCTTCCTAAATAAAATACCATCAACTATGGCATAAGGGATAGACTGCAATACGAACTATCTTCTTTTTACCCTATCCAATCCCTGATGATATTCATTTCTTGATAAGAAGATCATCATATCATCGATCCAACTCCTTTGAATGTCATCTCTCACCTCTTGTTGCTCTATCAACACCAAGATCATCTTCTTGCATAGTCCCTTCCCTCTTACCAACCTAGTGATCTAGATGCCCATATCATACTCCATCACCTTAGTGATCCAACCTGCTCTTTTCTCACTAATATCTTTGCTCAACAGGAAATCTTTAACACTTGCATGAGAGACCAATAAGTGGATCTTATTGTGGGATAGGAGATGTCTAAATTTTTTTAAAGATCTTATGACTACAAGGGCTTGCTTCTCCACATAGCTATATTTGTCTTCATATTCCTTCAACCCTTCACTAAAGAAAACAAAAAGTTTCTCTTTATTCTTATCATTCAATTGAGTCAAAACATCATAAATAGTTGACACACCTCCCAAAGTGTAAAGAATGAAATCCTTATCAAAATTTGAACTGATGAGGATAGGGGCTAAGGCTATGGATGATTTAATGTCTTCAAAACTTTCTTTCCCCTCCTTAGTCTATAAAAATTCCATATTATTTTTAAGTATAGCTGTAAGAGATGTCACCATGGTAGATAAATTAGGAATAAATCTCCACACAAAATTTATTCTACCAAGAAAATTTTGCAGACCTTTCTTATGACTAGCAAGTATTGCCTTTTTTCTCTCTAGATCAATGGTTAGACCATCCTTAGATACAATGTGTCCTAAAAATTTCCATTGATTAGTGGCAAAGACACACTTGCTTGGATTCAAAGATACTACATACTCTCTACATCTTATAGATACTTGTCTAAGATGGTCAAAATGATCTGCTACATTATTTGAATACACTATGATATCATCAAGGTAGACCAACACAAACCTTTCAATTATGTTCTTGAATAGCATCTCCATTGCATTTTGAAACGTGGCACCTACATTTGTTAGTCCAAAAGGAAATTTATTATAGACATAGGTGCCCCATTTGGTGGTGAAAGAAGTCTTATATCTGTCAGCCTCCTTGGCTAACACTTGGTTATAACTTGAGAATCCATCTTAGAAACAGAATCTCTCTGAACCACTAACCTTAGACAATATCTATTCCATGGAAGGGATAGGATGATGGTCCTTAAGGGAGGCTTGGTTAAGATCCCTAAAGTCTACACATATTCTAATTTCTCCACTCTTCTTCCTAACTAGAATAAGATTAGCTAGCCAAGAGGAATGCTTGATAGGGAAAATGATATTGGCTTCAATCAATTTGGATAGCTCTTTTTTCACTAATTGCTCAATCTTGGGATTCACTGGCCTTTGATTTTGCCTAATAGGTTTGACATTATTAACTAAAGCTATGGTATTCTAAAATAGACTTGGGTCAAAACCCTTTAAATCATCACACGTCCAAGCAAATATATCATTAAACTCTTGACATAGATGAACAAAACTTTCTTGCTCAGTTTCATAACATACCTTCAACATGTTTAGCATCCTTCCATCACTAGTATTAACTAGCATATGATCATTTTTGTTTGCAACAATTTTCATGCCTGTATCCCTTTCTTGTTCATCAGGATTGAAAACACTTTCCAAGGTAATGATACCCTTAGGAAACTTATTGGAGCTAAGGTTGATGATTTTATCACCATACTGGTCATGCAATTTTGACTAATTTGTATCTAAGAACTATACTTCACTCTGCAAGAAACTTACAATTTATGCATCATATTCAAAGACCTACCAATTGATACTATTATTAGGGACAACAGATCTAACCATCACTTTAATCTTCAGTCTCTTCTCATCTTCAAGTCTCCTTGGTACATCACAAGATGCAACTACTACTACAAGTCTATCAGCATGTCTATTTCCACTTCTATGGATGTTTTGAATATTAAATGCATTAAAACTTTCAAGAAAATCCCATAGTCTATGTTTATAATACTTGAGCAAACCATTCTCAATGATATTTTGATTCCTCACCTGATTAACCAATAGCCCACTATCTCCATATACACTTAAGGTTTGAATTCATCTTGTTTGAGAAAGTACTTGGTGACATTATTGGTACAACTAAATTGAAACCTAAATGAGAAGTAGTACCTTTCTAGTGTAGGAGAAACCAACATCACGCTAGCCCCTAATCCATTTCTATTCATAGATCCATCAAAGTACATGCTCCATGTCCCACTAGTATCTTCTTGGACTTTTATTAGGTTGGGAACAAGAGAATCCTTTTCTAATATACAACAAGTGCCAAGGCTTATCTCAAGGGTTTATGAAAAAGGACCAAATTGATATGAATTAACCCATTCATCTAAGAGGAAATAAGGTATCTTTGCTAGAGAAGTGGTAGGCTCATTTGCTATGTCATTCTCATCTATCTCTAGGATGGTGTAGTTCATATTGATGAGATTAGGAGTGTAGGGCTCAGTATGATGAAGGGCTAATGGTTCTACTCTGATTGAAGCTTCAGTTGCAAATCTTGTTCTAAAAAACATGCATGACCAATCAGAGGATATGTAACCAACTATTTAGGTAGTAAAGTCTCCAGAAAGATAGATAGAAAAGTGTGGTTTGACCTATAATATATCTTGCACTATAGTAAAACCAAGGCATGTATGTAGGGCCATTTCAACATTCCTAAGGATTCCCATAGTCTTGATAGTACTACCATCTAGCTGCAACACATCCTTAACAATGGGCTCATTTTTCATTCCTAGGATACCGACAACACACTTAGGCATCACTGAATTGCTAGCTCCTGAATCTATCATGGAATTGTGGACTAGTTTATCTCCTATAATTAAAGAGACATAGAAAGGAGGAGGTATAAATTTCTTACTTATTTCTCCTTCTTTTCTTGGTTGCACTAGGCTTGTCACACTTTCTTCTCTTGGTAGCTGATCTCTGAGTTGAATTCTTTCCAACTCCTATTGTAGCAATCTCTTCTGTGATGGTATGGTAGCCAGAACTTCCCACATAGAAATGGTCACATTTCTCTTCTTCATTTGATCTATCATGCTAAAAGATGCATTAGGTGCCTTAGTAGAAATCCTAGGAGCTACAAATGTAGAAGGTTGAGATGGAACAACTTGAGGAACACCCACATCTCTCATGTTATCACTTTGCCTTTGCTACTGAGAAGCATTAATAGGTTGATCAATACTATGTTTTTGATCCACTACTTGTACATGAGGTATCATGCTTGATGTTGAGGTGTTATTAGGAGGAGGAGGGGTAGCATCTTCTACAACTCTTCTTTTGCTCCTAGTATTGTAAGCATAGGAATCCTAGTTTACATTACAAGACACGTCCACCTGATGGTTCATGAAGGAGCAACTGCATTGTAGAGCAGCACCAATAGTTTGATTAGCATTGTGTTTTTGATCAACTACTTTCTCTGGTATAGTTAATGCCAAGTAAGATTGTTCCTTCTAACACATGCAATATCCTTAGGAGTAGTTATAAGAAGAGCAAAAATCTTGATCTTGAGCAAGATTATTATGAGGGACTAAAGCCCTATTTAGGTTGGTATTTGTAGCATGGGTGGAAGTTATTGATAGGTCTATTATGATTGTAACCTCCATTTATGTTGGTATTGGTAGCATTGGAATGGTTGATAGGTATATTATGATTGTAAGGAGCATGAATCTAGTTTGGGGATCTACCATGAATGGGACCTTGATACTGGAGTTGGGGAGGCTTATTATTTTGAGCTTGCTACCTCTTCATAGTCATAAAATGATTACCCATCTTTTGCATTATTGAACTATTGTCCTCAATCTTCCTTTCTTGATCAAGCAACCTCTTGTATATATTCTACATCAGTGTCTACATCATGGCCTCAATCCTATCGACTCCATTAGAGGATATGGAGGCTATTGGCACCACAACAAGAGGATGACTTGTAGAGGAAGTACAAATTGGGGCTACAATAGGTGGATGATTGGGCATGTTAGGAAAGAAAGGAATTGTGGTCCTTAGAGCTAACTTCCTTCCTTGTATCAAGATATTTTCTACTCTTATGGCAACCCCATAAGTATTTGGTAGAATGTCCCCTCTCATAGATTACAGAGTGGTAGCAATATCACTATTGAAGGTCCTAAGGTAATACAAGAATGCATTGCCAAGGAAGGGTTTAATTGTAGTAGATATTCTATCCCATGTCTTTTGAAATCTATAATTAAAATTAGTCATACATTCATGGGGTGTTGTCTTGATAGTTGTCAACTATTCTAAAAGTGACAAGTGATCACTTTTGTTCTCAAAATGCTTACATAGGGCGGCTCCTAACCAATCCCAATCAACTATAGAGTTATGAGGCAACCCCCTACACCATTGTATTTCTTTTCCTTTTAAGGATGAGGCTAAAAGCCTGACTACTGCATCATCCTTGATGATGCCATGAATATTTTAGATATTAGACAACTCTTGAATATGCTCGATAGGGGAAATGGAGGTTTGATCAGTAAACTTAGGTATACTTTTAAGAGCTGATACTAGTATGTCATGTCTTTGGGCTAATAGGAAGGGAATTCCACCATTAAAGGTGGCAAAAGCATGAGCTCTAGTCATGTGAACAACTGATCTATTGATATGATTAGATGGTATTCTAGGCTAAGATCTAACAATAGGGGGAGTGGAGATGAATCTTATAGGGGTATGTGTTACTACTACACTCCTAACTGGTGATAAAGATAACCTAGCCTTTATTCTTGGATTAGAAAAACAAAGCTCCTAGTATTTGAACTTACCTCTAGAAGATGCCCTTGTGTGTGTCTTGGGCATGTGTCACAAAAACTTTGGTCTAGAAACCATATTGTGATTGAAGCTTA
Organism: Cupressus sempervirens; assembly: GCA_028749045.1. Lineage (NCBI taxonomy): Eukaryota > Viridiplantae > Streptophyta > Pinopsida > Cupressales > Cupressaceae > Cupressus > Cupressus sempervirens. The sequence continues at coordinate 826,730,251 of CM053792.1, forward strand.
AAGCCACCAAGTACTTTGAACAAATGATCTTCTTAAAGGCTTTTATACTAAAGGTAGTACTATCTCCTCAACATGAACATGAAATCTTTCTTTGACACTAGTGAACTTAGAATGTTTAATATGAGAGTCCCACCAAGTGTGCCAAAAACTACTATCACAAAAGCGTGCATCCTTGTCCAAAGTTTTTACCTAAAGACAACCTTTTGAAACATGGAAACAACCTCCAAGTTGTGGGACTTGAACAATGAGGTTGAGTATCCAAAGAAGGCTAGATTCCTTTGCTATCAAGATGCATCTAAACTACACTTGGAGAGGAAAAGGAAAGTGGAATGCATAAAAATGAACTACATAATCTATTCTAAGTAGGTGATGCACCAAAATAGGGTTTTCAGACCAATCTCTACCCATATATGCATAGTAAAATTATCATAACAATCCAAAGATATACATGTTCATATTTGTTTTAATCCAATAGCCACATGTAGATCAGATAACCAAATGAGTGACACAAGGGAGAAGAGATTCACTTCTTATCATTCATAGGCCAAAAGAGATACAAACATATAGGTTATAGATATTCAAAGTACATCAAAGAGAGGAAAATAAAGCTTGCATAATAGCTCAATGGTTGAAAGAGATAACATCGATTGTCATATAATTCAGAGGCAAAAAGGGAATTTACAGTAGTATGCTAGAGCAATACTAGAGAAATAGAGAGGATCTAACCATAGGAAAGATTACAAAATCTTCTTTTATAGTGTAAGCATAACTTATATAGCTTCCACTCTAAGATAAAACTGAACAACTACCTTCAAATTTCTAGAGAATAATCATTGCAAAACTGGAAAAGAACTAATCACAACGCAAATCTGGATGAGAGACGACCACTTATCCAACAAACAATCTTTGAGAGGATAGGAATGATGACCATCGATCTTTTGACTAAGTATATGGATCAACAGGTAGCGATGGAGTTTTCTTTTGCATTTATTAGACTTATTGAATGATGAAAGTGGTTGCAGAAGATTGAAAAGATCATATCTATCATCAAAGAGATGTTTCCTCTATCATCAATTTGCCAAATCAGATAAAAAGCGCATGTCAACCATATTCAACTATCACTCTGTACCCTTCCTGCTACTTGATTTTTTGGGGACTTCTCTTTTTTATAGCTTAGTGGGTGAAGATCCTTATATATTTTTGGTCAACACTAAAAATCACAGTCCTATGCTCGTGAACTATGGTCAAAACCCTTCACATCACCTTTTGTTTATAATCCTAACTTATATGATCTTATGATCACCTAAACCTCATAGCATTGAGCCCATCTTGCATTCTCTTTAGGATCCTTTGATAGCAAAAAGACCTAAAATCAAATGATAGAATGATGGCATGATAACACCCCTAGCATAAGGTCATGGTACCATTATTATCCCCTTGCAATGTCATGGGCACAATTGATTTGACCTTTGCAATCTTATGATTGTAATCCATCATATCGTGGCAATGACCCTTATGATCCTACAATTTCATTTTAACTATCTTTTGTGTTGATCTCGGGAGGCATCCTTTCTTGTACTTATGACTTTATAATATAGGAATATCATAAGATCATAACAACCAGCATCCATCTATAACTAGCCTCCACCCCTTTCTTACCTTGTAGTCTTATGACTCTAAGATCATATGACTAACCTTCCCCTTTGTAGCATTGACAACTTGGGAAGTCAACCCCATGATCCTACAATCTTTGAATTTCATGGTGTCAAAACATGTATCCCTTTGGCTTGTTATCCTATGAGATCTCTGATATCATGACAACCCAATGCTATTCCAATGCTTCACCTCCTTAGAAGATTTCCTTGCAACACCTATGATCTCATGATCATTTACTATCATAACATTGGGCAAGACTTTTCTTTGGTTTACAATTCTTTGACTATTTGTGATCCCATGACAACCCAACCATTCGACCAACAAGACCCTCATAGCATTTTATCACTACTTGATTTGCATGACAATCCTCTTATACATGAGTTATTATAAGATCAGGACCATACCATTCTTTCATGGCTTCAAGAATTAAAATATAACATGAAATTGAATCTTGTGACCGTTGGGTGGGTTTAAATATTTTTAATTCAATCCTTGCTAGGAGGGCACCTTTGGCCAACAATTATGTATAGCATTAAGATTTCTAGAGCTAGATGACTTGAAGTCATTTTCAATCCAATCTTTCATTATATCAAGTATTGCAAGGAGCACATTAGAATCTATGCTTTTCTTAGATCATTTAGCTTGCAATATCTACATAGTCAAGTGCTTGCATTTATGTACACACATTTCTCGTCCACTTATGATTTTAAGTATTCACTTAAATTTTGATGTAAGATCACCAAGATCATGTATCAACATGCAGTTGCAGCTACAAATTCTACATCCACCCTTTGACCCTGTAGTTACACAAAATAAATGCTTATTTTTAAAGGCAAGAAAACATGAAAAAATAGATTATAAATTATTTTTCATTTCAAAATAAAATGGTGACTAGTAAGCCCATATCACACTGTGCATGGGTAAGGCGCAAAAGAGTTTATTTTTAGAAGTAATAGTAGCCAAAAGGAAGTAAGTGAAAATGTATCAAGAACACTAAAACAATAATTACTTATATAGGAAAATTTAAAATAGATGATGTTTCATCACTTGGGCCACTTCAGAAGAGCCATAAGATGAATGAATTAGGCTAGCTCATATAACTAAAAGAATTAAAGAAAGAGTAAGTATACATGTTTTTCAATATGCCGGTAATTGATCCCTTCTCCCTTGTGAAGTACTAAAGAACATGAACTAAAGGCATCATAAAAGGGTCTATAAAACATTTCTGCCTCTTAGCAAGTCTCTTTACAATAGAAACTATAAAAATTATGATTGAATTAGTTGAGCTTGTCTCGAGTGATATTTGAGGTGTAGTAGCTACTAAAAGATGTTTCTCTATCAATTCTTTAACCTTGGAATGATATCTTAATATCCTATGTTGTATTCATGGCATCTATGGGAAATGCATCAAACACAATTTTTAATAGTGTGCAAAATGACTTCCCTATACCCAATAGCTTGTTCTTACAAAAAGGCTTGAGTAATTGAAAAACAACAATAAGAGATAACTATAAGTAAATAACGTTCAAAATTGAAATTTAATCTGTAGAAAGTATGTAGCTTCAAAATATTTGATTTGCTTGCACATAGTTGAGTTGTCTGCGACACATTATTTTGAATGAATAGATGTGGTTTCTATTATAACACCTTATTCATGACATCAAGGCCATGTGCTAAAGCTATTTAGGGATCTTTGCTTTTCCTTGAAGGTTGTAAGTTGCTGAGTAATTTTTCCAATTAATTATAATTTATATTGGTACTAGGCCAAGCTTCTAATGCCTGAGATATGAATTTTATTTTGTAGATATTTCTTTATCCTTAGGCTTTGTTACTAGTGCAACTTGCATGGTATTACAAAAAATAGCATTTAAATGCAATACATCAATGGTTATCTAGGAAATATGTAAACAATACTCATATTTTTCCAAAAGAAATGTGGCATGAATATATTCAAATTTAACATAATACTATACCCTTGAGTTTGTCTCACATATTTTTTAGAGTAATACTCTACATATGCATAACCATAGTATTTCAAAGTCTTTGCAAATCACATTTAATTCAACTATACAAGACTATTGTAATAACAGAAAATTAGCACATTGCCATGCTAAACAAATTCTAGTCTATTTAATCAATCTCAAAGTCCAATTGTACTAGCTAATTTTGATTTTGATAATTTCTACTTGACCTAAGTGTGAAATATGGAAAATCCCTAATCTACATTAATTACATTTTCTATTTAATCCCTATGTCTAATCGAACTAGCAAAGGTAAACCTATTAATAAATTTAATTTAATTATGAGTCATGGCACTTTAATTGAATTAAATTTACCCCTTTTGCTAATATACATTAAGGAATTAAATGTATTTGATTTAATTAAATATATCCCCATTCTAATTATTTAGTTTAATTATTCAATTAATTAAGATTATTCATTTATGAGGTCATTGGTTGGTCAACTTAATACCTTAGTAATGAAAGATTGGACATCCTTTCACATTGACTCCATGATTAGACAAAATGATGTGTTTTTCTAAGAATAACATACTGACTTCATTTTATTTTGTCAACCCGGGAGCATAAGATTGAGAGGGTGGCTTCAAAGTATATGCTATGATTCCTCTTTAAGTCATTGCAACTAAAACAAAAGGGAATGCTAAAGGAGACATAAGTTAGGAACTAAAATGACATCTTATCTTAGAGCTTAAAGTAATGCTGCAAACAATAAATCTATCTATACACCTATGCTATAGGAACATTTCACTAATTCTGTTATCAATGGATGCATTAATAATTCACTGATTCTATTATAAATGGCTATAGGAACAACATAATTCTACCTTTCAAAGAAAGAAACAAGGAATGAAATCTATTCTAACAAAGCAGTTCACTCACCAAGTGGGCCCCCTTGGATGAGTGAACATAAAAGATAATCAAGACAGAAGATGGAAACTTGAACTGTGTATTCTATTCATTCATCGTAAGAGATTACATGAGATAAAAAAACATGACCACACACTGCTATTATGAAAATCAATATATTCCATCTCCTTCTCAAAACTTCTTTCAAAGCTACCATGAGCATTATTTAAAGGGAAACTACACCAACTTCCTAACTCTAATATCACTCCATCAATGAGGATCAATTATAGGTTCATAAAGTTAACAACATAAATATCATTAACCACGATGAACTCCTCCAAGAATATAGAAAGTTGAGGGGACTATATTCATGTACTAACATAATAGAAATCACACAATAATATGCTCATTGTGCTGATTTAGTAATCTAGTCAGCTTTGATTTAGTGTTGAAGTGCTAACTTTGAATACTAATGGCAAGTACCTACAAAATATTGAATGCATACAACTTCCACATACATATATTTATTTCATCATCAATGTTAGAAAATGTATAATGTTCAAAATATTACCCTTTGTAAATACTATGGCTATAGGAAGGAATCTACCCAAACATAGCATGGATGAAGAATAAAATCCCTTCATTATACCATATAAGTCCATAAATTCAAGTAATTGTAGCATATTTGAGCTATCTATTCTTCAACTTCATGTCCTAACATACATATAACATATTCATAAAAACATGAGTTCATTCGCTTAAAACCATAGAGTCATAAAAGTTTTTGCAAGATAATTATCTAAAAACAAGATGAAAAGGATCTCAAAATAAGGGCCTTTTAGAGGCTCATCATTCCCCCCAACTAATCTATTGCTGGTCCCAAACAATCATGAAGTTTCTTATTTGGGCCTAAACTTCCTAATCACTAGGTGTCCTTTCCCTTGGCTCATTTTTCACATAGTCAAAGTAACCATAATTTGTCTTGACCCTTTTCCAGTGCCAAACTTCATCTATCATATCATGATCTTCTACATTGTCATTTGTTGCTAGTAATTGCTATAGAAGAATAAGAGATTGATACCTTAGTGGAAGACAATGTTTGCACTAATTTATCCCCAACTCAATATACCATGGAGTCCTAATTGTAGCAAGAGTCAAGTTTTGAGGAGAATGAGGTTGTCCTATATTTAGATCATGTGGCATTCTAATCCATCACTGTCTTGAGGTAATAATTTTTGTCTCAACATCCTAAGATGACTGTTGTTCCTAGTCTATAGATGCCCACTCTTTGACTAAACACTTCTGGTCTCATGAGCAACAGTGTTGTCATTTCACTTCCTTGCAAGGTGCAACCTAATGTTCTCTACTTATCTCATTTTGGACCCATGAAATTACTACTCTCAACTGCACATCCCCTACATACAAGAGTAAATTACACTCTGTGTCATTAGGTACTACTAGATTATGGAGATACAACCCATATAATAACTTTTTCAAAGCCATGGGAACAAACTAGAATGCATCATAAAAATCATGTGGGATAGAAATAGAGGGATTAAGACCTTCCACAATTCTAGTCAATTTAAAATTTTCAAATTTCTCTTTAAGAAATAAGGCATATACTAGTGATGGTGACATACATTCCATTAATTTAGGAATCAATCTTGTGATTCGCTCAATTCTTCTTTTAAGTACTTCATTCTGGTCTGATCTCTGTTTCAACTAGTAACTCTGCTCATTAATAAAATGTTTTAGTTTTTCTTTCTCCTCTTTCCTTTGAGATCTCTCCCATAACAACTACTGAAACAAATTAATACCTTCAAATAAAGGTATAGATAAATTGGGTGGTGGCAATGGTTCTTGATTAAATAGGTCTATCCATTTAGATGTGGGGAGTTTCGTTGACACTCTATGGTGTGGAGCACTCTCCTTTTCTTATGATAACTATTGTCACCATATTTTCTTCCCTATTGGATTTAGTAGCTACTATAGCTAATGTATCTAACCCATCTTGATTTATTTTTCTATTACTTCCTTAATAATTTTGGGTCTAAATTTTGGATAGTCCTTCGAAGGGATCTCTGCAAAATTTTCACCAATATCTTTCATATCAAGGTTTTCCTCAAACTCCTTAGATACTTCAAGATCACTAGAATCCTCATCAATATCAATAAGAAAATAGTCAACACTACAATCAACTTTAGGTTACAAATTCTAGGATTTGCATTTTTTTGACTGGCTTCATTTTGCTACAATATTTCCTTCGAAGATGACCCCTTTTCACATTTAGAAAACTTAAGGGTAACTATTGGAAAAAGGTTTAAGGAACCCTACCCTTGGAAAGCCTTGTACTTTCCCTCATGGGTGGTGGTGACAAGCATGGATGATTCTTTCATTTCCTCTTTCTTACATGTATTTCCATCTTAGGTGCTTCAGGAGGTTTCAATGAATCTTCCTCCTCTTGTGAGTGTAGGGCTTCATTAATCCTACTCTCCTCATCTAGTTGTTGTTTGAACTTTTTTGCCTTAGGTTCCATAGTTTTATCTTTACCTTTATCAATGGTAGACCTATTCTTAGTAGATGATGGGGTTTCAAGGGCACTAGAAACTTCTACATTTTTGCTTCTCTTTTCACTAGCAATGGAGGGTTCAACTTTGTAAATCCTCTTCTTAGTCATTTTAGAACTAGAGGGAGAGGCTAAAAGATAATTTTTAGCTTTGGGAACAACTTTATAGAAACTAGTAGATGCCCTCTCCATACATCCAACACCTTGGCCTCTAGGGCTGACCAACCTAGGCTTTACCTCTTTTAACTACAAAAACTCTTCCCATGTCCCAATTGCTTGCTTATTTAACTTCCTTTCAATGATTAATTTTATTAAGCAATGGTGAGAGATAGATTAATCCTTCCCTGATTGCACTAAATAATCTTCCTTCTTAACAATGTTGAATAGGAAATTTGGAAGCTTTACCTATCTACAATAATGTCACAGGTGAGCCAAAATCTTGAAATGTAGGGCATGCATGTATGTATAACATTCTTCGCACGTGAAGTACTAGATGATAAATATTGCTAGCTGAATAAAATCCATTTACAAGGATAATCTAGAAGTACCTTGTTTCTTGTCAATGTCCAGTGGAGGATCCTAGTCTATATTGAATTGTGCCCTAGCTATCCGTAGGTCAAAGTCTTTTTCCCAATTTTTTCCTTCCTAGGGAAACCTAGTGACCTCAACTGCTACCTCCTCTATGAACTCAATTCTTAGGCCCTTAACTACTGCAATTCCATCATTTTAGGTGCTCATGACTTGAAGAGGGACTTATTCATCAGATCCTTTTAAACTAAGACAATAATCCAACTATCGCCTTCTTCTAAACATTTCACAACTGATTGCATGACCCAAAAGAACCCACTGATCAACTGGCTTGTTCCTCTAGAAACCTCTAGCCATTGTTGGTTTCAATTTTTTTTAGAAAAATCATGATTTTTTAGAGCTTAGTGAATCAAATTTTGCAATATTATGACACTAGCTAATTCAAAAAAAATGACATGTACTTGGAGAGTTTAATGCACAACATCTCATAATATCCTTCTTGCATCAAGTTTCACAATTTCTACTCATGTACAGGTTTGTCAACCAAACATGAAAGTTAAGTAACTACTTTTAATGTCCTTAATTTCATAATGAGACAATCACAGAAGGACAAGTCATCAACATGTGACATTAAACATTAAATTATTTCCAATCATCTCAATTAGCTTTTAAAGTTACATGTGATTTGAAATTTATTTGAAAACAAACATTTAAATATTTCCCTCCCGCCAACTATGAAAAGGCATGGGTCCCACTAGGCCAAGATATGCAAGAGTGAAAATTTATAAACAATACCAAATCCTAACAAAGCATGAATAAAACAAAATAAAATTCATCCAAAGTTATGCGGTAGGTACCTGGATACTATTGCAGGAAAGATGCTCCAAAACATGTCATCATAATTGATAGAGTAATGGGATGGAATGGTAATATGGGAGAGAGAGAAGGTGAAGTGGAGTGGATGGTGAAGAAAGTGTTTATTATAAATGCCTTGAACAGAGTCAACAAGTATCAGGAGTCAAGGTAGGAGACCCAGACTCTTTGGCTATAGGAACAAGAATATCCTCACTAAGTTGGAATTGCTACAAGAAATCCTCACGACTAACTAGTTTATTATAAAGCTTGAGGTGATGCCCATTGACAAGCAACTGAGCAATGGTAGATAGTTGAATTGCATCATTCAGAAATATGACAACAATCTCATACAGTCCTGACTAGCATGTTTGAAACTTTCCTAGATTATGCTAGTATTTAGAGTCATAAAGGAGTGCCCAATCTCCTACAACAAACATTTTCAATTTGATAAACCTATCATGCCACTATTTCCTCTTATGCTAAATGAGTCCAATGTTGTTCAATGCAGATTTTCTCCATTCATCAAGACCAATTAAACTCAAGATTTGGTCTTGATGTGCAATAGTAAGTTCCATACCAAACTCCAAGGAAGTCCTCAATGTTTTATATTCAAATTCCATAGGCATTAATACTGACTTACCATAGATTCCAGGTGGTTTGATAAACCTAGAGAGCTTCACAAAGGCATATGGTCCAATCCTTCCTATGGAGTGCTACTATCTTGGTAAGGATGGATTCCAACTCCCTATTAGTAACTTCTACTTGATTGTTAGCCCATGGATGATAAGGTGATGATGATTTACCATGCCTAGTAGTAAACTCCTTCATAAGAGAACTTATTAAATTTGATGTGAACTAAGCCCCTTCATAAGATGTCAATTCCCTAGGGACTCCAAACCATTTAAAGATTGATTCATACAAGAACTTGGCCATGTTGGTATCCCTTGGGTGTTTCATGGGTTTAGCCTCTACCCATTTGGTTACATAGTCAGTGCAGATGAGAATGTAGGATTTTCATTGTGAAGAAGGTTCAATAGGTCCTACAAAGTCAATCCTCAATTTGTCAAAGGGTGCAACAACTACTTGAGGCTACAACGAGAATGTAGGATTTTCCTTGTGAAGAAGGTTCAATAGGTGTTACAAAGTCAATTCCCAATTTTTCAAAGGGTGCAACAACTACTTATCAATCCCCCATTTAGTGGGTCTTCCCATTTGTCGATACTTGTCACATTTCTTTGTGTATCTAGCTACATCCTTGTACAAAATTGGCTAATAATACCTAGTTGTCAAGATTTTGAAAGCTGTTATTTGGTTGCAAAGTGACCTCCACAAGGCTCATCATGACATGCCTTTAAGACATCATATGTTTCATCCTCTCTTAGAGACCACCACATTACTTGATCAGGTCTAGTATAAAACATAAATCCAACAATCCATGAATAGTTAAAGGTTTTCTCTGCTAGTAGTTTCTTACTTTGGTAGAGAAGTGAAGTGGCATTTTACCTATGGTGAGGTAGTTAGCAATATCTTCATACCATGGATTCTATGCTAACAATAGAAAAAGATGCTGATATGGAACACTATTGACAATGGTAGTAGGATCATAAGGGACATGTAACTAAGAGAGAAATTTGGCTACTACACTGGCCTTGTGAGGTTTATCAACTATGGTGATATCAAATTCTTGCATGTGTAATAAGCAATAAGCCAATCTTCTTGATATTGTGATGCATGAGAATCTTGGTTTTGCTCAGTGACTACTTTGGAGTTCATGGGAGGAGGTTTAGTAGTTGCTTTAGTAGGTTCTTGGACTGGTACTCGGTTGAAGAAGGAATGATGCTCGACATGCTCTGAGAGCTCGACATGGTCTTAGAGCTCAGCATGGTCTACAGAGCTTAAAATGGTCTTGGAACTTGACATGGTCTATGGAGGTTGGCATGGTCTTGGAGCTTGGCATGGTCTATAGAGCTCAGTATGGTCTTTGGTTGTTTGACATGGTCTTTAGTTGCTCGACATGGTCTATGGAGCTCGACTTTGCTTAGGAATTTGGTGCCTATTGCAGGCCATGTAACTAATTTTTGAAAATGAGTTAGAGGATGAAAATTTTATTAATTAAAGAGGGCCTAAAGCAATACCTATGATTCAAAGTGTGAGTTCTAATTCAATTAGAGCTCAAAGATATCACAATTTTACTCGGATATCAATTTTTGGGTATTTAATTGTTGTTGGAGGCCGACTTTTGACATTTAATTTATGTATGGGTATTTAACTTGTGTTCTAGGCTAACTTGTGGCTTAGATTGGTATAAGTAGGGATTGTGGTGGAGTCTTTTATTCATTCATTGATGGAGTAATTCATTCAAAGGAGTGAGTGTGGAGAGTAGCCAAAGAGTGAGTTTTCCTAAGTCTATGAACAGAGCATCGAATGTGAGGTAGTTTATAGTAAGATTGTGATGGAGTTGTGGATGTGTGGACAGAGTGGTAAATGTGAGGCAGTTTACACTTGGATCTTGGATGAAGTTGGAGTAGAGCTAGTAGTTGCAACTTGGAAAATAAGGAGATTACTTGGTGGTCTTGCGAGCACAAGTTGAGATCTTCCTTGGAGGTTTCTACTAGAGTGTGGATCTAGACTAGATAGGGTTTGGATTGGATCTTGAGGTATTTTACAGAACTATTATTGTAATTTATTTGTATTTGGCCATAACCGAGAAGGCCTTATAGCCCAGCACATTGCATGTAATCAATTATATCTATGAATAAATTATTGTAAATTAGTATCAAATCTTGTGTTATTTCTTCTTCTTCTTGTGTTTCTCCTATGTGGTTATTTGTTGGGGGCTAGGACATTTTCTTTGGGGATACTCCTACCTTGCACTATGTTAGATGGTATCAAAGTGAAGGCTATTCCTAAGCATGTCTACAAATCATCAAAGTTGTAGTAGTTTGCACTAGGACTTGGGTTGGAGAAGTAGATCTAAGTTGATTTTAATCTATTGGTGGATTTTCTTTCTAGAGTCCTAGATCTCTTGGTTGTAAGGTGGTAGATCGTGGTTTTGAATTACAATTGTAGAGGGCTTGCAGATGGATCGATGGATGTGAAGATGGAAGACTAATCTTTTTGAGGCATGACTGTAGAGAGTTTGTGGATTACAAATCCGTGGTCCTAGATTAGTAATGTGGATCCTAATTATTTGTGCAAGGAGGTAGGTTGCGATCTGACCTACAAACAATTTAGTTTTGTCACAAGGAGCATGGGAAGGATTTGTTGCAAAGGGTTTATGAAGATTATGGGAGATGGCTCCAAGAGGATTGGACCCTAAGATGACTGCGAATCTCCATGATGTGGTGGAGAGGAATTTTTCTAAGATGTCTATTTAGTTTGAAGCTAGTTTGGCTGATCAAACTAAGAACATAGTTGCTCAGTTTGAAACTAGTTATATTGATCAAGACAAGGATAGGATGAGGAAGGCATTCCATAGATGTTTTTGGAGTTGGAGTATACCGATTTGGAAGAGAGTTGTTTAGCCAATTAAGAGACTTGTTTGAGAAAGAAGATGGCATAACAAGGTCGAGGTAGAAGAGGTTGGTTTTGTTGATCAATTTTTTGAGCGTAGTACAAAACCTATAGAGCAGCTGGAGGTTGTTATTGAAGATATTCCTAACCTTGTTGATGCTAGGATAGATATTGGTTTTCATGATCAATTTCTTGGATCTAACATGGAAATCATAGAGCACTTGGTCACGGATGATCCAATTGTTGTTGGGCATGAGTTATGTGTTGCAGAGCATCTTGCTGAGAGTAATGAGGTTGCTAGTGTTGAGAGTTTGGCATATGTTGTTGAGGAGTTACATATTGCTACTGATATAGAGATTGTTGTTGTTGGTGTGGATTCACTAGTTGTTGATGTGGATGAAGGTTTTTTGTTGAAGCATTATGTTTATTTTGTTCTTAGGAGTGAGCATGCTGATTGGTTGGTTGAGATTCTAGTGTTTGACAAAATGATGTAGATATGGATGATGTGTAGATTGGTTTTCCTTTCCTTGTTCTAATAGAATCCTTTGGTGAAGATGAAGTTGGTTATAGATCTTTCTTTGGGCATCAAAGTGTGGGACACACTTTTCTATTTATCTGGGGAGTTTGATGTAGTAGTATCTTGGGTTTTCTTAGTGACTACTTTGAAGTTCATGGGAGGAGGCTCAGTTATTGCTTTAGTGGGTTCTTGGACTAGTACTCGGTTGAAGAAGGACTAGTGCTTGATATGCTCTGGGAGCTCAACATGGTCTTGGAGCTCGACATGGTCTTGGAGCTCAGTATGGTCTATGGAGCTTAGCATGGTACTGGAGCTTAGCATGGTCTATGGAAATTAGCATGATCTTTAGTTGCTCAAAATGTTTCAGGGATTTGACATGGTCTTTGGTTGCTCAACATGGTCTATGGAGCTCAACCTTGCTTAGGAATTTGGTGCCTATTTAAGGCCATGTAACTAATTTTCCACAATGAGTTAGAGAATGCAAATTTTAGAGATTAAAGAGGGCCTAGATTACTACCTATAGTTCCAAGCATGAGTTTTAATTCAATTGGAGCTAGTAGATATAATGATTTTACTTAGGTATCAATTTTTGGGTATTTAATTATTGTTGGAGGCCAACTTTTGGCATTTAATTTATGTATGCGTATTTAATTTTTGTTCTAGGCTAACTTGTGGCTTATATTGGTATAAATAGGGGTCATGGTGGAGTCTTTTATTCATTCATTGATGGAGTGATTCATTTAGAGGAGGAGGAGTGAGTGTAGAGAGTAGCCGAAGAGTGAGTTTTCCTGAGTCTGTGAACATAGCATCGAATGTGAGGCAATTTACAATAGGATTGTGATGGATTTGTGAATGTGTGGACATAACACTGAATTAGAGGTAGTTTGCACTTGGATCTTGGATGAAGTTAGAGAAAAGCTAGTAGCTGGGGCTTGAAAAAAAAGGAGATTGCTTGAAGGGCTTGCGAGCACAAGTTGAGATCTTCCTTGGAGGTTTCTACTAGAGTGTGGATTTGGACTACCTCGGGTTTTGATTGGATCTTGAGGGATCTTGTAGAACTATTATGGTAATTTATTTGTAGTTGGCCATAACTAGGAAGGCCTTACAACCTGATAAATTGCATGTAATTAGTTATATCTATGAATAAATTATTGTAACTTAGTATCAGATCTTGTGTTCTTGCTTCTTGCTATTGTGTTTCCACTATGTGGTTATTTGCTAGGGACTAGGACATCTCCTTTGGGGATACTCCTACCTTGTGCTACATCATATTGTAGGCTTTTTTACCAAATATTTTATAGAAGAATGGACAATGTGAACAAATATTTCATATCTAGTAATGTAGTGCCTAAATTTATTGAGGGCATAGATGACTATAGGTAGTTCATTTTTAGTGACTGTATAATTAAAGTCTACACCTTGTAAATTCTTACTGATGAAATAAATGGCATGTACAACTGAGTCTACATTTTTTTGTAGCACAACACCAAGAGTATAGTTTGAGGCATCCGTAGGAATGTGAAAAGGTAGTCCATAATTGGGTCCTCTCAGAACAAGTGCTATGGTAAGAACTTACTTAAGCTAGAGGAAAGATGTAGCACAATTATAGTCCCAAGAAAATTCAAAATCATTTTTGAGCAGGCTATATAAAGGTGCCACAAGTCAACTGAAGTTTTTAATGAATCTTCTATAATATCCAGCATGTCCCAAAAAATTGCGTATATCTTTCTACTTTTCTTTCATAGGAAAGGTACTAATGACTTCAATCTTTGCTGGATCTACTTGGATTCCCTTAGATGAAATGAAATGGCATAGTAATACACCTTCCTCCATCATCATAAAACATTTTTCACTATTTAAGGAGAGGTTATAGTCTTGACATCTTTTGATTACCCCATTTCTGAATTTGCTTTTGCTTTCTCAAAAGTGTCCCATAAATAGTAAAATCATCCATGCAGATCTCCATACACTTAGCAAAGATATCTCAAAAGATATTAATCATAGATCATTATGTGGATGGGGCATTGCACAAGCCAAAAGGAAAAACTGAGTAGGAAAATGTTCCCCATGGATAGGTAAAAGTTTTTTTTACCTGATCCTCTGGGGCTATTTGTATCTAATTGTAACCACTGAAACCATCTAGAAAAGAAAAATACCTTTTGCTAGCTAGGTTGTCAAGGACTTGGTCTATGAATGGAAAGGGAAACTGATCTTTCTTAGTTGCTAAATTGAGCTCCCTATAATCTACACAAACATGGCATTTCCCTCCCTTCTTAGGTACTATAACTAGATGTGAGACCCATCAGAGATAGGGTAGATAAAACCAGCACTCAATAGTTTTTGCAATTCATTATTAACTATATCTTTTAAAACATAGTTAACTCTACTTTGAGGCTGTCAAATAGGTTTGAAGCTAGGGCTGATGTAAATCTTGTGAGTGCAGAGCACAAGATCTAATCCATTCATGTCCATGTAATCCCAAGCAAATGCTCTTTGATTCTCCTACAATAACTACAACATACTCTTATGTTGGGAGGGTGATAAGGAATTGTTTGTGTTCAATTCTTTGCATGGACCAACTTCCATCTTAAAAACCTTATCTGCCATGAATAATTGGGCAACAAGAGAAGAATCTATCTCATGAGGTAATAATGAGTGGAAAATTTTTGAAGCTTCTGAATGATGTGGTGAATTCAAGGATGGTAATATGGTCTCTAAGTTACATTTAGCTTGAGGGAACACTTGAGGCTCTATACCATATTCATTCAAAATAATATATGAAATTATTTTATCTTCTTCTTGAGCAGCTATAAATTATTCTCTACCTATCATCATTAACTGATGGATAGAATTGACTTTTGGTTCATCATCACCCAAATCTAGCCAGATTACCTGGTCATCCAGTAACAATGGTTGAGCAGCGGAGTATAAAGTTAGGTTCTTGGTATGAATACTATTAGATATTGTCATCTTTCTAGATCAGCAAGCTATATAGGAATCTACAGTGGCCAACCATGGTCTTCCTAAAATTAAAGGATATCCTCCCATATTAGCATTTGGGGAGAGAACAACAAAAACAATTGGATACTCCCAAGAGTTTAAGGTGACCATGAAATCTTCTATCATCAATATAGTTTAATATTAGAGGTATTAGCAAGTTGAAGTATGGTGGGTGTCTCTTTGAGGCAAGTGATATCCAATCGAGACAATACCTCCTTTGTCATGACATTGATAGATGCTCCTAGGTCAAGTAAATCATTTTGAACTTGTGTCCCATGAATAGTGACTATAACTATAGGACTCCCAGGGTCAGAATATTTAGGTATAGTTAATTTCTCCAATATTAAATCAAACAAGTGTCCTAAGACATGAATGGTTTTTGGATCTTTCTTCTTCCTTCTTGGCTATTTAATGCATGCTTCCTTAATAGCTTTAGTATAGGTAGGGACTTCCTTAATAGCTTCTAGTAATATTATTTTTATTATACTCCACTTTAGTTGATTAAGAAAATCAATGACTACATGGTTCTCTATGGGCTAGCTTTGTTCCATCAACCTATGGGGGAATAGAGGTTCTTTGGCTATAGGAGAGGTATGCTTACTTGACTCATTTTTCTGCTTAGTCAGAGGATCTTAAACTTTAGTTATTATAGGTTTTTGGGGTAAAGGAAGAGTGGTTCTTGACCTTAATTGGATATCATTCAAGGAGGTAACATAGCTTTGTTTTTGAGCCCATGGTTTAGTATTTTTTGGATTAGGATTAGGTTAAACTAGTAGTTGGGTCTTCTTGGAAGGAGTATTAGTGGCTATAGGAGGAGGCATTAAAGCTTGTTGTTGAGGTGGTGGCAATAGTGTTTTCTAACTAGGTTGGGTATTCCAATATTGAGGTTGTTTCCAACCTTGTTGGGGTTTTTGCCAACTCGGCTGAGATTGTTGCCAACCTGGTTGAGATTGTTGCCAACCTTGGTGGGGTTGCTACCAACTATTATTTCCACTAAAATCAATATTCTAAAAAAATTTCCATTGATTATTATTATTATTTTGAAGAGGATCTTGTGGAAAACCTTATCTTTAAGCCCATGGCCTTCATTGAGAAACATAAAGCACCTTGCCATTTTCATCAATGGCTTTGAACTCAGTACGAATTGGTTGTGTCTCCAAACTTGTAGCAGACTTATATCTATAGTGTCTAATCATTTCTCTACAATGTGGATAGTATTCAGTCAACATGACTTTAGCTTCATCTTTCTTTCTTCTGGCTTGCATGGTGTCTAGCTAAGTGGCTACATCATTAATGATCTCTTGCTTGAAATCTAATAGAAAATTGAATAATTCCATCTTTGATACTCCTAAACTACCATTAGACTTATGTGGTAGATCTCTAAGTCCCCTACCTTTTTTCACAATGGCTCTAGAATAATTTAGGCATATATTATGTATATCAATCGAAGTCTTTTGAGTGATATCTCCTCCTTCCATTAGATCTAGAGCTTCAATGCTTCCATTATTTACACCTCTAAGAAAAACATGTTTCTTTGACTCCTCATTTAGTTGACATTGTATATTATGTTGTAGGTTGAACATGAACCAAGAAGCATAATCTTCCAAGGTTTCATCATCCTTTTGGGAAATTTTGAAAATGTCATCTTCTTTCAAATCTTGAACCCTACAGTATTCTTTATACTTTGTGAGAAACAAGTTGCTCATTCCAAACCAATTTGCTACAACACTAGTACCCAACCCCATGAACCATCTCAAAGTAGCTTCTTTTAGGGTAGAAGGAAACAACTTTAGTTTGTGGGAATCAACTGTATAGTCATAACTTCTACAAATTATGTCAAACTCAAAGAGAAATGTTTCAAGGTCTTCAATGATTAGGCCATAAAACTTGGGAAGTGCAACAATAGGTATGTTCTTCAAATTTTGGTTACCCTGCCAAGGAGGGATAGGAAAATAAAATGTTGGTTGAGGCTGAGGCTGAGCAATTCTAGGAGGAGCTACTAGCAATGGTGGTTGATGGATAACAAGGGAAAATGGATTATCTTAGTATTTAGATTCAGCAAAAAGATCATTCAAATGCAAGGATTCATCAAAGGATAAGGATATTCATTCTTGAGCAGCAACGAATGGATTTTCAAAAGGTTCTTCTTCATTCTCACTATGAGGTGCTTTAGGTTCAGGGTTAAAAATGTCTTCCAAAATATTATGGGGAAGAAATCTCCCAAGGAGGTCCCTTCTTCTATGCATGCAAAATAATGTGAAATCTAAACCAACATAATAACTTCAGGGTTGAATTAGATTGACACCTTCCCTGAAAATAGAATCGAAAATGGTCAATCAACTTAATACCTTAATAATAACAAAGGATTCAACATCCTTTCATAGTGACTCCATGATTAGACAAAATCAAGTGTTTTCCTAAGAATAACATACTGACTTCATTTTAAATTGTCAACTAAAGAGCATAAGCTTGAGAGGCTGGCTGCAAAGTATATGCTCTAATTCATCTTTAAGTCATTAGAACTAAAACTAAAGGGAATGTTGAAGGAGACTTAAGCTAGGAACTGAAACAACATCTTACCTTAGAGATTAAATTAATGTTGCAAATAATAAATCTATCTATGCACCTATACTGTAGGGAAAATTCACTAATTCTATTATCAATGGTTGGAGGAAAAACATTATTCTTGCAAAGAAAGAAACAAGGAAATGAAATCTATTCTAACAAAGTAGTTCACTCACCAAGTGGCCCCCCTTGGATGGGTGAACATAAGAGACAATCAAGACAGAAGATGGAAACTTGAACTTTGTATTCTATTCATTCATCATAAGAGATTACATCTAATTAAAACCAAGATCACACATTATTGTTATGAAAATTAAGCTATTCTATCTCCTTCTAAAAACTTCTTTCAAAGACACAGTGGGCATTATTTAAAGGGAAACTACAGTAACTTTCTAACTCTACAATCACTCCATCAATGAGGATCAATTATAGGTTCATAAATTTTACAACATAAATATAATTAACTATGATTAACTGCTCCAAGAATATAGTAGGTTGAGGAAATTATATTCATGCAATACCATAACAAAAGTCAAACAATAATTTTCTCTTTGTGATGATTCAGTATTCAGGGTGGCTTTGACTTAGTGCTAAAGTGTTGACTTTGAATACACACGACAAGTAGCTACAAAAAAATGAATGCATACAACTTCCACATACATATATTCATTTCATCATCAATGTTAGAAAAGGTATAATGTTCAAACTATCACTCTTTGAAAATTATATGGTTATAGGAAGGAATCTAGCTGAACATAGCATGAATGAGGAATAACATCCCTTCATTATACCATAGAAGTCCATATATTCAAGCAATTATAACATATCTAAACTATCTATTCTTCAACTTCATGTCTTAACATACATATAACATATTCATAAAAAAACATGAGTTCATTCACTTAAAACCATAGAGTCATAAAAGTTTCTTCAAGATAAACGTCTAAAAACAACATAAAAAGGATTTCAAAATAATGGCCTTTTAGGGGCTCATCAGTCACATTCAATTTTATTAAATCAAATATACTCTCCAAATTTTCTCTTTAGTTCAGAATTGGAAAGTTTGAGTGAACTAGAATTGGAAAAGGAATTGAAATAGTTAACTCTCCATTACACTTAGAATTGAATCAATCAACTTCGTTTGCATAAGGAAGTTTCCATTCTAATTGAATCTCATTTCCAATATCGATCGTTCATTCAAATTGATCTTGACCAATGATCAATTCTGGAATTCTATTTAAGAAGCTCTCGATTCCTCATTTTGGAGGTTGCAAATGAATTGTATTTACATTCATAGCATTGTTATTATTGCATATTAATCTCATCTAGTTTAATAATGCATTCATTTAGATTAAAATGATCTCTTTATTTCTAGATTAATTTTCATCTCATATGGCTTAACTATTTCATCTCATTTATATTTAAAATCCTTCATTCTAGATGTCTAGTTGCTAGCTTCTCGATCTAAGAGTGAATAAAAAAATCAATCTAGTTAAAAGGTAACATATCAACTTGTCGAGTTATCTTGGATGAAAAATTTCATGTTCATTTAAGGATGATTCTTCATATAATGATCATGTTGAAGTGTGGTTGATTACATTATGCCATAATTAACATTCACAATAATAGGAATCACAAGGCTTTCAAGGAGCCATTTCTATCCTATGAGAAAGGAGAAACTTCTCAACAAAAAATTAATAATAAGGTCAACTATACATACACTTATGATGATGATGTGATTAACATGGTTGAACATGTGGAATCTGAATATTATGATGTTATCATGATTAAAGAAAAATAGCACAAAAAAAAAACCAAAGAAACCATATCTCCTACAACTAATCACGAACTATCACAATCTTCTGCCAATGTTGTTACGCATTCTCATGCCAAGATCATACTCAAAGTGCCTACAACTTCTACTCCCAAGTTAGATCAACACATAAAAAAAAACCTTTCTGATCCATCAAGAAAAGGTACAAAAATTGCAACACCTTCTATGGCTACCAACTATAGTATCCTTGACCAATTGCAATAGACAAGTGCTCAAATAACGATATTTTAATTATTCAAAATCTCACTTGCTCACAAAAATATTCTTGACAAAGCCCTCAATGAGGAAAATGTACCTTAAGATCTTGATCTTGATATTTTTCAATCTTTGGTGGGTCACCTGACCTCACCTTACTACTTGTCCTTTCTTGAAGAGGATAATAATTTACCGAGTCATCTGCATAATCAATTATTGCACATTAAAGTCATGCTACATCAAAAATGTGTTCGTTGCATGCTCACTAATATCGGATTTAGGCTAAACATATTCTTTCCTACTTTTCTCAAGAAATTGGGCTATTCTAATTAAGATTCTATCGATCTATGTCACAAGATAATCATCAAGACACATGATGAATTTGAGTGTAAATCCCTAGGTCTTGTTGTGTTGCCTCTTTGAGTTGGTCTTATAGAAAGAGATGTTATTTTCCAAGTCCTTGACATTCCATTGGCATACAGTATCCTACTAGGAAGGCCATGGATACATGAAATGTAAGCTATGCCCTCCATGTATCATCAATAGATCAAGTTTCCATTCCACAACTCTGAAATCACCATACCTGTTAATACTAGTTACACCTGTAACATGCTGAAATGTGTTGAAAGATTTGTATTTGCTAATAGGGAATATATAGATCATCATGATGATAATATGAAAGAAATTGAGAAGTCACTCAAGTTGAAAGAAACTGGGATGGGTTAATATCACATAGAATTTATTCTATCTTTGACATCTCTTTCTAAATCTCCCCATCATTATGGGAGACCATCTAAAGTGAAGAGATCTTTTGTGTTATCACCTAAGACTATATTCAATGGTACCTTTGTCAAAGCTATTGTTCCTCTAGAGGAGGAAGATGAAGACAAAGCCATTGCCACATGGATATATAGAGAGGAAACTCTAGTGGATCTTACAGAAAAGTCTCGTGAGATTACTCTTGAAAAGTATGGTCTAGGTCTTAAAATCATGAAATACTTTATCTAAAAGAAAATGGTCCAATTTGACATAACAACCTATTCTATCCTTGACATCTCTTCCTAAATCTCCCCATCATTATGGGAGACAATCTAAAGTGAAGAGACCATTTGTGTTATCACCTAAGACTATGTTCAATGGTACCTTTTCCAAAGCTATTGTGCCTCTAGAGGAGGAAGATGAAGACAAAGCCATCATTGCATGGATATATAGAGAGGAAACTCTAGTGGATCTTACAGAATAGTCTTGTGAGACTACTCTTGAAAAGTATGGTCTAGGTCTTAAACTCATGAAATACTTTGGTTACAAAGCAAATGGTCCAATTGGACATAACAAAAATGTCTTGTTTGATCCTATCAAAGCAATAGATAGAAGGTCTTGAGATACAATAGGCCTAGGTTTTAAGAAGATCACCTTTCATCTAGGGATTAACACATTTATACCAGAATCTAAAAGTTCATGTAAACATTAGTCACAAATTGAGTTGGATAATCATGAGGATAGTTCTGATGATGAGGATACTTATTCTTATCCAATTCCTTTCGATCTTGCTGAATTCTTTACAGAACTTGATGACTTTTTTACCACATGTCAACACTATGGATGCTGATAGTGACACTTCTAAAAACACTATTGACCCTCCTCTCATTCAATAGGAACAAGGAGAGTCTAGTCATATGGTAGTTATTAAATGCCTCTATAAAGACCAAGATGATAATGAAAGTGGAGAATGGATTCCCATCATTTCTAGGGAATTTTATAATCTATCTCCATGTATCACAGATTCTCAAGAGTACAAATTTGATTCTTTCTCAGAAGAAACTACAGAAAAAGATATAGATCAAGTTCATGCTTATGAAAATTAGCTTGATGTAGGTGAATCATCTAGGGCTAGGTCAGATGAGTCTCATCCAAATAGTGTCAATGAGTCATCAATTAATGTCATTAGAACTCAAAGGCATTTGAAAACACCTGTGGACAAAGTCACTCTAAGTCTTGAGTTTTGTATCCAAGCATTTGATGACTATATTGTGAACTCCATTGAACCCACCACATCTCTTTCACTCACCTATCCCAATACATCTAGAGAAGTCCCTACATTTAAGAATGACTATGCTCTTGCCTGCTACTTAAACACCATCAAACAGTAACATCCTCCACTAGTGAATAAAACATCAACATGACTAAAGCTGACATCAAATTTTTCAATCACACAATAAAAATAAAAATAAATAGAAGGTCCAATGGTGAAAACCACATTGTAGTAGTACTGAAACCTAAAATAGTAAAAATAAAAGATGTATCCAAAGGTGAAAACCTCTTTGAGGTGCCTGAGGATGAGATATTTAATGTGCTTCCTAGTCATTTTCAAGAGAGATCATCAATGTTGATAGAGCTAACCCATCCAATCAACTTGGGAATAGAGGAACAACTTCACATGATACAACTCACATAGTCTTTATTTGCAAAGCAAAAATAGGAAGTCATTGCATTCTTTCAAGAGAAAAAGATAAATTTTGCATGGACATACTCAGACATGCCAGGCTTGGATCTTGACCTCATAGTGCATCATTTATCTATTGCACCAGGAATCAAACTGGTCAAATAAATGCTCAAGAAAATGCATCCTTATGTTGCATTACTTGTAAAAGATGAATTGGAAAAACTTCTAAAAGATGGTTTCATTCGTGCCATCGACTATGCTGCATGGATTTCAAACATTGTTCTAGTCTCCAAGCATGATAAATCTATCCACGCTTGTATCGATTTCTAAGATCTAAACTTACCATGTCCAAAGGATGATTTTCCACTTTCCAACATTGATATGATAGTGGATATGACAACATGATATGAAATGTACTCACTCATGGATGGTTTTTCTGGTTATAATTAGATTAAAATTGCACCAAAAGATTAGGATAAAAATGCATTCACATTTGCATGGGGCATCTTCTTTTGGAATGTGATGTCATTTAATCTAAAAAATACTAGTGCCACATATCAAAGGGTAGTTACAACAATCTTCAATGACATGATGCATAAGACAATGGAGGACTATGTCAATGACACCTTGGTTAAGAGTACAAAATGTGACACTCACCTTCAAGATTTGGGACCAATCCTAGATCATATGGAGAAGTTTAGTCTAAGACTTGACCCCAAGAAATGTGCATTTGGTGTCACTTTTGGGAAACTACTTGGTTACATTGTCTTCATAAATGGAATCGAGCTGGATCCAAAAAAAATCCAAGCAATCATGGACATGCCTCCACCCCATAATATCAGTCAAATGAGAGGCTTGCAAGGAAGACTTCAATCCATTCATAGATTCATCTCACAGTTAGTAGATAGGTCACATCCTTTCACCAAGACTCTACATAAAGGTGTAAAATATGACTAGAACAAAGATTATGATCAGAGCTTAGCATAAATAAAGCAATACCTTGCTAATCCATTGATCTTGATACCTCCTATCTATGGGAAGCCTCTCATTTTGTACATCTTAGTAATAGAGTCATCTCTTGGTATCTTGCTATCTCAGGAGGACAATGAAAACAAAGAAAGAGCTATCTACTATCTTAGTCACACATTGATTTCTTATGAAATAAACTATAGCATCATTAAGAAAGCTTACTTGGTAGTCATTTTTGCTTTCCAAAAGTTGAGACATTGCATGCTTGCTCATACTACACAATTGGTTGCTAAAATTGATCCACTAAAGTACTTACTTAGCAAGGCAACACTAACAAGGAGGTTGGCCGAATGGGTCATGATACTAGGTGAATTTGATATCACCTATGTTGAAAGAAAAGCTATTAAAGGATAGACAATTGCCGATCAATTAGCAGATGCACCAATGTAAAGCCTTTTTCCACTGAACATTGATTTTCTTGATGAGTCCATTTTAATGCTAACAAATTGATGGGCTCCTAAATTAGCCATTTTTCTCACCACTTTTTATCCTCTTTCTAAGACATTTGATTGCACATAGGCATACATTTATGGTTTTAAGCATATGAACTTATGGTTTCTATGTATATGATTATATATGTGTGAACATAAGATGAAATGTGGATATCTCTAAAGACATAATATCTACCTAATTTCATGGACAAGAATGATGAATATAATAGTTATACATGTTAATGGATGTTTTCTCTCCTAAGCTATGTTTTGGGTAGTTACCTCCTATACCCATAGATTTGCAAGAGTGATAACTAAGACTAACACTTTTTCCTAATATTGATGATGATGATGATGTGTTTGTGTGTGTGTGTGTGTGTGTGTGTGTGTGGTCGGATGTATGTACATTAATTATCTTTTAGGAGTTGAACATGGATATTCAAGGATCGACATACTAGCACAAGAGTCATCGAAACCAACTGTGATTCCAGAATCTTTGCAAAGCAAGTCAATGTTTTTTATTGCATGTAACATGTAGATTTAGTATGCACTATATTTTAGGATTGTTCATAGTCAATAATGTTTCTGTTAAGAAAATTTTATAACCAATCCTCATTATGAAGTGATTGTAGGTTTAGGAGTTAGTGGTAGTTTCCTGTTAACTAATCTACTATTGTGACTCTTTGAAGAATTATTCAAACAAACTATTTTTTAATACAGAACTCTTGCATACTATTTCAATCAAGTGTAACCATTTTTTAAAGATGAATAGAATGTTCAACTAGAGTTTGCAACTTTTATCTTGATTGCACTTTCCATTCACTCATTCAAGGTGGGCTCACTTGATGAGTGAATTGATTTGTTAGTATAGAGTTCATTTTCAGTTCATTTATATGTTTTAGAACTTTTCTATTCTTGCAGCCACTTATAACAGAATTAGTAGCCTATTCCTGTAGCATAGTCAGTTGGAGTAGCTCCTAGCTATAATTTCCTACTTTGATTATAATACATTTTCTTATCAATTTTAGTTTAGTTTTCCTAAACATAAGCATTTTAATTTCTTAAATAGACTTAGAAGAGGAATTTGAAGCATATACTTTGCAGATGCCATTCCAAGTTTACATTCCTAGCCAATAATTAAATGAGACTAAATAGTGCATTAGGAATCATTTGGGGTGTCCAATTCTAAATTAAGCAGTCCATTGGTTTGGGTTTCTAATACCATTGTTTGGCCAAGCACAATGTGCATAGGTTTAAGGTTGATCCATTATCTATCATGAACCTATTGATGGTGAAGTCAAAAAATATGGATATGCTGAGTGGAAAGATGTGATTTTGTTCAACTATTGGGATATCAAAGGGTTTAAAGGATAATGAACATGAGGCAGAGATATGGCCTACCAAATTTTGAAATTTTGTAGTGTTGATGTTAGTAGGGATGCAAGATTCATGAAGTGCACTATCAAGGATTTCCTTTAACTGGGCTAGTGCATAGGAGATCTAGGATGGAGATTTTGGTTGGCATCTTCCCAAGGTATTCCATAATATTGTATTGTGATGATGAAGGAGAAAGTGTGGGCATAAGTGGCCCTATAATATTGAGTGAGGTCAATCATGTTGTGATTGCACATTGATTATTTGGGCCCTTGATATTTAGAACATTAATAGAAGGTTCATCTTGGGATATACATTTGATCAAATTACCATAGTCAAGGTATGTTGAAGTATAGTCTTGTGATATCTCATGATTGTCACCTTTCTTGGGTTGCATTTTGTTTACTCTATTTTTGTTTCTTGTATTGTCATTCTATACAAGTGCCTTTCTCATTTTTATTTTTTGTGTAGTGGGAATGAATTTTGATAGATCAATAGCTTGACATTTGGAGAGACTTGTGCTTCCACCGTGACTTATTTTTGATCGATTAGATCTTACACATTATCTTTGAGTTGTATGCATCTAAGGGTGAGATTCCCTTTCACAGGATAAAATTTATAGAACTCATTCTCTCTATACCTGTAAGAATTTTCCTTAGGGAAAAATTCACCCAAGACCAAGAAGCACAATAACTATCACAAAAAACCAATAGAGTATGATCATAATAATGATATGAGAATGAATAATGTTCTCCGATATTGGATATTGGATATTGGATGAAATTACACTAGGAGTTCCTATTTATAAAGGCCTCTAAACTGACTAGGAGTCAGCACAGTGATAAGTCTTACAACTAAGCACATGTTCACCAAGAGTGGATTATCCTCCATTAAGCATAGGAGTTAGTGCGATGATGAGAGGATAAGCCTACAAAGGTGTAACACATACAATTATGTTGTAGACAAGATGTGCTAAAATAATAGTGTGAACAACTATGTTGTCAACATGACGACTTAGTTGTTTATGCAAACTCTAGTGTTGTAGACACCATGTGCTAAATTAGAGTTTCTTACTCCAGTGTTGTCAACATGACAAGTCATATGGGAGTGAAAACTCCTTTGTGTCTAACCTAAGACATAATTAAATAATGCATTTATCCTAAGTAAACTTAATTAAAGTATAAATAATAATTATTTACACTAACACCCCCCTTAAGTGCAACTTAGGGAAATGCGCTTAAGCTCACAAAAACTATGATGAAATGCATAATGGGTCCCAGCTACTAGGCCATGTTACGTACCCATGTAAAAATGCAATGTTGTACACACACAATGCAATTCAATCTCCCTACAAATGGGGTGTCATGTCCCCATCTCTTTAGCTTATAAAGTCATTAAATAGTTTTAAAAATTAAAAGGGATGAATTTATATTTAATTTAATATTAAGGAATCATCAAGAAGCATAGCTCATCTATTGTTGGAAAGAAGGAAGCTTCTAGAATAGTGTGATAAGATAACACTTATGATTCTTCTAGAAGGGGGGTGTGTAGGAATAATATAAATAGAGGAGATAGCCTCATGGGAAGGCATCCAAATTTTTTATTGACATTTGCCTATATATTTGTGGACCCAAGGGCCTGTAGATAATCAATTTGTCTTTGGGAATGAAAACTCCCAATGATAGCAATTTTGAGGGTGTGAAACATCACCTGAATTATTGCCGATTGGAGGTGGTATTATAGTCACTTCATTGTGCTAAATTTGTGGCCATGGGCCAGGTGTGAAGAGGAAGAATAAGTAGGGCATTTGCTATAGGAGCTTGTTGTTGTATTATCTTATCATTAGGGCATAATACCATAATACCTAGAGATATTGATTGCATTGTCAATAGAGACTCAAAGCGACTTCAAAAACTAGGTTTCTCCTATTTATTCATGCATATTATATGCTACTACTATAGGTTGGAGGTGGTATTATAGTCACTTCATTGTGCTGAATTTGTGGCCATAGGCCAGGTGTGAAGAGGAAGAATAAGTAGGGCATTTTCTACAGGAGCTTGTTGTTGTATTATCTTGTCATTAGGGCATAATACCATAATACCTAAAGATATTGATTGCATTGTCAATAGAGACTCAAAGTGACTTCAAAAACCAGGTTTCTCCTATTTATTCATGCATATTATATGCTACTACTATAGGTGTCAATCTTTTTCAGAATTAAGCATTTATTTATATATATGATACTAGAGTTTAGATTTGATATTAGTTTGTATTCAGCTATTGTGAAGATGTCTTGGTTGTAGATGCATCCTTTTCTCTTAGTGCATTAATAGGTGAAAGGAAGGATTATATTCATTGTACATCTTGTAACCATTTATTACTAGTAGAAAATTAGGGTAATTTGTGATCAATTTGAGCAAGTGGCTCATTATAGTGGTATCAGAGCCTTTCATCCTACCATCCTATGAATAGTCAAATAGCAGATGAGTGAGAGAGAAATCAGATGTTATAACAAGGAAAAATGGAAACAACAATATCAGAATCCACAGGTTGAAGGGGATACATCCTCAAAAGCTTTAAGAGAAAGAGATACCAGCAAAATAGTTCAAAATATGGAAAAAGAAGAAAATAGGGATGCAAGAGCTGAAAAGAAATTTGATACCATGCTTGATATTTTGTCATGCTTATTAGCAAAAATGGATCAGCGAGTCAGTACTCAAAATTAGAACACAGTCACTCAAAATCAAAACACAACTAAAAATAGTGGAAATAATGAGGGAAGGTCTATACATCATGCTGAAGAAACTAGAGGATTAGCCTCTAGGCCTCTTTTTCCCACCTTTATACCAAGAAAAGAACAACCACATGCTACTTCAAATATTTCTTTTGGAGATGAAGCTAGACAGGCTTACTTGGAGTATACCAATCTCCCTCCTAATATGAGAGAAATATGGACATTTGATCAATTCATGAATCAAAGGAATAGGAGAGGAGGAAGGAATGATCACTATGCTCCAAGAAATGACTATCAACAAACACTTGGTAAGATTTCCATGCCTTACTATGATGGAAGTAACAAATGCATAACTCGGTCTTGGGTTCAAAAGCTTGATAATTATCTTTCTTTGAGACCAATGCCTAAAGAGGATACCATAAGATTTTCCACACTACATCTTGAAGGAGTTGCTCATGAGTGGTGGTATCATGGGTTAGTCACTCTTGGACATAACCTTATCACTACATATGAGGAGTTTACTAAAAGGCTGATTGAAAGGTTTGATGTCAAAGATCCTGAGGTGACTTTTCATGAACTGGCACAACTAAAACAACATGGTTCCCTTGATGCTTATGTGAATGACTTCCAATAGTTATTAGTCATGGTTCCTAACATCAGTGAAAGAAGATTGGTGGTCTTATTCATGGAAGGATTAATGGAGCCATTGAAGGGTTGGTTGAAAGCTTTCGATCCTCCCTCACTATAGGAAGCAATGAAAAAGGCACAAGGCATGGAGTTTTCTACCCCTACTAGAAAGTTTACATCAATAGGAACATTTTCCAGTCATGACAACAACAAGTTTCCTAAGAAGGAGGAAAAGGCTAAAGATAAGTCTACTTTTCCACTTGAACATGAGACTCTTAATGATTTGAGGAAGAAGAAACTATGCTTCTATTGTAAGGGACCATGTGATATTAACCATGACTGCCTTATGAAACCTAAGGGGAAGTCAAATTGTGCAATGTGGGCACTAATTGAAGATTCTAATTCAGACCAACAATATGAAATTAATGATTTAGAATCAAAAAAGTCAGAATATGATGAAGAATTAGAGGAAGAAGTAGAGCTTAAAGAGGCTCATCTCACAAGTATTCAGTGAGAAGGGTCTTTTAGGATGCGAGGGGTTCTTTCTCATCAAAAGATTATTATTCTTCTTGATACAAGTGCGACACACAATTTCATTGATACTAGGCTTGTTGAGAGGCATGGTATATAGACTAAGAAGTTTGAGGGAATTCAAGTTAAGGTTGCTGATGGTTTCACTCTTAGGTGTGACAAAATGATTTCAAAATTACCCATGCACTTGAATAACTATGATTTCAAGGAAGATTTTTATGTGGTGAACATGGGAGACACAAATATGGTTTTGGGAATGACATGGTTACATGACATAGGAATATTCACCCTCAACCTCCGTGAGATGGAAATGAGATTTGAGATGGATGGAAAAACTCATGTGTTGAAAGCACTCAGAGACACTAGTTGCAAGACTATTTCTCTAAGGAAAATGGAACATCTCTTGCATCATGACATGATTGAGTGGATAGCAGGTTGTGTTTTGAATCCAACATAGGAAGAGTAGCAAAAACTTGTTTATCATCCTAATATACAAGAGTTGAGGATCAAGCATGATAAGGTCTTTAGCAAGATTCCACTTGGTAGACCTCTAGATAGAGGGATAGAACACATCATCAAATTGGAGGAGGGTGTTAAGCCTGTTATAGTCACTCCTTACAGGCACCCTAAGTGACTTAAAGATGAGATAGAGAAAACTATCAAGGAGTTGCTAGCTATGGGACATATTAGACCAAGTAAGTCATCTTTTGCTTCATCAATAGTATTGGTTAAAAAGAAGGATGGTACTCTAAGGATGTGTATTGACTACAGAATGCTTAACAAGAGAACAATCAAGAACCACTACCCCATTCCAAGGATTGATGAATTGATTAATGAATTGCATGGTACCAAGTACTTCTCCAAAATTGATTTGAGATCAAGTTACCACAAAATTCGTGTGAGAGAAGAAGATATTGATAAGACAACTTTTCATTTCCATTGTGGACATTTTGAGTTTTTGGTTATGCCGTTTGGGCTAACCAATGCCCCTGCTACATTCTAGTCTACTATGAATAGGGTATTTCATTCACAGTTGAGGTGATTTTTGTTAATCTTCTTTGATGATATCTTGGTTTATAACCAAACATGGGAAGAGCATCTTGCACATCTTGACATAGTTTTGGATATTCTTGGTAAGGAATCTCTATATGCAAAGGAATCTAAATGTGACTTGGGCATGATAGACTTATTGTATTTGGGTCACATCATTAGTGCAGAAGGAGTTCAGATGGATCCAGATAAGGTCAAGGAAATTACTGAGTGGCCTACTCTGACAAATCTGACACAACTTAGAGGATTTTTGGGTTTATGTGGATTCTATCACAGATTTGTCAATGGGTATTCTCGCCATGTAGCACCACTTATAGATTTGAGTAAGAAAGGGGCTTTTGTTTGGACTCATGAGGCACAGGAATGCTTTGAGATGTTCAAATAACTTATAACTACTTGCCCAGTGCTTGCATTGCCCAATTTTACTAAACCCTTTGAGTTGCAATGTGACACTTCAGGTGAGGGGATTGGAGCTATCCTTATGCAAGAAAAAACATCCAATTGCATATGAAAGCAAGAAGTTGAGGGGACCTAAGAGGAGCTATAGCATATATGACAAGGAAATGTTGGCCATTATGCATGCATTGGCCAAGTTCAGGCAATACTGAGTGGGCAATAAGTTCATTGTTAAAACAAACCATAATATCTTGAGACATTTCCTTGGGTAGTGAGATCTTAATGACTGTCAGCAAAAGTGGGTAAGAAAGTTGCAATCTTATGATTTTGACATTTCTTTTGTCAAAGGTTCACAGAATATAGTTGTTAATGCCTTGTCTCACCAACCACATTTGAGCTCTATGGCTGAGATTTCAGAGGATTGGAGTCATTTGATTGTGGTAGAATATGCTAAGGATTCTTGGGCTTCAAGTATTATTGATGGGTCACTACATGATAATAGGTACACAATGGTGAATGATCTTATCATTTACAAGGGGAGGATTTTCTTGACTCCAGGATCCAAAGTGAAGAACATAGTATTGAGGTCCTTTCATGATTCATCATTGGCAGGCCATCCTAGGTATTTCAAAACCTATTGACAGATTTGGGAGAGGTTCACTTGGAAGGGTCTAAAATCTTATGTTCTACGATATGTTAGAAAATGTGTTGTTTGTCAGCAGAACAAACAAAACCATACATATCCTACTGGTTTATTACAGCCACTTCCAAATCCAAACAAGAAGTGGGAATGTATATCTATGGACTTCATCATAGGGTTGCCAAAAGTGCAAGGCAAGGATTGTGTTTATGTGGCGTTTGATTGCTTGACTAAGTTTGCACATTTTTTCCCAATCACTATTTCATTTTCAGCCACATAGGTTGCTGAACTATTTTTTTGTGAGGTGTTTAGATTGCATGGATTACCACAAAACATTTTTAGTGACCAAGACAGTCAGTTTATGAGCAATTTTTGGAAGGAGCTTTTTTGATTGTGTGGGACTGAGCTTTCTTCGAGTACTAGTTACTGCCCTCAAACAAATGGACAAATGGCGATAGTCAACAAATGGGTGGAAGGGTACCTCAGAAATTATATTGTTGGGCAGCAAAAAGGATATACATTTGTGAGTACTACTACAACACCACTTACCATATTTCTATTCAGATGACACCATTCATGGCCTTGTATGGTTATGAGGCTCCTAGCTTTCTTGATTTGTTGATAAGTGATAGTAGAGTGCCTAGTGCTGGAGAAATGTTATAGGAAAATCAGGATATCATGAGGGCTCTTCGTGAAAACATTTAGAAGGCACAAAACCAACAAAAACAATATGCAAATTAGAAGAGAGTGGAACTCTCTTTTGAGGTTGGAGACATGGTGTATTTGATGTTGCAGCCCTATAAACAATCTACTCTCAAGAAGAGTGGTGCAGAGAAGCTCAAACCACAATACTATGGACCCTTTCAAGTCATTAGGCGTGTGGGTGAAGTGACTTATGAGCTAGAGTTTCTGGTGGATAGAAAAGTGCACAATATTTTCCATGTATCATGCCTCAACAAGGCATTAGGACATCATGTGGCTCGTTCTATAGTTCTACCACCCTTAGATGATGAGGGTAAATTGATTTTGATACCAGAAGCTATACTAGATTCTAGAGAGAAGAGATTGAGAAGCTATGTCATTAGAGAATATTTAATTAAATGGAAGAACCTACCCATTGAGGATGCTACATGAGAGAGTGAAGAGATTCTCCAACATCCATAGTTGAGATTGCTTGGGGACAAGCAATTTCTAAAGGGGCAGATTGTAATGTCCCCATCTCTTTAGCTTATAAAGTCATTAAATAATTTTAAAAATTAAAAGAGAAGACTTTATATTTAATTTAATATTAGGGAATCGTCAAGAAGAAGAGCTCATCTATTGTTGGAAAGAAGGAAGCTTCCAAAATAGTGCGATAAGATAACACTTATGATTCTTCTAGATGGGGTGCGGTAAGGAATAATATAAATAGAGGAGACAGCCTCATGGGAAGGCATCCAGATTTGTTATTGACATTTGCCTATGTATTTGTGGAGCTAAGGGCCTGCAGATAATCAATTTGTCTTTGGGAACGAAAACTCCCAATGATAGCAATTTTTAGGGTGTGAAACATCACCTAGATTAATGTCAATTAGAGGTGGTATTATAGTCACTTCATTGTGCCAAATTTGAGGCCATGGGCCAGGTGTGAAGAAGAAGAATAAGTAGGGCATTTTCTACAGGAGCTTGTTGTAGGAACACTGTATTATCTTGTCATTAGGGCATAATACCATAATACCTAGAGATATTGATTGCATTGTCAATAGAGACTCAAAGCGACTTCAAAAACCAAGTTTCTCTTGTTTATTCATGCATATTATATGCTACTACTATAGATTTCAATCTATTTTAGAATCAAGCATTTATTTATATATATGATACCAGAGTTTGAATTTGATATTAGTTTGTATCCAGATCTTGTAAAGATGTCTTGGTTGTAGATGCATCCTTTTCTCTTAGTGCATTAATAGGTGAAAGGAAGGATTATATTCATTGTGCATCTTGTAACCATTTATTACTAGTAGAAAATTAGGGTAATTTGTGATCAATTTGAGCAAGGCTCATTACATGGGGAAAGAGGGAAAACCTCATGGGAAAAATCCTCCCCCAAAAAGAGAGATAAATGCAATAAAGAATATGCATGTATGGATGGAGTAATCAAGATCCCCCATTATGACATACATCTTGTATATACAATAGAGAATCCCTCCATGAAATCCCCCCCTTAGTAAAGGATCTCAAAGTAAGAAGTTTCTGAAGACAAAAGAAAATCTAGTGCCTACAAACAACATTTCTCCCTTTAGGAAGGAGATACACCAAATATAGGTGCAAGTATGCTTCCAACTATGGATAGGAAGATGGAAGAGGGATCCATATGTAGTATGCACTAGATGCTACCTCTGAAGTCTACTAAAATGTTGACAAGTCCTTGATGAATGAAGATGCCATGAACCAATTTGGTGGAAGCCCAAAATATGGTGGCAAGCAAGGTAACATGTCTATGTATGAAGCTAAATCAACCTCCAAAGACAATGAAGCATCCTGATAGGAAGATGTAGGAAGAGAAGAAATGTTGCCTCCCCTTAACAATATAGGCACACCTATGAAAGAAGCTCCTTGATGACTGAAGAAGTTGTACCATGATAGCTGAATGATGGTCCTCCCTGTAGGAAGAAATGGTGTGATAGGTGTGATAGAGAATGCTCCCAAACTGGTAGGAAGAATCCTCAGAAAATAGGATGTATGAGAAAATTGGAGTACAATCTCAATAGACTAAAATGTCTCCTCATAAGTGAACGAGTCCTCCTCCAACTACTATGAAGAAGCCACAATCATGTCAGAATGATCAAGTGGTTGAGGGTCAAAGTATGCCCTCACAATGAGTGTAGAAGTCTCCTCAACAAAGAGAAGATTTATGTCATTGATGATGTCTCCCACATCTTCAATGTGAGACTCCACAAAAAACCCTGCAACGTCTGGAAGGAAGTCATCCAATGAAGCTAAAGTAGGAAGACACAGTGGTTCCTACTACTCTAAATTAGAAGCATCTATGGATGGAACTAGATCAGTAGTAGCAATAGGAGTAGCAAGAGGTGTGATCTCATCTAGAGTTGAAGGAACTAGTACTAAAGTGACTAAAGATACAATGTCTTTTGGAAAGGGAGAAATATTTGGATTTCCATATGCTTTCCAAAGAGCCATCCAAACATCATAAGGTTTAATAAAAAATTTAATGACTGGCCAACAATCAGAACTAAGACTAAATATAATGATTTCCAAAAGTTTGTTAATTGGTAGCTATCATTGTTCAGTGGAAGAGATCAGTGTGTTGGAACATAAATAAGGAAATACTTCCTTATGCTCTCTTCATAGATGATCAATGATTAAAGCACTCCATTTGTGATAGCTCCTTTTTGATAATGGACAACAATTTTGAAGCAATACAAAGCAAAGAAAGGACCTATTTCTAAAAGTTATATTTCTATCAACACAAGCCTATAATCTGATTGTAGATCTAGAAAGTAGATGAAAAATTATTCGCTTTCAAAAAAACTAGAACTTGTTTATGTGTCTAGATGAGCTTGTACTAAGCCTTTGAGGTTGCCAAAATTGAGATTTGTAATTTGTAGGAAAATTTAGGAATAGAGAGGTCAAACATCTTGCACCAATGTGTAGATCATGAAATTCTACCCCAAAAAAAGAAAAAATTACTTACAAAAAGGAGTCCGTATGAGGGAGATATCATTGTTTGAAAATCACCTCTGCAATTATTTTTCCTAAATCACCACTGTTATTCCTCCAAAAATCAAATGACTCTAACTTTTACCTCAGATGTTTGATTTTGGTGAAACAAAAGCCAATTTGGGGGTTTTTTCATCTTCTAAATATGATGCCAATATCTGATTAGCACCAACAAACCCAATCTTCAGATGTAAAAAATCTCTCCTACTGGCCTAATGGCCAAAATTTTTAGAGAAAATAATGCAGATCCAAAAAAAAATAGCAGAGAAGCAGATGATAAAATATGTAGATCTGAAATTTAAATTTAGAGATATAAAATGATCATACCAATTCTGTAAATTGGGGCTTTGGGTGCCGATTTGCAAAATATTTTGCCTCAAAATTGACTATGGCCCTATATAGGAAAATTTACAATCAATTTTCACTGAATCGATGCTCTAGATGCAATGGTGAGGTCTACTTTGGCTCTAGACACTCTTAATATCTGTGGATACTGTAGATTTGAGTTGAGGTGTCCTTAAAGAGGTGAAGCAAGATCAGTCTCTAGTGGCTATGAAATGATGCCTCTATGGCTTTGATACCATGTAAGAATTTGCTTCAGGAAAAAATTCACCCAAGACCAAGAAGCACTATAAATAGCACAAAAGACTAAAAAAGTATGATTAGAATAATTATATGAGAATGAATAATGTCCTCAGATATTGGATATTGGATGAAAGTACACTAGGAGTGCCTATTTATAAAGGCCTCTAAACTGACTAGGAGTTAGAACACTGATAAGTCTTACAACCAAACACATGTCCACCAGGAGTGATTATCCTCCATTAAGCACAAGAGTTAGTGTAATGATGAGAGGATAAGCCTATAAAGGTGTAGCATATACAATTATGTTGTAGACAACATGTGCTAAAATAATAGTGTGAACAACTATGTTATCAACATGATGACTCAATTGTTTATGCAAACTCTAGTGTTGTAGACACAATGTGCTTAATTAGAGTTTCTTACACCAATTTTGTCAACATGACAACTCATATGAGAGTGCAAACTCCTAAGTGTCTAACCTATCTAGCTTAAGAAATGATAAAATAATGCATTTATCATAAGTAAACTTAAGTAAAGCATAAATAATAATTATTTACACTAACAATACCATAGTGCTTTAGGTTTGCTTGGGTCCAATAGTTGTTTTTATGGGTAGTGGATGAGATTGTCATGGGCCATTTTGTCAAAAATGGCATCAAGAAGTTCTCGTAAGGGAGTGTATACATGGGATGGTTTTTGGATCTTTGGTTTTTGTTCAGCTGCAATGGTGATAGCATTGGTCTGATTTGTTGGTGCTTGATAAGTGGGTATTGGCGTGTTGTGTTGATATTGATGTTGTGGAGGTTGTTGATATGTTTATTGATAGTAGGTGTTTTCTTAATATGATGATTATTGTTGGAACCTCTATCGATGAGGGGTGCCTGATGTGATAGGTGCAACACCAACTACATTGACATATTAGGTATTAGTGGCACCATTTATTATTGTGTTATTGTTCTTGTTCCAATATCGTGGTTTATCATTAGACTATCCTCATTCTTGGCTATTTTATTTATGGATCTTTATGATTCCATATTAATAATCCCTCGCTCAAGGCCCATGCCTTTCTCTTTTATCTCTTTATATGTTTCTAGGTAGTTCATTACCATGTAATGAGAGGATCTAGGATGTGCATTGTTAATGAACATTTTGACAAGGTGGTGCTTTGGTATTTTGTGAGAGATGTGTGTTCTAAGAGTTTTCAACCTTTGCAAGTAATCAACTAGGCTTTCACCCTCTTTTTGTTTAGTGTAGACTAATTCAACCATGGATGACTCTGTTTCAATAAGATGGGCATATTGTGCCATAAAGGATTTTGAAATATTAGCAAAGGTGTTAACTATGCCATGGGGTATTCGATAGAACCATTCAAGAGTATGACCTCCTAGAATTTTAGGAAAGATGTGCATAAGAAATATGTCATTGTAGGTCACTTCTTGGAAATGCATGTAAAATTCTTTGGCATGTGTGATTAGAGCTCCTTTACTCATTAATTTATCAAAAGTGGGGATCTCAAAGTGCTTGGGGAAGGGTGTCATTATGATAGCTCTATCAAATGGGTATGGAAAAACATCTTCAAATTTGAAGGTCTTGGATTCAATTTCATCTTCAAGTCTCTTTAGACATTCTTCATTTCTTCCCACTCAGGGTTGATAGGTGTTAGTGACCCCATTCCTAGTGCCCTTAGTGAAAGGCATGCATAAGATGGAGTGGGTGAATATGGATGACTTCTCTATGTGTACTATGGTGGGTAGAATGTGGATTGAGATGTTTCTTGGATGGAATTTATCAGTTGTTGGGGTGGTGGTTGGATGTACAAATGCCCTTACTGGGTGAATTATTTATACTGTATTTTATTTTGTAGTGGATAGGTGTGTATTTCTATACATATTGATGATTTTGCATGGGTTCTTAAAAATACTAATATTATGGTGGTTTCTCCTAGAGGGATGATGGTACATATGTTTGTGTTATTCTTTGAGCTTGCACATTCATCCCAATGTATGTTGGTTGCACTCTAAATTGAGATGGAAATTGGGTATTGAGGGGTGCCAAATAGTTGATGTAGGGAATTATCCCCATTGTTGGTTGTTGTTGTTGTTGTATCATTTGGATACTCCATAAGGGTGGCATAGAAAATTAATTGGTGATAGGTGGTAGAGGATTGGTTGGTGGTGCTAGTATTTGATATGCTTGGAAGGTTAGCATGAATGAATTAATAATTGGGAGGCTTGTAGTTGGCCCATGTCATTGTCCAAAACTCTAGGGATCGAGTGGGAATGAAGTGGTAGTGTTTGGCATAGATATAAATTGACTATGGGTGATGAGAGGTTGGTTGTTAGGCCTTATTGGTGGCATCTGTGTAGTGAATTGCAATTTTAATTAGGAATTCTATTGGAATGTGTTGGGTAAATTACTAGCAGGTATCTATGAGGCGGAAGTAGCATTTTGGGAGAAGGAAGGTCTTCCAATATTGAATTGAATGGATGTGAGTTGTGAAGTGGTATCAGAAATAGTGATGGAAGTGGTTGCAGGTGTGGGTTTTATGATGGTAGGTTTTTGAGGTGTTGCATGGACCAATGGTTGTGCAATGGTGGGTTGGTTACTCTTTGGGATGGGAGCACTAATTTGGGTGGAGGGTATATTTTGATCCATGATTTTTGGTGTCACTATTTGATGTCCTGTTTTAAGTATAAAAGGGGATCATTTGGGTCAGAGGAACCAATGGGTGATGGGAGTTTTCCAAATAATGTATTTGCATGATCTAATAAGTCCAAAGGTGGTGGCCTCCTAAAGCCAGAGGCTCCAACATTGTCTCTTTGAAAACTTTCCATGATGATTTTTTTTTCGCTTATATATGATAGGATTGACAAGGGTTTCATACCCAAGTTAATTCATAAAGTAATCTACGTATGATATTTAGGGACCCAAATCTTTTGGATTTTGTGGTGGTGGGTCATGTGTGATCATAGATATTGCACCATTTGGTCGTGTGCTACCTAAGGCACCATTAAGGCTAGGGTCCATGTCCTTCTTATTTGTGTTCTATCCTTAATGTGTGGTAGGTGGCATGAAATGATAATGCTCCTAAGGGTGAAATGCAAGATGGTATGAAAATGGGTGCAACTATGCAAGGGGGGTATTTTAAAAGCTTACTAAGGATGTGATAACTATTATGGAAGAATTTTCTAGGATGTAGAGATGTATGCTAGATGCAAAGGAGGATGATGGAGGGTCTTCTAACGATATGATATCTAGAGGACCTAAAGGATCAGTGATGTGATGTCAAAGTAAAAGAGATGTTTCCCTATGTGTAAGCTCAAGATATGATGATAGTTTCAACTCTAGGATAGACTTATGATCCTTCAAAAGATAACTCATGATCAAATGTCGAGCCCAACCTTTAGCTCAAGGTGATGAAGGACACAAGCGATAAAGATAGACTACCCTAGACAATGCTTATTCAAAGGGATAATTGTGATAGTATGATGGATGTAGGATGTAGGATGGACATCTGTAACAAAGTGACACCAAATGCTTAAGGATGATGAGAATGATCAAGGATTTTGATATATGATAGGATTTTGATGGGGATGGGTTTCTAAAGAATGACCAAAGGATGATGGCTATAAAAATGCCTAAGGGGGATAATAACCTATACGGAAATGCTAAGGAACAAACCTATGATGTGATAAGTGAAAAGTGTGAGTAGAAGAAGAGGGACCTAATCAAATTGGGTGTAGCTAGTGTAGTTGACGAGGCTTTGTCATCTTTTGGGATTTTTGATCCCACTCTATGTGTAGGGAAACCTCAATACCTTCTTTCTCAATTTTATCTAGTTTAGCAAGTCTTGGATTGGGTGTCTGTTTCTTGCATTCAACTTATATCTCTCAATGTATTGTTGGTTTCTTATGTTTAACCTTTTTAAACTTGGGTTTTGGTTGGTCTGGCATGATATTTGCACTAATTAGCCCTAGGTTTATCTCAACTTTAGTTCAAGGCAATGACTATGCTAAGTATGTCTTTTACTTAGGTTGGAAAACATGAAGTTTTGGATATAAAATGAGTCTAAGTGTGTGAAAAATGATTTTATCAATGGATGATATAATAGCTTAGGTTAGAAGTAAGAGGTAAAAATAGAGAAAAGTAGAATTAGGCTTGTTGTGAATGGACTTTCTAACATCTATTTTTGAAAAAAAACAAGGATGAGACATTTTTAATAGTAGATAGGGCATATTGTGAGAAAGTAATCTATTAAAGGACAAAGAAACTTTGAGAGAGACAAATAGGTGACCTCTTTAGAAAAAGGATTTGATAGTAACCAATGTGTATGTTTTGACAAATGTTTATCATGAGGACATTTCACAATGCAGAAAATTCAAGAACACTTTATCCCTACAGTCAATTTGGTTTAAATGTGTTACTCATTAGGCCTATTGGGAGGAGCCCATCTTGATGTTTTCAAGATCTAGTGCGATATTTCCCTCTCAATCTAGGAGGTGAGTCAATACAAAATTCAACAATTGACAAACTTACACGTCAATGATCCTTCAAGGTATGAAAAATGGAAGTCCCCCTTTTGTGGTGACAATGACTCTTGGAGATGAAGTCCAAGTTGACTTATGCCTCTACTAGGGAAAACACATTTGTTAGGTAAATTTAGAGAAGCCTTAAATTCTCACATCGAGAATAAAAGGGATAGCTACTAATTGATTTGTAGTAAGATTTATGGAGTTAGGTCGAATATTATTTGTGTGTGGCTCAATTAAGAGTCTATTTTGACCATGTTGAAATCATGGGAAATTTTGTCCACCTTAGACTACCATCAGAAACACATTGTCCAAACTTATCTAGATGGAGAAAAAAGTTTACCTATCTTCTAATTTATATACCATCCATAGGGGTTTATTGGTTTGATATTCTATTCAAAGGAGAGACACTTCCCAAAGGATGATGAACTCACTAGAAGCAATCCTAGATTGTGTATGCACCCTAAAATGGTTGCCTAGACTATGGGCCCCATTCTTCAATTTATCAATTTCTTGAATCAATACATTGCAATATTTTTTTAAATCAATTCAAATCATTTTCCTTGATCAAATTGCAATTAATTTAATTATTTCAATATTTCTTAAGGTTTGATCATCTTTTTCTAAGTCTTATTTAATTAAAAGAAAACTTCTCTTTTAATTAAATAAAATAGCTCCTATTTAATTAAAACAAATTGCTCCCTTTTAATTAAATAAATAAAATACCCACTTAAATATCTCTTTGTGATGGAAAAAGGAAATAAATTAAATCAATAAATATTTTTTTCTCTACACTTAAATTCACATATTTCTAAATGGGACTCCTTAATTTCCTCTTTCCACTTTCTTCTCAAACACCACTCTTTTCTCATTGTTGGAATTTTGTGTCACATGGATCAAACTCTATTATCCCATATTGGTTGTGAGAAGTCTCCCATGTCCACAATTGACTATATAAGGAGCCCTCTCCTTCTAATTTAATAGGAAGAAGAAGAAGAATAGGAATAATAGATGTAAGTGGCTACAGTATTGTTATGCTATAGGTTTGGAGAGTGATTTTGGAGGAGTTTGAGCATTAGGGTTTGGACATTGGAGCTTCATTGTAACTTCTCTCTTCTTGTCTTCTTCTCTCATGCATCCATGGCTTCCATCATCATGCTTCATCCTTGCATTTTCATATAAGCTTAGAGTCATATTTGCTTTCATAGATTAAATTTTCTTTCTTGCATTTTTTTGCATTTTTATAATTTAGATTAGCTTACATCTTTATTTGCATGCATATTTGATGATCATGGAGACTATCATTCTTGATTTTCCTCTTTGAATCTCTCATTTTATGGTGTACTTGCATGGGCACAAACTAGGTCAAACTGAAGGTCTCCATTACAAACCCTTGCACTCCATGAATAGAGAGCTATGAGTCACCATTTGAGATCTCATTCTTAAGTAATCTTGGATATAATGATTCATAGAAGTGTGTCAACATTTTAGCACATAGGTTTTTGTGAATGAGATTGCTAACAACATTCACTACATGTGTCGTGTAATTTAATGGTTCTACTTTGGAAACAATGAAAGATAGCTCAAAGATGTGTTAAAAAATAGATCTTAAGACATGCAAGAAACATTTTTCATTTCAACCTTGAAGCCTTTAGATTTTCTATCTATGATTGAAGAAACTTGTGATTAACATAAAATGTTTATTCCAAATTGACATCGATGGTCAACAAAATAAAATGATCCAACTTAATAGATTGTTCATGGAAGCTTTGGAAAAGGATGAGAATAAGAGCATTTCACCTTTAAGCATGTGAGATTTTGGATTCATTTTAATCCCTAATTTGAAGTGTAAGAATTGACAATGTTCTTTTTGAGCCCAAAAATGAAATGTTTGATTTTGCATGTTCTTTTTAAGCCCAAAATGACATGTTTGATTTTAAGCATTCATTCCATAAAAGACATTTTTCAAAAGGATAAAGCATTTAAGATGGCTTGTTTGATTTTAGCACCCAAACTCAAATGTGATTGTTCATTTTTATATTTTGCATTCAAGATTTTGTTTGACAATTTATTAAGCCCAAACTGAAATGTGATTTCATAAAACAATGTTTAAGCATGCAAGTTATTTCCAAAAATGATTTGATACTTTTGATAGACTACCTTCAGGTAAAAGTTGGTGAAAATAACAACTTCCTAATCTCCTTCACCTACAAAAAGATGAATTCAATATTCAGATCCATTTAATTTTGTAGTTAAGTAAATGTGCTAAAAGACTAGATAACTACATTAACAAATTTTTAAATGCGTAGAAATATGATTTAAATGCACTAGTTAAACTGGTAAATACACTATGGAAATATGTAAATGCACTAAAGAAGATACACAAATGATATAGGAAGTCGTATATTCATTAAAATGACCCAAAATAAATCTGCTTGGACTATTTGAATGGGTTTTAAGAACTTATTAAAATTTGTGAAGCATGCATATGTCTTCTAAGCGAATTTCCAAGCCTGCACAAACAAAAAAACACTAAAAACTATCAAACATTAGATTGTTAGCTTGCAAGGAAAAATAGATAAAATATATGACTGAATGACCCATTTGTAGAGTACTACTTGGTGTGCTAAAATGTATCACCTACAAATCGTTAGTTATCAATGGAATACAATGGTTAATAAAGAACTCAACAAGAACAATAATGTTATCACCTATGAGTGGACAAAAGGAAACAAGGTAAAAGAGAATGAAAACCACATGATTAATATTACAAGCATCCTTTGATGGGTAGAT
This sequence comes from Cupressus sempervirens, assembly GCA_028749045.1. Taxonomy (NCBI): domain Eukaryota; kingdom Viridiplantae; phylum Streptophyta; class Pinopsida; order Cupressales; family Cupressaceae; genus Cupressus; species Cupressus sempervirens. The sequence continues at coordinate 826,773,229 of CM053792.1, forward strand.
GTGTCCAAGATGGTCATATGTGTGCTCCAAGCTTGCTTCAAGCCTTTAATGGATGAGAGATTTCAAGGGATGAAACATGGTGTATGAGGTGAGTATGGATTCCTACATGTGATACAGGAGCATCTTGCATCTAAAAATAAAGGGGGACATGTAAATTTTATTTTATTTTTAAAGAAAAAATAAATAGCAGAGGAGAGAGAAAGTGACAAAAATTAAAATAAAAGTAATAAAAAGGATTTAAAATTAAATGTAACTTGTAGCTTGGTGGTTTAATTATTGTAGGGGTTTATTTAATATGACTTTCCAAGGCTTACTTGTGGCTTGGTTTGGTATAAGTAGAGGTTCTTGTCTTGTCATTATTCATCATCTAGCATGGAGGAAGTCAGCTAGAGAGGAGTAGCTGAGAAGAGAGAAGTTGAGAAGAGCTAGTAATTGTGGCTTGGGAAACAAGAAGGTTGCTTAGTGGCTTCTAACAAAAATTTTAGATTCTTCTTGGGGTTTCTACCAGATTGTGCATTTGGGCTAGCTAGGGTTTGGATCTTGCAAGATCTTGTATATTTACTATTATAATTGATTATGTATTTGGTTGTAACCTAAAAGACCTTACAACTAGGCATGTTGGATGTAAATCTTTTGATTATATTATGAGAATTGGCATTATTTTGGATCTGAATATCTGTATTATTGTTTATCTTCCATTCTATGGTTATTTTTTGGGGGCTAGGACATCTCCTTTGGGGATTCTCCTACCTTGCACTACGCCATCATGGTAAGGGTGAGATTTAGTGATTTTTTCTCTAAAATGGCATTATGTGTTTGCATAAGATTTGTATATTAATTATGAAAGGAGAGGTGTTCATTTATAGGCCAAGGACATGAGGTTGGAGGGCCAAGATGCAAGGATGGATGAGGGATGAAATAAGGCTAGGATTTAATGAGAGGGAGGCACATAGATTGTGCTTTCTCAAATCCATAACCTTTTGAAAAGTGTCACAAGGGGATTGCATGAGATAGGATGGGAAAAATGGATGGTCAAAGGAGTTATGAGCGAGATGGAGTGTGTAAGAGAGATGTAAGAGGATTTCAATGTTTATGTAAGAGCATTTAAGTCCATTTAAGAGCCTTTAATGCATTTGGATATGAATGTAAGAGGGATGGAATGGGAGTTTGACATTTATTTGGCTTAGGAATTCTCAACCCTTGGTTAAAGTTGTGCACATGTTTAGGGAAAGGATTAGGCTTAGCTGAGGAGGGGTTTTAGAAGGAAAGTGGCATGTTAGTAAAATGCAAGTGGGTGGCATTAATGAGGTGGGTTAATTAGTTGGCTAAGCGTTGTTCGCATGGGTGAATGGGTTAGATTTAGCTAATGATAGGAATTTAGGAATAGTTGGAGGTTAAGGATTGATTTTAAATGATTTATTTTATTCAAAAGGGGATGTGAAATAAAATAGGTAATCAGATTGAGGTGTCTACAAATAGATCTTTCTCATTTTCTTAAAAAGAGGCAAGCTTGTCTTCTCCAATCACATCCTTCTTATTCATTGTAACCAATTAATTTTCTAGAACCATGCATAGAAGACGTATCTTCATCTTCTTTTTCCACCTATCATAGTTAAGTCCATAAAAACTAAAAATTTCTTTCCTAAATGAGCCATGGATCTCCTCAAGCTATTAAAAGTTTCCTTCAAGGACCTTATGCTATGATACCAATTTTTAGAAAGTAAAGTCCACCAAGTTAAATAGGGGTGTTGAATCAATTTTACACTTAATAAAAATCTTAATATAACTATTAATTTAAAAAAAAAAAAAATAGATGAAACAACCAAAGAAATATAACCCTACACAATACCACTAGATACGTTAACTACGAAAACCATTCATTAGAGGGAAATCCCCGATGGGAATGATTCCCACAAGATGATGTACTAATATATAAGTTTCTTGTGAAAGGATAGACTATGTTAGGATCCAATTAAATAAAATAAATACATATGAGTCCTTATTAGGATACTTTGAATTCTTGTTAGAAAATTTTAGCTCTATTAGGAGTTGCATCAATCTTGTTAGGATTTGAAAGGAGGACAATTAAACCTAGTGTTAAAATAGCCTCAAATTGTCTTCACTAAATAATATTTAGGATAATCTATCCAAGTTTCAAACTAAATAAAAAATAACTTATCTACCAATAAATCTCCTTTGAATCTCAAATTGCATACTTAAACATCAATCTCTACTACGACTATATTCAAATTTGCATTCAAGTTCTCACAATGATCTCACTAATCAAAACCACACTATATCTCAAATAAATGATGTTTCCTTTATACCAAGACCTAAAATAGGTATTTAGTTAGCCTAAAGGATTTCACAATTTAAAATTAATAATATAGTACATCTTAAGATATTACATTACATGTTACATTATAATTAATCTCTTTTCATGATGATTTTATCAATAGTTGTTTCACAAAAAATAACACACTGAACAATCTTCATAAGTCAACTCAAACTACATATGTAATTTATCCATCTAGACCATAGCATATTCAACATGTCTGTGATCATCCTCTAAACACACTTAACTAAATTCCATCTCAGCCAAAATATACATCTGATTCACAAGTACCCATTTTCTAGAAGCTCTCTCTAAAAGCTACCTCTAGAAAACATCACATAACTATGTCATAACTACATATCTCTTTCGACACAATTAATGTAGCATATGAAAGAATATTTGAACATGTATTTAGGTGTGAAAAACACAACTCATAATCCTATGAGTGCGTTGAATGCATATACTTCTATAACTTTGGAAATCCTTATAGAATAAGGTGTATATTGACATCAATGACAAAATTTGGCATGAATGAAACACATAAGCATTGAATCGTGTCTCTAATAATGATATGATACTCTCCCATAGAAATAACATCATCATTCATGGATGGTGTACCTTTGATAACATGCTATAAATTATTTAAGGAAGACTATTCTAAAGAGGAAAATAAAAAATTATATAGATCAATGATAGGTAAGTATTAGTATGTTGATTATAAAAGACCAAACATAGCACATGTAGTTGAAATAGTTTCTAATTATATTTATCAAATCTAAAGAAATCTCATATGACACCTATAAAGAGAATATTTAGATTTATTAAAGGAATAAAGAACTATAGTTTTTGATATTAAAAAAAATGAAATTTTAATCTGAGTGTATATATAGATGCTAATTAGGTCAGTAATTTTAATGAAATAAAAAGTACAAGTGGAGAATATCTTTATCTTGGAGAAATATTTGTTTCATGGATAAGTAAGAAAATTAACTATATTTCATAATCTATAGTCGAGGTTGAATATGTTGTTTCTACTATAAACTATCATTAAGTAATTTGGATCAAGAAAATTTTATGAGATGGTAACTAAACCAATTGTGATACATTGTGATAATACAATATCTATAAATATTTCAAAGATCCCATTGATGCATTCAAAGAAAAATAATATTTCTATTTAAAGTATCACTTTCTGAGAGAACAAGTTCATGAGAAAGAGGTAATATTGGAGTACATCCTTACCAAGGAGTAGGTTGCACATATTTACTAAACCACCAACAAAGGGGAGTTTTGAATATTTCAAAGGTATACTAGGGCTACTTCCCATATCTTCTATCAACTAGAGAAGAGATGCAAGATTCATTAGTTCATGTGCATAAAATAGGATATCATAAGCATGAATTGATGTATAGGTTGACTACTCCATAGAGGGAGGAGTCTAAATAGAAAAAGAAAGAAGTTAAAGAAGAACACATTATATATCAAAGTAAGGATAGTATTGAGGAGAATAAAAAAGTCCATATATCACCTTTGGTATTATTATCAAAGGGGGAAAATAACCATAGATAGGAGTAAAATGGAAGACAAAGCAATATAGATAAAATTAATAATACTAATGGGAGAGAGTGAAAGCATAAATAATAATGAAAAGTAAACAAGATAAAAAGAAATAAAGTTAGAATAAGTATGGATGGAAATAAAGTCTGAGATAGACCATATGCAGAATGTAAAGGAAAATATTCCTACTTCTATCTATAATTTCTATATTATTTTCATCAAAGCCAAAGGGGATACTATTGGCATAATTGATTAAATGATGATGAACGAAAGAGACACCTGATGTAGAAAATATTGAAGAACATTTTATAAAGAATGGAACATGATATGATGAAAATATAATCAGGTATATTATATTATTTATTGTTGCTTCAATAGCTCATATGTTCTTGGAGAATATTATTTTGGATGGAAATAAAGTCTGAGATAGATCATATTCCTAATTTTGGATGGAAATAAAGTCTGAGATAGATCATATGCAGAATGTAAAGGAAAATATTCCTACTTCTATCTATAATTTCTATAGTATTTTCATCAAAGCCAAAGGGGATACTATTGGCATAATTGATTAAACGATGATGAACAAAAGAGACACCTAATGTAGAAAATATTGAAGAACATTTTATAAAGAATGGAACATGATATGATGAAAAGATAATTAGTTATATTATATTATTTATTGTTGCTTCAATAGCTCATATGTTCTTGGAGAATATTATTTGATTACATGGGATTCCTCGTAGAATCATTTCTCATAGAGATATTGTTGGAATAAATAATCGAATGATTATCATTCGAATAGTTAAATGACAATTATAATGTTTGTGGAGATTTTATGAATATTGGAGCATGATTTGATGATAAGCAAATCACTTATACTATTGCCATTGATGTCAACTATTTGACTAAGTATTTTCACATGTTACTATATATTCTTTAGAGGTAAAGACTGAGTTGCAGAATGAATTAGTTTCACTATCATATAGAAAATACAAGTGATGTGTTGCAATTGTAAGTTCATAATAACACCCATTTATGTGATGAATTGAGAAACTTACGAGAGTAGGAATCAAGCTAGATAACTATTGAGATAATTCATAATGAATAGCTATATGATTCAGTGCTTCTTCAAATCTATAAGGAATTAGTTGAATCTATTGTTGGATATGATTCATGATGATATTAATATGATATGGTTATTATAGAATTTTACAATGATTATAGGTAAAGGTGATTTGATAATTTGGAAGTGATGTTGATAGAAAAAGATAAACAAGGTCTTATCAGTAAACTATGACTTATCAATAAATAGAAAAGTGAGTAGGTATAAAGGAATAAACATGTAAATAGATAAAACAAGAAGGATTATCAACAAATGAAGAAAAAATAGAAAAACTTAAAGGCATGATCATAATATTCAATTTGGAATTGGTATTAATGATCTAAATTATAAATCTAGATGGTTGAGGCATGATTTGAGGAAGGATTTTATGATATAGAGATCAAAGTAATCGAGGAAGATTCTTCAAGAAGTCTCTATATAATCAAAACAACTTATGGAGTGGAGAAATTTCCAAGTGCAGATCAAATGGAAGATGATAAGAATGAATGGTCATTTTCATGGTGATAAACTAGATAATCAAATTTAGGTTTAGGGTTTATGGTTGAGGAAAATTACACTTTAGTGAAAAGAAAGAAGAAGTAATCATGTTGTTTGTGTGTGGAATGTTAGGTTGGAGAAGGTTGTGGTCATAGAAGAAGTTATAATATTGAGTGTAATCAAGCCAAAGGATATAGTACAATATGGTTTTGAGCTACACAGATTCATTATATATGATCCAATAGAAGTAGGGAAAATTAAAAGTCATTTTTATTTTTTACTCTCTAACCATTGTAGTAGAAAAAACCCTTAATTAGGTGGATCCTAAAAAGTCCCTTTATAAAATCCTCTCACCATATGTAATTCTCAATAGAGTGTTTAAAATTCTCTAACAAGCTAACTCTTACCAAGGTATAAGACTTTAACTGGTCTCAAGGAAAATCCCTTAGCCCAGTAGTACCTAACTGTTGTTTTAATTATGAACTAGGAAAGCTCCTACTAGAGTGTATTCTAGAAGAGTACATAGTTTGTGAGTATCATTCTCACACTGTGGTTTTTACCCCAGTCGAGTTTCAACAAGATATATCTGGTGTTACAATTACGTGGATGCTTATCATGTATTGTATGTTACTTTAAAGTTTACTTTACTTATTTTGATGATGAGAAGTTTAAGATGTTAAAAGGTTAATTAGTTTGATGAGTTTGATTAGGTGATAGTTAAATTTTGATTTGGTGACTACTGATCCCCCCAATAATAATCAATCCTACACTTATAGATTTAGTGTTTACTTTAGTACTGTGTACATCTCTTCAACATTGTTTATGTGTACAACTGAATTTTAGTTTGGCATATCACCTTGAGATAGATGGTTAGATTAAGAGGGTAAATTATAAAGTTTTAGAGAACGTACTTCACATGTATGTGATGGATTGACATAAAAGTGAGAGGAATATGTGTACTTGTTTGATTTTACCTATAACAATGTTAAAAAGTAAATTCCAACAAGATAATTCAGAGGACGGGTGTGAATTAGTCATATGCTTTTAAAAGCTCTCAATATCTTAATTAAATCTAAAACATGTAAACAATAGATATAGAAATATAACCATCCATAATAACACTAAATATGTTAACTAGGGAAACCCTTTATTAGAGAAGAATCTCAATGTGAATGATTCCCACAAGATGATGTAATGATATAAAATATCCTTGTGAAAGGATAGACTCAGTTAGAATTCAAAGAAATACAATCAGTACATGAAAGTCCTTGTTAGGAGACTTTGAATCCATGTTAGCAGATTTAAATCATGATAGGATCTATGTCAACCCTACTAGGAGTTGAAAGGAGGATAACTGAATCCACTATCCAAATAGCCTTGAAGAAACAATCTTTATTCGAAAATCTTCCAAACAAGCATATCTAAGATCTTTGAACTAACTAAATAAAAAATCTGTTTCTAATACAGTTCCTTTTAAGCTCAAAAAACATCAATCAAAATCAATCTCTTCTCTGACATTATCTAAATTTTCATTGAATTTCACACAACAATCTCATTGATCATAATTACATACTTTACCACTTTACCACAAGGAAATGACCTTTCCTTTATACCAAGTCCTAAAGAAAGCATTGAATTGGCCTTAAGAATTTCCCAAATTACAATAATAATATAGGAAATCCTTAAGATATTACATTATACATTACATTATAATTATACACTTTCCACAATAATTTTTACAATAGTTGGCTCACAGGAAATAGTAATCTGAATAATCTTCAACAAGTTAGCTCAAATTGCACATCTAATCACTTTCTAGAACATAGTATCTTCAGTACATCTCTAACCATCCTTTAAATGAGTTTAAATGGATTCCATCTCTTTCAAAAGATATAACCAAATTACTAGTACATGCTTTCTAGAAACTCTCTTTGGAAGAAACCTCCATAAAACATTGCATAACTCTGCCAAAACTGCAAATCAAGACAGTCTTCTAAAGCTACTTCAAGTGTGCATAACATAAATTGTTGACTTTTGATTGTGCAATAAGCAATTCTTTGTTTGTAACTCTAGAACTATTAACAAAATAAAGTGTATGTTGACATTAATGAAAAAATCTATCATGAATGCAACACACAAGCTCTAAATTATATCTCCAACATTGCTAACATACTACCATACATGAATATCATAAGAATTCATGCTAACAAACAATGGGTGCCATAGTTCTCTTGGAATTTCATCTTTTTGAGCCTTGTATGGTAGACCTTTTCATACCTCTTTTAGTTAGGATCGATTGGAGGATTGACTAGTTTTGTTTCTCAAGATCATTTAAGATATGGAGAAGCATGCTATTCATATTAGAGGGCATGTTGTTACCACCAAGATCAATAGAATAAGTACACAAATGACTATAGGATGGGTTGTCAACTTTTTGTTGGTGACCAAGATTTTTTAGAGTTTGTCCATGGAAGAGCCTCATTCTTTAAGGGAAGGCTCTAAGTTAGCACCACATTTTTTTGGACCATTTGAGATTCCACAATAGATTGGTTCTATTTATTATCACTTGGCATTTTGACCTAGCCTATTGTGCATCTATGATTTTTTCAATATTTTTGTTTTGAGATTCTATATTACCAATGTGACACATTTACTTAATTGGCATTCTTTGCAAGTAGAGGATGAAAAAACTTCATTGGAGCCCATCCACATTCTTTAGCATCAGAGGTTAACCCTTAGAGGTTAGAATATAGATTAGGTAAGGGTCCAATGGGACCTGAATGATGAGACTTCAGCCACTTGGGAGGATGCCACATGGTTGAGATATTTGTACCCTTATATTTTTGTAGGATTCTATGAGTAATCATATGTCTAGTAGGGGAGAATGTAGTGCCTCCTTTGTTTTTATTCCAGTCTATGGTTAATTTACCTAATGTATACTTTGATGTATTTTCATATTTAGATGCTTTGATGAGTGTACACTATTTTGATTACTAATATCATATCTTTTAGATGTTAGATATTTTAAAATTCAATTTGATCATATTTAGATGATGATGCTAGTGATGTAACATGATGCCTTATGATGATGTCTAGTTTATTTTATATTTGGACATAGATTATAAGTTTTGAGTTATCAAATAGATATTATTGGGTTCATTTTTGGTGTGCTTTTATGTTGTGGATGTTTGTCTTTTAATTTCACTAAATATATACTCAAATGATGAAAATGAATTATTTAATTTAAATGATTTATTATATTATTATATATTTTTATGATGTACAACACCACTTATATGCATGGATTTCCCATTGGTGCCAATATGAAGTAGGAATAGAGTTGGAATCACTTGTGAGATCTACATGATGTATTATTCTCCTTTAAATGAGTTTGTCTCTTTGTGTGCTTCAACTATTACATGTGTGCATCTGTTGGAATTATTTAGAATAACTGAGAGGGGGGTGAATTAGTTATCCAAGGTCCAGATGTATAAATAAAACTTTTCACACCTTAGTGAACCCATAAAACATTTATCATCATGCATGGATCCATAAGACTATGCAATCACTTAAACTTTGCAGGTTACTATCAAAACAATTTGCATAAATGTAAACATGAAACATAAAAGTTTTAGCAACACATTTGAAACAATGATTTACATGAAAACCCAATTTGGGAAAAACCACCAGTAACATGCTACTCTTTTCATTCTTCTGAAGTGATGCCTTGTAAAAGGCCAACCCTGTTAAAGGTTACAATACACACTATTAAATGTGACCCTACTACCTTATTAGGAGTGAGCCTTGTTAGAGGACTTTAGACCATTCACTTGGAATGTCACCAGTTAAAGGATTTACAAATGACTATTAGGTCAACCTTAATCCAAAGGATTTTACCTTAGACTTATACAATTCTTAGAGAGTAATAATAAGGCTTGATTTGATAAAAACTTACAACTATTTACAGAATATAGATCTCTTTGTCAGTCCTCCATTCTACTTGGCCTTCACACATCTTAGCTCTGATAGCTTGTTCACCCTTCAAGAATTCATATCCTTAAGCCTTCTTTCTTAACATGCCAATGCAAACTCTTCTCTAGGTCACTTGGTGAAGCAAAACCCTTGACTCCTTCTCTTCCTTAGGTTCTCACATATGACAACCTTTGGTTCATGACCAACCATCCCTATAAATAGGAAATTAAGATCTTTTTATGCTCATTCTCCATCATCCAATTTAGGGTTAGGATGGATTAGGTAGGATACAATGAATCTACCCCATATTCCATATCTCTTCTAGAAACTTCTCCTTCAATCCTCTTTGAATTTGCCTAAAAATGGTTTACCTTGAATTATGTGCCACCAACTCATCATCCTTATCTTCCACCTATTTCACATAATCAAGAAAATAAACTAGTCAGCTTAGATTCATCAAATTCACAATCTTTAAAATAATGCAGTAGCTAGACACTATCTTGCTTCTGATACTCGACACATACTATGTTGCTTGACATCCTCTATAAAATCACTTAGCACAAACTAAAGTTTACTGGTACTTGGCATCAACTAACTTTACTTGGCATCCACTATTTTTCTCAACATCCACTAATATTTACTTTTACTCAGCTCCAACTGATTTTCTTCTTGGCTTGCATTGACTTTTCTTGGCACCTACTATCCACTCAGTCAAGCTTGGTAGACAAACTTTGTGTAACTTGTTCTTCTAAACTTTCTTAGTGTAGCCAAACTTTGTAACTTTAAGTAAATTATCAATACATCATGTTATCATTGTCTTAACTAATTCTTGTACTCCTTTGCATATCATAACTCAACCTTTCTCCTAGGTTCTATTGTTACATATTTTGATCAAATCCTCTTCATCAATAAAATTAGTGATAGTACTTTGATCATATAAGCAATTATCTTACCAACAATTAGCAAGTTTGACATCAATGACAAAATAATGATTGAAACATATTGATCATATCAATCTATTCTCAACAATATCCCTCTTTAACAATCTTCCTCAATCATTCTCAACAGCATCTGCACTTGATGTTTGATTTTTTACTAAACAAGTACTAGGTACAATTACCTTATGTTTAGGATTTGGGTGTGTACCTATACCCACAGTAGTGACACCAAGAGATTGTGATTTTGATTATTTATATTGAGCCAATACCATCCCTGTATGGTTGACATATATGTATATTTTTTATTACAACCCTTTAGTAATTGGTACATCCAGATTCATGATGCATTATGTGATTAGACCTAAGAGCATATCTGTGCATTTAGGGCTCTCTAGTTGTCACAAATTTTTGTTCTAAAATATTGATTTAATTTATTCAATTATTCATTAGAGTTGAATTTGAATTACTTAAAATTGCTTAATTTAATTGGAAAAGGGGGTCAATTAGTTTATTAAGTATTTAAAATTATAATTTATAAGTTACTTTTATAAGAGTTCTTATATTGGCAAAAGAGAGTTTTAAATCTCACTTCAAACTTTGTTATTTCATGTTTTAGAGAAAATTTCTCCAAACCATCTTTGGCTATTTTGGTAATTTGTCCATTGGAAGAGATTGGCTTGTTAGATTATCATGAGGATAATATCATTAGATTCATAGTGAGAATCTCCTTCTTTTTTGAGCATTTCATTGCACTCAGTGACATATTCTTTTCATGAATACAATCCCTAATTTCTTGCATTTTGTGTGAGGTAGGCCTTTCTCGTTTTATATATTTTAATTTTTTTAAGCTCATGTTGTTTTATATCTAATTACATGCAGGTTGAGAACTAGTGTTACCCTTAATTTTCATGTAAAAATCCAACCCAATTGAGTGGGCATAGAAATTTTGTTAGCTTATAATGACTGATAAGGTAAGTACTGTATACTCGCCATCTATCCTTTCTATTTTTCCAGCTACTTTTCTAGGGCCAACATGTTCTAATTGATTCTAACCCTAATTATTTGTAAGAAAAAAAATTGTTTTTTGTAAAATGGCTTAGGGTTAGGGATTATGTAATTACATTTATTTAGAAGTTTTTTACAATAATATTGAGTTTCAAGGGAGTATAGATTATAATCAAGTTGTAATCACTAGATAATAAGAATATTGGCCTCATTGTTTGGTGGACATAGCCCAAAGATTTTTTGAACATTGTGTCTTGTGTTCTCTTCTGTGTGCTTTATTATTTTCTGACATTGGTCATATTTGTATATTGTAATTATTATTTCTCTCTCTCTAGTCTTAACACATTGGATGTTTATGTAATTTTAATTTGAAAATTTGTATGGAGTTATGTTTTTGGAATTTTCATGTGACCTTGTAGCACAAATTTTATTTTATTTTTGGGTGTTTAACCTTATTTTAGAGGTGGGTTTTTTAGTTTTGTCAAATTGTACAATGTTAAATTTTTGAACATTATTTCTTATTGCCTCATTTTGCATGTCACCCAAATTTTATAGGTATTTCATGGTATTTATTTGGTTTGTGGAAATGGAATGTATCTTGGATTTTTAATATTTGCATGGTTTTACTTTTTGTTCATTAGGATTCATGTCAATTCATATGACCAACAACATGTTTGATTGAGTTAGTTATTTACACTTGGTTAATTTATTGAATTCCTTGTATTCATCCATTGTATTGGTATTTATTGATTATTTTATTGAGTTGGTTATGCCCACCCATAAGTGTGTGCACATGCATATGGAAAGTTGTTGCGAGACTCAAACTCTCAAATTAAGGTTGGTTGAGTAATTGAGATTAGGTTGAGAACTTGTGTTTCCTTTAGGCACTCATCATGTGGCAAGCATGGGTATGTTGGGTATATGTGTGGAGAGGATTCTCTCATATACCCTGACCCAGAAGTAGTTGAAAATGTAATGTGAAGAGGTATAATAAGTGATAAGAAAAATAAACAATTAGGAATAAAAATTAATGAATGATAATATTATTGAACACCTAAACTCCTATGGGAGTTGGAACGTAGGTGTGTATCTGGCCTCCTAAGATATTTGGAATGAAGACATTAAATTTGGCCTCTCAAAAAAGTTGGAATGAAGATACATTATGATTCTAGCCTCCTATGGGAGTCAGAATGAAGGCTCCATGCTAATTGTGCTACTCAAGACAAGTAATGATACTCCATTAGAGTCCCCACATAACTTTCCTATAGTGTGTCTAGCTAGTGACATATTGTACAACATTACCTTCATAAATATTGAGTTATTTTCATGTACAAATTAACATGTGTCTAAGACTTGTATGCCTTGTCTTATCTGACGATGGTCGCGTTACTATCTCCATTAGCATGATAAGGTGCGCCTAAGGGTTCAAAATGGTTAGGAGGTGTTTCTACCTATACCATTGTTGGGGATCAAAGTACAAGATGACCTTCTTATAGCTTTGGGATCAGAGTTCATATCTCACTTGGATTGTTTGATGTTATTTCAAAGTATTTTACTTAAGATTTATTCTTTTTCTTTATGCATCTATTATATCATGATCTATTGTATTCTCATTGAAATGGAGTAGATTTTCATTTGGTGGATGTAATGCCCCGCTGAGGGATCCAAAAGAATTAACCTAAAGTTTTACTAAGTTTGCTAAACATTTTTTTTTAAACAAGAAAGATAATCATACATATACATCAAACACATAGTAGCGGAAGCAATAACATACAATCAATCATAAGAATACTTTAAGGATCCCAAGATGTTGAGTCACATTTAAATTTAATTAATTCTAAGTCTAACAACTACCACATCCACATGAAAGAATAATTATAAAGTCCAATGTCCTTTTAGTATACATTTGTTCTGAATGCCTCTTGGCAAATTAATTCAGAATGCTCAATCATCCATTGTACATGTCACAGGGTATGAAAGGCTAAAAGAATATACATGTAATGATACACCATCATCCTCGAATCCATGATACAAGTACAATAAAGTAAATGAAACTAATAACATACATGATACATCCATTCATCATAAAAGACATAAACATCTAACATAAACTACAACTATCTATCATAAAACATAACTAACTAAGTGTGCAGTTCCTTCCAACCATCAATAGCATCATTAGACCATCGTCGGCCCTAGCCATCCCCCACGCATAACATCCCAAGCAATCGAAGAGATCATCGGTATTATCGTAATAGGGATGTCACACCTAAAACATGCTACAACATATGCATAAAGAAATCTAGCATACTAGAATAAAGCATAAGTAAACGACATCATCTAAATATGATAAACAAGCATACCAAGAAGCTCCAACCAAGGTGTCTATGAACGGATCTCAAATGGTAAGAGTGAAAAAGCACTACCACTCGACCGCGTGGAACCTAAATGGTCCACTCCCACCACGCTAAGGAGATAGTCTCAAGTCCCGAATAGGATATCAAATCACATAATAGAAATACTCTCTAAGTTCATGAAATCCTGAAAGTTTACTAACTCAAAGGTTCCAACACATAGATCGACATCTAGACCTAGAGGCACCACAAAGACACATAGGAAACCTACTATGTAAGCGAAAAAGTGTCATCGCAAAAGTCCCATAGAAGTTACCCAGAAAATCCCTTAGGAATCCAGGGTCCCTAGTGATCCCTACGGCCACTAGTATCATCTCGAACTAACAAGGCATACTACGGAATGCAAGGTCACAACCAAGCATTCTCTCTACCCCATCCTAGTCTGTACTAGCACTCAAGGCGTGGGAGAGAACATACAATTATCTTGTTAGGTTCATTTTTCTCTCATTTAGTGTAAATGTTTTCACTTATTAAAACAAATTAGAATGGATTTACACTAGCAGCCTCTTAGGGCCCCGACCCCCATTGCAAGCCACTTCCCGACACTACACATAGATAACCTACCCTAGGCTCATGGAATAAAAAATCAAAGAATCATAATAAGATCACCTCAGCCCTATACAAGTGACTAGAAAGCATCAAAAGATAGTTCAGAATAATCACATCAATTCTTCACAAGCAACTAAAAAGCATCAAATGATAATTCACAATGTCCATTGGTTCTCCAATGAGCAACCAGAAAGCATCCCCAAAATAAATCACAATACTGATCAAAGACTCCATAATGGTCAAGTCAAAACATGTCACAATATGACATCATCAAGAACAAATCATCCAAAACATCTCAATCATCTCAAAGCGACTGGAAAGCAAATCAAATAATACTGATCGATGACTCAAAAACAGTTAAGTTAGGTATCACAAAAAATACACCTCAGCTTCATACAAGAAGACTAGAAAGCAATAATAACCAGTAAATACATCCATCATAGAGCATATCACAGATCACCATGGTTGGGTTTAGAAAGATCGAGAACAAATCATCATAATACCACATTCACATAACCCTCGAGCCTCTGGTAACAACCTAAACTGGTCAACATCTAAATAACCCCAAAACTTCCAAAGTATAGACAATATAAATAGGACAATATAGTTTCATAGTTTACCCCTACGAATTAACTCATTCTTGCTCTTAGAAAATCATATCATGACTTAAGAGCAATAATAATCATTTATTAAATTATTAAAATAATAATAACTGATTATTAAATAAAAATAACCCAAATTTCATTAATAATCAAATTTTAGACAATAAATATAATTATCATTATTAAATAGTATTAATTGTTGATTCCAATTAGTCCCATTATTTATCTACCTTACTAAATTAAAATCATTAATTATTTAATAATTAATTACTAATCAAGATCTATCAACAAAATTCTTTAATATTTAATATTCGTTAATTATTAAATTAATTTAATAATTAATAATTAAAACTATGATTAAAATTCTTTTAAATAATATTTACTAATTATTAATTAATTAAATAGCTAGTAAAAAAATTACTAACTAAAAATTATTAACAATTATCAAATTTAAAATAACTAAATTAATATATATATCTCAACTTTTATTAAAATAAAATTATAAATAATTAATAAGCTTAAAATAAACTAATTAATACATATCAAATTAAAAATCACATAATAAACTACGAATTTCAACTTATATTGAAAAAGGGCCTTTAATAAAGTTTTTATTTAAAAATTCATTAATGATAAACAAACTATTAATAAAACTTTATCGTAGTCTGAAAACTTTTTTTAACAAATCGTATACATAGCATATATACTTATCTTATAAATTTTTTTTAAAAATAAAATTTATTTATTATTTATTTCTTTATGCAAATGTTATAATATTAAAATTTGAGACATAGAGAGAAAATAGAATTTCAATCATATTGGGACGGGCACATAATAAAGTTTTGTTAAAAACGATATATAAATCAAGCAATTTCATGGTTTGAAACTTGCAGCGCACGGCTACTAATGCAGTCGTACCAGCATTCGGCCTGCCATAGTAATTAAGGCCGTGGGTGGGGTATTCCCCCGCCCGTGGCTATACAGCCACGAAAATGCACTTCCTTTACATTGTTTTTAAGAAAAATATTCTAAGTCCTCTCTTTCGTAAGAAAGTGCATTTTGATGGCTGTATAGACGTTGCCTATTTCTCCCCCTTCCCACCAATTAATTTTTATATTGTTATTTTAAAAAAAAAATTATGTTTATAGTTTTAACTATACTAAATTTTATAAAAATCGTTTTAACAATTTCATTTAAAGTTTAACATTATATATATAATCACTTTATGTATTTTAATTTTAATTTTATAAATATTTAATAAAATTAATTCAAACATAATTCTTTTATTATATATTATATATATATATATATATATATATATATATATTTTTTTTTTTTTTCTTTTTTTTTTCTTTTTTTTTTTTTTTTAATATATATAGTTTTTTTTAAGATAGAGAAGATATTTTTAACTATCGAAATTTTCAATCTAAAAATTTTCATTTAATTTAAAATTCAACCCTTTGCCGACTAAATCCTTGATTTCTTTAATCTAGCAAACAAAGATTCCTGATCACTTTTCTAATCTCTGTGTATGCCGAATATATTGACAAGCATTTAACAATATTGAAATGTTTAAGCTTTCATCACAGAGAATTCGGATTAACAATCTACAGACACGAAGAAGACATGAAAGGATAATTGTGTAATTAATTAGCAATCAAAACACAAGACCCTACCTGAGCCTGATGCTAATACGCAACCCCCGAAAACTATGAGAGAATTCACTCCTCTTCAAGAACTTTTCTCTTAAAAATCTTTCCTAGAATTCTCCTTCTGAAATTTGCTTCTGAAATTCGCATCCAAATTTGTCTCTAAAATTCGTTCTCCCTCAAAAATGAACCCCCTAATTGTGATAAAGAGTTCTCTCCTTAAATCGAGGCACTAATTGTGCGCTCACCTGGGAAAACTCCTTGCTGACAACCCTTAACTCCATATTAACTTTTATTAATCTTTCTTTTATCTTGCATTAATCTTTTTCATGCAAGTTTAATGAATTATTAAATAACTTTATTTAATTTTTCACTTGACTTCTATTTTAATTTATTTATTACTTTTAATCCCATGTGCACTTTATGAAATTAAAATAACATTATTATACTTATTTTATCTTTTAATTAATTTTCTTTTATTCTCAACTTATGCACACATCATGCGACCCTGAATCTTTTTCATAATTTAATATATTTTCACTTCTTAATTTATTTTAAAAACTTAATTGATAAAATATTTATTAACTTAAATAACAATAATATTTAGCATTTATTTAAAAATAAACTCTAAATATATTATTATTAAATTAAATAAGTATTATCATGTTCTAAATTTAAAACTTATAACTTTTATCTCCAAATTTAATTCTTTTTATTTAATTAATTTCTCAATTAATTAAATATAATTAAATATTAAAATATCATAATAATTTTCCATTAAATTAAATCATTAATTAAACTTTTAATTAGGCTTAATTAATAGAAAATACACCAAAGACTCATAAAGACAACATACGAAAATCCATTTTAGCGCAACACATACCAAATCAAACAAAAGGGTTATAGTCATGAATTAATGTCATTCGACACATTCGAAGGGTACTTGACTCAAATACTTGTCCTAATTTTCAATTAGGTCAAATGGCTTAAAGGTTTAGGATTTGGACTTAAGAATTTAGCCCCCCTCTTGTACCATTGAGATAATACAAGAGGGTACGCTCATCATGGCAATTCAGAGAAGTTGATACCCGGTACCTGCAACCTGCATAAAATCCACACAAAAACAGACACAATATTCTAAGCTAAACAATCAATGGTAGCAAGTGGTGCATCATGTAGATCCGTACTAGCAGGTGACTACGACTCCCTTCCTTAACCACATCAGAAATGCCATATATAAAGAAAATAAACATGTGCACCATACACATGCAGTATGGGGTAAGTATCCATAAGAAAACACATGTGATAATAAACCATCTAACTAATCATCATTGATAACTAAAAGCACTGAATAATCATCATACATACATGGAATATAGAGTAACAAGTAATCTCATCATATAATAAACTGAATGTAAAACAATATCTAATAATCTCCAAAATAATAGTACTAATCATCAAACATAAGACTGGCCTAAAAGAGTTTGGCAATGAAAGCAAAACACGAACTAGGGGCAAGCACTACAGTAGAATATAATGTTAGATGTATTCATTATATTATTTTATTATATTGATGTGATCAAGTACCTCTTCCTTGAGATGCATGTATTCGGTACTCCCCATGTGGAGATTGGATTTATGTTATGTTTTAGTTTAGCATCTTGCATATAATTTGGGTACTTGGTCATACCCCCTTAGTAGAAAAATTACACTCCTTTTGGATTCTTTACATGTGATACAAAAGGTCATCACTCCCACTATAGAGTTTCATCGTGAAAGTATCACATATCATTCACCATTTTATCACATGTATCTTGGATTTTTATGTACGATGTTGATGGATAATTATCATTCCTCAAATAGCAGATATTTATCATTTTTTTTAGGACACACCCTAGTTTTTTTTTTATCCTTTTGGGATTTTCTTCTTCCTAATTTGGTATAGATTGTCTATTGGTTGTTTCAAGGTCATTTTTGGATGTAATATTATCCCTTCTACATTTTAGTCAAGAAAATGACCTTGTATGACTTAATCACTCAAGAAGTTGTATTTGGGATTTAAAATGAATATCATATCAAATTTTATTATGATTAATGAAATGAAAATTTTATGGTTAATTCATGTAGATGAAAGTATGCACTGGTAACTAGTGAATGCTTGAGGATATTTTATTTTTTGTTTATGTCTTCCATTGCAATCTTATAATTGATTGATTGCATGTTTTATGTATTTCTTATTACATAAAAATATATGGTATTCTATGCTTATCTTTTTTGAAAAGGACCTTCAAGAATGGTATTACAAATTTTTAAATGATTTTACCTTATAAGCATATAATTATATTGATACATATTGTGTAGGAAATATTGATGATAGGGAAAATTATAAGAGAAGGGGCATTCTTTGTAGGTGGGAGATTTGTTTCATGGCTAAGTAAGAAATAATAATGTATATCCCCATTGTAGCAGAAGAGATTGTGGCCACAATAAATAATCACACACAATTAGTTTTGACAATAAAAATATTGAAAGACATTGGTATATCCTCTAATCAACATATTATTATGAATTGTGATAATACAATAACCATAAACATGTCAAAGAATCTTATTTTACATTCAAAGACAAAGAACTTATTAGTAAATATTATTTTTTTAGAGAGAAATTTGCAAAGAAGGAATAGACTAAAATATGTAAGCACAAAAGAAAACCTTATAAACATTTTTACTAAGCCTTTGTTGGTCCAAATGGTTGAATTAGTATACTCACTAATTTCAATTTTTACCTTCTAAAACATTTATCACTAGTTTATAGGTTTGTGCTACCTACAATTTGACCAATTAAGATTAACTAAAAAAAATGTACACAAGCATAGCAACACAACACAATATTTATCTCATAGAAACCTAGATAGGGTAAAAACCATGGCATGTGAGTCAATTCCCACAAAGCTTGCACTCTCCTAAAGTGCACTTGATCAAGAGCTTATCTCTCTTAAAATATTATGAAGAAACTTTTAGGTGCCACTTGATTAAGATATTTTTATAAGACCTATTAAAGTCTTTCCCTATTAGGAGAAACCTCATATTAATCAACATAAGTGAATGGGTAATCCTATTATAGGATTTAATAAAAAGATCATATTAGGGTCCACCATAAACATTATTTAGTATTGTAGAGATTAGTAAACAATATGGAATGATATAATAAAGTAGCTACTACACTTAGCTTGAAATAGATCCTTCTTCAGATCTTCTAACCCATCTAGAACTATGATCTGTCCTCTCTTGGCTCTGGAAATTCATAATTGATCACTTGTGCATTTTTCTTTTCTTACTTTTGCACATGCTCACACTTGTGCTATTTTAGCTTAATAGCTTCTCGTTGGAATATTTACTAACTCCTTAGTAGTGAATTTTCTTTTTCACTCTCCTTCACACTATGAGATTACACTTAGTTCAACTCTCTTGGCTATTAGGATAATCACTTAGGAATATCACCTTTTCTCTTTTGACTCTATCTTCTTTTATACTTGCTTCTTTCTTATCTTTGAAGCCCTAATTTGTGAATTAAAATTTTCAATTATCACCCCTACTTCTAGCTCAACTTCCCTTTGTAGTGGTGCATTGTTCTAGTTAGATGTAGAGATCATACATGATTCATTGGTGTGATGTTTCCTCGATGGATTTCTCTTGTTGGAAAAAATTAAAATTTGAAATCTTCTAATTGTTCCTTGATATGTTAACCCATCACCATTAAGTGCAATGATGACTGCAATCCTACCCTCTTCATCATGTGTAAGTCATTAATATCTTGCTCCATTCTTTCCTTACTAACTCAACCAAACCATCCTATATATTTAGTGGTCAATCTATTTTCATTTCCTTTCATCACCCTTCTCATAATGTCATCACTTGTATTGGTCCTACTCTCTCTCTCTCTCTCTCTCTCTCTCTCTCTCTCTCTCTCTCTCTCTCTAAACTAGCGTTGCATATCCTAGATCAATGTGCCTTATCAAATATTTCTCCCTACTAGTCTTAGTTGCTTCTTATGTCTTGGCATTACTTTAAAAATCTTGATAACTGAGTCCATTAGTCATTCTATTTAGAAGTCTTCAAAATTCAAGATAGTTATGCCAACAATATCCCATTGTGGCATTGATGGCAACACATATATATTTCCATCCTCATTTTGGTGCCTTGCCTTCTCTTTGTCTTCTTCTTTAAATATATCCCCCTGAGATGATGTATACACATAATATGATTATTCTTGGCCTTTTGTGAGGCCTCACTCCTATTGGTGTTCATCTTTAGCTCCTCTCCACTTATTCCTTGTATATCCTACACTTTTTCTTCTCATTGTGATGTCCCCATATTAGTGTATAATTTAAATAATAAATAATTATTTTATATAAAGTAATATTAATAATGATATTAAAATAATAATATTTTTATAAGGTAATATTACATTCTAATTATATAATAATATTGAATATTGTGTTATAATAATAATAATCTAATATATTATAACAATGTACTATATTAATAAAGTATTAATCTAATCATATAGTTGATATATTATTAATATAATTCTCTATATCAATTAAATATAATAATAAATATATTTAAGATGGAAAATTCATATTTCACTTAGATATTTTTATAAATAAATCAATTAAATCAATTAATAATCCTTTATAAACAAACACTAAATATTATTGCCAAACATGTCTATGTTACCCAAGATATCAAACACTAACTAATTTTATTAATAAACAAAACTACACCTACCAATCGAAAACTCCAAAGGTGATGTCCATGCAAGCAACATATATATATATATATATATATATATATATATATATATATATATATATATATATATCGAACAAATAAGAAATAGAGGAACATGGGGGGAGTCACAGGTAGAAGCTACAGAGTAGAAACAACAAGGTCTCCAAACTATTAAACCCTAACAAGGAACCACATAAACAAACTTCCCACATCGGCACACAACCTGATACAAGAAGATACGACCAACAACCATGCACAACATGGTATCATAAGTTCTTGAGGAAGGATTAGAGGCCATGAGAAAGTAATCATCATATGGTGAGTCATGTCCCACATCACCTATGGTCAATAGTAGCCCATTTAATGATATAACCAATGACTAACATATGAGGGTGATCCAGATCTCGTAAACACCATTAATGATTTATTCACCAACAATGATTATCCATGTTAGCAGAGGTGAGATTAACTACATAGATTATGATTCATTGAGAAGAGTATATTAGAATAGACACAAGGATAAGGATAATCAATAAGGTAATTATAATTATAAGGAGGTTGCATAGTTTGATGAAATAAATTGGAAAGTGCAGCACACACATTGCATATGTTCCTAGTCATAATCAGAAACAATAGTAATCCTTTGTAGCTGTAGTTGTTAGGCAAAGATTATCAACAGATTATTATTGCCATATCAGACACAACACATTATGACATTATTGTTATCATCAAGGAGGTTCATAGCATATATCCCACATTGAGACATCAGTGTGGGCAGAGATCTCTCTATACTTTTGTAATTGGAACATCCCACATTTGCATAATTCCTCAAGTCATATCAAATACAACAATGATCTACCATCTAAAGGAAGATGTTATTCAAAGATGGAATTCTAAACTACATGCTCAAATTAAGCCGCAGACCTGGAAATGGAGATCTCATATTTAAAAGAAACTATTATCAAGGAAAATATGGAAAGGGATACAAAGAAAAGAGAAAGCCGAAAAAATGAATGACCCCAAAATGGGTTCATTACACTTATCTCCTTTTTTTTGGCTCCTATGTCTTTGTGTTGTTTTTTGTTTATTTGTTACCCTTCTCAACTTCTACCCCTTTGACAAAAATGTCAAACATGACCATCTTCCTTTTTTTTGTCTCTACCATTATTCCCCTTATGAAGTATTCATTTCTTCTTATCAATTCACCATTAGATTTCTTTCCTTCTTGATCATGGATTAATGCCTTCCTGTCTAATCTTAGTTTAGGCTAGATAGGGGTAATACACCTAACTTTTCTCTTAAATACTCGAAAGTATCCTTTTGGAGAGGATTTGTGAAGATATTAGCTAGTTCCTCTTTTTTTGGTACTTATTCCAACCTGGGCTTTTTTTCTTGTACTTATTCTCTTAGAGAATGGTACTTGATTGATATGTGCTTTTTGTTTGAGCGCATCATTGTATTTTTTGATATGTTGATTGCACCAATGTTATCACAGTCGATAACTACAAGTTCCTCCTTTTTATTTTGAATTCCTTCAAGTAGTTTTTTGATACAAATAACTTAAGTTTAATTCACTAGTGTAGCACCATATTTTTCTTCAATTATTAACTTTGATATTCAATTCTTCTTCTTTTTGGCCTATGGACCCAATCTTCCTTAAAGAAAGAATGCACCAATAGCTATGATATTTCTATCATCTATGTTCCCTGCCTAATCAACACTAGTAAAGACACTAAGCTCAAATTTTCCCTTCCAAGGATACCATAGGTCATACTCTTTAGTACCCTTTAGATATCTAAAGATCTTCTTCACAATAAACATGTACAACTCTTTTGGGTTGGCAAAAGATATGGTTACTATTCCAACCACCTGTACTATGTCTAATTTGCTATGCAATTATACTACAATTTACTAATCATGGATTAGTAAAGTGTCTCATTTACTTTAGGCCTTTCATCCTCCTTTTATTTCTTGCAACTAATCACCATTGGAGTTCCTACCAGTTCTTCTTTGGTCATACCTGTTACATCTTCAAGATTTCTTTCCCATACTTTTTCCCTATGAAGATCCATCCTTTCAATTGGGATACTTGAAGTTCGATGAATAATTTGATTTCTCTAATAATGGACATTTAAAATTCTTTTTTCATGGATTCAAGAAAATTAGTACTTATGTTATGTGTGAGTCCTTTTATAAATTATTTCATCTTTTCTATCCACACACTTTGAAATACTTAATATTCATACTTGTTATGTTTAACTTTCTGCTTTTGCTTTTTGGTTGGCTTATAATTATAAATGTTGTATACAAACCAATACAATCTACAAACACATAGATTACTGCTATAACCTTAATTTTACAATTCTTAGTACAATATTTTTTCATTTTAATGGATAACTACACATGAATAATTGTAACACATTATACCTCGCAATGAAATTAACAGCTTATTTTATTGCTACCATACGTGCTCCTACACTTGTACAATGTACATTAAGGATCAGAGTTATTGATTATATGTATTGTATCTTTTATGGAGTACAGAAAATGGAGTCAAATGTGCATGATTCCAATGGATGTCTTAATATATCTAGCCCTGTTGATCTTTGATCATGTGAAAGAAGCCAGTTGTATTATGTTAACCATAGATATGATATTAGTGCACGATGTAGGATCCATCGTGCATCTTCCTCCACCACCTCACTTGTTCATACACTCCAATCCTACTCCCAACCTTCTACTACCACCCCACATCAATTAGCTAATCCACCCATTCCAACACTACTTCCATCACAAACCCCACCACCTCCACTTTCAAATGTGAAAACTTCTAAAAGCCTTTCACACTTCAATACCCCCATTCAACTACATACACATAAGAGAAGCCATTTGTATTATGCTCATCATAGAGAGGAAATTAGTTCTCACTGAAAACTCTAGCGCATGCAATGACTCCACCATACATCAAATCAGCCACTTTGTTTGCCTACAAAAGATTTTCCAACCAACCATGCCATCTCTTTGTGTACCCCCTTTTAGACAAACCTTTCACAACATAGGGCACCCCATCCACTCCCACTTGACAATATGGATTACAATGCATCATCTTCCTTCTTAGACGTGACTAAGTCATTTAGAACTAGGCTAGATGCATTGTCCATCTTACACATGTGTCATATATGTAATGAGTGCTACTTGGGTATGCTTGTGTGCTCCTCACACAAAGACATAGCTTGTAGAAGATGTATTGATGAGAAAGGTCTTCATCACTTCTCACTTGCAAACAATATGAACCCACTTGGACAACCAAATGTTCTTAAAATTCTCACACAAGTAGAAGAAATTTTCATTGCACATGTTAATCCAATCATACAAGTCACACATGCCCATGGAGGACAATACAAATACAGTGGTCATACAATTACCTTCCCCCAAGATATAAAACTTATTGCAAAAACATTGCCACATAGGCTTCATGAATTGGATGTTTTAATAGTACGTAAGTTGAATTCACATAGGAAAGCTTATGATTGTTATGTCAATAAAATTCATGTTCACAATGCACTCCAATACAAAATCAAATATGACCCTTATTACAATGACATGATAATCGATAAGAGCACATTATCGCTACTACTAGATACTACTACTGGTGTCTCTGAAATGCTTCGCTCGTTACATAGAGACCATGAAGAGCCACATTCAACCAACAATGACCTTGAAAGTGTGCCAATTGACCACAAACAAAACATGTAAAATTCTACTTCATTTATGGTCAGTCTAAATAACAAACAACATGAGTTGCAAATCATTAAGGAACCATTGCACCTCGACCATGAACCTAACACCAAACTCGACTGGCCCCACATCAATTCAACACCAATTAATGAGTAAACCACTGAGGGATTGTTTGACATGGCATTTCCAACTCTATTCCCAAATGGAATAGCACAACCCATGCAACCATGAGCAAGAGATGTGCAACTTCATGAATATGCTATTCACCTTATATGTTATTTTGACAATAGGTTCGGTCAATACCCATGGTTTACATACTTCCTCCTTAAACTTATGATGTGCCATCATAGCCAAGCTCTAGCATCGATGTTTATTAAATGCAAAATTGATGATAATATACCTACCACTATAGAAAATCTTCGATCCCACTTAACAAACTTGCCTGATTGTCAATTAGCTAAAGAACTAATGCATTTTGGATCCATCTTGTGAGGTACACGCTCATACTGGAATAAACACTACAAAAATCTAACAGATCTTATTACCCAAATAGGTACTCCCACATTGTTCTTCACTTTAAGTGCAGCTAACACCAAATGGTCTGACCTACATGTAGTCTTATCTCCAAACATAGCATTTACCGACCTAAACAAAAAACATCACATACATAATGTCATTAGGAACCCCCATTCAACATCATTATACCTACATCAACGTTTTACAATCTTTCGTAAGAGGTCATCAAGAAACTAATGGAGGTAGTAAATTATTAATATCGATATGAGTGGCAAAATCATGGGTCTGCTCACATTCATGGGTTCATTTGGCTTTAAAATACACCCAATATGGATACATTGGATTGGGGTAATCCAGATGAAGTAAAAAAGGCCAAAGATTTTTTTGACCAATATGTTACTATTTGGAACCCTCAAGGAAAATGTTATTTTGAAAATGTTATTCATAGGGCCCCAATTGACGATCCGAGCTTGCATAACACACATGCAAAAAATTTGATTAATCCACATGTTGACCATGAGGAATTGGTTAATCATGTACAATGACACATCAAATGCACTGAATGGACTTGCCTATGCAAAAAAGGCCACGAACTAGAATGCAGGTATAAAGTGCCTTGGAAAGAATGTGATGAGTCACAATTGATATGTGATGACTTAGGTCGCAAGTCATATGTGCCCGCACACAATGATGACAGGGTTAACATAAATAATCCACAAATGTTCTCTATTTAATGGGCAAACATTGATTGCCAACCAGTTACCATGACTTCTTGTTCTCAAATACATCACCAAATACGCTTCTAAAGCAGAGAAGAAATTTGAGAGTTGTGTAAATATGATATCAAGGATATGTTTAGATGCTAATGAACAAGATAATTTTGTCAAAGCATACCAAAAATTCATGGCCAAAATTGTTTCGAAGCGCGATATCAATGCACAAGATACATGCCACATGCTACAAAAACTTCCTCTTGTCATCTACAACTGACATTTCATATCACTTAATGTTGGAAAAAAAAATATTTCATCGCATTAAACCAACTGCAAATGGACATGAGATACAATCTACCTACATACAAGCCTACATAAAGCGCCCATCACACTTAGAGAAAATTTCACTCATTGAGTTTGCTAGATCATATACATATTCAGCCAATCGTAAAGGGTGCAAATGGCATCATAGAGATGACAAAACAATTGTTCAAGTCTACCCAAAATTTTATATGGTTCCACCTGAAGACTCTGACAATTTTGAAATATTTTGTTGGAGTGAGCTTCTTTTGTACAAACATTTTCGTTCACTCACAACAGATATAGGTCTTTCAAAAGAAGAAATCATTTCTCACTGGAAGGCCATGTCATTGAAAAAAATAATGTTTGGCATATTGATCACAAAGAACAAACTGAAAATGACTTGGGAGAAGATATCAAAAGTGAGGATAAGCCATCTCTACAAGACCCACCCTAATTGCATGAGTGGGAACTTATTTCAAATATGTCTCATTCCAATAATTGCAACTTTAATGTACTTGACTTGTTGGGTAAACGTGATTTTGACAAGAACCACAACTGGGAAGGTCACAATGTTCCTTCACAATTGCACAAAGATGAAAACCAATTTGTTCATAGAACTAAGATATCTCAACAAGCTAATCATCCACCAAAACATGAGTACAATTACCACTATGAGTTGTCACCTAAACAACAATTGGCCCTTCAACTAATTTTAGACCATTCCATTATGAATAGTCATATTGAGCCTTTGTATATGCTCTTGCAAAGAATAGCAGGAATGGGAAAGTCACATCCAATCAATTGCATATGCACATCTCTTCAAAATAAATCCCCCCATGGCTTAACTCCTATCCTTGTTCTTGCACCAACTAGAATAGTTGCATTTAATATACATGCAACAACTATACATACAACCTTTAAGATACCAATTAGAGAAGTGAAACCACTACAAGGAAAAGCATTAACAACTTACCAAGAAGAAATGAAAAACATCAAATATATTTTGATCGATGAGATGAGTTTCATAGGCCCAAAATTTTTACTTAAAATTGATTCGAGGTTACATGAGGCATTTCCTCACTGACAACACATTCCTTTTGGGGGTCTATCTATAATTCTAATTGGTGATTTTGCACAGTTTCCACATGTTATGGACAAACCTATTTATGTAGCATAGACAATAGCTCAAAATCTTTGGCACAAGTTTAATATCATTGTAACATTACAAACAATATTCAGACAAGACGGTGGTGACCCAACACAAAAAAAATTTCGTCATGCACTACAAAACATGTGCAATGCTGAACCATTCGAGGATGACTAGAAATTACTAATGACACGCACAAACTCACACCTTCCACCAACTAAGCAAGCAGACTTCAACCAAGCAATACATTTGTTTGCCACAAATGAACTACTTGCTACACTTAATAAACAAAAACTCAAACAACTAAATGCACCTATTGCACTCTATGTAGTTGTCAATACTCAACATAATAATGTTGAAACATATACAGATGACCAACTCTCACAAGAAGTACTCACATGTAAATTCCAACAAGTCATGCTTACCATAAACCTATGGATACAAGGTGGCCTTGTCAATGGATCACTTGGTGAAGTTAAGGACATTATATATGCCCCATCCTCTAAGAGTCTTTAGTTGCCAACATATGTTACTGTCACATTTGATAGCTACAATAGGCCTCCATGCGATGTCAACAACCCAAAAACCATACCAATCCATCCAATCACTTGAGGCAACCGTACCCAACTACCACTAACTACTGCCTGGGCTATCACTTTACACAAATAACAAGGCCTAACTTTAGAACGATCCACAATTGATATTGGTAAAACTGATAGACAAGGCCTCACCTTTATAGCCATATCAAGGGTCAAATCCCTACAAAGGCCTTCGAATTGAACCTACTTTCTCATTTGAGCGCTTTTGAAAAATGAAAAAAAAACCCTACAATATTATTAGAAAGAAAGAAGAAGCTCGATTGGCCTTGCTCTCGCTTTGACAAGGTACTATTTCATATTCACTTCCTCCATTCTATACAAATTTCCTTTTTTTTAAATTACCTTATCTAAGAATTACATTTTTTTGATGACATTTTTGTCTAGTTCTCATTTACAGGTTCACTATATGCAGCAAAGAGATGACAAAACTCAGATTGACTTGTCGAATAGATGATATATAAATATAATATGGGATATCCTACAAGTAATACCCATACAAATAAATTGTATTATCAAATTTGGTACACTTACTATTACTTAAAAATAATGCTTCTATAAAATATCATGCATGTTTCAAATGACAGTTTATAATTATATTATAACTACTATTAAGATCCACACATACATTTTTTGGTAAACATTTGTATCAAACTTTGTGCATGCTTCAAATAAAAATATTCCATTTTATTGTATACTACTCTCCTGCTTCTAAAATACCATTGTTGTTATGCACTATTGGACCACACTAAAAATCATATTTTCTTGAAAAATAATATTACATATCATCAGGAAAATTATGTTTAACCATAAACTATACTATGCAATTACATACAATGATAATTTTCTAAAATTACACTATTGGCTTATCCCTTGAACCTCTCACAGGTACAAGTGCTAGTTAATAGTTGTGATATCTTAATGTTATCCTAAGGTAGATCTAGTATTTGAATATGTTCTATAGTTATACTTGTATCTATTGATTTAATGTTTTTTCTATAGTGCTAGTAGTTGCAACATTATTGTTGTTAATGTTGACTAGAGTATTCTTAATCAATTGAAATATATTTTTTATCTAAGAAGAAATAAATTATGTGATGCCTGATTGGAGTACCAAATCTGACTTTATAGATAATAATTATAATTTAATGTACAAATAATTATCTACTCTTTAATTGGGTCCTTTTTAGCACCTTAGAATTTCTCTTTAATGAACAAATAATTATCTACTCTTTAATTATGTTTTCTATTGAAAAAATCCTACACAACAAAAATCCTAATGGAAATTTAAAAAAATAAAGATTGATGTCAAATTACAATCATGAAAAATAATAATTTATTTTTATTGCTTTGACCATATGGGGGAGAGGGACGAGTAGTTCTGAGGGCTAACTTTGTTAACATGTAGTCATTGCTTGGAACATCATAGGACCTTCATTTTAAAAATTACAAAAATTGTAATGAGACACTTACCTGCCTACAACGAAGGTTTGAAGGTGTCACTAATCATGAAACTTGTTAAAATAGCACACCTGGTGAAACGTGTCAAAAAATAACTTTTAAAATATTCAACCAATACTTAATATAAAAATATCTAATTATTGAATTTAAAAATATCATTTCTATATATTCCTTCATTTCTGTGTGTGTGTGTGTGTGTGTGTGTGTGTGTGTGTGTGTGTGTGTGTGTGTGTGTGTGTGTGTGTGTGTGTGTGTGTGTGTGCGCGTGTGCGCGCGCGCGCGTGCACGCGCAACTTAAATGGACTAAATAAATAAATATTAGTAATCATAAATATTTTTTATATCTAACTTTTATATCCAACACAAAATGAAATATAATTTTTAACATAGAAATATTATTTGTTGTTATAAAACCAACACATTATTATAGAAAATACAACTAATATCAAACTCAAAGGGACCAATAGTTGGACACTTAGATAATTTGACTATCTCACAGATTTCATGGGAAAATACAAGGCATCTATTGTATTCACCTTTTAGATTTGTGATAAGACAAATTGTTAATATGAAATACTCTAATGTATATACATATCTACCTGAATAGTTGTACACATAGAATAATATTTGTCCATTAAGATAACAATATTTTTTTATGTGAGCATTTACTTATGCATTTAAGTGCATAAGATTCAATTACTTCAAATATTTCAACCAATAGAATTGTAGAATTAATTCATTTCTAAAGTCCATTACATTAGATTTTTATTTTAATAATTTTTTAAAGTTTGAATCAAATGATTTATTTGAGCTTCTATTGGCTCCATGTGAAAAAGGCAAGGTGACAAATTAATTTTTCAAACATAAATTAGAAAGAAATTCACATCCATCAAATGTGTATTAATGTACATTTAAGAGACTTGCCCTTAATTTCTCTAAAATTTTCTATTCATGACCACCGAGATTTGTCCTTTTCTTTATCAAGATCATTCTCCATTTAAAAAAAAAAAAAAAATTCTATCCATGACCATCACCACATCTCCTTTTTGGAATTTGTGGAATTTATTTACTCTTTTCTTCAGGTTATAGTTCTTGTTGTGATGTCTAATTCTTGTAATTTCTCTTGTAGGTTATTCTCTTCATGACACCCGGTGGTATCTGAAGGTTTTCCTCAGAGTTTTAATTTTAGTGATTGTTTGCGCTTTCAGGCCATCTTTACTTATCCAAAAGTTCACAAATTCCTGAAAACAATTTCCCCACTTTAGATGTCTTCAACTATTATATAAGTCTTTTGAGAGCTTCACTTAGGTCTATTGCCCTTGCAAAAAAAAATCTTAATTCAAGTTTTGAGATGATCCATTAGGGTGTGATCCCATGAGGGGGGTTGGATGATCTATTTTTGTGGAGTGGGTGGTCCTATGAAACCAAAAACAAGTTTGCTTCAGAATTAATTGGAATCTTCTCCTCAAATGTAGCAGCCCTACTTTTTAGGGTGCAAATTTAAGCGGGTGGAAAAGATGGGGGGCTAAAAATTGCCCCATTAGCTTAGGCTTTTCTTGTGCCACTTGTCAATCATATACCAATTTTTATTTTTTATCAGTAAAGTTTTTGAACAAATTTATTTATTTAGTAAGTAA
Source organism: Cupressus sempervirens (assembly GCA_028749045.1). Taxonomy (NCBI): domain Eukaryota; kingdom Viridiplantae; phylum Streptophyta; class Pinopsida; order Cupressales; family Cupressaceae; genus Cupressus; species Cupressus sempervirens. The sequence continues at coordinate 826,804,754 of CM053792.1, forward strand.
ATTAAATATGTTAAAATAAAATCAAAATCATGAGACCACCCGCTTCCATAAATTATGGGGTTTAAATTTTTTAAGAATAATTCCAATACAAAATTCATAGGACCTCCCTCTTAGATTCTAGAGCTAGAGCTTGAACTAGATTTTTTTGTAGCCTGTTAAATGCAACTATTTTAGGCAAGCTACAATTTATTTTCACTGCCATTCGATTTATGCAAACTAATGCCATAATTATATTTCTATGATATAATTTCAGCCTTTTATATTATCTCCATATTTCAAAACTTCCTATTCTAATGTATTTTTAATCTTCAAGAATTTACAATTGGATCAGGTGGTCTTAGCTTATGCACTTGCCTATCAATATGAGAAAAGAGGTTCCAAATTTTTCTCCAAGCCTAACTAAGAAGACTTTGTACCTTTAGGCATTGAGTCTACTTGGAAGGGTATGGAAGAAGATTCAAGCCTAGCATTAGACCATTCCATTCAATTGAAAATACTCTACCTTACAATCAAGAAATTTACTTATAATTTCTTCTATTCTAAGTGCACTTGGCTAATTTGGTGGCACATAATACCTCAACAAGAGAGAAGAATAGACAACACTGAGAGAGCAGCCTAGTTGCTATGTCTGAGCCTACACTAATTGACATGCCTACATTTGCAACAACCAAAGCTGGTGCATTCTTTATTCTATCACCAATGATTGGTACTACTAACCCATCTATGTGCATCACAAAGAACAAAAATTGATATTAAAACCATATTCTTTTTGGAACTATGTTGGCCTTTTCTAACATTTTTTTCCTCATCAAACTCTCCAAAAAAAATTATAAAATGCATATAAAGTTGTTAGATAAAATATAATAACTTTTATAATCATTATTGAAGTGGGGCTATTATGGTAGCCACCTAATTCAAAGTGTGCTCCACAAAGACCTGGGGATCATTGAATCCCTCCAATTTAGCTACAAAAGCAATACAAACTCTCTAGTATATAGAAATTAGAAAAAATTGAATCTACAGAGCCATCTACTAGACATGACAAAGACAGATAGCCACTTTCCAAGAGAATCCAAGAAGCATATGCAAACAATAGCTAAACAATTCTAGTGAGACAACCACCACATGCTGATAGATTTTGTTTTTAAATGTAAACATCAATTAAGAATGTCTTTGAATGTCTTTCATTGAGGGTTTCATGGAAGGGTTTCAATAACTACTTTCATGAATATGCAAGGATTTAAATGAGAAAAAACTTGTTAAAATAATTAGAATCTTTTAAATGAGAGACTCTTCCTCAAGTCTGTAATTTGTTGGATGTATTGGAGTTTTTTAGTATGACAACCTTCTCACCCCTTTGCACAAAATCAACTGATTACCCACATATCTTCTATATTGCCAAGGCAATTGTTATTCGTGGAGAACTCAACTCTTCTTAACACCGCGCTCCACATTGCACTACACTAGCTAAAGGTAATCTATACCCAATTCATGTGCATTGATATCATTTTTCTGTAATGCCAAAATTCAAGTTCAATTGTGCCAATCTTAATGAAATTTGAATTTATGTAAACTGAACATAGTTTTTATGTTCACTATGTCCAAAGAAGTCTCTTACAATAAATATGATTGTCCAACATGTGTGAGGAACGAAATATGTTGTAAGAAGACAAAGTTGTATCATGTCACGTTATTAAAAATGGATGACATGCAAAACATCAAAGTGGAATAGTATCTAGACAAGGAACGTCAAATAGAAAGAATGTTATTTTGTACTAAACTAATGCACCACATGAGGCTCTAGAAACTACATGTTGCAAAATTGGCAAATATCTCTGCTTTGAAATACCTGTAAACCCCAAACCAGTGCTTTGAGGGTTGTGATTTCTCTCCTACAACACATTGACAAAAAAACTTTAGGGTCGGGCACTCTATTCCATAGTAATCTATTCACCATTTATAAAACTGTTGGTACCACCAATTAATTAAGGCCAAAATAATCCTCATCAATATTTTAGGCAAAAAGAAACATGACAATCAACCAGTATAATATTTTATCCATTTAAAATATGTTTACTTATAATTCCAATCTACAAAGACTTTTCTAATGATATACTATGTGCTAAGTGTTGTTGATTTTTAGATACTCAAACTACTATTTTTGTACTGTCGTTTATAAAAGGATTGTAAAAAACTTTAAATATATGTTTCTATAAATATATGTTTTTAAATTATATCTTCATATCTCCTCCCATTTTTATTTATGTTTTCATTTTATATTCTTATTTTCACTCATTTCAATCTATGGTGGGAACTATGATCCATTGTGTCTCACAAAAGCTATGCTATTTTATTTGAGATAAAAAATTATTTATTTCATTTGTTAATGAATTTATTTATATTTTTTTACTATAACAATTATAAGTTCTCATGTGTTCAAGTATTGGTCTTTTTTTAAACATTTAATTTTTATTAAAAAAAATTATATGTGGATTATTTAATTATGATTTATAGTAAAAATGTATGGTAAACATTTGATAATATGTTCACTAATAAATGATCGACTCTTGAACCTACACGGCTATCCTCCATCCAAACTGTACAGTTGACCAATTTTCAAAAAATCGAAAACATCATGGATTTTTTTGAAAATTTCAGGGTTTGATCTTCATGATCTGCATAGTTTGTAGTCGAAAACAACAAAACAAAATTGAAAAAAAATCACTACGTTTTTGTCAATCTAGAAAAAAACAAAGTTTGACTTTCTTTTGTCTTTAGTGCATTTTGGATGGAGATTACCCTGACTAATAATAGTCCCTCTACTTTTGAAAATAGGGATTTGCTAATCTCGAGACAAAATAAAGTCAAACTTGTTTTTTTCAAGATTCACGAAAAAGTAGTGTTCTTTTGTCAATTTTTTTCTTATTTTCACTACAAACTACACAGATCATGAAGTTCGAATGATGAAATTTTCAGAAAAATTCATAATATTTTCAAATTTTTTGAAAGCCACGTCTTAAAAATAGTGGGTGCCCCTTGGCCCTGGCAATTGCCAATATGGTGGCTCGAGAGGGCAACTTCATCTGTCCAATCACAATTTCTCCAACATTATTGGCTGAGAAGGGCAAGTAATGGTTGGTCATTTCACTTGACGCGCTTTGCCTCGCCAGTCGCCACCTTCCACCATCTTCCAGTTTGTTGCTGCCATCCTATCCATTTTAAGTAGGATTCCACACAAACATAACAAATATCTTAGATATTAAACTTTTATGTGCTGGCATTCGGAAAGAGCCTTACATTATTAGTGTTCTAATCCAACCAGCTTTCCTACTGGAAGATTCACGGGATACTCACAATTCATTCCCAACTACCCACAAAAGCAAGCGCATGTATAGAAACGTACAAAAAGACTTCTGATATAAGAAGTGATATGAGACGTCTACCCAATTAGAATTCTCCACGTGGTCTGTCTGTTATGGCATTACTGGGACCCAGTAGCAGAAAGAGCATCTTCTCTTTTTTTCTATTGGAAAAATCCCACACAATTGAATCCAAAATATATCAAATCGATCATTATTGGCTGTGGAAAAACTTTATTTAGGTTTCTACCGGTTCCGGACCTGGCTACCCCTGTTTTCGTCAGGAGTGACCTGCGACTGTCAGTGGACGATATATGATATTTTTTAAGGAGCCTATAAACATGTTCATAAAGATACGTATTACAACAAATCATTCTGCGTACCAACACAAGGCTTCTAATTTGCTTTCGGTAGAGAATATTTTAGTGAAGAAGAGAAAAATGAATATGACGAAGACGAAGGTGATGATGAAGGAAAAGCCGGAGGAGGAGAAAGGCAGTTCCAGGGAATTCTTCACTGATCTCTTTCGACGTGGTACACGCCATAAGAAGCAGTTGACACTGCAGGTAACCTCCTATTCCTCTTCTCTACATTAATTGGGGCTGTGGGTATATTTCAATTAAATAAATCTGATATATATGTGAACTTGTTCAAATTTCTAATATAATAAATAGATTATTTTTAATCTAATTTTTCCATTGTAACTTACTTCTCACTAATGAAAAATTCTTAAAATATTAAATCCAAAAGTATATAGAAATCTTATGACTTTGAGGAATTAGATTGTGAGAATGGTTTATAAAATAGGAAAGAAGGGTGATTAATGAAAGTTTTGTTGGATGGAATGCAGACAGTTGAGCTGAAGGTGACCCGGATGGACTGTGAAGGGTGTGAGCTCAAAGTCAGGAAAGTCCTGGAGCGTATGCCAGGTATAATCATCGCAGAAACCCTAATTCCTCTGTTAGAAAGACCTAAATTGTGGGATCTGCAATAAGGAAATCTTTAGGCAGTTTGTGCTTTTTCATTGATCAAAAACCTTAAAACTGCAACCTTTAATGTTGTAATTGTTTTTGATGCGTATGATTTTCTATTGGTGTGGAGCAGGTATACAAACGGTGGATATAAACCGGAAGCTGCAAAAAGTAACAGTAACGGGATATGTTGAACCGAGCAAAGTGCTGAGAAAAGTGCAAGGCACGGGCAAAATTGCAGAGATATGGCCGTACATTCCCTACAACTCTGTAACACAACACGTTATGAATGCAAAAACATATGACAAAAAAGCACCACTTGGGTATATGAGGAAAGATATTTTCGACACTGGAATCGATCCCCACCGCCCAGATGAAGTGTACGGTTCCATGTTCAGCGAAGAGAATGCAAATGCATGCACCCTTATGTGATTCGATTGACGTATACATGTTTGTTTTTATCAAACAGTTTATTCAGTCAGATCAAAAACAAGACACATACTAAATTTCCTATATATCGCTTCATATCTTATATCGGAAGATTAGTTTGTAAATGTTAGTTTTCCCTAGCCGCTACCGTGTCAGTCATCAACTGTAGGACTGTTAGATTTTGTAAGTTTATGAAAGGAACCACGACTGTTTCTCTAACAGCTTGTAAAATTCTTCCACACTTTATGTGACGAGTTGAGATAGGGTTTTATCAATATATTGATTAATGGTCCAACATTGATTTAAAATTTCATCTACCTCGGTTTGTTCATATAATCCAATATAAACGTTATTTATTTAACTATTTCTGAGTAATTTTACATGCATCCGATTGACCGATTGAGATAGTAGCCAAGAGGTGAAAGTGCAGACATAGTAAGTGACTTGTATTTGTGACAGATATGGGACCGGAGGTAAACGCATATAAAATATTTGTGAAAATTATACCATACCAATTTAAGGTGTCCACAAGGAACTCACCGTATGGCGACAATGTTTTAGTGTACCGTGAAACTGGTATAGTCTGTACTTTCCGTATTCATGATGTATGGTGACAATCTTTTAGTGTACAGTGACGTGTTGTGGAAGTAAGGTCACCAGATAGGAAAGTCTACCAGATGCATTTTGTACAGTTAATGGTATGTGATCAGTGACATCTCAATATGGTGAAGCAGTACGACAAAGTTGGTACGAGTGACGGAGGGCCGAAGGGATTGTCTAAGACCCTGATGCTGAAGGGAGTTTGGGAGGCCAAAGGGAGTGATCAGATGCTGAAGGGACTGCCAACTGGAAGAGTGACCATCAAATGGACGAGTAACCATTGGGACCGTAACCGCTTTTGTTTTGTGATAGTTAATGCACCAGATTCATAATGAATTGCAGAGTGTATAAATATCTGTGGGATTCATTGCGCTGAATGAAGTAGAGGCAAGAAGTTATGAAAGTCAGGTTGACTATAAAGGCAATCTGAGCTTGTCTAGGAACCAGAGTTTGTAGTGTGTAAATTGTTTACGGTAATACAAAGTTTCTTGGGGAGTTTTGGGCAGTGGGTTTTTCCCAAAAGGGATTCCCATGTTAAATTTGGCTTCTTGTGTTTATGTTGTGTGCATATTGTTTTTCAATATTCTCATTTTTTTGCATCTCAATGTTCTAAAATAGATTTACAATCTTCTATGTTTCCCCTGTAAATTGTCCTAACATCCTCGACTACAGATAAGTCATTCCATTAAATGTCTCAAAGAGATGGATTGAGATGATATATGCTCAAATGGCTTAAACATCACACACCAAGGTTTAATTCATAGGCTAAAAGTGTTAAATAATCAAAGTTGACTTATTCTTCCAAGCTTAATTTCTCCCCTTAGTGTGTGATGTTTAAGGATGACCACTCCATGATTGTGAGGGTTGGCACGATCATGAAATGATTATTATAAAATTTAGATTGAATTGGCTTTTCTGGACTATTTGATTTTAAAAATTTTGAATTCATTTTAATAAGTTTCTTTGTGTAAAACATCACCATTTCTACATTCATGAGATGATGTATCTTGAGTTTTCTAAACAAACAATTACATTATCTATGTTTCCTCATCTTGTGTGCTTGTTAGCTCGATCATTCCTACATTTGAATGATCTTTCTTTCTTTTGCGATGGATGTTTGCTATCAATACTATGTCTTGAAACTAGCATTCCTAGTGTGACAGGTCCCACACTTTGTATTGGAATGTTGTTCAGTATGATTGCACAACATGGTGAAGATTATTATGAGTAGAATTCATAGGTCTTCGATAAAGATATGCCAATAAAGCATGTGATTTTTTTATCGAATTCTCCAAAGAAACTGATGCAGAGACAAACTCAACGGAAGCGCTCCTAAAGATTTCTCCTTCCCATAACTTCCTATCCAGAAACTTGACTAAAACTAAACCTAAAAACTCTATTTATACTTGCTAGGATAGTCTCCGAAACATTCTAGATTATTGCAAAATAGGAAAACCGACTCAAAGAGACTTCCCGCCAAAATGGCTTACAGAATATTCTAGATCAATATAGAATAGAAAAGAATGACCCTACAATGGTCTGAACAAATCCCAAGAAAAGATCTTGTCCTAATGAGGAAATCGAGATAAATTCCTCAAGTTAGCTCGTGCAAAAATCACGTCCAAAATACTGATACTTGGCAGCAATAGAGTAACTCAGCATATGAAGGAACTTGACATGAACTGCAACATTTTTTGGTGCTTGGTAACTTTTGCAACTTGATAGAGTCTAAAATGTGGCAACATGTACAATCTTTATGTGGGTGCTCCTACACCATACACCCGAGGACAATAGAATCCAAGTCCCTTGGATTGTCCTACCTCTTTCTTGTCTTCCAATTCCTTGGTATTTGTTGTTTGTACTCTGGCCAAGTACCCAAGTCAACTTTCATATTTTCATAAACCTCTTCCACATAAGAATTCAGGTAGAACTCCTGTAAACCTGCAATAAATGGATTAGAAAAAACAAATGGGACCTCATCATATATGAATTCATCAATTTGGTTCACTATAGGAACCTTTGCATCATTTTTTTTGATGTCTTAATGCTACAATATCTCCATGCTTGGAGACAAATTCATCACTATTTGATCCTTATCTATCCTATTAGCTTCATCATAATTCTTCTTCCTTATTGCAACTATCATCCTTTTGATAGGCCATACCACTTTCTTTCTTAACTTCAAATGCCATCTCTTGGTTCCATCAAGAACCAACACATCCACCTCTTTTCCATCTTTATGAACCTTTTCATCACAAGGCTCATCAACAATTACCACTTCAACCTCTTTTCTATCTTTAAGAACCTTTTTATCATAAGGTTCATCAACAACTATTTTCTGCAAACTTTTTATATTAGCATCAATTTGTTCATTTTGTCCTTTCAATGGACAAGTCTTTTCTTCATTGGCAACCAAGTTCTCTATTCCATCTTCACAAGCTTCCATAATCTCAATGGATTGTTTCTCCAAATCACTATTTTCTTTTTCCATATTTTTCTTCAGCTCCTCTTTTAGTCTTGCTAAATTTTCTTCTCCTTTTTTAAGTTCCCTCATTAGAAATCCCATTTTCTCTTCTATTTCCTAATTCATTCTAACTTCATCTCTCTCTCTCTCTCTCTCTCTCTCTCTCTCTCTCTCTCTCTCCTCTTCCTCTCTTTTCTTTTTCTAAAAATCACAATATGAAATCCATGCATCTAAAAGTATCTTCTTATCATGAGATAAATCTCCTCTTGTGACCATTTTCTCCTATCTAGGTTCTCTCCACTCAACCTAGTCTTGTGGCCACTCTACAGGTTCTCTTCCCAACCTGTCACAACAAACACAAACTCATGATTCACCTTTGTCCAAACCTTTTGCTGAGCTTTGATAACAAAAATGATGTAGAGATAAACTCAACAAAAGCAAAAACAAAAGAAACTAGCACCAAAAAGAGATAGATAACAATATTCTTCTAATTGATTCATAAAATGAATAGTATATACACTTGCTCTCCTAAAAATTTCTTCTTCCCATAACTCCGTATCTAGAAACTTGACTAAACCTAAACATAAAAACTTTATTTATACTTGCTAGGACGATCTACGAAACATTCTAAATTATTACACAATAGGAAAATCGACTCAAAGAGACTTCCTGCCAAAACGGCTTATAGAATATTCTAGATCTTTATAGAATAGAGAAGAGTGACCCTACAATGGTCTGAACAAATCCCAAGAAAAGATCTTATCCTAATGACGAAATCAGGATAAATTCCTCAAGTCAGCTCGTACAGAAATCACGTCCAAAATTTTGACGCTCGGCATATGAAGGAACTCGACATAAACTACAACAATTTCTAGTGCTTGGTAACTTCTACAACTCTGCAGAGTCTGAAATGTGGCAACATGTACAATCTTTATGTGGGTGCTCTTGCACCAAAAACAAATCTACAATATGAATCTAGTGAAGTTTACAAGGTTGCCAAAACTCTAAACTTATGTTGAGGAATGAATGCTTGATGTAGGAGCATCTTGCATGGGAAAATTATTGAAAAAAAAAAAAAAAAAAAAACTAGAGGAGAGAGAAAGTAACGAAAATTAGAGGAGAAATAATAAAAAAATAAAAAAGGGGAAAAAGGAGAAAAGAGAGAAAAAGAGGATTTCTATTTTTGAGGTGCATAGGTGGCATAATAGAAAAAATAAAAAATAAATGGTTTTCATTCCATTTATCGAGGTGTGTGGGTAGAATTCTAGAAAGTTATGAATATTGTAGAAAATTGTGGATATTGTAGAAGGTTATGGAAGTTCTAGAAAGTTGTGGATAAGCCATGCATGGGTTGGTAAGTGCCTATTTAAGCAAGGCATATGAGCATTTCAAATCACGCTCAAGGAGAAGCTCAAGGAGTAGCTTGAGAAGTGGAAGCTTGAGGAGGAGTAGCTTGAGAAGGAGAAGCTTGAGAAGTAGAAGATCGAGAAGTAGAAGCTTTGGAAGGAAAAGCTTGAATGTGTGAAAGCTGGAAGGTGTGAAAGAGAAGGAGAAAGTGAAGAGTCAGTTTTCCTGAGTCTGTGGACAGAGCGCCGAATGTGAGGCAGTTTACAGTAGGACTATGATGGAGTTGTGAGTATGTAGACAGAGCGCCGAATGTGAGGCAGTTTACACTTGGATCTTGGATTAAGTTTGTGAGAAGAGCTAGTGATTGCGGTTTAGAAACAAGGAGGTTGCTTGGTGGCTTGTGAGCACAAGTTGAGATCTCAGAGGTTTCTACCAGAGTGTGGATCTGGACTAGCTTGGGTTTGGATTAGATCTTGAGAGATCTTGCAGAAATGTTAATGTAATTGGTATTGGATTTTCAAGTATAATAAAAGAGTTCTTTGGGAAGCATTTTATTTTCTTGGTCTTTGTATTGTTGCATTCTTGGTTGTGAGTTGGTAAGGGTGGAGTGGCCCTTTGTCAGTGGTATCAGAGCGTACCTCCATCAATGCTTCAAAAGCTACGAGGTTGTCCATCTCTTTCATGCATACTTTTCAAGATACCATAGAGAGGCCTGAATGTAAACTACTTTGTAAGAGGCGAAAAGAGAGGAGATTTCAAAGGGATGGGATACTCAAATCTCTTATAACTCAACATATGATCTATTTCTCTCTCACACACACACGCACAAACATACACATATTTACAAAATCTAATGAATTTTAAATTTTTAAATTTTCCTACAAATATATTTATTTAAAAGAAATCCATATTATTGATAGAATAAGCACCCAATGCTAAAAGAACCTTGTATCCTTGCTTAATAATTAATCTTTAATACATAAATTAAATCTAAAACTTTTAAGCCAATTTATTTTTAAAATCTGGTTTAGTGACAATATGGAAAATAAGATTAACATTGAACGGCTCAATTTTATGGTGATATGATAAATTGACATGTGTCATGGGCTCGACTTCATTAACAAGTGTGAGTTGGGAAATTAGTCTAAAGGCGAAGTGAGGCATTGAAAATCTCTGAGAATGTCTAGCTTTCAAATTGGAAGGCAATGGAAGTGACGATTCCTCGGTAAGCATGCAGACGACATGATTGAAAGTAATGAATGGGGAAGAATTTAGAAGGTGAGAATCAAATTTAAAATTTGTGAGGTTCGACGTGTAAAGGGCAACACTAAAAATGAACGCCTCAGATCTTTTCAATGGTCGTCCTCCTCTTAGTAAAATTTGTGGTCGTTGGATTAAACAATGAGCTTCTTCACTTCATATAAGAGAATGCCTAGGGCGTAAATAGTGGGTCCCTCTAGGCCCTTGGCAATTGCTAATATGAGGGCTCAAGTGGGCAACTTGATCTCGAAGTCCAATCACAATTTCTCCAACATTCTTGGCTTAGGAGGTCAAGTAATGGTTGGCCATTTCACTTGTCCCAAACATAAACAAATATCTTAGATATTCATTTTTTGTGTGCTGGCATTCGGAAATACCGTAAATGTTCTGATCTAACCAAATTTCCCTTTGCTTTCCTACTGGGCGGGATTATCAGGATTCATTCGCAATCACATGTATTGACAATGTACCACATCTACAAAAAGATATCTGATATAAGATGTGATATGAGAAGTGTGGTCAATTACAATTCTCCACCTAATGTTGCCATTATTGTGTTAGTGGGATCCGGAAGCATAAAGAGCATCTCCTTTACATTTTTGTTTTCTATTAAAATATCATACACAACCAAGTCCAAAGTACATCAAATCTATCATTATGGGCTGTGGAAAACTTTATTTAATTTTCTACCGGCTTCGGACCAGGCTGCCCCTGTTTTCGTTACGTGTGACCTGCGACTGGCAGTGGACAGTATAAGATATTTTTTTAAGTAGCCTATAAATATGTTCATAAAGGAGAAGTAATACACTAAATTATTCTGCCTACCAACAGAAGGCTTCGATAATTTGCGCCTTTCACTAAATAATATTCAGTGAAGAAGAGAAAAATGAATATGACGAAGACGAAAGTGATGAGGAAGGAAGAGCCGGAGGAGGAGAAGGGCAGTTCCAGGGAATTCTTCACAGATCTCTTTCGACGTGGTACACGTCATAAGAAGCAGTTGACACTGCAGGTAACTTATAAATTCCTCTTCTCCACATTAATTGGGTTGTGGGTATATTTGATTTTAATAGATTTGATATATATGTGAATTGTTGAGATTTCTAATTCATTATTTGGAAAATAGGAATCAGAATGAAATTGTTGGAGTGGAGAAAACGGGATCGTTTTTTTCGTTCTCAACAATTTCAAATGTTGATGGTTATAGAATATGATAGATAGATTATTTTTAATCTAATATTCAATTGTAACTTATTTCTCACTGATGAAAAATTCTTAAAATATTAAATCCATAAGCATATAGAAATCTTATGACTGATGAAGAATAGTTTATAAAATAGGAAAGAAGAGTGATTAATGGAAGCTTTGTTGGGTGAAATGCAGACAGTCGAGCTGAAGGTGACCCGGATGGACTGTGAAGGGTGTGAGCTCAAAGTCAAGAAGGTCCTGGAGCGTATGCCAGGTGTAATCATCGCAGAAACCCTAATTCCTCTGTTAGAAAGACCTAAATTGGGGATCTGCAATAAGGAAATCTTTGGGTAGTTTGTGATGTTTTCATTGATCAAAAACGTTAAAAACTGCAACCTTTAATGGTGTAATTGTGTCTGAAGTGTATGCTTTTCTTTTGGGTGTGGAGCAGGTGTACAAACAGTGGATGTAAATCGGAAGCTGCAGAAGGTAACAGTAACGGGATATGTTGAACCGAGCAAGGTGCTGAGGAAAGTGCAAGGCACAGGCAAAAACGCAGAGATATGGCCATACATTCCATACAACTCTGTAACACAACATGTTATGAATGCAAAAACATATGACAAAAAGGCACCACTTGGGTATATGAGGAAAGATATTTACGACACTGGGATCGATCCCCACCGCCCAGATGAAGTGTACGGTTCCATGTTCAGCGAAGAGAATGCAAATGCATGCACCCTTATGTGATTCGATTGACGTATACATGTTTGTTTTTATCAAACAGATTGTACGGTCAGATCAACAACACGCCTACTAAATTTCTTATATTTGGCTTCATATCTATCTCGGAAGATTAGTCTGTAATATATATGTAAATATTAGTTTTCCCTAACCGCTACCGTGTCAGTCCTTAACTGCAGGACTGTTAGATTTTGTAAGTTTATGAAAGGAACCAAAAATTGTTCCCCTAAGAACTCGTAAAATTGTTCCATACTCAATGTAACGAGTTGAGAAAGGGTTTTATGAATATATTGATAAGTGGTCCAACAATTGATCTAAAAATCCATCTCCGTCAGTTTGTTCATATAGACCAATATAAATGTTACTTATTAGTTCCTGCCATGGCAGAACTATCGCGAGGCTACCACATAAACAGTTATCAAACTTGCCCTAAACAATCAATAATATTTGGTTACTAAGCAATCTCGTGGTAGATCTCTATGCACAAAAAGGCGCTAATGTCAAAATGGCTGCATTGAGAGTACCAGTTTAGCTGGTGAGATGTCAAAATGGCTACATTGGGAGTACCCATTTGACTGATGAGGTAACATCTGGTTTTTACATACTTTCCCTCAAGACCGGCTAGGCTCCTCTTATTACTTGAGTTGGCCTAGTGGTGGAGAACTTGTATTCTTGAAAGAGAGGTCACAAGTTCAAATCCCACTGGAGGTAGGGTATGTACGCTTCGTTTGTAGCACCAAGCGCCTCCGACTATAAACAAGTGGATTGATTTAGATGGCACGGCATTCAACCAAAATAAAATACTATAATGGTTGATTTTCTCCCTTAGGCATGTGTCCGACAGATTACAGAGGGGGTTTCAATATTTTGTAAAAAAATGGAAGCTGAGCAGGTTATTCAAACTACACCTACGCATCTGCCAGGTATGGCAACAGATGTCTTCTTAAACTCCGCGCTGATTCAAACAAAATTAGACAATGATATGTTATGTTCCTAAAATGGTTTGCTATCTGAGAATCTCTGTTAATCTAGGGCTCTCATTTGGATATTTTTAGGAACTGCCGAAGTTTAGTAACTGGACTGAAACAACCGATAAAAAATAAGCTCAGCATAGATATGCTATTTCAATGGTGAAACCTTGGCAGCTAATTCAACCTGAAGGTTGTAAGGCTTTGGTCGCATTTTCCCATGGGAATCATGTAGATCTTTTCAATTAACGTTCAATGTATTTGTTTTACATAACAGGAAGTTTCGTTGTTCTTCAAATGAGTTGTTTCCGTTTCTATCTTACCTCAACTTCGTGCGTCATTTAGTTTCTGTTGGCTCACCTTCCAAAGTCCTAGACGCTTTCAACTTTGAAGGAAGCTGGAAATGGTGCTGGAGGTGTTAATTTTTATGCCCTCTTGGCTAAATCAGAGGACACGTCCATGCAGACAAACAAATAATCCTGCTGTGCCTAGTAAGCTGTACTTTTAGTTAAATAATAAATTATTGGCTCGTTGTTTTGTCAATTTCTGCAATTGCTACTCTAGTGTGATCGTTTGGGAGTGACCTAAAAATTTATCATTCCTATTTAAGGTTGATCATCTGCCTTGTATTTCAGAAGTAACGCTAGTGTGAATTATGTCTTATATGTGCCTTGTAGTTTTAAAGATACACATTGTTCTCATGTAATTATTTGGATAAAAAATATTAGTATTTTTTGAAATCATTCATATGAGATGAGTTGGTTCTTCTTCAAAATTATTTGTGAGATTGGGTAATGTTCTACATATTAGTAAAGGCTTATCAAATATGTTTGCCCTAAAACATCTTTCTCTACGGCTTTTTGGTATTAACTTTTTTGCACCTAATTTGGCACAATGTATGTAGTATGTGCATCATGAAAGATTACTGAGAAAAATATTAATCCTTTGAAATCACTTGACTCGGACTTGTGAAGACATAAAAACTCTTTAACTGTCCATGGGATGTCCAAACATCACAAAATATAGCAGTGGTGTCTTGCCACATTTTAGGCACATCTTACCATTTCAAATACATTTGTGGGTGTCCTCTATTGTGTTGTTGTGTTGTAAACATGGAATGGGATGAAAACATTATTTTAGGGAAAGGGAAACATCCTAGTGGAACACATCACTCATTAATAATTTAATTAGAGGCAATATTATATCACGGAAATTTCACATCACTTAGATCTCTACCCTCTACCCCTCAATAGAAAAAGGCCCTAAGATGAGATTCTATTTAAAGTATTTTTTGCATATTTTGGGATGGCATCATTGGCTATCCTATCTAGCCATAGGCCAATATTGCAAAACATCATACCCCTAGTTATTTGCAATTTCATTGCATCAGGGAGTCTATAAATGCTAGAGATCTGTCCTAAATTATCACTTGGTTTGCTAAGGCAATTAACCAAACAAGAGAGTTATTGTCAAAAATTGATTATATAGGTCGATAAGTTCCAAAACACCCAAGAAACATATGATGCTCAATAAACAAAAACTAAGTATTCAAACACCCATTCAATGAGTAAATACTACACCAAAAAAACCAGATGGTTCACAAAAATTATTTAGCAATAAAGCTTCCACCCACACAAATTGCTAAAGTGCTGACATTACTCACATGTAGAGCCTAATAATAAAATTGTTTGACTTGCTAGAGTCAGATATCTAGTATACTTTAAAATTTCTCCTTGCTTCAGGTGAACAAAAGAAACACTAATAGAAAACACCCTTGTTTGTTCATTGACATAAATGTATAAAATATAGTATATATCAAAAGCTCAAATTAGTCACAATATTTATCAAAGCCTAGGTTTTGTCTACTACACAGATAAATGAAGCCCAACATATATCAAGGACTCAATTTTAGTTCTCTAAAAAGTATGAGTTTGATCCAAATGTCCAGAGTGTAAAATTTTAGATCTCAGACTAAATTTAGAGCTAAAAATAAAAAATAAGGTACATAAGAGAATTATATAAGAAATAAACTTAATGCCTAGCAATTTGCACAAGGAAAAGTTAAATATTGATAGCGTTATACCTATAATAAACTTCAGATGTATCCAAAGTAAAATAAAATAGTTTATAGCAATATGAACTTTATCTTAAGGCATGTCTAAACAGGAGAGCACTTGATGTCGTTGAGGAAAAACAATTTTTCTTCAATTCATGAGTTGCTTTTTCTCAGTGTATTGATTTTCAATTGTTCTTTTTGGATCAACCCTAAATCATATTATTTAGAAAACATAATATTAAAAAATTAATTCACATATAAGGTTTTTGATCTTTTTGAATTATGGTAAAAACACCCAAGCATCTTTGACAATCGTACCTCCTACCCTCATAACATTTCACTAACCTTACCATCCACCATAAAATGGATAGATAGATCGGGTGAGGTTATAGAATATCCTGATTCAAAGTTATAACCATAAGCACAGATATGAAACTAAGAATGAAAGTTCTAATTGCAAGCATCCAAGGGAAATACTTTATAATGACTAGGCAATGCTCAATTGCAAGCCTATTATTCTGATTTGCCCAATTTGAAATCTGGATGGTGAAAATTCAACTTGAACTAAGTAGCAATCTCTTACCAAGAGTGACCCCTTTTAATTGAATTCAGAAGTAAGAGCTTAACCAACCCTGTGAATTGTCAAAGTCCAATAGGCTTTCCCTCAGGGTACCCTAAACACATATATATCTATGGTTTTTGGATTTGATTGTAATCTATTATTTTACCAATGTTTAAGACCAAATCTCCATAATCTATGATCCTTTCTAGGACAATATTGAGCATGATCCAAAACTTTGATACAAGATTAATCACAGTGAATCTAAAAACAATGAGTTATATATTTTTGTATTAATATAAACATATAATCTAATACAAATGATATAAAATTTTGTTTTTTCTAATTTATATAAACATATAATCTGATAACAATATGATATAAGGGCATAACCAGTGACAAGAGGAAAGGGTGATGAGGATTATAAGAAGAAATATGATATAAGGGCATAACCAGTGACACGAGGAAAGGGTGATAAGGATTATAAGAATGAATAAATGAAGGGGGTTAAAAATATTGTCTTCAGTTTTGATAATAGTAAAAGCATATTTCTTTATTCTGATTTGAAAGCCAGTTGTTCCAATTTAGATAATAAGGTATGATTGTTAATTATTTTTGCCTATTTATTCGATTATCATAGATCCAAGAAAAATGTAACCTCTCACATATTCCCCGTGAGTCTCGATTCTAATGGGTCTATCAATCCTCTTTTAGACATAGATATTTGCCTTGACATCTGTCAGAACAGACAGTCTTTCCATTTAGTTTAGTACACACTTCCAAGGCATCCCTCCTAAAACTGCCACTTCAATACTATGAACTGACATACTCATCAACAAATCTGAATGACTTGCCTTAACTTATGGTGAAATAAAATAGTGTACCTTCCCCATCCAATTTCTCTTTGTACTCAGATTAATTCATTATCTTTTCTGTCCAAAATCAAAATAGTTATTTCAATCCTTGGCAGGAACTTGACTGCCCTGCAGTTCTTTTTTAACTATTTCTGAGTCATTTTGACATGCATTCGGTTGAGCTAGCAGCCAAGAGGTGAAAGGGCAAACATAGTAAGTGACTTGTATTTGTGCGAGATATGGGACCGTAGGAAAATGCATGTAAAACATTTGTCAAAATTATACCACAGAGATTTAAGGTGTTCTCGACTACAGATAAGTCCTTTCGTTAAATGCCTCAAAGAGAAGGTGGCTCGTGGGAATACCATGGTAGATATATATATAAAATGTCGACTTTTAGAAGATTGGTGCCCATCGTTTGGAAGAGGAATTATGCTATGAAATAACATTTGGAAAGTTTAATCAATTGTTGAATATGCATGTGATATTGTAGAGAGATTTTTTTTTTGTTTTTTGTTGGCGGGTGTAGTGTAAGAGTTACCAAGAGATCCACTCGGAACCAACAAATCGAATTTAAAAGACTTGTCAAGAAATCAAAGAGTTGTATTGAGAGACCACTCTTAAACATCACACACTAAAGAAAAAATTAAGTTTGGAAAAATAAGTGAACTTTGACAATTTAACACTTTTAGTCTAGGAATGAAACATTACTATATGATGTTTATATGGTCTAGTATTTAAGATAATATATGCTCCATGATTGTCAAGGTTGGCACGATCATGAAGGATTCTTAAAAAAATTCTTGAATCAACTTTTCTACACTATTTGATTTGAGAATTTTTGAATCCATTTTAATGAGTTTCTTTGTCTGCAAAAGATCACCATTTCTACATTCGTGAGATGATGTCTCTTGAGTTTTTTCTATCCAAATAGATACATTATCTATGTTTCCTCATCTTGTGTGCTTGCCAGCTCAGTCATTTATACAATTGAATGATCTCTTCTTCCTTTTGTGATGGATGTTTGATATCAATACTATGATTCCAAAGGATACATCTCACATCCATGTATATCAGTTGTATTAACATTCTTCTCAAAATTAACATTCCTAGTGTGACAGATCCCATGCTTTATATTGGAATGTTGTTTGGTATGTTTGCATAACATGGTAAAGATCATTATGAATAGAAGTCATGGGTGTCCAATAAAGATATGCCAATGAAGCATATGATTCTTTTAATGGAATTCTTCAAAGAAACAAATCTACAAAACATGAAAAGATGTCATTTGGTTGAAAATTTACAATGCAGAATATACAAAAAGTGATTTGTAGGAAAAGAGAATATTTAAAACTATGTTCATTATTAACATTTATTTTTATGAAGTTCTTTAAAGTCTATCATCCATCTTTTAAGGATTCCTATTTCACCTAAACATAAGGGGTTGAATAGGTGCATTCTTGTTCTTCTTCCCCTCTTTTGTCTTGAAGCTATTAGCTTTGTTCATATTCTCTTTTTGAAGGTAAATGTCTTGTCAAGAAGATTCTTCATTTCAAGGGTATCTTCTTATAATTGACATATCCTTTCATAGTTATCCATTTTCTTAGCATTGCAAGAGCCAATTCTCTTTGCTAATTTTGTGGCATACATTTGCATTTAAATGATATATCCTCATTACTAGAAGTAGTTATCCTTTTCTCTATCCCTTACGATGTCTATAGCTCTATAGTCATCATAAAGAGGAGGGCATACATATGCCCTCCTTCTAGAATAGTTTACTTTTTATGCAATTTTACGTTTACATTGCAACATACCACTCCTGAATGGGTATCAATGATACTTCTCCATCCAAGGAAACAAATTTATATAGACATGCATTTATCTCTATTAATAATTGACCCTTGTCCATCCACAGAAACAATAGACATATTTACACTCTTTTATGATATCAAGCAATTAATGTTGTCCTATATTATTATTGTAATTTTCAAAAGCCTCGAGGCTGATTCAATACATGTTTAAGGACTTAGTATAAAGGAAAGGTCATGTCCTTGTGGTAAAGATTGATATTGATTAGTGAAATCATTGTATGAACTTGAATGTGAACTTGGCTAATGTAAGTGTGGAGATTGATGTTGAAAATGTACTTATCCTAAAGATCATTATATGAACTTGAATGTGAGCTTCACTAATGTAAGAGCAAAGATTGAGTCTATTCAAAGATCTTGAATATGCTTATCCAAAAGATTATCTAGTGAAGACTATTTTATAGGCTATTTTGACAATGGGTTTAGTTGTCCCCCCTTCAACTCCTGACAGGGTTAGTATAGCTCCTAATAGAGTTGGAATCTTCTGATAGGGATTCAAAGCCTCCTAACAAAGACTCATATGTGCTAATTAGATTTCATTAGCTCTTAATAGAGTTTTTCCTTTCACAAGGAGCTTTATATTAGTACATCATCTTGTGGGCATCATTTCAACTGAGGTTTTCCCTTTAATCATGGGTTTCCCTAGTTAACATATCTAGTGTTATTGTTCATGGTTATCTTTCCATGGTTGTTGCATCTATTGTTTACATTTTTTATAATTAAAAAAGTTGTAAAGCTTTGTAACAACTAGTATATAAGGAGTCATGCATTTAATTTTCATTCTCTAATCCATAAGCTATCTATCCATGAATCAATGAGCCATCAATAAATCAAGAGAAAGCATATATGTGTGCACATGATACTTCAAGAGCACATTCTTTATGCACTTCAAGGCATACATCAATATCAAGATTCTTCCTTTAATTTGATAGTGGTGTTTGGATTCTATTGGCTTGGTTTTTTACATGTTAAAAACTTTTGAAAAATTCTAGTGAAAATCTAGTTACTTTCAAAATTAGGGTTATGTACTTTTGAATCTTTGTTTGCCCTATATATATCCCTAATTTTGCATTGTTGTTCCAGTAGTAATTTTTCCCTAAATCAAGAGAAAGCATATATGTGTGCACATGATACTTCAAGAGCATATTCTTTATGCACTTCAAGGCATACATCAATATCAAGATTCTTCCTTTAATTTGATAGTGGTGTTTGGATTCTATTAGCTTGGTTTTTTACATGTTAAAAACTTTTGAAATATTCTAGTGAAAATCTAGTTACTTTCAAAATTAGGGTTATGTACTTTTGAATCTTTGTTTGCCCTATATTAATCCCTAATTTTGCATTGTTGTTCCAGTAGTAATTTTTCCCTAAATCTATAAGCTAAGGTTAATATAGTATACATTTTTAAGAAATGCGTGGGGCAAAATCTTTTGAAAGCCCCTTTTATTTTCCTAGATACCTTTATAATTTGTCTACATTGCCTAACCTTACCCTAAGTCCTAGTTTGAAATTATAACCCAAGCTATTTTTGTTTATTGTGTGGGTTACGTTTTATATCTAAAAAATCAATTAAGTCATGGTAGCCCTTGACCTTCTTGGAGATCAAAGGTTGTCGCTTTGTTGCCAATGGAAGTTGTATGATTTTTATCCTTGGTGACATAGCAACAATGTAACATCTATCTGCAAGACTCAATGAGGATGAAAGGTTTCAAAAGTAAATTTCTCACTATAGATTAGATGGAAGATCAAAAAACCTCACTTTGTCACCAAAGAAAGTAGTTTGTTCTTTACTCATAGCAACATAACAACATTAGGATACGTGGTTATGTGAGCCATTTCTCCTTGCGGCTAATGGGTGTGTCAGAGTGAGATGATTATTGTCCATGTCCCATTTGTGCCCAATTGATAAAAGACTAGTTTTTCAATGAACTTATACCCATTGTTGATCTCAGATTCAATCTAGGGTTGTAGCTATGTCATTTGCCAAAGTTGCTTAATTTTTACCCATGGTGACATCGCATCAACTTGACATGTGGAGTATGGTAGGACCAGCCCTCACAAGAAGTGTTGCAAGTTCAAAGTCATCAATGACTTTCTAGCTATCAGATCTTCATTTTCCATGGAGGTAAACCTCTATGAAGATGAGGTATTTTTCAGAGCCATCAGATCTTTTCTAGATTGACGGATATCGCTTTGTCTCCATAGAAATTTACATGGGTTTTAATCATAGCGACATAAAGATGTGAAGAAACGTGTCTAGCGGGCCCACCTCAGTTATGATATGGTTACTGTGTTTCCTATCATCAGATTGAAGTTTAATTGGTGGATGTCAGTTTCTCACCAAAGAAATTTGTAGGGTTTTTACTCTTAGCGACATAGTGAGAGCTTGACACATGTCTAGTTACATGAATGAATCATGTGAAAGTTGCTAGTAAGGTAAAAAGGGAACATATGTGAATTTTCAACTAGATTAATCACCAAGTTAGAATTTTGAAGTCGAGTCAGAATATTTTTTAATTTCTTGACCGTCGGATTTTTGCAAATCGATGACCCATTTTTAAATTTAAAGGGGAATGCCACACTATTTTTCTTTGCAGCCCATTTATAGGAATTAAAAGCTTCTTTTGTGAACTAAAACAAGGAATGTAGTGATGAAGGTCAAAAAAATTATCTTGCAAATAGATTTTCTAAATTCTTGGAGCTTGGTACCTATTGAAAAAACTATTATTTCATCTTGTTGAGATGGGAAATTTTCCAATGAAAAAAATCCATTGCAATATTTAGAGAAGAAGCGTAAAAGCCAAGTAATCACCTTCATCTATGTATAATTAAAGAATTCTAGTATATTCCTCATTATCATTCAAAATGACTCCAAAGAAGGGTTTTTCTAGGAAGGTTGAGTATGCTAGTAGGAATATTCATGAAGATTTCTTACAGAAATTGAATGAATCTACAAATGAGTCCACCCAGATTAAAAAAATAGTACTTATAAACCTAGGCTACGAGTTGCAGATGGTTTATTTTACAAAGGAAATTGGATTCAGGATGCTATGACTTCTAAAATTTAGGGTTACAATTATTCAAAAAATGGTTTTCAAAAAGGAAATTATTTTCCCCCCTAGATTAATCTAGAATTTTGACCTAGGCAAGTTAGTAGTTCCCAAAGTCTTCATGGATTAAAACCTCCTCACTAATATATCCAGAAATTATGATCCAATAGATAGGATGGTATGAGGAGTAAATGAAGAATGTTTGGTAAAAGTTATAGCTAAAGAAATCTGGGGAGTGTTTAGGATGGACCCTATTTCAAATTTTCACGAGGTCATTGATTTTTAGGGTTTGAAGAAAGAATATTTGTCCTACAAGGATCAAATTAGGCAAGGAGCACTAAGAGGACATTTGGCCACAATCGAAAACCTAGCTTTTGTAATAGCTTCAACCGAAGAGCCTTTCAAGAAGTAGGTTTTCAATTCTCAAGCCATAGACATATACGTGGTTGTATGCAAAGTATTTGGTGAAGATGAACAAGAATTTATGCTTGTAGCATTTATGTATATGATGGTACAAATTTCATCCTATGGTGTTGATATTATTTTTTATTTTGCTTCATTAATAGTTAAAGAAATTCATATTGGTCTGATAGGGATTGCAAAAGAGAAGATTGAGAAAACCTTTGGTTTTTATTCTTTGTTAATGCACATGTTTCTGTAGAAGGGAGTTATGTATTTTGAGAAAGAAATGATATTAACAAGAGAGCATGATCGAGAGGCTCTACTAGTCTAATTATGGAGTGTGGATATGACATGGGATGCAGAGGAAGCCAATTTTTTACTATTTGATGGGTATTTTGCATCTAGACTAAGAAATCTTCTATTGAAGGATAACCCTAGGATTCCCAAGGCATTGCTAGATTTCATCAGGCCTATGGATAGCCCCAATAACTTGAAAGTTTCTCACAATTGGGTGGATATTGTACCATATCCAATGTCAACTATATTCCAGGTATATGGATTCCAAGGGACTCCGCATGTGCTTCCCTACCAAGTACCCCTTAAAGTAGGGATAGATGAGATACTATGGAAAATAGGTGATTTGGAAGGAGTGAAACTTACTGGTAGGTTGAGAGGTTCTATTTTCCCATCATGCATAGTAGCTCATCAATTTATTATTACAAAGGGTGGTTGGGTATTTTTATATAAGATTTTAAACCCTTAAAAAATTAAAAAATGGCAGTGTCCCATGCTCATTTTAATGATAGAGACGGATTTTTTGAAATATTCAGATAGAGGGCCAAGACTAGTGCTTGAAAGCATCAATTCTATTTCCTTGAGGATGTAATAAGAAATGAATTTTCTCTCAAAGAGCAAGAAATGAAGAAAGAAAAGTGGAGAGTTTATTCTAGGGTTTTAGAATTCATCAAATATTTTGATAAGGATTATAGCCCATCGAAAGATGCAAAGACATTAGCAGAAAAAATGAACAAATTAATTATGACTTTCTCTGAGATCATGGATGTAATGAATGAAAAGAAAAACTCTTCTTATCAATACTCATCCAAATAAAGAAAGATAAGCGATGAAAAAGTTATCTTTTACCCCTACACTCGGATCAGGACAGTTGGTTATCTAAAGGAAATATAGTTACAACATAATCAGATAGAGATCATGCAGTTGATAAATGAAAGCAAAAATTTGGATCAACTAGTGTTTCTATGGAAGAAAGGCCTAAAAGCCATAAGATAGAAGAGAAGAATATAGAAGATTACACGCCTTCTCAATCTCCTTTGCATATAGGAGGGAAAAACTTAATAGAGAGAAAATTGAACAATTAGAATCCCAAGGGGGGGTGTTTATTTTTGTTGCTGAATTGGAGGAAGGAAATCCCCAGGAACCTCCCATGCCTAGCCTTGAATTAATTTTTGTTGATTATAGAGGGAAAGAAATAGAAACTAAAGTAGAATAAGCTAGTCATTAGTTTCTATCAGGTGACAATTTCATCAAATTAAGAGCATTCTACCAATTTGCATGGAGAACTAATATTGAAAATTTTGAAGAAAGATGTAATAATCTAGGAAAACTGAGTATCTAGAAATGGAGGATGTAGCTATACAAGATGAAATAAAGGACGAAATGATACAATAATTCAAAAGTTTGATTCCTGAAGAGGGAAGAGAAATGATCAAATCATCTGGAGTTCTACTTCTACCAAATTGGGATATCACAGATGCCATAGCTTTTAATACTGACACTAAGAAGTTCAATGGTGAAGAAAAAATAAAAAAGGGACTTAAAGGTGCTAATTTTAGTGAAGATCATATTACTTTAGTGATCTAGTCTTTAAAGAGAGAATCTAGAGCCAATTTTTTTCAATTTTATGATACTGGATTGGTTGGAAACTTGATTGTCAAAAGAGTAGAAGATACTCCACATGATGAAGCAACAGAGTTCAATCTTGAAACTGCCACCCTCACAGTAGCTACTGCCAAGAAGGAGGAAAAATAAAGACTAGAATTGTAGGAGAAATATGAGCAAGTTCTAGAGGATTACAATAAGGAAGTATAGAAAAGAATTGAGATGGAAAATAAGATGATAGGATATAAACTCAAAATCACTTATCCCGCTCATCCTCCACTTGAACCTTTTAAATCAACTCCCCTTGTAGAAATACCAAATACCCCACAGAGACCCCAATTTTATACAGCTAAAGATTTTGAGGAAGAAAAGAGAAAATTAAGAACCTTGCATGTGGAATTAGATGTGCAATATGAAGATAAGATAAGAAATACAATCATCTATTTGGTGGAGAGGATTGGTTGGCCTGCATTTTATGAACAATTATCAAAATTGATGAATATATGGAAGGAGTTGAAAAATAATGATGCCATTTTGAAGCCAATTGTAAAAAGGTGGAACAGTAGGGACAATGATGTCACTATCTTGTGCTTATTGATTATTAGTATGTCTTGTGAATAGATACAAAAAAGCATTTGACATGACTAGTGACCTCTCTGATTTTGATAAAAAGAGAGTTATGCTACAAAGGAGGATCATAAATTGTTTCTCAAAATATCTCAATGAAAATTTTGAGCTCTTCCCTCTGCACTCAAGGTTGTGGATGAATTGAAGGACAAAAAAGAATGGGCCAAAGAACTAGATGAATTGATAAGCATCAAGCTAAATAAGGTCACAAATGAAAAGATCTATATTTGATTTGCCAAGACAACTAAGGAAATTGTGAAGGTGAAAATATTATTTTGTTCTTTTAAAAAGGATTTTGAGGAGATTGAAAAGTTAGGAGAAGAAATCCTAAAGAAGCAACAAGAAATTTTTAATTTCAACTAGCCAAATGATACACATTTTAACAAGTTGATGGTAGATCTTGTTCAGATTCGTCAGTTGTTATCTGAGAAAATTTATGAAAATGATGTGGATCAAGATGAATTGCAAACGATAAATGCACCAAAAGAGAGAAAACAAGATCATCTAGTTGGTTAAACTGATGATTTGGAAGCAAAAGAATCAAGTGTAACTATTGGCCTATCAGTGTATGATGACTTGGAGGGAGAACCATGAGTTAGGATCAGTTTTCAAATATTAGAACATTGTCCACCATAGGAAAATCAAATGGTCACATAGTTCGAGGAACAAAAATTACATCTAGGCCTATCATTAAGTGAAACTCCTCAACAACAAGAAGATGTAACATAATTGGCCCCACAAAAAGAAGATAGATGATGTAGACACTCCATTGCACAAATTTTTGTCTTATTATGACAGCGACCTCTTGTTTGTAATATCTTTCTATCTTAAGGATAGTTGTCATTCTTCTCTAAAGCCTGAAACTTGTTGCATCTCATGTTATATAAATGACATCCCAAAGCTAGAGAAAGGGTTTGAATTCTTATGTAACTTTTAGTATTTTGCTAGTCTTGCAATTTCAGTCCTGTATTCTTGATGTTTATTTTATGACGTATTTTCCTCTGCAAATCTAAGAATACATTGACATTGAAGGATCATGTTGTCTTGTCTAGAATTGTTTTGAGTTCTACATCAGTGTTGTGTGATTTTCAATGAAAATTAATACAAAGAAGAGTTACACCCATATTTGATTTCTCTAAATCTTGTTTCCATTGTTATTAGTTGGTTATCTTGAGATTCTATGAGCAAGGCTTATTCAATTCAATACAACTAGGATAGGTTGTATATCAGTTTTCTATTGCTTTTAATTCAAAGAATTAAGTAAAAATTTTATAAGGTGATAGGATTTCCAGTCAGTAAGAAGGATATACATAATAATGAGGTTTAGGGTAAATTGCTAATAATATTGATTGTAATGCAATTAATTAGGTCAAAATTGTTGGGTAGACTTTGAATGCCAATGGATGAGGCACTGATCATTTATTTAGTTTGTATGTGAAGAGATCATATAATTGCATCAAGTAAAATTTCAAAATTAAGTCAATTTTAATTTAATGTATGAAGAATTTAATAGTTGGTTAGCACTTGTTTGCTCTTAATCTCTTTGTGTTGTAGTAAGCTCTTGTAACTCAAAATTATATGTATATCTGAGAATAATTGTGATCAAATATATGCTATAGGGGATAAGATTTGTGAAATAATATCAGTGAGTGAATGAAGTGTGGAGATAATATCAAGTTTTGAGCTCTTTCATCCCTCAGGTGCACCCACCTTGATTTTGCAAAAAACCTAAAGTGTAGAAAATCCTTGTCATTTTGTTGAAGTTGGGTCCAGATATGAAGATTTCTTTGTTGAACATAGGAAATAGCTAACCCTTAGACTAAGTTCTTCTTCATTATCCAAGTATCAAGTATTTTTTTTCTTGGTAGTTTTGAAATACCAACAAATTCTAAGGAGGAGATCTATCAACCAAATCATTCATGTTCTTCCATTTACCATTAAGGAATATCACATACATTCTCATTCATAAGGCTTTGACTTCTATAGTTTCCTTTTAGTTTATTTGTGTAAAGGTTATTACATTTTCATACTTAATCACACATCAAATTCAATTGTATCTACAAAAGTAATTGTACTTCTCATTAATATATTCAATCCTACCACATGCTAGCATTTCCTTTATTAGTATTTTACATCTCAATTTTAAGGTTAATTACTCAATCTAGGGCTTGACCAAGGAAAGCCCTTATGAAACCAAAATAAAAACCAAGTTTTATTATGTGCAAGAGAAAGATACCGAGATTGCAACCATGGATCTAGAAACTATTCACCGAGACCTTTCCAAAGAATTTGGCTTTATTTTTTCTTCTTGTAAAGTGTCCATACACTTTTCCACCAACTCAACATGTTCCTTGGGGTCTAAGAAAATTAGGGTTTTGTAGGTTTTCCATCATGATTGCACATATGCATTCATGATTATAGGCACATTTTTTTATCCACAACTTTCAGAGGAAAAAGTTACATTCCCTTTGACATTTCAAGGTAAATCTTTCGTCATTTAATTGATCTCTTAGAATAGACATATTCCCATATTTCAATTGGATTTATTGCATTTTTTAGCAACTAGATCTATCTTACACTTGTCATTAAATCAACTAGTTCAACTTACATTCACATTGCATATCTTAAATCAATTAACATTACATGAAAGAGGACTTGCTTTCATATGACCTTGATATAATTTAGGTTTAGAATTGGAATCCCTTTATTTATTTGGGTTTATATTGAGAGTTATGTTTGGAAGCCCCTCCTTCTCTTGTATTTAATTTTTTATGCATGAAAGTGGTTTGCTAATGAATTTCTCTCACATAGTTTACTAATGCTTCCTATTTCATCATAAACACTAAATTATATGCATCATTCAAAAAACACTTTGGTAGTAAATGTTTATTGTTCTATATTGGTGCTGGAGCACCTAGGGTTTGGTCAATAAACCCTTAAAATTTTGGCTTATAATCACCTTAGCTAGGTCATGAGTGAAATAATGACTAGAGGGAGATTCAGTAGCAGTTTTTTAGGAAGTTTGGTAGTCAATGTGTGAGCCAATGCCAATATGGGAAAAAAGTTGTCACTATGTGGCAAAAAGTTGCTAGATACACCAAATTTAGCACAATAGGTGTAATAACCACAAAATGCATAGAATGGGTCAAAATGGTGTTAGACATGTTTCAGGCATGATTTTAGGACATTCTATACCAACTAGAGTCAAGTTTGTATTAGGGAGTGTAAAATTGACAAAGTTGTCAAAATGTTGTCATGACAACATTTGCAATTTTGCAAACTTGCATGACAACTTTTGTCAAAATATTGCATCTCGTTGAAAATTAGTTAGATTCACAAAATAATTATTGTAACAGGTCAAGAGGACATATTTAATACCTCACAAATTATTGTAAAGGGTTTGTTTGAATTTTTGGAGTGAAAACTATAGAAGGCAGTGCTCATTTTATGACAAATCCATCAAGTCTCCTTGCAAGTGGTGAAACTTATGGTTAATGGATTGAAACTTCATATTTTCACTATACATAGTAAGGGTAACTTATTTATTTTCTTTTGGGTTTTTGGTAGAGTTATGTTTGCAAGATAGAGTAGATAAATAAAATTTTAACTCTGGTGGACAATTCACTATCAGGGATAACTTTAAGAAACCCCCCCTTGGAAAAATATATAAAATCATGGTGAATTCAATATTATTTAAGGAGTAAAATTTTATTTTGTATTGGCGATTTTTTTTCAAAATAGGGAAAATTTATTTTTATTGGCAATTTTGTTTTTTGTCATATGATAATTTTGTAAAGCCTTGGTGAATATTTAATTATTTCAAAAAATCACGACCAAAAGTATAAATACCTAGAAACCATAAGTTTATATCATCCAGGAGACAATAACCTTTTAAAAGATTTTTATATGATCATAAATTAACAGTATAAATCCTATTTTGGGCTAAAATGTTAAAGAACAAAAAGTTTCAAAGAATAATGATAGTTGTCCATAGTAAAATCTAGTTTGAGCCAAAGATTAGAAATATAAAAAGTTCCTCAAAAAGTCTCTGAAATAGAGACACTTGTCAATTCTATGTGCTTTACATATAACTTGACTTAAATTTTTACCATAGATTGGCGAATGTGACCATCGAATAAGAAATGCCTCAAAAATTGTAGGAAAAAATATTTAATTGATCGTGTGAAAAGATTATATTACATTGGTAAAGTCATCACCAAAAAAAATAAAATTTATGCATCGTAATTAGTGATTGGCCTAAGCATGGGACCCAATTTTCATAAAGTGTGGGTGACATGGCCACCCCAAAAGTGATTTTTTTTTGCCAAATTCAAGGTCCTCGATGAGTGAAATTAAGCATGTGGTGAATATTCACCACTAGAGTTATCCCTGTCCACTATCCTGAACTGAGTTAGAACAAATAAAATGGCCTTAACTTGAAACCTCGTTGTGGAATTTTTAGGGCGACTTGAGGTCTTTTATCAAGGTTGTACATTCTAAATCCTTTTGCAGGAGTTCAAAAAATGTGTTCTTCTATTTTTTAGGTCTTTTTCGAGGCGAGTCTGGTTGCAACTGAACTAGGAGGAAGAAATGTTGAAGCTAGATATTGTAGAAATAGAATATTCAAGTCAACCTAATGAATTCAATTGCTCAAGGGTATCCTTGTAAAGATCTAGGAAAGAATTAAGAAGTATTTGAATTCATTTTGGGTGTCTGCCCATTGAAAGAGTTAAATAGTGCATTTGGGTAAATGTACAAACATGTGTCACCCTTTTACAAAGGAGAAGGCTAACATCAAAAAAAGTGTTAAACTTCAACAATGTAAAAATCATATCTTTGTTTTGAATTTTAAGTTTGCGTAAAATGATGAAATGTGTATAAAAGGATGAAGTTTGTGTTTGCTATTTTTAAAATAATTTTAAAAATAAAAATAGTATGGTTTTATAATTTTCAATGACCTTTTTTAACAATGTAAAAAATCCAACAAATTAGGGGTTATAGTTCCCACCACAAAAAAAATTGCAAATAAATGTTTTTCCATCTAAATTTAAAATATGTTGTTGATGACATATGTACCTAGAACTATCAAAAAGGAATTTTAAAAAATATTGTATATTTTCTTTGTTATAGCTATTTTAAGTTGAATAGCATTCCCACAATCTTTTCCTTAGTAAATCCATGTTAATCATTACAAATGTTATATATTATCGAAGAGCACTCTCTTCTCTAGAACAATTCATCATTTATAAAAAAAATTATTACCATCTATTAATTTTTATATTTTTTGAATGTGCATCATCTTCAATGTTGAAATACCTACTTGCATTATTTTGCAATTATTGCAATTGATATTTTGTCACCTATAAAAAAAATATTGGCATAATCCTGAATAAAAGCTCTATCTAGTGGTATTTTTTATTTAATTTGAAACCCTAATTTTGATGATAAAAATGGCTTTTGAAGTGCGAAGTTCTTCAAAATTGCAAAAAACCTTAAATAAAGTGCCACATTGGATGACACATTGACAGTTTCGGCTAGATCCAATCCAGTTGAATATGATCTGACCAAACTCGATCCAATCGAATCAATATGACCCAAAAGTACCTTGCACAAGGTCACATGCGGTAGCCTAAAATTTTTATTGGTTTAAACAATAAAATAAGTATTTTATTTTAAAGGTTAAGTTTTTTGAAATTTTATTGAAGAAAAATTTGGAAATTAGTTTTTTTAAGCTATTTTTGTATTGAAATCAATTAATTAAATTTATTATCTATCCCCTGACCCCTTTTTTGTGAATTGTAAACTGAGTATATTTTATTAATAGAAAAGGTCACTATTCATCAAAAATTTATTATCTATTTTAAATTTAATGTTAAATATTTTAAATTTATTAATTAATTTGATTTAAATCAATTATTAGAGTTAATTTAGGTATTTTAAAACAATATGAAAACTAATAAAATTATTAAATAGTTAAATTATTTAATT
Source organism: Cupressus sempervirens (assembly GCA_028749045.1). Classification (NCBI taxonomy): domain Eukaryota; kingdom Viridiplantae; phylum Streptophyta; class Pinopsida; order Cupressales; family Cupressaceae; genus Cupressus; species Cupressus sempervirens. The sequence goes on from CM053792.1 coordinate 826,835,387, forward strand.
TACTTAATTTATTTTATAAGTTGCTTAATCTAAATTTAGCAATGCTTTAATGCAACTAGTTGTTTTAAGATTTTCTAGTCTTATAGATAGTCAAATACAATAAACTTCTAAAGTTGAAAGCTTTTTCTAAATTGTCTATGATCTACTATTATTTATGTAATTGAATTTGGAAGTCTTTTGTATGCAGGTGATTTCAAGCTCTCTATTCAAGTTTTTGTACAATGGGGAATAAAGAGAAAAGAACAAAAAGATATGATTGAGTAAGAGATGACTAGAAGAAAGGATGGACAAAACATAATATAGAGCCACCAATTGAAGATACATTTATTGAAATTGAAGAAGATCATGTTGACATTCGAGAAAGTAGTAGGACATTTGGAAAATATGGTTTAGGGTTGGAAAATTTGCTGGAGATGGACAAAGACTCTATTTAGAGAAATTGAATCATTTGAACACATGATGCCTAAAAGTACAATTAAGCTAAATCTGAAAAATATGTGGGAGGACTTTTTTGAAAATAAATATATGATTGGTAAAGCACAATTATTTATTAGATTATTTAGGAAAAGAGAAATTAGTCCTATTCTAGAGTTTTTAGGTGTGAATAATAAGAAAAGCTCAGAAGATAATGTCAAGGCAACAATAGTTTAAAATTTGAAAGATGCATTAAATGCTATTGATAATAGAAGTCAAGTAGTTGATTTAAGTGTTGCATAGACAGCATTGATGACTATGATTATGAAAAATGATTTGTCACAGAAAAAACAAGTTTGAGCAATTTTTGAAATGCTCAATCTATCTAGAAGAACTATGCAAAGATACATAAAAAGGAGAATTTTTATTGATGAGAAAATTGAAAAGAACTGGGTTAATATTTGTCGGCTTCCTCAAAAGGATAGAATTTTTTAAATTGTTAGAAGATAGGTTGTCGAATATTGGACCAACCAGCCACATGTTTCTTCCAATAGAAAAGATACTATATAGATCAAAGATGAAGATATGCGTATGAAAGTAGCACATCCAAAACACTTTGTAGACACAACACAAAGTGAATTATTTGAAGCTTTCAAAAAATAATTTGCAAATGTGAAAATTTTCCAAAGAATGTTTGAGAGGTTGTGCCCATATTTTGTACACATAAATAAGGTACATGACACTTCTTGTCAGAATCATGTTGAGCTTTATCTTTATTTGCAATCATTTATAAAAGTTGTGGCAACACTTAAACTAGATGTGATCATTCCTAGAAGCACAACACAATTTGTCATGTCTTTGCCATGTGATAATTATGAAGAGTTAGATGAATTTAATGTACAATGCATAAAAAATGCATGTACAAATTGTGGAGAGTTGCAGAAATTTCCATATGATAGACAATATTGATGTTTCAACACTAGTTATGTGGAATAGATTTGAGTATGAGATATATCAAACAAAGAATGGAGAATAATTTTTAAAATAGCTTTGAAGGAGAGAAATCTTCTATATGGTGAGTTTATGGATAAATTTAGAACTATGATTTATCAACACATCCAACATTGCCATGGTGTAAGATGGCAAACAAAATAGTTTGAAGATTCAAAAAATTATTTCCCAGTAGGCTGTATTCTATCAATTGTATTATCTTAAAACCATATGTTTCCCCTCAAACTAAAATTCAAGATAAATATTATCACTTAGATCAAGTTACAATTTTTGTAGAAGTTTCCTATAGACATGCACAATTTGAGGTGGGTGGGGTAGAAAGTATTGTTTGAGATGAACACATTATCATCAAGGAGGTCTATTTTTATCTTAGTGATGATAGGGTTCACGATAGGAGCTATGTAGCTCATTGTTTTGGAATGTTCTTTGATGATCTTGTGAATTCTGGGATAAATGCTTTAGAATATTGGATTTGGTCCGATGGTTGTGCTGGTATGTGTATTTGAAAGTTAAACTTTAAAATTCATGCACATATTTAATTAACTAAACAATTAATTATATATAGATTTGATTATTTATAAATTTTACTTTTTTTTCATAAGGAAATTAAAGTCTACAAAAGTATTGGATTGGCTTGCAACACAACATGTAAGATGAAATATTAAGTATCTTTGGAACTGCTTTGAAAATGGTCATGGAAAAGGAGAGCATGATGGAGCAGGAGCATGTGTAAAGTGTGCACTTCGCCAATATTGTTATGTACTAATCAAATTTTACATATGACCATCTAATAGATAATTCTTTTAAAATTTGTTAAAATTCATACAATTTTCTTTCCTATATAGGTGCAAAGATAGACAAAGAAAATCAAGTTGTTGAATGGTGCAAATCTCATTTTTCTCCTTATGATACAACGACTAAAAAACATCTTTTTTTGGGAAGTGAAAGGTAAGCTTTCCATTTTTCTTTGATATAATTACTTTAATATTTTGATTATAGACATAGATACTTGCCAATTTAATGTATTATAGATATTGATCAATCAAATCCTTACATTTGTCAACCCATTGTTGGAATTAGAAGATTACATCAACTAATGACTACTGGACAACACAAACCTCCAGTAATTCAAGTAAGAGAACAATATGTTTTTGTAATGTCTACATTCAAAACAATGCAATTGGTCAATGTGAGAATATTGTGAATGGGTATGTCTCTAAATGGACATGGATAAACATAATCAGAGGTACCTCGTATGAAGAAGATGACAATGGCATAGACATTCATAATCCTATGTATTGACAAACATAATTAGAAGTAACCCTAATGAAGAAGATGAAAACGACATAGACATTCATTATCCAATGTATTTAGTTGATTATGAATGTGTTTCTAATTTAGTTATTCCAGGTGAATATCTACAAACATGTTTAATTTTTATATTTAATTGTCTTCATATTTATTTATTTATAGGTTCCATTATTTTTGTACATTTGTAGGTGACATCTTTGTTGTGCATGTGGATCCTCAAAATGTGGAAAGTGTAGATTATTATTTACTTAGATGTGCACACAAGAAAAAATCAAAATGACTAAACCCTATATAGATGATGATAACCAGTCATATCCAACAGGTTTAGTTGTTATAGAAGGTATAGATTATCCCAAGTTATGAGATGTATACAAGTAATTAGAGAGTGAGAAATTAATTGTAAAAATTTATTTCTTTTCTATAGTATTAAGAATACTCAACAAATTACAAATCTTATTTTGTAGGCACCTATTATCAACAAAATAAAATTGACCACAATGGTGTTCAATTTTTTGAATACATGCCTGGTCAAAAAGTTTTGCATTACAACCACTTGCTTTTAGTCACAAAGATTCCATTGGACATTGTGCCAAAAAAAGATGTAGAAAACCAAAATGAAGGTTAGATATTGAGGAGCATGAAAAGTTGTTGGAGATTATTATTGATAGAGAGGATCTCACCCATATGTATTAGCAACTTTCTGATTGATAGATAGGTTTAATGATTCATAAAAATATTTCAAGTTTATATATACATAAATTGACTTTTTTTCTGTTTACATTGCTTTAGGTGTTTTTAGAATATTTATACATAAATTTTTTACATTGCTTTATGTGTCTAAATAAAAATAATGTAATTATTTCTATTTATATTTACATTTTCTATACACTTTGATAACACACCTAGAAATTTATGTAAGACATATTTTCCTTAATTTATAGAACACGTAAGTTTTGAACACATTAATAATTATCTAAAAAATAATGTATAGATATCTCAAAAACATATTTCCACATTTACATAAAAAATATTCTATAGATGTAAATATCAAATTTATCAACTACCTATAAACATGGTCACATAACTCATGAAGATATCATAGATGTCAACTATAAATGTAAATGGTCACATAACTCATTAAAATATCAAATATGTCAACTATAAATGTAAATGGTCACATAGGTCATGAAAATATCATATACGTCACCTATAAATGTAAATGGTCATATAACTCATGAAAATATCATATGCATCAACTATAATGTAAATGGTCAAATAAATCATGAAAATATCATATACGTCAACTGTAAATGTAAATGGTCACATAACTCATGAAAATATCAAATGTCTTGACTATAAATGTAAATGATCACATAACTCATAAAAATATGAAATATGTCAAATATGAGCATGTAATAAATGTAAAATGTCTCATAGCTATAAATCCAAATGATATCATGGTAAATCAATATCTAACATCTAAAATATATGAGCCAAACTCATGTAGATGACATATATGAATATTAAACATGATCATGTCTCGCTCCACGATGTGATCGACTGACCTAAGATCTTGAACCCTATGCCCAATATAAGAAGAAATGTTTTATGAACATGTGTATAAATTCAATAAATAATAACATACATATAATTAAATTTACTTGCAACTGAGGATGACTAGGGTCAACAACTATCTCTCCATCTCCACCCTTAGGAGTTGCAGATGTAGTCTTTATGCAATAGAAGAAACAAATATGTCACAAGTTATACTTTACTAAATTAAATTTAATATTAAATTTAAAAATACATAGAACATTTGTAGATAATTAAATACACATTTTTATAATGTTTTACCTGTGTCTCATTCTACACAGGATTCATAGGTGTTTGCAAGTCTCCATATGACATCGTCATCACAAATATATGTTTACCTATCTCACTAAGGTCTATATCACTAAAGGTTATATCTTTGATGTCAAATGTAGGATCGGTGAGCATATCTATGAACAATGAACATTGCAGTGGTAAGAACCCACCTCAGTAGGCTGGTTGCATCCTTCTTAAGTATAGTCTGTGGTGGACCTATAATGGAAACATGTACGTCCTCTTGCCCCTAACCACCCTATGCCTCTAATGTACCTTCAATGATACCACTAACATATGATGGCACTGCAGTAAGTGGTTTCCCAGTCAACAACTATATAGCTCGATAGGCTAAAATTAGATCAATAGACAAACATGTACCAATAGCCCTCAAACAGTGTACTGATGACTCCATGAAGACATTTACTAGAGATGGGATGTCGACCTCATGATACATATCATTTGTTAGAGATGATGCAACAATGTAACCACTTGTAGGTGCAGATCATGAGCATGTCATGTATCTGTGAACTCAATTAGAAGACATCTCATGCACCTAGGTAGCAATAGTAGAAATCCTCTCATACACATCTCTATGTGTATCATCTGTTACTCTATCTCTAGTAGCAGCTAACTCTAAACATTTTGGCATTACCAAAAGGTTTGGACCAATCAATACCCATTTATTAATGGGTGTAGGAGCATCTAGGTGTCTAAATTTATCTTAGAACCTACCTTGACCCTACCTAGCATGCCTATGGATATTAGTGTAATCAACACCTTGATGTAGATGAAATTATGCAAACAATTGTTTGTAGAAATATAAGGGTAACACATCCTTTTTGGGCCACATGTGATGTGTAGCCAACCAACAAGGATATATGAAAGGTGCTACCAATGGATTAGTACACCTTGTAGCATGGTACCCTCTGACCTTTTTTAAAGGCTCATAATATGGGAACATGCTCTTGACACTCTCCATTGACACCATCTCATATATCTCCCTCCACCTCAAACCACTACTGACACTATGGGATAGAATGCTATAAGATGTGTCCAAACTAACCCTATCATAAGGATTAAAACCCTTGATAGTGTGCATCATACTAATCAAATCATATTTGATCCCAGCCACCTTATCCCTATGTTGTAGGGTAGGTGAATCTTGTAGACTTTGATCAATAGCATGAAGCGTGCTCTATATGTGCTGAATAGTCTCATTGAGTAATGTCTCCCTATCTTGGGTACTAATAGTGGATCTATAAGATGAACCACTATAGGGACAACCATGTACACTAGCCAATAATATGGGAACATGCTCTTGACACTCTCCACTAGCACCGTCTCATATATCTCCCTCCACCTCAAACCACCACTGACACTATGGGATAGAATACTATAAAATGTGTCCAAACTAACACTATCATAAGGGTTAAAACCCTTGATAGTGTGCATCATACTAATCAAATCATCTCTAATCAGAGTCACCTTATCCCTATGTTGTAGGGTACGTGAATCCTGTAAACTTTGATCAATAGCATGAAGTGTGCTTTGTAAGCAATCAATAGTCTCACTGAGTAATGTCTCCCTATTTTGGGTACTAATAGTGGATTTATAGGATGAACCAGTATAGGGACAACCATGTACACTAGTCTCTCCAAAATCACTACCCCTAGATGCCATAATGATGAAAGATAAAAAAAAAAAAAAAAACTAGATAGTTGATAATAGAGGTCTATAGAGAGAGAGAGAGAGAGAGAGAGAGAGAGAGAGAGAGAGAGAGAGAGAGAGAGAGAGAGAGAGAGAGAGAGAGAGAGAGAGATATTGTTATATAAACTAATTAAATCAAAACACACTAAATGAATCTTGCTAAACACACACACACGCACATAGAGATTATTAAATAAACTAATTAAATCAAAACACACTAAATTAATCTTGCTAAACAAACATATTGTACAACATATAAAGAGATATTAACTACATTAAATTTTTTCAGTATTAGGTACAGATCAAATTTAAATAACAAGTTAGGGTTGGGAGAGATGAGGTTGTGTGTGTGTGTGTGTGTGTGTGTGTGAGAGAGAGAGAGAGAGAGAGAGAGAGAGAGAGAGAGAGAGAGAGAGAGAGACAGAGACAGAGACAGAGACAGAGAGAGAGAGAGAGAGAGAGAGAGAGAGAGAGAGAGAGAGAGAGAGAGAGAGAGAGAGAGAGAGAGAGAGAGATGGGATAGATGAAGTTATGTTAGGGACTATGGTGTTAGAGAATGGTTTAGGGTTTAGAGAGATAGGGTTTAGGAGTTAGATAGTGGCTTAGGGTTTATAGAGATGGGGTTTAGGATTTAGAGAGTGGTTTAGGATTTAGAGAGATGGCGTTTAGGGGTTAGAGAGTAGTTTAGGGCTTAGAGAGATGGGTTTTAGGAGTGGGAGAGATGATGTTATGTAAGAGAGCGAGAGAGTATGTTAGGTTTGGGAGAGATGAGGTTATGTGTGTGTGTGTGTGTGTGTGTGTGTGTGTGTGTGTGTGTGTGTGTGTGTGTGTGTGTGTGTGAGAGAGAGAGAGAGAGAGAGAGAGATGAGATGGGAGAGATGAAGTTACATGTTAGAGATTATGAGGTTAGAGAATGGTTTAGGGTTTAGGAGTTAGAGATCGGTTTAGGATTTCGAGAGATATATAGAGTTTACAAGTTAGAGAGGGATAGAGGGTTAAAAGTTTGAGTTCTAGAGAGAGAGAGAGAGAGAGTATTTTAGGGGTGGGAGAGATGAATTTATGTAAGCTAAAAAGAAAGAGAGGTTTAGGGATTATAGGGTTATAGAGTAGTTTAGGGTTTAGAGATATGGGGTTTAGGAGTTAAGAGAGATAGAGTGTTAAAGGTTTGAGATCTAGAGAGAGAGGAGATTGGGTTTGCGACAGATGAGGTTGTGTGTGTGTGTGTGTGTGTGTGTGTGTGTGTGTGTGTGTGTGTGTGTGTGTGTGTATGTGTGTGTGTGTGTGTGTGTGTGTGTGTGTGTGTGTGTGTGTGTGTGTGTGTGTGTGTGTGTGTGTGTGTGAGAGAGAGAGAGAGAGAGAGAGAGAGAGAGAGAGAGAGAGAGAGAGAGAGATGGGAGAGATGAAGTCGTGTTAGGGATTATGGCCTTAGAGAGTAGTTTAGGGTTTAGAGAGATGGGGTTTAGGAGTTAGAAAAGATAAAGGGTTACATGTTTGAGATCTAGAGAGAGAGGGTTAAGCATAGTGGCTCCTGATTTAGCAGTTTTGAAAATAATCGAGAAACTAGACCAATGCATCTAAGAGTAGCAAATTCCTATGACTGATACGCATAACTCCTTCTGCACTTTAGGCTCTACAAGACCTAGGTAGGTTAAAATTTAGGTTCTGATATATGGTACTAGTGCAATTAAAACATAAATTTGAACCTAATAACAGTAGATGAAACCCTTTTGTCTTTTGATACTTATGCAATAACATAGAAATAAAATAGCTACATATCATAACTTATGAAACCATACGCTAAGTGAGGCTTAATTCCTTTCAACCCACTACAAAACATGAAAAATTGAATTAATTTTGATTAAAAGATTTGTGCAAATGAACTTCATATCAACTTGCATTTGATTTAGTGATCAGTGCCTTATCCATTGAAACATAGAGTCGTTACCAACAGGATGACCTAACTTGACTGTCTTACAATTAAGTTTATCAACTGAAATTCCCCAATTCCATTCTTACAAAATATCCCCTTCATACACGCAGAAACCCTATCAAAACATTGAAACATTTACTTGACTCCTTGAATCAAAAGCAACAATAGATCTGACATACAAATCATCCAAGATGCCTTAAATAAAATGAACCTTATTTATTTAATCCCAATGTCAATAGCATATGAAGAATTAGGAGACAAAATAAGAAAATCCAGATAATTCATGTAAATCCACTTGTATATTCATCCTTGGAAAGACTGAATACATAAACTGGTAAAACTAAATGAATCTCTAGATAATTCACATGATCTAGCATCAATTTCCATTATCTCAAAATAACAATACATGAAATGAACTGAAAATTTGCACAAGAGTGGATGTGTGGCCTTCACTGCTAGAGCTCTGCTTAGTTAGATAGGAAGTAAAACTAGCAACAACCTGGTCTCACAGTAGAAATTGGAACCCTGTTGGTTTCCTCATAGAAAACTACCAACAACCTTACAAAAGAGAAGAAGAAAGAATGATATAGGAGGGAAAAAATCTCGGATTTGACCAAAAAATGACAAGTGTCCCCTCAAAATTATTTCTCAAGAAGCTAAAAAAGCCTCTCTCTACCTTCTCTTTATAACTGCATATCAAATCCTTAATCATTTTGGCCTCAAAAAGCATAAAAAATCTCTGATATGTGGTGGAAAAGATAATTGATTTTGATGCCAAATTTGAAACTAAAGGAAAAAGAAAAAATCAGTTATATGACCTCAATAGGCAAAATAAACTTTTCAAAATTATTTTTCTCCATACCCAGGATTCAACAAGCTCTCAAATCTACCCTCTAACCAATTTTGATGCTCCATGATGAAATTTTCTCATTCTACTAGGAATGCCCTAGAATTTACAAATTTTCTTATAGACTAAATTGATGAGCACCTATGCAGAAACTAACTCCATATTCAAAAAATTCAGATCGTCCTAGTTCCAATGGTGTATTGAAGTGTATACTTTGGTGAAAAAATGCCCCTGTTATGCTCCTCTGAAATTCAAGCTCTCAATCATGGCTTTCACATTAAAATACCAAAATTTGAAAAATGAAAAATATTCCTATAGTATAAACTATAGAAATTTAGTTCTTGAAATAAAATCTTCAAATTTTGAACTGAACACTCTCAAATGCTTCAATGCTGGGAAAAAGACATTATTTAAATTTTAAAAATCCCCTTGTCCAATCATGTGGTGCCACTTGTCATATCTGTATTAGCTCTAATTTTCACAACAATGCCACATGTTACATTCATATTGGGTTTGATCTTGGGCGGGACCCACATCTTTCTCAACTCTTCATTGGATTTCTGATTTTTTTTGGCAAGTTGCCATGTCACTTGCTAGAAAATCCTCTATTTTCTTGTGGCAACATGATGACCATCGGATTAGGCAACTTTTTGGCACCTTACCTCAAACCACTCATAGGCTACCACTTGGCAGCTTCTAATTAGTTGTCACATCTACATCCTAGTCCCACCTCCATCTCGTTGGATTCTTAGATTTTTCAGCAGGTTGCTATGTCACTACCGAAAAACCATGCCTTTTTTCGGTGGTGACATAGTGCCTTGCTAAATTTTGGACTTTTTTGGAAACCTGCTAATGTCATGCTAATGTCATCTTCAGTCTACGTGTTCTTGTTCAAAATTTACTCCCTAGCAATCTACGTGTTCTTGTTCAAAATTTACTCCCTAGCAACTTACTAGCTGACATCAACATTTGGGGCCCACACTCACACCTTGCCTTTTCAAAAAATGCACATCTTAAGGCACAAAGTTAATTATGTTGAATCATATTTAAAGACTCAAGAATTCCCTCCCATAGCCAATGTGGGACAAAATAGGCTCAGGCCATAGTTGCATAAAAATGTTTCTATGTTTCAAATGCTACTGCATCTTTTGCACATACTGTGCCAACACCATCTTAATCATTCAAGTCTACACTTCCTATGATGTTTAGTAAAATATGCTACCTCAGAAGCCCAAATGCTTGAAATGGTTCAAAGAGAGGATCTTCTAGTTATTGATTGACATTTGGCTCAACAGGATAACACGAAAATGTTCTCTAATTTGTATATGAAATTTTCCACCCATGAGAGACTATAATCCTCACCCCTCTCATTGATCTATTGTTAAGTGACAAAATGCCCAAAGATACCTCACATTTTGCTAGATTTTCACTCTCATCTCCTGCAATCTTACTCGAGGTGGTTTTTCCCTTGCTCTCCTATAACTATCTTCTTTTGATATGGGTGCTTCTTTTGTTCATGCATGGATGGCTTTTTCGGCATGTTCCTCTATTGTTGGTGATGTTTCTATATTTTCCACTACCTCCATTCTTTGAAAAACTCCCCAAATAATGGCTCCTACTCTTGACGTGATCTACCCCTTTTCAATTGGCTTCTCTGTGCTCCTAGCTGGCGGCTTCTTGCAAAATGCCTTCAGCTATTATGAATGAATGTCCTTGTTCTCTCCATACTTTTCTATCTAAATTGTCAATTGAGTTCCTCAAAGAATGAAATGGCTCTGTGTCAGGGTTTTCAACTCCATTGTTCTCCAACACATGGTCCTAGTTATATTGGTAGGCTCCAGCTTACTTCCTCTATGTCATGCCTTCCTACACCAGCATGCACTCATCGAAATTGTATTTTTCTCTTGACTTGGCATGAGATTTCTTTTGCACTCTTTACACTGCCTGTGCTCCCTTCTTATAAGAAAACTCCCTCTTGCGGTTTCCTTTTCTTTCCAAAGTTGGCTCCATTCAAATCGAATGATGCCTTTCTTTGTTCTTAAGAAAAATCAAATGCATGCTTACTATGCTCATGATAGTACTTCTTCTACTCTCTTTAAGTGCAGGTCTACCATTTATTTGTAAACTCACCCGTAAAGGATGACACAATTTAAATGGGTTGGCTAGTAAATCTAAACTTTTATTTGTATGCTTACATGGTTAAAGTTTTACCCTTTCATTCCCTGCAACACCTGTCTCATAGCACCAACATCGAGCAACATTTTAGATTGTGTATCCACTACCATCCAAGAGTAAAAGTGGCACATTGAATGACCTCATGTATCGCACTTACTCTACATGGCCTTTTACAAAAAGATTTAAATGGCCTAGTCGATCTCCTACCAAGGGATCAGCTCCACACTGATGTACAACTACCTTAGACTGTCATCTCTCATTGAACAATGAGTTTAAATAGAGATTGAAAACTTCATCATCAATTCCATCATTCAAGGGGAGATTTACAACATAATATTTTCCTTTTCCATATCCAACATCTCGAATATCACCTGAACTAGGGAAATGGTCTTCATATTTGTGAAAAGAAATAGTCATGACCCTATTAGTTTTGTAAAAAGCCTCCTCAACTCCATCACCATGGTGAATGTCAATATCAAAATACAAAATAGGCTTGTGATATTTTAGTAGCTCCAGAATGGATAGAAAAATGTTGTTTACATAGCAAAATCTAGACACCTCAAACCCTTTTTCATGATGAAGACCTCCAACCCAATTAATTGCAATGCCACATTGTAATTAAGCTTGACAACACACCCAATAGAGCCACCAACATATGTTTGGCAGTATTCATACAACCCATTAAAAACTAGATAGTCCTCTCCAACATTAAATTGTTGCAATGCAGAGATCTCTATCTCTTGTAGGATAAGGCTTAACAACTTCCATTTCCACTATGCCTCTCAAACCAAACATCAGTACCTTCTCGGTCATACTCAGTCTCAATAGAATCTATAGCATCCACATGGACAAAGTCCCCCCCTTGTTAAAAATACTTTTAATCACCTTGCCTTATTAATCTGATGAAATCAGTTGGGCCCTAAGTGGGTCTAGCTAAAAGAACTTTTGTTTTCAAACAACTAAACTACAAAACTGACTCATTCACCCTCTGGCACTAATTTGAAAACAAGTTGACCATTAAAAATGAATTTGAAACTCATTTTACAACTTTTTGCATACTGTCAATTTTGCATCAGGAGGTCCTTTGACTAGCCTTAAAAACTAACCAAAACACCTGATCGGGCTCTGAAATACAACATACTCATTCTCTGTTCCGCATACTTCTACCCTATCAAATCTTATCTCATAACAAATTCTTAGTCAAAAGATATTGACTATCAAATCTGCCCTCCCATAACTACCTACAAGCAAACATGTTAGAAAATAATAAATTGTGTTTGGATTTGGCTTTGAAAATTAGGTAAACTAACACTTGGGAGCACAAAAAATGAGGTGTTGGTTTACTATCACAAGGAGAGTATAAATCTGTAATTTGGGATCATGAAAAATAACAAGACGCAAATAGAAAGTGGTCAAAGTGGGCTACTCAGATTTTGCAAATTGGAAACAATGTCAGAAAAATGTCTTTTGCAAATGGAATTGACCTGGAAAAGTATGCAGACGGGTTTGTCAAGATTTGAAAATTGGCACACTTAGAGTATTTTTTAGAGTACAACACAATGGTACAATCCATTCAACCTCACCTATTACAGACTTAGAGTTATGACATCATGAACATGGGCACTGATCAATCTGCTCCTTTTGACACTAGTAAAAAGGTAGAAATTGCATTTGGAATCACGTTCAAAAACTAAACAAACGGATTTTTCATAAGTTCAAAATTGAAACCTAGCAAGTCTCTAACCTCTAAAATGCAATACAAAAGGAATTTCATCATTTTGGTCAACTAGGTCAAAGTTATAACAAATCAAATAAGGCTTCCCAGAATTCAAAACTAATTGCATTAGCATGACAACATTAAAAGACCAACTTTGATGAATTCAAAACCTAGCCAAATAAATTTGGAACGACTTGAAATCTGAAACATAGGCTCTCTAGTATGGACACTAGACATTCCCAAAACAACGAGTCATGAAACATTACTGGGTGCAAGATATTCAGTTGCAAACATGGCCTCCTGTTGCTATTTCACACAGGTGAAAATGTAGATTTGATAATTGCTCAAAACAAGACTTCACAAAATGGCTCAGAATAGCAATTTATCTTCATGGGATGCATAGAGATATTGAATGAAAGGTGTTCGAAACATTAGACACTTCTTAGGCCTCAAATGGATAGTCGAGTACATGTGCATCAAAAAGCATTTATAGGGCTTAATTTTCTCATCGATACTAAAAATTGAGGCTACAATTTTGAGCGCCAACAAAACGTTTAGGGTTTAGGTCAACATATTTGGATTTATGGTTCAATATAAGAGTTAGAGTCTAATTTGGTTCAATGTGATAATTTTAGTTCAATTTTGATTAGGTTTAATATTATGATTTAATTACATTCAATGTTAAGTTCTGCTCCTACCTATATTTAATAAGATTCAATGTTAAGGTTTCAATTAGAATTTATTTTTGTTCATGGTAGGAGGTAGAGTCTGATTTAGTTCAATCTAATGGTTTTAGTTACCAATTTACAATAGTTTCTAAACTTTTATGTTTAGAACAAATTATAATGATTTCTAATAAAAATAAATAAATTCTCTAATTTACATATCACTAATTTTTTATATTTAATAATTTTTTTCTATTGTTTTCTAAAGTTTCAAAAGTTTCTAATTGCTCTAATATTTTCTAAATTTTCTAGTATTTTATAAAATTTCAAAAGTTTCTAATTGTTCTAATATTTTCTAATATTTTCTACTATTTTCTATATTATTTTTTTTTTTTTTATAAATAATATTATTCAATTAATCTAATTTTTCTAATAATGTCTAAACTTTACTGAATTTTAATACTTTTTCTAAACTTTATCTAATATTATAATACTTAAAAACATAAATGTATAATGATATAAAAAAAACTGAACTCTTTAAAACAATCTACATTGAAAATACAAATTAAAAAACATATTTTTGCCTATGAATATATAAAATAAAACTTAAAACAACTTAAAATATGAGGGAAAACTACTTACTTGCCTAATTCAGTTGAATGACTCATGTAGCTCTTCCTACTCTACAATTCCAGCAAGCTCGTATGACACAAATGACTGGTGGATTTTTATTTTTGCAGCTTATATAATTTTATTTGTCCTGACTGGATCTAGTCTGGTCAGATCCTTGTGGATGTGTACATGCCACTTGGCGTCAAGTGGATGCCATGTGGTTTCAGCTAGATCTTTTGATATATCAACTTTCACAAAATGATACTTTGATGCTTCATTGTTTTGTTAATTATTTGCAAATAAGATTTTTGATACTTTATTCAGCTAATCAATGGTTATTGAAAATCTAGATAAAAATTTTATCCTTTATGATTTATCAAGGTCATTTATTAGTGTTTTCAAAAATTTGTATTAGTAATAAAAAATAAAAGAAAATATTTAAACAAAATTATATGCCAAGGATGAGAATATTCTATTACCAAATTTAATTTTTTGTAAACATGGTGCAATTGAAAGGGACATTTAGACATTTTCCTTGCACTAGAGAGCTTCAACTTTTGAGAAAGATTAAAATGATGAAATGCTAATTTAATTTAATAATATAGAGAGCTCATGAAATTGGAGATATGTATGTTCAAGCCTATCATACAAGAAAGGCTTGACTTAGGCAGAAGAAAATTTTATTTTGTTGCTAATTGAACCTTGGAAATTTCTATTATATTTGAATCCATCTCTATCACTTTATCAACCCTAAGTGGAAATATGCATTGGTAAAATCACTAAACTAATGCCTTTATTTAACAAAAATAAAAATTTAATGTCTTTATAATATTACAATAATTAAATTTAAATTGCATCTTTGACAATCATTTAGGAACAAGAGGTTTACTCAAAGGTGAAAATGAAGATGAAGATGCATATTCTTCTCTCAAAATCCCCCAAGCCAACAAATTCTTCTAGCACATCTAGCTATGGCAATATATTTTGTTTTATTATATCAATGAAATAGTTGTACATGTATGATCTATTGGAAATAGAGATGGAGTAACTAAGAGGGGAGGGGTGAATCAGTTACCACAAAAATAAATCCACAGATCCTTAGATGCCTTAAAATATAGTTGCTGCTAATACTTGGTAACCACACAAATGAATGCTAAAACTTGATAGATGTTCTGTTAACTTATTGAGCATTTAAAGTGATTAGCATGCATGCATAAAGAAATAACATGAACACAAGAGACACCAGATTTAACATGGAAACCCAATTTGGGAAAAACCACCAAGTAACTAGTTACCAATTTTCACTCTTCTGAAGTGAGCCCCGTTAGGAGCCAACCTTGTTAAAGGTTACAAAACACACTATTAGGTGTGACCTTGTTAGAGGATTTAATCACCTTGTTAGAAGTGGCCTTGTCAGAGGTCTTTAAAACAATTCAACTAAATTGTCACCTTGTTAGAGGATTTACAAAATGGCTGTCAAACCAACTCTGTTAAGATATTTTGAATCACTATTACAATGATTAGAAAGCAAAAATGAAGTGATCTAAAATATATGCAACTTATCTTTGCTGAATACAGATCTCTGTTCTGCTTCACTAGATCCTCACTGATCGACTACAACCTTTTAGCTCCATAAGAATATCTAATCCTTCATCAATATTTTCTCATTCCATATCCACACATTCGCACTCTATGCATCCACACTTTCTTTCTCACATTATGAATTCACAACTTGACCTTTCATATATACCTTACAGATTGTTGAGTCGGCTCAATTACAAGTTACAACAACTGAAAAACATTAAATCAATCGGCGCACAAAACAATTAAACTTAATTCTTTAGAACAATAAAATTCTTTACTGCCCGACCCAACTCAGTGACCACTGCTCCAAAATGGTTTCCCCAGTGTTAACCAAGTGAAGCTCGGCAAACACTGCAAACCTTGCAACTTCCTTCAAAGATCGAGTTAACTCAGTAAACATTGACCTTCCTTCGTTTACCAAGTGAGCTCGGTAAAAGCTAACTTTCCTTTGCTTACCGAGTGAGGTCGGTGAAAGCTAACTTTCCTTTGCTTACTAAGTGAGCTCGGTAAAGCTATCTTTCCTTTGCTTACCGAGTGAGCTCAGTAAAAGCTAACATTCCTTCGCTTACCGAGTGAGCTCGGTAAGAGCTAACTTATTGTGTAATGTTCAGGAATGCTCGGTAGTCACTATAAATTTCTTTGCTAACCATCTGAGCTTGGTAGACTCTGTCTAATGGATGATATGACATTTGTGTAACATCAAAGACAATACACAATTAACAATTGTATCCAACATGATCTACGTGTATGTTTCAATTACTTTCTTTTATCAAGCAACATAATCTCACTTTCACAAATGCTCTTGATACTTTTTATCTCTAATTCATATGCTTGAGTCCTATAGACCAATATTCAATTTTATTTTTTAATAGTGTTTCATGTTGGTGCATTGTCTCTTTGTTATGGTTGTTTTGATTTTCTTATATGGAGTGCATATTTTTATTACTTGTGTACATCTACGTGAGTTTAGACAAGTGCACTTACTACGTGAAACCTTTATAAGATGTGTTGGTCTACTTCCTTTAAATAAATTATCAAACTATTTTAACTTTTGGATTCAAGAATTTGCAAACCAAATTTACAAGAAAATGTCTTTATTAGTTAAAATTAAAAACTTATTTGCTTGTTTTTCCTTTCTTTGAGTAGTTGACATTTGATAGGCAACCTCTTCATTTCAATGATACATAATTGCTTTGGTTTGAGACACAATGTTTTGTAAATCAAGACTCAGGTAATTTTGGAAAAGTAATAGCAACATTTGACAAAGAATAACATGGTGGAATAAATTTTACTAGATCTGTATGCAAAAGAAAAATTATAAATGGATTATATAGTTTTCACATATAGTTACCTTAACTTTATGAAATTCTCTTTAGTACTTGTATATTATCATCTTTCAAGTTGTACATAACATTATATAAATTATAATAAATATTATATCTTGAAATTTTAAATTGTATTTAATTTTCTATCAACATAACCCTTAAACCATTTTTTGATGCAAGTCCTAATTGATATAGTGAGCACAATAAAAAATTAAAAATTAGTAGTCGCACACTATTTTGCATGTAATGGTGAGTCAATATAACATGTGATTTTGTCAAAAAAAATTATTGAAGATATCTAGAGCATAAAAAGGGTTATTTTTCTTATAAAACATGGTGTAGGAGCACCTAGGCTAACCTCCATTGTTTATGTCATTTTGTCTTGTATCTGAAATTGGCCAAGTCAGAATAGTGTGATTTTGTTTTGGACCTTAGTAGGTTGGTAAGTGCACCAAGTTGTGGTGCCAAAAGGAGGGTATAAGTGGCCACATTTTTTATGAAATAAACAATTTTTGAACTTAAACAAGAATTTGAAGATAGTTATGCTCAAAATTTTAAGATATGACAAAAAAAAAAGTAGTAGTCCTTTAAATCTAGTTTCTAAACTACTAATTTTTATTCAAAATGGTTTAGTATTAAGTCCTAAAAAAGGGGGCCACAAAAAGCGGTACTAATTTTTCTAAAAAAATATAACACAGTGCAAAGTGCGGCCCCCCTAAAATTTTAACTTTTTTTTTGAAATTCTTTAATCACTCTGGTCAAAAGTTACCTAACACTAAGTAGTTTATTCTAGATTTTTTGGGTGATTTTATAATGTGTATTTTTTTATGAATTTTTTAATTGGACACATCCCAAAAATGTGAAATATTTGTGTGCTCACCCTAGAAATGACTGAAAACTAATCTAAAATCTAAACATTTTTTCAAAGTGTGTAGAATGGAGTCTACTTTCTAAAATACTAAGTTGTTGCAAAATTTGATGAACAAGCTAAAATCTACAACCCAATTAGTAAACATTGGTTTTTGAAAGAAAATGGACATACATACAAAATAAATTATAGTTGAAAGGCTTGAGATAGTTCAAATTTAAAATAAATTATATGGTTATATAGCTAACATAGAGATCTACAATGCCATGTAACATAATTTTATCAATGCTCAACAATGAGGAAACGTGAAGGAGAACGCACAAGAAAAATCAATCATTTTTTGTATGTGTGCAACAAAACACATCTTAGACCAGTTTAGAGACTCCAAACCTTTGCGTTGGATCCCCAAGGAAAAACCAAGCCTCAAGCTTGGTATAATTCAAACCTTTTTAAATATCACGTGTGTGCTATAGCATGTGCATGGTATTTAAATTATTTTTAAATCTAGGCTTGCATAGCACATATGCACTTTAGCGTGCATGCACTCTTAAAGCCTGAATTTCAATAGAGAGGGAATGAGAGAGGGAGAGAGGGTAGAGAATTAGAGAAAGTAGAGGATGAGGAGAGAGTAGGAGGTGGGATGGGGAGAGAGGGAGGGATAAATATATAGAGAGAGAGGGGGGGGGGGAGATGGGAGTGTGTGTGTGTGTGTGTGTGAGAGAGAGAGAGAGAGAGAGAGCAGGGGGTGGGAGAGAGTAGGAGATGGGAGATAGTGGGATAGGGAGAGATAGATTTTTCACATAGTAAGGGGAGAGAGAGTAGGGGATGGGAGAGAGGGGGGAGAGAGAAAGAGAGAGTAGGGGATGGGAGTGTGTGTGTCTTTGTAAGAGAGAAAGAGAGTAGATGGGAGAGAGAGAGTGAGAGAGTAGGGGGTGACAGACAGAGAGAGAGAGAGAGAGAGAGAGAGAGAGAGAGAGAGAGAGAGAGAGAGAGAGTAGTAGGTGGGAGAGTGGGAGAGAGAGAGAGAGAGAGAGTAGGGGATGGGAGTGTGTGATAGAGAGAGTAGGGGATGGGAGAGAGAGTTAGTGAGAGAGAATGGGGAGAGAGAGAGAGAGAGAGAGAGAGAGGGTAGGGGATAGGAGAGAGAGAGAGGGTAGGGGTGGGGGAGAGATAGAGAGAGAGAGGGGGGGGATGGGAGAGAGAGTAGGGGGTGGGAGAGGGAGAGGGAGAGAGATTTGATTGGAGTGTGTGTGTGTGAGTGAGTGAGAGATAGAGAGTAGGTGATGGGAGGGAGAGTAGGGGGTGGGAGAGAGAGTAGGGGATGGGAGAGAGAGACTAAGAGTGAGAGTGAGAATAGGGGTGGGAGAGAGAGAGAGAGAGAGAGAGAGAAGGGGATGGGAGTGTGTGTGTGTGTGTGTGTGTGTGTGTGTGTGTGTGTGTGTGAGAGAGAGAGAGAGAGAGAGAGAGAAGGGGATGAGAGTGTATGTGAGAGAGACAGAGAGTAGGGGATGGTAGAGAGAGTAGGTATGGGAGAGTGAGAGAGTGGGAGAGAGAGAGGGAGAGGGAGGGAGGGAGAGAGAGAGAGGGAGAGGGAGGGAGGGAGAGAGAGAGAGTAGTGTGTGTGTGTGTGTGTGTGTGTGTGTGTGTGTGTGTGTGAGAGAGAGAGAGAGAGAGAGAGAGAGAGAGAGAGAGAGAGAGAGAGAGAGATGAAAGTGTGTTTATGAGAGAGAGAGAGTAGGGGGTGGGAGAGTATGAGAGAGGGGGAGAGGGAGATGGAGGGAGGGAGAGAGAGAGGATGAGAGTGTGTTTGAGAGAGTATGATATGGGAGAGAGAGTGAGAGAGAGAGAATAGGGGATGGGAGGGAGAGAGAGAGAGAGAGAGAGAGAGAGAGAGAGAGAGAGAGAGCATAGGGAGCAGAAGAGAGCAAGAGTAGGGGATGGGGAGAGAGAGTGAGAGAGAGTAGGGGATGGGAGTGTGTGTGTGTGTGTATGAGAGAGAGAGAGAGAGAGTAGGGGGGGGGGAGAGAGAGAGAGAGAGAGAGAGAGAGAGAGAGAGAGAGAGAGGATGAGTGTGTGTGTGTGTGTGTGTGTGTGTGTGAGAGAGAGAGAGAGAGAAAGAGAGAGAATAGGGGATGGGAGGGGGTGGGATAAGGAGAGATAGATTTTTCACATAGTGCACACACACATTTGAGAGTGTGCATACTATAGTGTGTACACACTATATGAAAACACCAAAAAATGATCATAATTTGAAAGTTTGGGTCCCTACTGATCCGTATTCTATTTTTTGTTTGTTGTGTGTTCAGTTGTTCCGACAGAAAATATGTGTTTCATGCTGTTGGAAGTTAGAAAACACCATATTAAATCATTGGATACATTATTTGAAGATTTTTTGAATATTATTTCATTCTATTGGAAGCTAGCAAACATCAAATTCGATCATTTCATACACTATTAGATGGATTTTTTAATATTCATTCTATAGAAAAGGTTAGTGCAGTCCTTTTTAAATATTATTTTTTACTTTATAGGGACAAATTCGATTATAATTTGACAAGTTGTTAAATATATAGAGAATTAATTGAAATTTGCATGTTTGAATGAATTGTTATTTGGAAATGGCTAGAAATTTGACAAGTTATTTAATATATATTTTTTATTCATTGAAATAATTGTAATTTGTATATGTATTTGAATGATTTGTAATTTATAAATTGTAAGTAATTTAGATGTTTGAATAATTTGACATTTAGAAATCATCATCATGCTAAGGAAGAAACCAAAAACTCAAAAAATGGAAGGAAGGGAGAGAGATCTGGCAATTAAAAGAGATAAAATGAAAGTACTACGTGAATAAAGAAAATTGCAAAGAAATAATGAAGAATTATCTTTCCAAGAAGAACAAGAACCACCAATACTAAGAAACAAAGAGGAAGCATTGGAAAGACAAAGATAATGAATGCAAATATTATGCTTAACAAGACAATTGAATTATGAAGCTAAACCATCTTTCAATGTTGGATTCATATCACCATCTCATGTTGAAGAGATGCTAGTTTGTATATCTGACAATTTACACACTCCATGATGCCATGTTGAGGGCACAAAATCAACATATCAAGAAGGTGATATTCCATCTTTTGCATCTTATTTTCAAGGCACACCATCTTTGGTTCAAGGTGCACAAAACACTCAACCTTATGTTGATGTTCAAAATGTTGAGGGAATGGAAGAGATTATAACACCTTTTAAAATTCTTTTTAGCAGACCAAAATATTTGATTGATATTGATATTAACATTTTGAAATCAATGCCTAACAAGATTAGCAAGTGTACTTGTCAAAGAAAAGTTAATCTTATTTGGAGATTATTCTTTGAAGAATTAAATATTATAGGTCAATGCCAATTATTTGTTGAAATGATGAAGAATTTGAAATTTAGGCCTATCATGAAGATTCTTGGGCTAAGAATGATGGATGATTCAAATGAAAAAAATATTGTAAAGAATCTAATGAGTGCATATGAAAAAGTGAGTTCTAAATCATGCACCAAAGATAGTAATATCACAAGATGAGTACTTACATTGACAATAGTAAGTACTCAAATGAAGAAAGCTCAACTCATGAGAAAGACAAGCAAAACATTGAAAATCTATAGAGGTACTGTAAGGAAAACCATGCTAAGGCATGAGAGATTGGAAGATCCAACAAAAAATGCATTATGGACATTTAGTAGTAGACTACCACAAAAGGATAAAGAAATTGCTTTGAAATAATTAATTGAAGATTTTTGGACAAATAACACACATGTTTCCCCTAATCAAAGAGATATTATAAGAAGGAGGTTTGGTAGCTGAAATCACGACTGACATGCAAAACATTTTTTGGACTCAACTCAGACATAATTTTTTGCAAAATTTACTGGTATGTATCCTCAAATTTGAACAAGTCAAAGATTTTTTGAGATAGGTAAACTATTTTATGTGAAGATAAATCACACATGTACAACTTGTTGTTGTAGTATAGATATTGAATTTTCTAACCATTTTGATATTTTTGTAAGGAAACTCAGGTGTGAAAACAACTTCCTACACTAATCCCTTAAGGAAAGTATTGCACAATTTTAGATTTGATATTATATAAACAATAATATTGTAGTTAACCATGAATATAGAAAACAGACAGAGAAAGAAAATACATAAACACAAAGATATTCTGATGGGGAAAAACCTTGTGATAAAATAACTCCACCCCTCTAAAACCTACACAATGTATTATCTTCAACAGAAAGGTTACAATAGACTTGCAATGCAAGTTCTTTCAAGACATAGAAGACTAATCCAGTAGTAACCAACAATTAATTTTTCACTCTCTCCTATCTACAACCCTAAAAATGCTTACATCATGCACTTCCCATTTTCGGGCAACTTCGAAAGAATAAGTGTATTAGGGTTTTACTATTCTCTAGAAAAGGAGGAACCCAAACAAAACCTCGCATGCTAGATGGAGACTCGAGTGTGCAGTACTCAATGATCAATTACCACATGTCTTCACTCATCATGAAATCTTCCAAAGATAGCTCTTACACATCATAGGAAACCGTCATAACCATTTCAATCATGATCTTCTTACACACAATTCAAGATGCCAACACATGAAAGTGGAGTGACACATTAACATGCCAACTAGACATGTACACTCAAACTTAATTACATTATTTGCAAAAAATACATTTACAAAAACAATAATAAGAATAGGAATTATCCAAGGTTGAGACACCTTATTCCTAATAGTTTTTAGGCATATATGTGTGTTTTTGCATTCTAAGTTTGTTTTGTGGGATTGTGACATGAATGAGCCACCTAGATCTTCAAGGGAATTCATATCCAATATTTTATGTGAAATAGGGGATGACCAACAATTTTACAAGACATCTTGCTTGGATGGTACATGCTTATTTTGTGGTTCTTTGCAATTTTTATCAACTTGTGAACATATGGATAGTACACATGCAATTGAAAATTAAATAGTAGTTTACAAAAAGTATAAGATAGTGACATATGCTCTAAAAGATGGGAAACAAGGTAAAAGCTGTGATTTAGTCATTGAAAATATTCTAGTGTATGAGTTCATGAAGATTTTTCATGAAAAGATTATTTACAAGAATGCAAGGCATACACATAGAGCTCTATGGCTAGATTTGCAATTCAAGTTGTGCAAGGATACATTTTCATTGGATACCATTGTTTTAGTTGTAGACTTCCTAGAGAACTACACACTACAACCACAAAATGAGGTGCAAGAAAAGTATTATACTTCTCAACAAGTTTCCATATTTGTTCACATATTATTCATGCATTCACCTACAAGTATAGAGGATGACAAAAAGATTTTTAGGGAGAACCATTTTTACTTCAGCAATGATCGATCACATTCTATAGAGTTTGTACATGGTTGTTTTCAACTATTTTATGGAGATTTGGCTAACAAGGGCATACCATATCATAAACACATTATTTAGTTAGACAATTGTGCATATCAATTCAAGAATTCATAGATGTTCTGTTTGTTGAGCAGGATGCACAGGTTGTCTAGAATTCAATATATGTAAAATTTCATAGAGGTTGGTCATGGGAAGGGAAAGCACGATGGTTAGGTGCATGCATCAAAAGCCTTAGCTTATGAAGAACTAAATTACAAAGATAGAGCAATATTGATAGATGCAAAATCCATCATCTAGTGGTGTAATGCTACAATGGGTCCAGGTAAGGAAGGTGAGTCTACAATTTGTAGATTTTTTTGGTCGATAGATAATACTATCATTGCACCATATGAGGATTATTGCACACTAACTAGATCAAGTGAGTTCCACTCTTTTAGAATCTTTGATGTATGTTCATGGAGTATCCACACATGAAAAATGGCATGCTATTGTCTATCATGTGGAAAGGAAAATTGGGATGAGTATGAGTCAACTAAATGGGTGGACAAATGAGATATTTCGGTTTTGGATCCAATTGACACCTATTGTCCACCACAAGAATTGGGAATGGTAGAGATGGATTCATCCATTGACTTTAACCGCTTGTCCAACACATTTTGTATATATATTACTGCAGGTCATGTTTTTGTTGTTATTTCACCTAAAGACAATGAAGAAGGAGTAGATTATTATTTGTGTCATTGTCTCTAGGCCAAAAAAAAATGGACCACACGGTTATAGGTGGTGAATGTTTAGAGTACCATATCAATGCGGTGGTTATAACTAGCACATGGCTTAGAGGATATTCTATGAAGAACCATACTTGTGGTTATTTGAGGATTGGCAAACAGAGAGGAAGATTCTTCATTATTCATACCTTGTTGTTGTATCAAATGTCCACTTGATAAAATATGGTTCAAAAACACATAATGAGACTCTTTGAAAGGTTCACAATTTATACCACGAGGCAATACTTGAGACATTAAAATGTAGAGTAGATCCAATTGGTTCATTAGATTAAATAGGGAGAGAGGGAGGGATAAATGGAGAGAGAGAGAGAGAGAGAGTAGGAGATGCATGGAAGAGATGCTACTCGTGATGAGATGCTGAAGAGACACAACCCTCCAATAGGTAATAAATAATCATTGTAAGAATATAAAGCAAGTGCATCCAATAAAGAAAAGACACATCATTGAAGGATATATATTCATTTATGAACATTAACCAATAAAAAACATAAAAGAATACCAATATTGAGTATTGTATACAACAAATATTTTTGAAAACTAAAGGCAATAACTCATTCATAATATCCAGACAATTAAGAACCTAATATATATGAACCAAATTATACTTACATAGGTATACAGTAGTATTGATCAAATCATAATTAGCAAAATGATATTGCACATAATCTCGATTACAATAGCATGGAAGCTTTGCGATTTTTATAGTTATATTCTTTAGTCCCAAAAAGGGACATTACAGATATTGCTCACTAATCCTTTACAATAGAAAATGTTTACAAAAGATGGCATGTACTTGTATTAGGATATTATATATTATAGAAATTCCACACCGAAGTAGCTAGCTAGCTGCTCAAAAAATAGTAATTGAATGCAAGTGGGATCATAAAGATACCTTAATAAACTAGTTTCCCTTTTACTCAAGCAACATCTTGGTCATCTACTTGACTAGAACATATTTGGGAATTGAAAATCTCAATTTAAACCTCCATTTAAACTCAAGTCTCTGGAAGAAATTATAGAAAACAGTTGGTCACTTAAATGATAGATGACAATTCGTTAGGATTTCCACTTCTCTTTGATTATGGGCCTCCTAGCAGTTGGTCACCTAGGAGAGCCTTGAGATTTATTAGGAACTATGTGAAAGAAATCAATACCTTGAGAATTTCTCCATTTGTTACCTAAATTAAAACCTTAGGCAATGAGCTTTTTGTTGTTCTGTTAAGATCATTAATATATTTCAATGAGAACTTTGAGGGATCATGCCCAACTTGAGTATCTTGGCTTCCCAAGTACTGTAAATGCAAGGAAATTGAGGAAAAGGCATTCCTAATTGAAACATCAATGGTTTTGAAATGAAGTGTGTGACCAAATTCTTTGCCTACTAATGGGCCAATTTGATGCTTTGTAATGGGCACCCTAGAAATGCCCACAAACTGAACCAATTGCTGGAATAGATTTTTTATGCAAACTGAAGATTGAACCGATGCTGAAATTATATTAGTTCTCAAAATGATCAAATCAAGTAAAAAGAAATGTATTCCAAAGGCCAAACCCCAAGGGAATGATGTCTAGAATGTTATAGGACAGGATGAACGTCCTCTATTTCCAAGAAAGATATGTGAGTCACACATCCAAGTTCTTATCAAATGTCATTCAAAAAAATCCCATGCTCAACAATGAGACTCTCACCCCTATTTATCCTTTTCCTTCACCCTTCTAGAAGGAACTAAAATATTAATTAATTGCAAGTTCTAGAAGCTTCCCCCTTCCAATAATTAATGCACTCTCTAGAAATTCCTCCCTTGCAATACAATAATTAATTGCACTTCTAGAAAATTAAATTACTAGAGGCTTCCACCTTTCCAATAATTAATACACACTCTAGAAGATTTTCCTTTAAATTAATTAAATATAAAGTCACCTTTTAATTTTAATTTTAATTTTTTTAATGACTTTATAAGAAATTAATTTAATTTCCTCTTATGCTATACTTAGACTTTGGAGAATGTGAAGGCTAAAAGATGGGGTCATTATAGTCCGCCCTCCTTGAAATTGCTTGTCCTCAAGCGATCTCAGTCTTGTTTGCTATAGCATCTGCTCACTCTCCCAAGTAGCATCTTCCTCTGGCAGATATCTCCATTTGACTAAATATTCTTTAATCAACTTGCTTCATAGAGTCCTTTCCCTCATATCCAAAATAGCCTCAGAAATTAATATGAGCTTACTCTCCTCATCTAATGGTGGTAATTTTGCTAAAGGCATAACTCTCTGTCCGATGGCTTTCTTAAGCCTTGACACATGAAACACATTATGCACTTGACTACCCTCTGGAAGCTTAATCTCATAAGCAATCTCACCCACCTTTTGAATCACTCTGTATGAGCCATAAAACCTAGGCTTCAACTTCTCTACTCTTCTTTCCTTAAATGATGACTATCTATATGGTTGTAGACTCAGGTAAACCATGTCCCTAACCTCAAAAATGTGCTCTATCTAGTGTTGGTTAGCATACAATTTTTGCTGATTTTGGGCTTGCTAAATATTCTCCTTGAGCACCCTCAAAATATCCTGACTATCCTGTGAGAAGTGTTTTTCTTTGGGTACTCTACTATCCCCCAAAATGAAATCCATGAAACTAGGTGCTTCATAACTGTATAGTGCCATTAATGGAGTCATCTTGATGAACACATGATAAGTGGTGTTATGATAGTACTCTCCCATATATAGCCATTTGACCTAAGCCCTCTGTTGTGTAGTCACATAGTTCCTTAGATATCCTTCCACCCATTTATTCACAATCTCCATCTGTGTATGTATTTGTGGATGATAACTAGTGCTAGGTGTAAGATCTGTACCACACAACCTAAACAATTCCTGCCAAAAAGTACTCATGAATTTATTATCTTGATCATTGATAATGAAACTAGGTAGCCCATGTCACCTGAATATCTCTATAAAGAAAAGATTGGCCACCTGTGCTACTGTGTAAGTGGATGGAATAGCAAAGAAGTGAGAAAACTTCATGCTAGTCAACTATCACATAGATGCAATCTTTCCAATGTACTCGTGGTAACTCGATGTTGAAGTCCATAGAAATACTTTCCCATTTCCTATCTAGAATGGGCAAAGGTTGTAACAACCGTGTAGGATATGTGTGCTCTCCCTTATTTTTCTACCAAATTGCACACTCCCTACATGCTTCTAAATATCATCCTTGAGCCCTTTCCATGTGAACCGCTAATGGATCTACCTATAGGTCTTAAAGACCCCTAGATGTCCAGTTGTAGGTGCATTATGGAATGCTTTTAGTATTACCTCCCTAAACTATGATGATGGAATCAAATATATCCTACCCTGAAACTTTATCAATATGTCCATCACCACATAACAATCATCATGTATGGTGCATGTAATTACTCCAAAAGCCCAAGTGTCCCTCGCATACTCTTCTATGATCTTATTTCTCTAATCTCATGTAATCTTAGCTAGAGCACAAATATGAGGTCTCCTAGATAAAGCATCTACCACCACATTCTTCTTAGCTTTGACAAACTCAATGTCAAAGTTGTAGGCATGTAACTTCATAATCCACTTCTATTGTCTATCATTCAAATCACATTGGCTCATGAAATATTTGATGCTGTTGTAATCAATTTTGATAACAAACTTTCCCCCAACTAGGTAGGACCAAAACTTAGCCAAATCATGCATTATACCCAACATCTCCTGATCATAGATGGAATAACTCCTCTCCACTCCACGGAGCTTCTTGCTCTCAAAAAAAATGGGTTGCTTCTCCTACATCAAGACCACCCCAATCCTATCTTTTGACGCATCAAAATGAAGCTCAAATGGTTTTGTGAAATTTGGTAGAGCTAGTACTAGACATGATGATATCATCTTCTTGAAATGATCAAAGCTTCTCCGAGTTGCCTTTATCCATGTGAAGGCCCCTTTCTTGGTAAGGTCTTTCAAGGGTGTAGCAATTTGTGAAAATCTTTTAACAAATCTCCTATGAAATCCCTAAAGACCAAGGAATCCCTTAAGCTATGTAAGATTTGTAGGAGTAGGCCAATCAACAATAGCCCTAATCTTTTTAGGATCTACCCAAACTCCATTTGTGCTGATGATATGCCCAAGGTATAGTAGCTTAGTCATCCCAAACTTGCTCTTAGATTCGTTGGCATACAATGACTCTTTCTCCAAAGTGGATAACACCATCTCAAGATGTTGTAAATGCTCCTCCCAAGTCTTACTAAAGACTAAAATGTCATCAAAGAAAATCAAGATAAATCTCCTAAGTTGCTCCCTCAATACCTGATTCATGCAACTGTGGAACATAGCAAGGGCATTGGTTAGCCCAAGTGGCATAAGCAAAAATTTCAAGTGGCCATAGTGACACCGAAAAGTTGTCTTCTCAGTGTCCTATTCCCTCATCCTCATCTGATGATACCCTGATCGTAGATTAGCCTTTGTAAAAAAGCATGCACCATGTAACTCATCAGTCAGCTCATCTATTTGTCAGATGGGATATTTGTTCTTAATGTTCTTCTTTTTTAATACCCTGTAATTGATTCACATGTGCATCATCCCATCCTTTTTCTTTACCAACACTACTACGAAAGCAAAGGGGCTCTTACTAGGCCTGATATGCCCTATTTCCAACAAATCCTTAATTGCCTTCTATATCTCATCCTTATGTTTCTTAGGATGATGATGGGGAGTAATCATGATTGATTTGGCTCCCTCCTCAAGCTCAATAACATGCTCTATCCCCGTTAGGAGGAACCCTGTGTAGAATCTTGCCAAATACCTTTGTGTTCTTATCAAGTATCTCATGGATATCTAGTGGATGACTCTTTACCTGTGGCTCTTGTGAAGTTGGCATAGTGAAACATTCTGCTGCCCACTCTATTCTATTATGCCAAAAAAGTCTCTGCATTCTCCTCAAGGAAACTACTCTACACCTCCCTTCTGAAAATCCTCTAAGTACAACACTTCTTCCCTCATACTAAAACTTCATCTCCAATTTTTCTAGGTTAAGTGTGAAGTCTACTAGTGAGGTCATCCATACCATGTTGAGGATGACATCATAGTCTCCCATGTCTACTACATAGAACTCATCTTCTAACTCATAGACATCTCCAAACTTGATGTGAATATTAGATATCTTTTGAGTGCATAATAGTTTGTCACCATTAGCTACCATAACTCTACATCTAGTGTGCTCCTCAGTCTATGGACCTCTCTTGGCTACCAATTGTGCATCTATAAAATTATATGTAGCCCCAATGTCAATGAGTGAGATTACTTTCTATCCTTGGATAGTACCTCTAAACTTAAATGTGATTTCCTTCTGAGCCCTCGTTAATCATGCTAATGACTTATCATCCTTAGGAATGCTACTCTCCTCTTTAGTGCTATCCTCATCTAAATTAGAGTATTGATCCTCCCTCTCTAACTGTGACTCTCTTGTTGAGAAATACTCCATTTGATTTTCCTTAGCCTTGAGAGGACACTTATGAGATAAATCACAAGGCTTTCCTCAATAAAAACATAACTTCTTCTTTCTTAAATCATTCAAGGTCTCATTATCCAACTTATCTCTTTTTGGCTGAGAATCCTTGTGAAAATTTATTTTGTCCTTCTCCTTGTCCTTTTTCATATAAGAATCCCTATGCTGAAATCTATTCCTTAATGAAGAAGGTGCTAAGTCACAAGCCTTTTTAGTGGCCTCCTACAACGTAGCTAGGTCATGCCCCTTGACCCATCCTCACAAGGGTACTGATAGTCCATCCATAAACAACACTACCAACCTCCTATTTGAAATATCTTTGACCAACATAGCTAACATCTGAAACTCACTGATATATGTCTCAACTGATCCCCACTAGTTGAGTTATGCCAACTCCTTAAACTGTAATTCAGGATCCCTGGTATCAAATATCCCTATGAGCTTCTCAGTGAACTCCTCATAAGATGTGATCTAATTATGTCCCAAGGTTACCGTGCCATGGTGCCACCACTCATGTACTAGTCCATCCAAGTGAATAGCTACATACTTTATAGCGTCCTCTTTAGGCATAGGATTTAGCTACAAGTATATATCCATCTTCTACACCCAAGCTCATGTGGTCATCTTCCCTAAAGCATCATAATAAGGTAAATAAAGTTTCCCAACTTTCTTTCTCAGCTCAAGGTTTTGACTTCTTCCTCCTGATCTGGGCATGTGTCTCATTCTCAAGTCCAAGTACTCTCTTAGAGAAATGTTTGCCTAAAACTTCGGTCCACTAGTCACCCATACTACTATCTTGTTCAAATAATATCTCCTTTGTCACTGGTATTCTTATCATCTTAGTCACCCATACTACTATATTGTTCAAAGAATATCTCCTTTGTGTCTATATGATTGGATTGTATGTCCCTCTACATGGATGAACTACCTTATTTGTTCGACAAGTCTGAACTCCTACCTTGTCTTGCTTTATTATTACAAAAATTATAAAGCCCTTGTCACATGCTCAAACATAAATTCTTAAGATCTCCATAGGATGTCATGACTTATAGCTCTACTACCACTGTAATAGGCACCCTAGAAATGCCCACAAACTAAACCAACTGAATAGAATTTTTTATGCAAACTGAAGATTGAACTGATGCTGAAATTATATTAGTTCTCAAAATGATCAAATCAAGTACAAAGCAATGTATTCCAAAGGCTAAACCCTAAGAGAATGATGTCTAGAATGTTACAAGGGAGCATGAACGTCCTCTATTTCCATGGAAGATATGTGAGTCACACATCCATGTTCTTATCAAATGTCATTCACAAAAATTCCATGCTCAACAATGAGACTCTCACCCCTATTTATCCTTTTCCTTCACCCTTCTAGGAGTTACTAAAACATTAATTAATTGTAAGTGCTAGAAGCTTCCCCCTTCCAATAATTAATGCACTCTCTAGAAACTCCTCCCTTGCAATACAATAATTAATTGTGCTTCTACAAAATTAAATTACTAGAGGCTTCCACCTTTCCAATAATTAATACACACTCTAGAAGCTTTTCCCTTAACTAATTAAATATAAAGTCACTTTTTAATTTTAATTTAAATTTATTTAATGAATTTTTAAGAAATTAATTTAATTTCCTCTTACGCTCCACTTAGACTTTGGAGAACGTGAAGGCTAAAAGATGAGGTCATTATAGGCTTCACTTCACATTGGTTTGTGGATAATTCTATAGCACTTGTTACTTCTCTATCTAAATTTTTTTTGTCTATGTACATGTGCACTCTTTCCCAATAGCTATATGTTTTGTCTCTTCATCCTAAGTAATTGGCATACCCTAGATGACACCAAGATAACCATTTTCTTCTGATATGTCCTTTTCTCTTATATTAATCTCTCTATTAAGCAAGTTTTCTATATCTTCCTTTGTATATTTAATAGATGTAGCTGCAATACCTCTATGTATCTTCCTCTGTATATTAAGCTTTCCTCCATAGGAATGAGAAGGCATGGGGAGTTAGGCCAACTATTAGTCACAGTATTGAAAAATTAGTTCTTGACCATGCCACTGATGGGAATCATTTCAATCTTATTTTCAGACTTGGTACCTCATTTTTCTTGAAATAATAATATATTATTGTCAATGTCTTAGAAATATCTATGGCTAGTAGCCAATTTCTTATTCACTTATATTTCGCTTTCATTACATAAATATCAAGTGACATTTCATATCACCATTCATTCTACAACTACAAACAATTCATCGTCATGGGAAACTAAGGTATTTGGTTACCTAAAAGGTCCTAGGAATCTTAACTAGGGTCCTAGAATTGTCCTAGATGGACCCATTTTACATTTAAATATGTAAAGAGGCAAAAATTGTTCAAAAGTTGAAAAGTTGCTTGAGCAATTTTTGCAATTTTTACAAAAAGTTGCAAATGGAGGTTTGGGAAGTTGTAACTATCCATGCTTAGGTATGTGAGCATGGGAAACATATTTTGGAAGGTTAGAAGGTTTCCAGTCACAATTGCATTTTTAAGCAACTTTTACAACTTTTTACAATTTTGCACAAAAAGTTCAACTTTTGCAAAGTCACTAGATTTCACTTTGAGGACTTGGAAAAGGTTCCAAACAATTTTTAAAAAAACTAAAAAAACATAATCCTGGGCTATCTTGACCAAAAACTCAAAAAAACCCAATTTTGCCTAATTAGCAACTTTTTCTCATATGTTGTACAAAGTGGCTTCAGCATACATGTATCTTGCTCATATCTCTCTAAATGCTCATTTTGGGATCAAACTTTCTATTCCATTAGCTTTGAGTAGTTGGGTGAACCCTAGTCCAAAGATCTCCTTGTCTTTTTGAGCACTCAAACATTCTCAAGCATGCCAAACCGAATTGACCCTAAGAATCTCTAAATGCGATAGGGCAACAATGTTTGATAGGGCATATCTTGGAGTTTGTGTGAGGTATGGATGTGATTCTTGGTGTTATAGGACCATGTTGTCAAGACCTACAATAACCTCTCTCTCTTTTTGGATCTTGGATTTTATTTTGATTTTGTGGCCCCATCTCAGGTGATGTTGAAAGTTGTAGTGTTGGCCAATACAAAGTTGCCAATTGTTGAATATCTCTCACCATTCATTCTGGGATCAAAATATTTATTCCATTAGCTTTGGGTGGTAAGGAAAAACCCTAGTCCCAAGCTCCTCGCATCCCATTGAGCACTCAAACACTCTTAGCCGCGTTGAACCAAATTGACCCTAAGAGTCACTAAATGTCATTAGATAATGATCTTTGACAGGGCATATCTTGGAGCTCATGTGAGGTATGGATGTGATTCTAGGTGCTATAGGACCATATTACTAAGATCTACAATAAAATTTCTCACTTTTTGGAGATTGGATTTCATTTTGATTTTGTGGCCCCATCTTGAGTGATGCTAAAACTTGAAGTGTTGGCCAATACAAAGCTGCCAATTGCTAAATCTCTCTCACCATTCATCATAGGATTAAACTTTCTATTATGTTAGCTCTAGGTGGCTAGGTAAACTTTATTCCCAAGCTCATTCCATCTTAATGAGTGCTCGAACATTCTCAAGCATGCATGACCGTATCGACCCTAAGAGTAACAAAATGCCATAGGGCAGTGATTTTTGACATGGCATATCTCAGAGCTCATGCAAGGTATTAATGTAGTTCCAAGTGCTATAGGACCATGTTTCTAAGACTTACAATAACCTCTCTCACTTTTTGAAAATTAAATTTCATTTTGATTTTGCGGCCCCATCTCAGGTGATGTTGAAACTTGCAGTGTTGGGCAGTACAAAGTTGTCAACTATTGAATCTCTCTCATTGTTTGTCATGGGATTGAACTATATATTCCATTAGCTCTAAGTGGCTAGGTAAACCCTAGTCCCAAGCTCATTCCATGTCATTGAGCACTCAAACATTCTTGGGAACATCGAACCCAATTGACCCTAAGAATCACTAAATGCCATAGAAATGTGATATTTGATGGAGCATATCTCAGAGCTCATGCAAGGTCTAGATGTGACTGTGGGTGCTACAAGAGTGTATTTTCAAGACCTACAATAACCTCTCTCACTTTTTGGAGATAAGATTCTATTTTGATTTTACGACCTCATCTCAGGTGATGCTAAAAATGATAGTGTTAGCTAGTGCAAAGTTGCCAACTACTAAATCTCTCCCACCATTCATCATGGGACCAAAATATTTGTTATGTTAGCTTTGAGTGGGTGGGTAAACCCTAGTCCCAAGCTTATCCCATCCTGTTGAGCACTCAAGCATTCTCAAGCACACAAAACCAAATTAACCCTAAGAGTCACTAAATGCCATAGGGGTACAATCTTTGAGAGGGCATATCTCATAGGTTGTACAAGGTATGGATGTGATTATAGGGGTAAAGGACCATGTTACCAAGATCTATAATGACCTCTCTCTTTTTGAAGATTGGATTCCATTTTGGTTTTGCATCCCCATCTCAGATGATGTTAAAACATGTAGTGTTGGCCTGTACAAAATTGCCAACTGTTGACTCTCTCTCACCATTTGTCATGGGATTGAACTATCTATTTTGTTAGCTCTAGGTGGTTGGGTAAACCCTAGTCCCAAGGTAATCCCATCTTGTTGAGCACTCAAACATTCTTGAGCATGCCAAATCGAATTGACCCTAAGAGTCACTAAATGTCATAGGGATGTGATCTTTGACAAGTCATATCTTAGAGGTTGTGCAATGTATGGATGTGATATTGGGTGCTATAGGACTATATTTACAAGACCTATAATAACCTCTCTCACTTTTTGTAGATCAGATTTGGCCCCATCTTGGGTGATGCTGAAACTTGTAGTGTTGGCCAATACAAAGTTGCCAACTATTGAATCTCTCTTATCATTCATGATGGGATCAAACTATCTATTCCTTTAGCTCTAGGTGGCTAGGTTGACCCTAGTCACAAGCTCATCCCATCTTGTTGATTGCTCAAACATTCTCAGGATGCCAAACTAAATTGATCCTAAAAGTTGCTAAATGCCATAAGGATGCAATCTTTGACAAGGCATATCTCAAAGCTCATGCAAAGTATGGATGTGATTCTAGGTGTTATAGGACCATGTTTCTAAGACAACCAATAATATCTCTCTCTTTTTGAATATCATATTTTATTTTTATTTTGTGGCCCCATCTTTGGTGATGTAGAAACTTGTAGTATTGGCTAGTACAAAGTTGACAACTGTTGAATCTCTCTCACTATTCATCATGGGATCAAATTGTCTATTCTGTTAGCTTTGGGTGGCTGGGTAAACCCTAGTCCCAAGCTTGTCCAAACGTTCTCAGGCATGCCGTACTAAATCAACCCTAAGAGTCACTAAATTCCATATGGATTTGAACTTTGATGGGCATATCTCAGAGTTTGTGTGAGGTATGGATGTAATTCCAAGTGCTACAAGATTGTACTTCCAAGACCTACAATAACCTCTTTCACCTTTTGGAAATAACATTCTATTTTGATTTTGTAGCCCCATCTTGGGTGACGCTGAAACTTGTAGTGTTGGCTAATACAAAGTTGCCAACTATTGAATCTCTCTCACCGTTCATCATGGCATCAAACTTTCTATTATGTTAGCTATGGGTGGATGGGTAAACCCTAGTCCCAAACTTATCCCATATTTTTGAGTGCTTGAACATTCTCTAGCATGTCGAACCGGATTGACCCTAAGAGTCACTAAATTCCATAGGGATGTGATCTTGGATGACACATATCTTAGAGCTCATGTGAGGTATGGATGTGATTCTAGGTGCTACAGGACCATGTTGTCGGGACCTACAATAATGTCTCTCTCTTTTTGGAGATCAGATTCAGTTTTGATTTTATGGCCCCATCTTTGGTGTGAACACTCTACATCATTTTGGATGCATTTTACATTAAAATGAAAAACATGAAATATACTTAAAATGTTAAAAATAAAATTTAAAAAAAAAAGATATATATCATGATAACCAATAATGCCATACATGAACAAACATATAATATGTTATGATAACTGATTATGTCATACATGAACAAACATATCATATCTTATGATAACCAATAATGTCATAAGTCTAATAATATCATGCATCAAATGTATGTCATACATCAAATATAAAATATCATATATACATCAAATGTATGTCAAATATGTCCACTAACATAAAATCCAAGATATATATCCACTAAGGCACATACATGTGTGTCTATCCCTATATCTTCTCCTTCCCACGAGGGAAAGGAAATAAATCTCTAGAGGTCTTTAGTTATTTTGTGGAGGGAAATGATGGGGCCTTCCTCACATGCTCACTCGTCCTCTTTTTTAGGGTCCACTCTAACTGGAGCAGATACAAACAAAGTAGATATGAATTAATAATTATTATAAATTAAAATCAAATATATGTACACACAAAGTTAATTATTTTCTTACTACCATCAAATAGTCACTTTGTACATCCACTTCAAAGGTTCGTAGATGATTAGGTGTAACAAGGCCCTACAATAATACAATCAATATAATCATTTATAAATAACATTTGAAATATTAATCTTACTATAGCTTCTTCAATTTGAAATGGTCGAAAGTCTAGTATGAGGGAATCTGGAAGGAGGAAACTCAAAGACAAGGATTCAACCTAGAAGGACAATGAATAAAAAAGTGGGGATCTCCACAAGAATTACAGGGTGGACATGGTTTGTGATGGATCTCTAGAAGAAGAAGACAAACTATTAGGTTCCTATTCCACAAAAGGACAAACTATTCTGGATTTTACCCCTAAAGAGTTATGATGAATATTATTACTTGGAATATTAGGGAGTTGAATATGATTCATAAGTTAAATATTGTTTTAAATTTAATTAGAGAACGCAAACCAGATATTTTAGTGTTTTAGGAAACCAAAATCGATAAAGAGAAAGATGAAAAGCTTAAATCTTTTAATAACTATTGTATTATGGCTAGGATTTTAGAAGGAGCCTTAGGACGAATGATGATAATGTGGAAGCACTCCTTGTTCTTAGGTACTTTATGTTGGCATTAAGTCAAGTTTGTTATTAGTGACAACACTTATTCAGATTTTGTATGGTTACCAAGCTCTTCAATTAGCCTCCAGTGTTTTCCATGTAATTCAGTGGTTACCAAGCTTCACAGTTCCTATTGACCATTCTAGTGGTTACCAAGGGAATTTAGGTAGTGTGAAGTCTAGTAGTTCTTACCTAGCAATTCAGTGGTTACCAAGCTTCATAGTGTGTTCAAAGTCATTAGTTCTTGTGAAGCGAAGTTAGTGTTAATTGATTGATGGGATGATTAGTGTTTACTGAGTATAGGCATGGTAAACATGGAATTCAGTTTCTACCAAGTTTCATAGTATCTACCAATTCACCAGTGTTCACCGAGTTTGAATCTATCTTGAAGTGATTAATATGGACTAAGCCTCTACTTTTTTTGAGTGCATGAAAATGCCGAGTAATGACAGTGGACATTGTGTATCAGAAATTCACCAAGTTAGTCTATAGAACCTGAGTTTCTACATTTGGGCCATCTTTGTAATATTGATGTTAACTTGAGTATTCATCGACCTTGTAATTATGTGAATTGGGTTGGTATATATGTGATGTATTGTATCTTACCCAAGTGTAATGTGATAATATAAGAGAATGTGAATGTAATGGAAAGCATGCGAATATGAATCAGTAGCAGAACAAAGTATATTGGAAGGCCATATCAGGAGTAGCAAAATTACATCTATCACATAAAGGTGATCATTTTTTTGAGGATCTCAATCAGAAATTCAGTTGTAAGTAAGAGATCTATTGTTTCATCCTAACAAGTGAATTAGTTTCAAATCCTTTAATAGGGTATGCTTAACAATCTTTTCTTTAAATCTCTTTATCAAGTGTGTACTTCATTCTATATTTGTAAAACCTTTGACAAGGTGGACCTAGCAGTCCTAATTGCTCCTAATAGGGAAGATCATCAGAAGTGATCATTGTAAGCCTTAACATGCCAACTTTATACTATAGTATTGAAGTTTTGTGGGTATCATCCCCACTCCAGTTTTACTTTCTATTTGGAAGGTTTCTGGGTCACAAAATATTGTGTTCAAAGTGTTTTATGGTTTTAGTTTCTCATGCATGCAGTAGATTAGATCTATTAATAGTAATTTGATTATGCTATTGAGTTTTGAGTTTGTTAAAAATTTTGAGGTTACTGATTCACCCCTCCCCTCTTAGTAACCTAGCTAGTCCTGAAAATTTCCAACAATTGGTATCAGAGCATTGTGGTTCTTAGGATAAAGTTTGATAGCTTGAGCAAAGATAAGGGACAATGGAGATATTCAAACTTGACAAAGCAATTGACAATGAAAAGTTAGATTTGGAGATGGCCATAGCTCAACTCAAGAAAGAAAAAGAGCATCTTTCCCAATCTCTAAAAAGAAGAAAGGAACTTGCAAATTAGATGAATGGCCACTAGTATGTTGAAGAGAAGATTGAAGATTTTTTCCCCTCCAGCAGTTCAAATGAAGCAAATAATGTAATCAAAGAACTCCTAGAAAAGAATAGCTCCCTACAAGAAGAAGTAAGAAAATTGAAAAGAGAACAAGAAATTTAGTCAATAAGATTGTGTGAAATTTCAAAATAGAGAAATAAGGAAAAAGAAGACTTGGAGGTAAGGAATGATGAAATTCAAAATCAATCCCTTCAACAAGAAAATCTTATTAATTAGCTCTCCAATGTAAATGAAAAAATCATGAGTATGAGATCTAAAAAAGAAAGGCTAAGGAATGACTTAAACTTTGAAAGGAAAATCAATGAAAAGATGAAAGTTGATCTAAATTATGAAAATAAACTTAATTAAAGAATAATGAAATGTCAAATAGACATGGATCAATTGAATCAGTGAAATGAGAAAAATCTTTATAGGTAAAAGGGTAAAGTAGGGCTTGGATACAAAGAAGAATTGAATCATCCAAACAAGGTGCTCAAAGAAATCAAAGACCTACTTGCAATTAATATGGTAAGATAGTCATACATCAAAAAAATGTTGAGTAATGGAAAGAAAAAATTTAGTGGAAAATGCTTCAATTGCAGTCAGCATGATCATAAAGCTAATGAATGCAAGGGGAAACCTAAGTTTGAGGGCAAGTGTCACAAATGCAAGAAACAAGGTCACAAGGCATCTAAATGTAGATCCAAACCATTCAATCTAGCGAACAATTTGTAAAGGCAATATTTGGTTAGAACTACAATACTTGGTGTAGATGTCATTATTGTGGACAATATGGACACATTGGAATAAATTGTGTTAGACATCACATGAGAAGAAAGGACACCACTATAAGATGTTACACATGTACTAAGCTTGGTCATATAGCTAAGAATTGCATGGATATAGGTAGAATTGAAGATGAAAAGAAAGCAAAAGCTGATAACTCCAAAAAGCAGATGAGATAGCAGTGGATTCCCAAATCTATCGAGCAAGCTAGTTCAAGCAATGATAGTCATGTCACTCAAGAAGTGGGTGACTCCACCATTTCCAATTATGTTCTTGAGGAAGGACTGGAACTGTATTTTTTAAGGTCACATCTTACACAGTTCCAATTGAAAGGAAGTAAGGATTCATATTGGTATTCAAGATGGATAAGAATCATCACTGAATTGACTTATGTACTGAGCAAGGTTAGGGTCATGGACTGTACTGAGCAAAGTCAGGAGTAACATGGTTATGTTTGGTTGTTGAGTTATAAGCTTTCACTAAGAAATCTATAAAAATAGTGGATGATAAGCTATCACGCACTATGTCATTATGGCTCTCATCATACTGAGCATTAATGGGAAGTTTTTATCAAAAGGCAAAAAATCGACTTCATTTTCATCGTGAATTTAGTATATTGTGAACAAAGCAATTTGTAGAGCATCCCAGCAATCTTGAGCAGAATTTGTAGCGAAAGATTTTTGAAGATTTTTTTTCTTAGCTTACTAGGATATCATGGCATCCAGCAGTAGTAGCAAGAGAAGAAAGGATCTGAAATGTTGGTGCAAGGTGTTGAGTGGAAAGCTCTCAACTTCAAACTCATGCCAAGAATCGCCAAAACCCTTGACTTGAATGGAGCTCAGTCACAAATACCACCTAAGGTCATTCTCATAAATGGCATTCAAACTCATTTTAAATATGCAGTTGAGGAGATAGGAACCCTTGAAATGGATAATGCCCTAAGTGAACTCTATGTGGATGGAATTCTTAAACCTAAGCATAAACATTTGGAAGAGAAAGGCTTAACTCATATTCCTCACCTACCTCAAAACTTTCAAATCAAATGGATTAGATATATCTTAAGCCAAGTTCATAATTGTCAGCTATGGTTAGAGCAACCAATTTTCATTACAAAGAAAATGATTCATTGCATTACTAGTCTTCCCATGCTTACCAAAGCTAAAGTCATTAAAACCCTGGGTTTGGATAAGTTGCAAAAGAAAACCCTAGCCGAGTGGGATGGTAGAGGAATAAAAATTAGCAGTGTATCTAATAAAGAACTTAAATTGGGCATCCCTGTGATAGTGCATAAGATTTATAGCTCAAGCCAACTCAATAGTGTGTCGTGTGAAGCTATTGACTTAGCTTATAAGGTTGCAAAGAAGAATTTGTCATATGACCTAGCAGATTTATTGTTGAAGTAGCTAAACAAAAATATGGAAAGCATTAGAACCTCAAAGAATAACCCATGCAAATTTGTCTCATTATTGACATGTTTGTTTTTCTATGTTTTCCATGAATTCCCCTCTAAAGGCATAGTTGTATGGAGAAAAGATACACCAGTTTTATATCAAATAAATGAGTATATAGCTAAAATGGGTGAAAATTTTGACAGTACCATGGATAATTATTTTGAAACCTTCAAAGAAAAGATGAATAATAGGTTCTGGATACCAAAGAAATTGGTTGAAGATTATAAGGATGATGTATGTTTTATGGTTGATAGTGATAGAGTATACATCTAGGTAGTAAGGCCCAGAATTATATGGGTAAAACCTCTTCCATATGAGGTTAACATTGATGAGGCAAAGAAAATCATTGAAGCCCTAGTAAATGAGCTTGTAGATCCAAAAGCACCTCTCTTTGTAACCTATGATGAAGCTAAAGCAAGAATTGAACTTGAGATCAGGCTTCCACATGTGGTGAACAAGGGAAAGAGGAGGACATCAAATTTGAAAATAGGACGAATCTAAAAATGAAGAGGAATCTGAAAAGGAAGAAGAGCTTATAAGAAATAAAGGCAAGGTGATTATCACCAAGCCACCCAAGCCATCCACTATAGTATTTACAAGAAGATCTAAGAAGAAAGCAAGAAAAGGTGGTAGTGAAGTTGTGTTTAGTAAGACTCCTCTCACCTTCCAAGAAAGACTGAAGCAAATGGAAGAAGGTACAAGTATAACCAATTTCAAAGCATTAAAGTATGGAACTAGGACAAAGGTTGAGAAGAAGAAAATTGAGGAATTGGTACTAACCAAGATGGGAAAATGGAAGTATTCCCTTGATTAGATAGCACCTCAAATTTCTAATGATCTATTAGAAATATTGAAGCAAATATGGGACTCAGTCATGCAAACAACAAAAGACATATATGAACAAACTCTAAGACAATTGTTATTAAGCATTACCAATGTTGAGGTAAAAGAATCTATGAAGAAAAATGAAGACAAGATGACTATTGGATTTCATACTTGTTTAATTTTGGTAAAATACATAGAGCACGTAGTCAAGGATGTGACATCTATGTGGAAGAATATTTATCACTTACATAAACGAAGTGAAAATCTTGTTGAAATCAAAGATGATAAGGTTGATGACAGTGACAAGGATGAAGAAAATGATGAAGACAATACTCCTTTTGTCACTATTGATGTTGAAGAATGTCAAGAATTGATGAAGGATGATGAAGAAGAAAAAGAGGAAGAAGCTAAAGAGGAAGCCAAGTAAGAAGAAGAAAAAAGTGACCTAGTCAAGATAGTTGTGGCTATCATAGCCTCTCTTCCTCACCCTCCAGCAAAAACTACAACATCATCAAGTGTGGAGACAGCTTCAACTACTTTGATTGTGACAACCATTGATACATCAAATATCCAATCACTCCCTAGTACCTCTCAGCTTAGTACACCATAGATAGAAGTATCTATCAATTCATCCACCAAGCTATAGAATCGTTTAGTTTCCAAGCCAACCTTAGTAATAGATATAGAGTGTTCCACAATTTTGAGTTCTTTAGCAGTCGGTACAGTTTTGGATTCTTTAGTTTTGGCTACTTCAGTTGTACATGCTCCAATTAGTACTTCACTTGTAAATAAGTCAATTTTGGGAAGTTTGGCAAATACATCAGTTTTGGATTCAGTAAGTATTCCACCAGTAGGCACTGTAAAAGTTCTTTTTTCTAGCCCTACTATTTCCACTATTGTTTCTATTCCAAAATCTAAAGCATTAATTTTACAAGTTGAACCAAAGACTCAATCAAGACTTTTGATTAGTGGAAAGGGAATAGAGGAAGATATAGATCTAGATGAGGATATTAAAATTCCCAAATTGGACTTTGACAATGCCACTATTGATCAAATGAGATTAGTCAATCAACTTCTCCAAAAGAAATCCAAGCAGAAGCAATTAAGAGAAGAGAGAGATAGATAATTCAAGATTATTGAAAGTGCTAAAAATATTTTGACAGAAGCTATAGGTGTTGAAGTTGATTCTTCTCAACACATTTTGGTACAATTAGAAGAGGAAGTTAGAAAATTCAATGAAGATTCTAGTGGCCAAGATAAGTTAATGGAGAAAGCAAAAAAGAAGCTTGATAGCAAAGTGCTTGAGCACATTTCTTAGGAAATAGCTATCCCACAAGTAGAGCATTCTTCAATTTTGACAAATCTTGAAACTTCTTACACTAATGTAACATCTCTTTTTGCAAAGTTATGTGATGTTACCCAGTATACAAGGGAAATAAATAGAAAATTAAATAAAATTGATGAAGATTTGAAGGCTAGTGCACAGAAGTTGTAGCTTGATCCTAGTTGAAGCTCTATACACCATATGAAGATCATATTCTTATCAGATATGTAGGCAGAATTATTGAGAGAGGAAGCAAGGATCTGGTCTACACTCATAGATATTCAGAATATGATACTTCCCATCATGGATACAATGTAGAAGCCCAT
The DNA here is from genome assembly GCA_028749045.1 of Cupressus sempervirens. NCBI lineage: Eukaryota > Viridiplantae > Streptophyta > Pinopsida > Cupressales > Cupressaceae > Cupressus > Cupressus sempervirens. The sequence continues at coordinate 826,878,407 of CM053792.1, forward strand.
TGCTTATTCGAAAACATTGATCCATGACAATAATTTTTCAATTGTAGATCATATGATTGAGTTCTCTGTAGAAGTACAAGTTACTCTTCAACCCTATAAAGTTTTGCAAGAAAACTGGGACAAGACCTTAACTCTTATTCTTAAGGTACATTCTAAATTTCTCTCACATTTTTGTGTCTCTATATAAGTAGATTACATATAAATCTTTGGAATTATTGTAAAAAAGAGGGAGAGAGACATGCATATATTTAAGGTGGAGAGATATTTTTATATATCATGAGAGAAAGATACCATACTAGGAGATACACTCAGTATGCTATTGTGCTTGATATGATATGTATATTGTATGGGGGAGATATATGCAAAGAAAATATATATATAACAGAATTACAAAGACAAATTTTGAAAAATCTCAATGGTCAACATGCCATATCAAGCCAGTATCACACAATGTTGTACATAAGTTTTGGCTAATAAGTGTTTTTGTCACTAATTCCAAAGGGGAAGATTGTTGGCATTAAGTCAAGTTTTTTATTAGTGACAACACTTATTCAGATTCTATATGGTTACTGAGCTCTTTGATCAGTCTCTAGTATTTGCCATGTAATTCAGTGGTTACCAAACTTCACAGGTCCTACTAAGCATTCCAGTGGTTACCAAGTGAATTCAGGCAATGTGAAGTCTAACAATTCTTACAGAGCAGTTCAGTGGTTACCAAGCTTCATAGTGTCTATCGAGTCATCAATTCTTGTGAAGTGAAGTTAGTGTTAACTGAGTGATGAGATGATTAGTGTTTATCGAGTGTAGGCATGATAAACATGGAATTTAGTTTCTACTGAGTTACATGGTATCTACCAAGTCACCAGTGTTCACTGAGTTTGAATCTACATTGGAGTGATCAGTGTGGACTGAGCCTCTAAATCTACCAAGTGCATGATGATGCTGAGTATTGATAGTGGATGTCGTGTATCATAAATTCACCAAGTTAGTCTTCAAAACTTAAGTTTCTACATTTGGGTTGACTTTTTAATATTGGTGTTAACTTGTGTATTGGATGACCTTGTAATTATGTGAATTGGGTTGGTATATATGTGATTTACTCTATCATACCCAAGTGTAATGTAATAATATAAGAGAATGTTAATGTAATGGAAATCATGTGAATGTGAGTCAATAGCAAAACAAAGTATATTGGAAGGCCATATTAGGAGCAGTAGAGTTACATCTATCACATAAAGGTGATAAGTTTTTCAAGGATCTCAATTAGAAATAAAGTTGTAATTAAGAGATCTATTGTTTCATCCTAATAGGTGAATCAGTTTCAAATCCTTTAACAAGGTAGACTTAACATTCTTTTCTTTAAATCTCTTTACCGAGTGCATACTTCATTGTATATTTGTAAAACATCTAACAAGGTGGACCTAGCAGTCCTAATTGATCCTAACAGGGAAGATCATAAAAAGTGATCATTGTAAGCCTTAACAAGCCAACTTTATACTGCGATAATGAAGTTTTGTGGGTATCATCCCCACCCTAGTTTTACTTTTTATTTGGAAGGTTTCTAGGTCACCAAATATTGTGTTCAAAGTTTTTTATGGTTTCAGTTTCTCATGCATGCAGTAGATTAGATGTATGAATAGTAATTTGATTATGCTATTGAGTTCTAAGTTTGTTAAAAGTTTTGAGGTTACTGATTCACCCCTCCCCTCTCAGTAATCTAGCTAGTCTTGAATATTTCCAACACTTTGTTGAATGCTAATAAACATTTTGTGGTCATTAAGATAAAGAGTCTTGCCCTGAATAATGAATGGTATATTGTGAATGTGTATGCACCTAACATCAAGAGTGCTAGAAAAAGATCGTTGGCTACTTGATTTAACATTAAGAGTAATGACTACTATGGTAGATGGATCTTTTGGGTGGTATTTTAATATTCTACTTTATGAGCATGAAAAAAAAGGGGAAAATGCTAGTTAGTTGGATGGTAGACTGTATTTTATGGATTTTAATCACAAGGAAGAATAAATGGATTTAGATCTTCTTAGTATTGATTTCACTTGGAGTAACAAAAGGGTTGGGAATGACTATATCCAAGCTCACCTGGAGAGAGTTCTAATATCATTGGATTGGACTAAAGATTTTGTATGTAATCTAAAGGCTATCTAGAAGATTGGTTCGAACCATTTCCTTTAATTTTTAGAGCTGAGGCTATTCAAAAAAAAAAGAATTTTCATTTTATATTTGAGAAAATGTGGATGCAACATCCACAGTTTGAGGATCGATTGGCTAAATGGTAAAACATATATATTGAAGGAACAACTCTATTTTGAGTGGCTTCCAAACTTAGAAATGTTAAAAAGAAAGTTAAAGTTTGGAACAGAAGATTTTTTGGGAACATATTTTATAGAAAATCTAAAATTAAAGATGATTTGCAAGCTATCTAAGATAGAATACAATGGGAAGGGTACTCTATGGATTTGGTGATTGAATAAAATGAGAAGATGGTGGAGTATCATGATATTGTCACTAAAGAAGAGATTTATTGGAGGCAGAGATCCAGATCTATTTGGCTAGATGAAGGTGACAAAAATATGAAAAATTTTAATTTGTCAACTTTAAAACATAGAGCCAAAACTCAAATTTCAAGTCTTAATAAAGGAAGTACAAAGTTAACTGATGAAAAGGAAATTTCAAAGGAAATGGTTTCCTTTTTCTCTTCTTTGATGTCCTTAGATCCTAGCATTAATTTGACTAATTAGGTTGAGTTTCTAGATGTTATTCCTTGTTTAGTTTCTAAAGATTAGAATAGATTGTTGTGTGTTATTCCTAAGAAAGAGGAAATTTATAAAGTTTTTTGCTCATTAGGAGGGGACAAGTCATCAAGGCTAGATCATTTTACTATGTTATTTTTTCAAAATAATAGAATCTAGTTGGTAAAGATGTGTGTTATGTTGTTAAAGAATTCTATGGGGCTAAAAGGATGTTGAAGGAAACTAATTCTACTTTCCTATGTTTTATTCCTAAGAAGATTGGTGCTGACTCCCTAGACCAATTTAGGCCTATTAGTCTTTGTAATTCGATTTATAAAATTATTTCTAAAGTCCTAACTTTGAGATTATTTCATATGCTTCCTTCTCTTATTTATGAGCAATAGAATGGTTTTTCTCTTGGTAGTAAAATCCTTAATTCTATTATCTCTGTGCATGAGAATATCCATTCTTTATCTCTCCTTAATACTTAGGGGTTTATTATGAAAGTTCATATTTCTAAAACCTATGATAGAGTAGAATGGTCATTTCTTCATAAGATCTTATTATATTTTGGTTTTAGTATCAATGTGGTTAAGCTTATTATGTAAATGATCTCTACTACTATGGTTGTTGTTTTGGTTAATGGGTATTCTTCTACTTTCTTTAAATCAACAAGGGTGTTAAGACAGGGAGATCATTTATCTCTAATCATCTTCACTATATTGGCTAATTGTTTGGGTAGATATATTGTGAAATTGGTCTCTTTAGGGGAAATTAAAGGCTTCAGACCTTCTTCTCATCCTCTTATTTGTTCTCATGAACAATTTGTGGATGATACTTTTTTTTAGGTAAAGTTGAGCTTAGGGAGACGAGAAACCTCAAAAAGGCCCTTAATAACTATTCTTCTACTTTTGGTCAATTGATTAATTGGAATAAGAGCTCCTTGTATTTTATTAATACCCTTGTTTCTAGACAATTTAAGATTGCTAATATCCTTGGTTGTTCTATAGGGTCTTTTCCTTGTATTTATCTAGGTCTCCCTTTGGGACCTAATCCTATAAATTTTTATTGGGAGGATCTTATTAAGAAATTCAATAAGAAATTGGTAGGTTGGAAAGGTAATTTTCTAAGTCAAGCTGGTAAAGTCAATCTTCTTAAGGCTTTCCCCTAAAGTATCCCTACTTATGCTTTGAGTCTCTTCAGGATTCCAGCTAAATATGTTTATACCATTAACAAAATCCAAAGGAATTTCCTTTGGTTTGGATCCGAGGAGAAGAAGAGAATGACTTTAATTTCTTGGGAGAGAATTTGTAAGTCTAAATTGGATGGTGGATTGGGCATTAGGTTTTTCAGGAGTATGAGTAAAGCTTTACTTGCAAAGTAAGGTTGGAGAGTTTATCATGACGATAAGGAGTGGAGTTCCATTTGGAAACATAAATACCTCTTTGCTACTCCTTCGCCTAATTTTCTATCCTATCCTAATGTCTAGTCTCCTTCTTCTATTTGGGGTGTTGTTTAGGGAGCCAAAAATATTTTAATCAAGGGAAGCATCTAGAAAGTGGACAATGAGCATAAGATCAAGTTTTGGGATATGTGTGGCTTTGGGATCATCCTCTAATTGACAATTTTGAGAATAGAACACTTGTTGAAAGATGTAAATAGATTTTTGGGATTTTAGTGGAGAATTATTGGATTAATAATAAATGGGTCAATCTTGCTGAAATTAATATGTTTTTTATCAAAATCAAGTTAATCTTGAATGCTTTTAGCCTTTATCCTCATATTGAAGATAAAATGGTTTGGGGGAATTGCACCAAGAGGTTGTTTTAACATCTCTTCTATTTTTAGAACTGAGGAAAAGGGAATAGACATTTATTGACTAAAGCTTGGATTAAAGGTCTTACTCCTAAAATTAACATTTTTTTCTAGATTCTTGCTTCAAAACAAAATCTTAACTTTGGATAATCTACAAAAAGGAGGGGTTCACATGGTTAAGAGATGTTGTCTATGCAAAAGGAATCTGAAGATAGGAATCACCTTTTCTTAAATTGTAGGTATAGTCAGAAAGTGTGGAGTTATATCCTTCTCCATTGGAACTTAGATTGGGTTCAACATAATAATATTAATCAATGTTTTCAAAGTTTGACATGTCCTTCAAAGGATGCTAACACTGGATTTTTGTGAAAATTTTCTCTAGCCCATCTCTAGTGGGGAATCTGGAAAGAAAGAAATACTAGAATTTTTAGAGACAAAGAAACTCCTAAGTGGGTTCTCGGTCATAATATTATCAGAGCTATCAAGAAAAACTTTAATTCTCACATAAAATTGAGTGATGAGATCCAAATCAATAATCCTATAAATATTAAATGATATAAAACTAAAATTGATGATCAGAGTGAGAATGTTAAATGGGATTCTCCTCTTATGGGTTGATTTAAAGGTAATTTTGATAGTGTTGATAAAGGTAATCTTGGTAAAGCTGGTTGTCGAGGGGTTCTAAGGGACCATACTAGTAGAATTTTTTATGCTATTTTCATTCTTATAGGGATTTCTAAGAGCCATAAAGTAGAGGCTGTAGACACCTAAAAACCTTTCGAAAATAAAGTATTTTTATTTTCTGAAAAAGTCCTGATGACATCATCATTTATTAATTAATTAATTAATTAATTAATTAATTTTCATGCCATTAAATCCCTTTATCTTAATTAAAAATATTTAATTAAGGAATCCCTCCCAAAAATGTTTAAATCTTATTTAAACATTATTTCCTTATTTATTAATTATTTAATTAATAAATTGACCTAAAATCTCAAAATAACTAATTAATTTATTTTTTTCCCAAAAGTTGGCCAATTTCCTTAAGACCAATAACCTCTTCCAAAATCTTCTAATCCTTCTTTAATTTCGGTTAAAGGCTAATCTCATCATTTCCTACCCCTAATCCCAACTCAAAATATTTAATCAAGATTAAATATTAATCCTCATGTTTATTAAAAATATTTTAATAAATATCTCCTCAACCCAAACCCTTGAAATAAATAAAACTTTATTTATTTCATAAAATCTTATCCTAGGAAGTTCTAGACTCTTCTAGAAAGTCTTCATCCTCATCCAAAGCCTAGACTCTTCTAGAAGATGTCTTTAACCCTAATCCTAATCCCCTCCTAACCTTGCACATTCCCTAAACATGGGTTAAGACTTGCTAACTCAAGCCAAAGTTAACAAATATCTCCTCCTTCACCCACCCTCATTAATTGCAATCCACTTGCCATCCACTTGCCTAGTCCTAAGCCATCTCTAACCCTTCTTCTAATCATTTTTACAACCCTAAGCAAGCTAAAAACCTCCCTAAACCCTCAAATTTGAATTTCATGGTATCTCTCACAAATATCTTCAACCACAAAACTTTATAAAGCCCACAAAGTCATAAATGTTCTTACAAAGCACTTATGAAGGGTCTTTATGAAGATTTTATCGCTTGAGCCTCCTTTGTTGACTCATCCTTCCCCTTTCCTCCATCCTCTCACCATGTGACATGTGTCACTCCTTGATTGGTTGTAAGGAAGCACAATCCATGTGCTCTCCTCTCATGCAATCTAAGCCCTCCATGAGCTTTTTCCCATCCTTGCATCTTAGCCCTCAATCCCTCAAGCCTCTTGCCTATAAATTGGATCCTTCCCCCTTGCAAAATAACACAATCCATGAAGTAAAGTTATAATGCTATTTTGAGAGCCAAATCCATACTAAAGCCATCTATCCACACTAAAAATCCACAATCATCCATTGAAGCCTTTGGAAGCATATTGAGCATACATCCTATCCATTTAGATAAAGCTACTCAACAAGAGAGCTTCTTATTTGAGAGAGTCCATTAATGGCTCATATTCTCAATTGAGAGTTCATCTTAGTCTATCTTGAAGTTTATGAATTTTGTTTAGTTTGTAGAAGCTTTATTTAAATTTGGTTTCTATTAGCATACTAACATTGCTCATATACATTTTGGCACGCCTGGTGGGACCCCGCATGGGTCATCTTCATTAGCTTTTTTAGTCAAGTTTTGTATGTCATTTGCTGATTTTGGCTAATTTTACTTGTTTTTGTGATTGGTAGGATTGTATAAATTGGTTTTGTAGGTCCACATGAGCATGAAGAAGACAAAGGAACTCATAATCTATCTCATAGTGTTTGCAGATTTTTCAAGCTTATAGGTGGACAAAGAACTTGAAATTCTTCTTCCTCTTCTTGTCCATATTCTTCTTATTCCATCTACTTCTTCTTCTTCTTCTTGTGGGAGATCTTGGCCATTTTTTTTTAAGGAAGCAAAATCATACACACTTCTTTTTAGTGCTCAAAATGAACCCCCAAATCATACTTAAATCCATTGAAAAATTAAAAATTTGCAAAAAAGAAAAAATCTTTTAACAAGTGAAACTAAACCAATCTAATCATTTGCATCCTTGCAACATCAAGGTTTTAGATGCATTCATGCAAAATTAGGAACACTTCATTTTTGGGAATTTAAAAAGAACTTCAAGTTTCCATTTCAAAAGGTTCAAAATCAACACTAAGTGCACACTAAAGTTCTTTTAAAAAATCTCATGAAAACTAAGAGTCCTAAATGGTTGCCAAAAATTGTCCTAAAAGCTTTGTTATTTGTTCCAAACAAATGTCTTATTGCAAAATCTTGAATGTTTCTTAGGTTTTTCGTGCATCAAAACAATCTAGAAATATCATTTTTGGGCTTAAAATATGCAAACTAGAACACAAAATCTTTAATGAAAACCAAAGTCCAAAGAGTCACTTTCACTTTTGAGTCCAAAACAATATTGAATGATCTAAGGTTAAAACAAAGCACTTCAAAGTTCTTAAAACAACACACAAAATCTCAATCTTGAATGCTCAAAAGAAAACACTTGAATGTTTAACCACTTGTCTTTGAATGCATGTTGCTAAAATCACTCTTGAATGCCATGGATTAAAATCAAATTTTGCTTGAATGCATGATTAAAACAACAAATCCAATCTTGAATTCCAAGGATCAATTAACCATTGCAATATCAAACACTTCATTTGGAGCTTCTAAAAATTGAACAAAACAAATCTCTTTTCCACATGCAATCTAGGTAAAGTTTGATTTTTGGACATTTAAGAAACTTTGTTAAGTTAAATTACAAATTTGAAAAAATCAATTTGAGTAGTTTCTTGGACTCTGCCTCTTTTCTAATCACCCATCAAATATTAACCATTGGTTGCAATCTCAGCACCATTTATGGGGATGGCTCTACTTGAAAAAGGTGTTAAATGTTCCACAATCTAACTCACTCACTTGGTCTTTGGGTGTTTGCTTTAACTTTATCAAAATTCTTAAATGATCAAAACTCTAGATTAAATCGATCACACTTCAAGTTTGGGCACTAAAATTGAACAACAACTGACGTGGAGAGCCTCTGGGCGCGCGAGTTTTCTCTTGTTGACCCTAACTCTTCTTATTGTTTGCATTCTTCGATCGATTTACTTTTGTTGGCGCTTCAAGTTGGAATTAACATTGTATCTTAAACATGAGTGGTTGCAAAGTCTAGATCAGAAAACTTAAGTGTCAGTTGGTAAAAGAACAAGCATGTTTTTTAGCCCAAGATCATCCAAGTCTTCTCTCCCCTTTTCGTCTTTCGAGGCCATCTTGGGTGCATAAGGTTAGGATCCAAAATCTTGTCTTAGCTTTTTAGGAGGCCTGCTTGGAGATTTCATCACCCCTTGGGAAGACCTCAACTCCAGCGTTCCGGCGGAGTATAAAGATCGGGAGGTGAATCCAAAGACACCTCTCTTGGGATCAAAATTTTGTCACTCGAGCTAAGCCTCAAGGAACTTTATACCCTTGAGAAGTGAAAGAGGAGAAGTGGGTTACCACTCCTCTCAGCTGTGTGACATCTTTTTGGTTTCATCTACAGATTTGGGCCTCACGTACCTTATGTATAACGAGGTCTCCCTAGCTATAACAAATTTCATCCTTGTAGAAAGCTTCCTAGGATGTTGGTTTGTTTGACGTGCTTGCTCAAAACTTTTGTCTGCTTATTTGTTCATAGCTTTTGAATGAATGTTTGCCAACTTTGGTCAAAATCCCAAAAAAGAAAAAATCTCCCAGCTCAAGGCATACTTAGCATAGTCACTGCCTCATCAAAAAATCATCCAAGCTCCCCCACTGCAACCAAATCTATCTAGTTCCTTGCTTTAGAACAATCCCAAATCCAAAGTCTCTCCAAATCATCCCCCCCAGCCAGCTAGCAACCCAATCCAAAATCACCCAAGCCTTTAAAGAGCTGTTGTCACTTTGCTAGATTTTGCTATCCAATCAATCCTACCAATCAACCAATCTCACCAAGGTTATCCCTTTGACAGAGGATTGTCTAGGGTAATCCAGCTTTGTCACTTGTATCCCTCATCACCTTGAGCTAAAGGTTGGGATCCACAAGTGGTCAATCTCGTGTCATGCCATAGGATCACTAGTCTATCCTTAAGTTGACACAATCACCACGAATCTTGCACATAGGAAAGCAAAACTCTCACTTTTTGACAGCATGCCCTTGAAGTCTTCCATCCACAGGAAAGCCAAAAATCTCTAGCCAATCCTCCTTAGGTCTGTCATACAACTTTGACTCTCCCTAGGAAATCCTTCATTAGCCAATCCAAATCTACACTTAACCCAAATCCAACCATGAGCTTCCGTGTTCATCCATATGCAAGACCCCATCCCCATCAAACTCATCATCAAAGCATGAAGTACCAATCCTATCATGATGTGTTTGGTCGCATTGTCCTTGCTCCCACCACCTCCTATTCTAATGATGTTGAAAATCTTGTTGACTATGGCGGGTATATTGAAAGCCTTAGAAACATTCCCCCAAGCATCCCCCAAAATCCAAGAGTTATTTCAAACTATCTAGTCATGCCATCTGATATTCCAGCTTCCCCTCCATCACCCCATCAACCAAGCTTCCAATCTTCCACCCCCATCACACCAACTATTCCTATCAATCCACCACCTCCACCTCCGACACATGAGTCTTCAAGGAATCTCCTAGAGGAAATACAAGAAAAGTTGCCTCCAACAGTCGATAAGCCATGTCATCTAATCAAACCATGTGAAGTAGTCAGTGATGAATCTTCCCCATCTATAATATCACCTCCATCTCCCATAGCTATCATCCCCATACCATCCATCAAATTGCTTAAAATCCTTCCACTTCTCGCAAGCATCAAAATCCCACCACCTATCAAATCCCTCCAAATCCTATCCACATCGCCTCCAAGCATTTCCCAAATCTCTCGTAATGACCCTTATGCATCCATCTTCTACTCACCCATCTCCACTACGGAATCCCCCATCTATCCATCCGCTGCCTTTGAAGAATCCATCCCTTCACCTCCTATCGCACCATCCACTCCAAACCAATCCTATCATGATCCTACCCAAAAGCATGTTGACATCCCCCAAAGCATAAATGAAGATATCATCGTACCATATCTTCCATCCATACTGCAGTCACCATCTCCTCCATCTCCAAAACCTCAAGCCATATCTCCTCCACTACAAGATATCTTGTCATCCCACCAGCTACATCAAGATCCTATCCTTCCATCTCCCCCGCTCCATGCTTCCATCTTACCACCTATCCAAGCTATTCCACTATCTATAATCTACCCTCTTGGTTCACTTACATTCATCCATGGTGGCCCTCTCTCAGCAGAAGAATTAAGAACAGTATCTCCCCATTGCAATACACCTAATAAATCACTTCTACCATTTTTTGCAAGCAAAAAGTTTCCTCAGCTTGTTCAAATGCTCAATCGATGGCATTACCAAGGTCAAGGTTTAGGACCACAAGAGAAAGGAATCAGAGAGCCTATTATTGCATAAAAAAATCTAGGATTTCATGGTCTTGGATATGTATCCAAAGGCTCACCATCTAAAGGTGTTGGTACACCACACCCCCAAACCAAGCCCACCATGCCAACCTCCCATCACTCCTTCAAGAAATCTTATGTCATCCCCCCTCCACCATCTTTGCAACCCAAAACAACCTACCATATCCCCCCTTCATCCGCTAAATCCATTTTGGGTCCCTATGTCCCAAAATCTACCATCCTCCATCCTCCTATTAGCCATCATAAAAATCCTATTCCATCCATTCCTATGCAAGATCAAAAAAGGCACATATCAGGGCACATCATCCATCATCATCCCCCTACATGCTCTTTCATATCTTCTCCATCTCACAAAGCTTCTCCTAACCATCTTCCCAAAGCTTACCACAACAATGTGAATGCCAACTTCAAAATGCATAAAGCTAAAAATCCACATCCTAGGCAATCGTATGTCTATTCTAAAAGACATACTCCAAAAAGGCAAAATCCAATCAAAGAATGCAAAACAATGCAAAAGCCTATGAAAAGAAAATCCAAAACCATGTGGATCCCCAAGAAAAAATTTGAAACCCAATGCATAATGGCATCCACCATTGCTAATCCCCCATCTAGTGACTCATGTCCCCCATCTCCTAACTCCATCTTGGGTGCCTATATCCCCAAGCACACTTCCACAAATCCTCCATCACGCTCGCATCTACCATCTATCCCCCATATGCTCTTTTCACACCCGTTCCAACATGTGCCAATGTTTCTCTTGCAAGCATCACCATCTCATGCTCCTTTCCAGCATTTTCATCCCTCCATCTCCTACCATCAATCCCATCTAATCCAATCTATTGCATAAATCACACATCCGGTGTACCAACAGCTAGCAACAAAATTGAACATTCCAACAGCCAGTGAAAAATTCCAAAAAAGCCAAAATAGCTGAAGAAAGCCAAAATCATTCCAGCTAAGTCCAAAGTCAAAAAGTCAAAAAAGAAAAGAAAAATAAAGCATCCACTGGTGAAAACTTGGTAATTCAGGCGCCTTGTGTACTAAAGACTAATCCATTATCTATCACTATCCTATCCCTCATCCATTTACCCACCATCCCAGAAGACACACTTGCTTGTTCCCTTGGTGTTCCAACCAAATATCCAAAATCTACAACCAAATATCCAAAATCTGATGAAGCTTGTAAATACCTCCTGTATAGCTTGTAAATCTTGTACCAAAGCTTGTATTATACCTTATAAATCTTGTACCATACCTTGTCTATCCGAATCTTGTCCAAGGTTTGTACCATATTCCAGCCTATAAATAATCTTGTATCCTAGCTTGTATACTATCACGTGCACACACAAAACCCCATTTTCACTTAATCTTTTCGCAAACCATCTACCTATCAACCTATCACCTATTATAGACATCCCATCCTTCACAAACATTTCCATCTCACAAAAACCAAAACATGAAAAAACTTGTACATTTGTAACATATCTTGGTCCATCAGCTTGTACATCCTCTTTAGCTTAGTACCATTGTATCTATCCAGCGTTCGTGTCAGTTTGTCCTTGGTCAACATCTTGCACACATCGCACACTTTGGTTAGATATTCCAATGCATCTTTTAGCTAGATTTCCTATCACCAAAGTGTTATCTTTCTTAGTTCAGCTTGCCAGATGCATCACTCATCAAAATCCACCAGCTGAGGTGCTCTCCGATAGGTCCTTGCAGGATATAGCTTTCATCATGTCTGATCTTGGTTCGTTAGTACCTCATCCTACCCATCTCGTTGGCAAATGGTTCTCTTTTGGATTTTCACTTTCTTTTGATTTGGGATCTTCCCTTTTGGGTCTTGAAGTATCTTTTCCAATCAATCTCCTTGTTCCCTCCTCAAGGCTGCCACGATCTTCCATATCATGGTATGCTGCGAATGGGGCAATTAGAGTGTAAGGTCTTGATCAGGTCTTTCATTTGTTTTTCTTTTCTGCTTGTGGGTTCTCCAATGTCATTTCCACGCTACTTCCTCTAGGATTCATGTGTGATGTTGGGGCAATCCTTGCATGTTTGTTTTGAGTTAGATTGTCAATCCTTTGGACGGTTGGTGAAAAGGCCTTGATGTTCTTGGTAACCTTGGCAATTAACCAACAGTCCTATAGCAAATCTAGTGCTCAACTACATGGTGGTACTTCTCTTTGAAGTATCCCCCCGCTCAAAAAGCTTCAATGGGTTTCCTTCATCTCCATTATCCCCCATCCATATCCAGCATCTGTCTCTCCTACCCCAGCTGATGCATCAATATCTCTTTGAATCACTCATCACTCTTAGCTTTAGGGATCCACAATCCTAGTCTTAGGGATCCACCAATCCAAATCAACCCACCAAGCCTCATCTTTCGAGATCCACAATCCTAGTCCTAGGAATCTTCGAAACCCATCTTCTGCCAATCTAACTCTTTGAAATCCTTTTGCATCAGCTTTATAATCCCCTCATCCATCTCCCTATCCTGGATTCCTTTCTATAGCGCTCTGCTCCTTCATCCTCCACCTTCCCTAAGGTCTTAAGCTTGCTTCCTCTTGTGCATCTGATTCTCCTTTATCATTCTCCCATAGTGAGAGTTTGAGCTAATTCAACCCCTTCTCTTTGCCAATCTGAGTCTCCTTGCTCATCTCGGATTCTTGTACTTTTCAAGAAGCCATCGAGCCTCGCTTTCTCTCCTCGCTACCTTCTTGAGGGGGCATCTCACAGTCCATTCTCTCCTCTTCTGCTCTAGCCTTGGGCATCTTATTTTCTTATCTTTGATGCCATGCCACTTGCGGCATCACATCAAAGAGGGGCAAAATGTAGACACCTAAAAACTTTTAGAAAATAAAGTATTTTTATTTTCTGAAAAAGTCCTGATGACATCATCATTTATTAATTAATTAATTATTTAATTAATTAATTAATTTTCATGCCATTAAATCCCTTTATCTTAATTAAAAATATTTAATTAAGGAATCCCTCCCAAAAATGTTTAAATCTTATTTAAACATTATTTCCTTATTTATTAATTATTTAATTAATAAATTGACCAAAAATCTCAAAATAAATAAATAATTTTTTTTTTCCCAAAAGTTGGCCAATTTCCTTAAGACCAATAACCTCTTCCAAAATCTTCTAATCCTTCTTTAATTTCGGTTAAAGGCTAATCTCATCATTTCCTACCCCTAATCCCAACTCAAAATATTTAATCAAGATTAAATATTAATCTTCATGTTTATTAAAAATATTTTAATAAATATCTCCTCAACCCAAACCCTTGAAATAAATAAAACTTTATTTATTTCATAAAATCTTATCCTAGGAAGTTCTAGACTCTTCTAGAAAGTCTTCATCCTCATCCAAAGCCTAGACTCTTCTAGAAGATGTCTTTAACCCTAATCCTAATCCCCTCCTAACCTTGCACATTCCCTAAACATGGGTTAAGACTTGCTAACTCAAGCCAAAGTTAACAAATATCTCCTCCTTCACCCACCCTCATTAATTGCAATCCACTTGCCATCCACTTGCCTAGTCCTAAGCCATCTCTAACCCTTCTTCTAATCATTTTTACAACCCTAAGCAAGCTAAAAACCTCCCTAAACCCTCAAATTCGAATTTCATGGTATCTCTCACAAATATCTTCAACCACAAAACTTTATAAAGCCCAAAAAGTCATAAATGTTCTTACAAAGCACTTATGAAGGGTCTTTATGAAGATTTTATCCCTTGAGCCTCCTTTGTTGACTCATCCTTCCCCTTTCCTCCATCCTCTCACCATGTGACATGTGTCACTCCTTGATTGGTTGTAAGGAAGCACAATCCATGTGCTCTCCTCTCATGCAATCTAAGCCCTCCATGAGCTTTTTCCCATCCTTGCATCTTAGCCCTCAATCCCTCAAGCCTCTTGCCTATAAATTGGATCCTTCCCCCTTGCAAAATAACACAATCTATGAAGTAAAGTTATAATGCTATTTTGAGAGCCAAATCCATACTAAAGCCATCTATCCACACTAAAAATCCACAATCATCCATTGAAGCCTTTGGAAGCATATTGAGCATACATCCTATCCATTTAGATAAAGCTACTCAACAAGAGAGCTTCTTATTTGAGAGAGTCCATTAATGGCTCATATTCTCAATTGAGAGTTCATCTTAGTCTATCTTGAAGTTTATGAATTTTGTTTAGTTTGTAGAAGCTTTATTTAAATTTGGTTTCTATTAGCATACTAACATTGCTCATATACAGAGGCTACGACTGCTTTGTATACTATTAGGTTGGTAGTGGATTTTTCTTATCAGAATCTTTGGTTGGAAGGAGATTTGCTCAACATTATTAATATGCCTAGTAAAAAGAGACTAGTTACTTGAACTGTTTAGGGAAGTATAATGGAAATCAAAAACCTTTTTAATAAATTTGATAATGTGTTAATTTCTCATATTTTTTGGGAGGGTGATTCAGTTGTTGATTGGATTGCCAACCAAGCTATCTATAGGGAAAGTAAGTTGAGGTAGCAGGCTAACCTATGTAAGGAAGTGGAGCTGACAATGATAGTTAATTATGATAAGACACATGCTAGAGAAGGAAATATTTTCTAATATTAGAAAAGTTATTAAGGGGAGTAATGGGTTTACGGAAGACAGTTTGATTTCCCTAGGAAATACTTTGGTGCTATTATGACCTGCATTTGGCACATAACTAAGGTTCATAGCTCCTTGGTAATCATAAAAATATTATTCCTTTGTCTAGTTTCCATTTCTTAGGTGAATTGTAGAGGAAAACAAGATTTTGAGATGAGAGGGGAACCTAAAAAGAAAGAACTGAGAAATTACAGGGAACGAAAGGAAAACGATTCTGTGCAAGGGATTTTGTAGAAGGGGAAAGTGATGATCTACATTGAGAGACTCCATGGGTATAAACATTACAAAGGCATTCTTCAAAAATTGGTTTGAAGAAAGGGTTAATTTGCATGGCGTCATTGTGAACTTGACTAAAGAATTTATTTCTTAGCTTATGAGGCTTCCTATGGAAGGGTTAAAATTTAGTAAGGAGACTAATATCTTGAACATGGCTTTTAAGAAATTCGCAAATAAGGAAGCTGAAGAGAAAAATTTGGAGAAAAATGATGACTTCTATGACTTGAAACAAATCAAGCTCATCTGGAGGGATGTGTTGTCATGTATTCGTGAGTATTTTATTTTTGATGGTAGGGCAAAGGGAGTGATAGGCCAACACTAGGGAAAATAATACCAAAAGAATTAACAATTTTATGATGAAATTTGGCTGGTCTATACATGTCAATCCAAGAGTGTAAGCTTGCAAAAGGTGTTTGAGCAATATGCCATCAAGGGATGGTAGTTGTGATTTTAGTGATCATTAATGTAGCTAAAAAACACAAAATTGAATCTATGAAAAATAAAGAAATCTCAGGGATAGGAACTGTCACTTCCTCGCGACAGGAACATCAAGAACATAAATAACTCAATAAAACTAATTTACAATAAAAATAATTACAACTCTTAATAAATTATCAACTCATAATCTAGTTCATATGAAATATTATTATATAGTCAAATACTAATATTAAACACATAAACTAATATACTACAATTAAATCTAAACTGTGCAATGCTAATCTAATTAACATTTCAGTGAAAAATAATTTAAATATATTCCAAATAGAAATAAAATGAGATCACTAGATAACTTTGGAGTGGGCCCTTCTTCCTTAGCTGCTTGGTGATGAAACCAAGTAGTAGTCTTAAGTCTCCATAATCATGCAAATATAAACTTTATATTTCCAAATGATAATGATCTGTTACAATGTTGTGTGTTCTTTAAAACTTGTACTCCCCCTACTATGATGTTTGACCATATATATATATACCATTGCTATAAAATAGACATTAAAAAAAATGTGTATGAGATATCTACGTGGTTGACTTATGGCCAAGTAGATATAACAAAACAATGCCACATGAATTACATTTATAATTGCACATAAATATAGAAAACTAAATACTAATAATGTTTCCCATGTGGATATATGCAATAGAATTTTTCCTTGATTATTTGCTTTTGTTTCCCTTGTATGGTTGGAAGTCATCATATGATGGAAACAAAGGTAGATATTAAGCAGTTTAAACTCCATATAGATTGTAATACATGTGTCCAACCAACATATATTTTCAAATGAGATTGCAATAGTAGACATTTCATTTTGCAAGAATAATAGTTCACATCCAAATGCAATAGGAAGTTACAGTCCTAACTAGTAGGCAACAAGAAGTTGCAGTCCTGACTGCCAAGCGATAGGAAGTTGTAGTCTTGACTGGCAAGCGACAAGAAGTTGCAATCTTGATTGATAGGTGACTGGTTGGTGACAAGAAGTGTTGGAAATGATTGAAAAGATCATGAGGGAGATTGTTGGAAATGATTGAAAAGATCATGCGGGAGATTGTTGGAAATGATCATATGGAACTAGTAAAGAATATTTTCAATCATTGTTTTGTCATTGATGTCAAACTTGCCACTTGCAGGAATGAAAATTGCTTTAGTGATCCAAATACTATCAATTGGTTGATTAACAAGGAGGAGGAAATCAATAAAGATGTAACTAGAATAGCTAGAGAAAGGTTGAAGTTATGATGTTGTAATGAAGTAGAAGGATTAGTTAAGCCATTGATGAAATAGTGTATTGATGACATACTCTAAGACACAGAGAATGGGCACACTGAAACATATCAAAGATGTAAGGTTTTAGCTAAGTCATTTGTAAAGCCTAAATAAGTTCATTAGAGAGAGGGAGCCGAGCAAGCTATTAAGTGCCGAATAGATTCCTAGTTGAAGCTAAGAAAAGTTCAACTTGAAGTCCCGAGTGAACTTCAGATGCTGAGCAGATACAAGTGCCGATCAGAATCGAGTGCCAAGCAGAATCAAGTACCACGTAGAATCAAGTGCCAAGCAAGAATCAAGTGTCGAACATAATCAAGTGCTGAGCAAATACAAGTGCCGAGTAACACAGAGGTGCCGAACATAAGTAAACCAATAGTGTCGAGTTGCTGCATTATTTTGAAAATCAAAGATTCGCCAAATCAAAGCCGACAAGGTTGTTATCTTGAATTCTATGAATCAAATAGAAGATAAGAGTAACGAGCTGGTGGCATTGAACACCATGTAGAACATTTTTGGAGAATACAACTAGACTCTAGACAAAGTTTCTAGATAAGAGCAAGATATGGAGTAGATACATTGTATCTTACCTAGTCCATTTGAAACCCTAAAATTGGAGAGGGAGAATCAAGCGGCAAAGGCAATCCAGATTTCTATTTAAGGAACATCAAGGTCATGAAGCAAAGAGAGAACAGAGGTCAAGCATGAAAGCATAAAGTGCTGAAGGAGGTGCTAAGGAGTAAAAAACATAGTTACTCTGCTTTAATAGATGACAAATATGATTACATTGGTATGATGAGTAAGAAGACTCAAGGAGATGAAGCTTGAAAAGTGATTAAAGCCAAGCAAAGAATTGAGCTGAAGTGTGATCTAAAATCTGCAAGATATGTTGTAAGTTGTATCAGATAAAAAAGATATTATTGTTACTCTCTAGAAATTGTAATAGATAGTTTAAACCCTATGGACATAGGTTGGTTTAATAGCCATGTTGTAAATCCTTTAACAAGGTGACATTCCAAGTGAATGTTTTAAAGTCCTTTGATCAGGCCCATTCTTAACAGTATGGTAAAATCCTCTAACAAGGTCACATTTAACAGTGTGTTGTAAGCCTTTAGCAGGGCAGGCTTTTAATACAACATCACTTCAAAAGAGTGAAAATCAAGTAGCATGTTACTGGTGCTTTTTCCCAAATTGGATTTCCGCGTAAATCACAGTGCCAAGCTATTACTGAAAGATGTTGAACAGGTGAAATCAAAGAAAGGAAGAAAAATGAAATATGTATCCAGTGATAGTAGCACTGATGAGGAAGATGTGGAATAATTGGAAGCATTGCTAGCTAGAAAATTTCACAGAGGCAAAGGAAAATTCAAAGGTAAGATGCCTATCATTTGTTTCAATTGCAATGAAGTAGGGAATATTGCTGCAAGGTGTACACAGAAAAAGGATTACAAAGAAGGCAACAAATACAAACATAGAAGAGAAAATGAAAAGAGAGATTACAAAGACAAAGGCAAGAAATGTTATATTGTTGAAGAGAATTCTGATGATAATGATGATGAAGTTGTTTATGTAGCCATGAAGGACCAATCTGATGAAGAAGAGCCTACAGCACTAGTAACATGTATGAACAAAAATGATAGGTGGATCATAGACAGTGGATGCTC
Source organism: Cupressus sempervirens (assembly GCA_028749045.1). Lineage (NCBI taxonomy): Eukaryota > Viridiplantae > Streptophyta > Pinopsida > Cupressales > Cupressaceae > Cupressus > Cupressus sempervirens. Next base: position 826,897,423 of record CM053792.1, read on the forward strand.
ACATCACATGACAGGAGACAAAAGTAAGTTTGTTAACTTTACTCAGTATGATGGAAATAGTGTTAGATTTGGTAATGATGCTCCATGTCAAATAAAAGGAAAAGGTTCCATTAAGCTTACAAAAAAAATTCATGTCATAATGCATACTATGTTGAAGGATTAAACTACAATTTGTTGAGTGTCTCACAGTTAGGCAATATAGGATGCAAAGTAGAATTTGGAAACAAAACTGCAAAAATCTATGTTACTGATGGTAAATTGATAGGAAAAGGAGATCAAACTAGAAGTAATCTATTTTACCTTGATATGGACGATGTTTCTTGTTTTGTTGCAAAATTTGATGATGATTGGTTATGGCATAGAAGGCTATGTCATGTCAGCTTTGACAATCTGGTCAATATCAGTAAAATGGAGAAAGTCAGAAGTTTACCAAAATTGAAGAAGCCTGATAATATCATGTACAAACAATGTCAGCTAGAAAAGATGACAAAGTCAAGTTTCAAAAGTAAAAACTATACATCTAAATAAGTACTTGAGTTAGTCCATACTAACTTATGTGGTCCAATGGAGGTACCAATCTATAGAGGAGATAAATAAATAATGTTGTTTGTTGATAACTATTCCAGGATGATGACTGTTATGTTCCTAAAACAAAATTATGATGCTTTTCAAATATTTAAGTGGTATGTGGCTAGATTTGAAAAGGAAATAGGAAAGATTTTGAAATGCTTGAGATCAGACAGAGGTGGTGAGTTCACATCAAATGAATTCGAGATATTTTTTAATGACAAAGGAATCAAAAGACAAACGTCAGCTCCTAGAACTCCCCCACAAAATGGAGTTGCTGAAAGAAGAAATAGAATTGTGATTGACTATGCTAGAATATTAATGATGGAAAAGACTGTTGCTCTAAAATACTAGAGAGAAGCTGTAAGTGTAGCTATTCATACACTGAACCGAGTGCAAGTCAAGAAAGGTACAAATATAACACCTTTTGAATGATGGTATGGTTACTCACCCAATGTAAAACATTTCAAAGTGTTTGGTTGCAAATGCTTTATCCTTAAAGATGCTAGAAATGGAAAATTTGATGCAAAGAGTGATGAAGGCATATTCCTTGGTTACTCCACGAGAAGTAAGGCATACAAGTGTTTGAATACTAACACTAACAAAATTGTGGAAAGTGCAAATGTAAACTTTGATGAGCATACAGAAGTCTAAGCTAAAGAACCAAATAAAATGGATGAATACAGAACCTTTGTGTATTCTTATGAAAGATTGCCTGTTGACAAGGATGCTACCAATCAAATTGAAACTCAACATCAAATTTTATTTTCAACTGAGTCACAACCAGTGAATGTCGAGTTACATTCAAAAGCTGAGTTACAAAATGAAGAAAATGCATAATTTGATCCTGAAGTAAGTACACATGAAAGAGATGAAGAACAACCTGACAACTTAGTGCATAGTGACCCTAAATCTGAAAGATCAAACATGGAAACAAAGAAAAGACCAAGATTATCCAAATATGTAAAAAGACATCACCCTGCTGAACATATAATTGGTGACAACGATGCAAGACCAATGACAAGGAACAGACTAAGACATGAATCATGTTTGATCAGCAAATCTGAACCTAAGGTAGTATATGGTGCATTACAAGATGATGACTTGTATAAAGCTATGGAAGAAGAGATTGATCAAATAAAGAAGAACAAAACTTGGAGTTTGGTTCCCAGACCAGTTGACATGAATGTGATTGGCACCAAGTGGGTATTCAGAAACAAGCTGGATGAAAATGGTGAGATTACTAGAAACAAAGCTAGACTAGTATGCAAGGGTTATGCTCAAGAAAAAGGATTAGACTATGGGGAAACATTCACTGCTGTTGCTAGAATGGAAGGAGTAAGAACTTTACTTGCATATGATGCATATAAAGGTTTTAAAGTCTATCAGATGGATGTAAAGTCTACTTTTTTAAATGGTATACTAGAAGAAGAAGTCTACATTGGAAAACCAGAGGGATTTGTTGATGAAAACAATAGGGATATGGTTTGTGAATTACATAAAGCACTCTATGGTCTGAAACAAGCACCCAGAGCATGGTATGAGAGACTTCACAAGTATCTAGTGCAAATAAGATTTGAAAGAAATAATGATAACAGCAACATGTACATCAAATCAGAAGAAGGTAAGGATATCATTGTATCTGAGATCTTTGTGGATGACATGGTTTTTGGAGGAAAGGAAGTGCTTTGCAAAGGCTTTGCTGACAAAAAGAAACATGAATTTGAGATGTCTATGTTTGGAGAAATCAATTTTTTTTTTGAATTGCAAGTACATCAACTAAAACATGGTATATTTGTGACACAATCAAAGTACATCAAAGAGATACTTAAAACATTTGGATTGGAGGAGTCCAAACTAGTCAACACACCAATGGCAATAGGAAATAAGCTATCCAAAAATGATGAATCAGCTGAAGTCAATCAAACAATGTATAGATCCATGATTGGAAAACTATAATATGTTGTAAATAGCAAGCCAGACATAGCATTAGCAGTTGGAATAGTGGCTAGATTCTCTGCTAATCCCAAAGAAAATCATCTCATAGCAGTAAAAATAATAATGAGGTATCTCAAAGGAACTGATAACTTTGGTCTATACTACAAAAAGAATGGAAAGTTTGAGCTCAATGCATATACAAATGCAGATTGGGGAGGCAACATTGATGACAAAAAAAGCACAAGTGGAGGTACATTATTTTTAGGTAAAAGGCTAGTTACTTGGACTAGCAAGAAACAAACATGCACATCCCAATTCACTGCAGAATTAGAATATGTGGCAGCAGTAGTTAATTGTACAAATATTGTGTGGCTCACACATCTATTGAAAGGAATGAAAGAAGAGGTAACTAAACCTGTGATATTGTATTGTGATAACACAAGTGCTATAAACATATCCAAAAATCTAGTAATGCATGCAAAAATCAAGCATATTGCAATCAAGTATCACTGTGTCAGATAATCAGTAGAAGATAAACAAGTGAAGTTGGAATACATTCACACAAAGGAACAAACTACAGATATCTTCACCAAACCATTGCCCAAGGCTGCCTATGAATATCTTAGAGGTAAGTTGGGGGTAATATCCTTAACTCAAGCAGTATAAAATAACAAGGATGTTGCCCTGCGTCAACAGGAACAAATCATTGAAATATCAGAAGAATGATGCAGAGGATGATAGTAGGAGCAGAAACTCCAAATCAATCACAAGCATGGTGACAGAGGGAGAAAACATGAGATGCAAAGCTTATATTTCACATGTTAAAAATGCTACATCTTTGGCATTTATGTCAAAGAGGGAGAAATATGCAGAAAATTGATCAATACAAAGCCAGAGGGAGATATATTAGAAAGAGGGAGATATATGAGATAAGTAGTAAGGATACAGCAACCAAGAAAAGTAGCAGAGAATGTATACAATCTTGGTGGTAACTAAGTTGATCAATTGATCAGTTTGGTTTTCCATCAATGCCAAAGAGGGAGATTGTTGGAAATGATTGAAAAGATCATGAGGGAGATTGTTGGAAATGATCATATGGAACTGGTAAAGAATGTTCTCAATCATTGTTTTGTCATTGATGTAAAACTTGCTACTTGTAGGAATGACAATTGCTTTAGTGATCCAAATACTATCAATTGGTTTATTAACAAGGAGGAGGCAATCAATAAAGATGTAACTAGAAGAGCTAGAGAAAGGTTGAAGTTATGATGTTGTAATGAAGTAGAAGGATCAGCTAAGCCATTAATGAAATAGTGTATTGATGACATACTCTAAGACACAGAGAATGGGCACACTGAAACATATCAAAGATGTAAGGTTTTAGCTAAGTCATTTGTAAAGCCTAACTAAGTTCATTGGAGAGAGGGAGCCGAGCAAGCTATTAAGTGCCCAACAGATTCCTAGTTGAAGCCGAGCAAAGTTCAACTTCAAGTGCCGAGCGAACTTCAGATGCTGAGTAGATACAAGTGCCGAGAAAAATCAAGTGCTGAGGAGAATTAAGTGTCGAGCAGAAACAAGTGCCGAGCAAATACAAGTGTCAAGTAACACAGAGGTGTCGAGCATTAGTAAACCAATAGTGTCAAGTTGCTGCATTATTTCAAAAATTGAAGATTCACCAGATCTAAGCTGACAAGGTTTTTGTCTTGAATTCTGTGAATCAAATAGAAGATAAGAGTAATGAGCCGGTGGCACAGAACACCATGTAGAACATTTTTGAGGAATACAACTGGACTCTAGATGAAGTTTCTAGATAAGAGCAAGATATGGGGTAGATACATTGCATCTTACCCAATCCATTTGAAACCCTAAAATTGGAGAGGGAGAATCGAGTGGCAAAGGCAATCCAAATTTCTATTTAAGGAACATCAAGGTCACAAAGCAAAGAGAGAACAAAGGTCAAGCATGAAAGCATAAAGTGCTGAAGGAGGTGCTAAGGAGTAAAAAGCACAATTACTCTGCTTCAATAGATGACCACAGATATGATTGCATTGGTATGATGAGTAAGAAGACTCAAGGAGATGAAGCTAGAGATGACCAGCTATCAGAGCTGAAGTGATTAAAGGCAAGCAAAGAATTAAGCTGAAGTGTGATCTAAAATCTACAAGATATGTTGTAAGTCGTATCAGATCAAAAAGATATTATTGTTACTCTCTAGCAATTGTAACAGATAGTTTAAACCCTATGGACTTAGGTTGGTTTAATAGCCATGTTGTAAATCCTTTAACAGGGTGACATTCCAAGAGAATGTTTCAAAGTCCTTTGATCAATCCCATTCCTAATAGTATGGTGAAATCCTCTAACAAGGTCACATTTAACAGTGTTTTGTAAGCCTTTAATAGGGCAAGCTTTTAATAGGGCATCACTTTAGAAGAGTGAAAATCAAGTAGCATGTTACTGGTGGTTTTTCACAAATTAGGTTTCCACGTAAATCACTGTGTCATGTGTTGATCTTGCATGTTCTATTCCTACATACGGATTTACTGTAATTTGCTAGGATGATTATTTTAAGCTTGGATGGATGAAAAGTTTGTGGATTCACTATAATTTGAGAAAAAATATTATTAGGGAATTTGGACCTTGGATAACTGATTCACCCCCCCACTCTCAGTTATTCTAAAGAATTCGAACAATTGGTATCAGAGCAGAACTGCTGATTTAGTTTAAAGGGACTATAAGCAGAAAAGATCAAAATGCCTAAGAGAGAAGTTCCCAAGTTCAACTAAGACAACTTTCTTGCATGGAAAAGTTTGATGAAGCTACATCTTGGATCCATAGGATATTATGCCCAAAATTAATTGTTACTGAACATGTTGATCCAACTGGTACTCTTAATGCAGAAGATTTGAAAAACAAACAGGAACATAATCAGACAATGCTAGAAATTTCTTCTACACTCAACTATGTTGAATTTGATGATATCAAAGGATGTGACACTGCATTCAAAATGTGGAAAGCCCTATCAGACATCTATGGAGGAGATCAAAATGTCCAAATAGCAAAAAGAGAAAGCCTTGGAGGAAAGTTTGATGATATGAAAATGGAAGAAAATGAGAATGTTGCTCAGTATGGCACAAGAATAAAGGAAGTGGTAAGTGCAATAAGATGTTTGAGTGCTCAATTGGATGAAGATACTGTTAATAGTAAGTTCCTAAGAACCTTGCTCCCTATCTATGTTATTAGAGTATCAGCAATACAAGAACTAAGATGTGTACCAGGAAAGAATCTAAGTTTTGAAGGAATAGTGGGTAGACTCACTGCATTTGAGTTATCAAACTTTGACAACTACAGACTTGAGAATGTTGAATCTGATTTCAAGGCCAAGCTATCACTAAAAGATGTTGAACAGGTGAAATCAAAGAAAGGAAGAAAAATCAAATATGTATCCAATGACAGTAGCACTGATGAGGAAGATGTGGAACAATTGGAAGCATTGCTAGCTAGAAGATTTCACAGAGGAAAAGGAAAATTCAAAGGTAAGATGCCTATCATTTGTTTCAATTGCAATGAAGTAGGACATATTGCATGTGCAAAGAGACCAAGGCTGGAATAAAGAGTAACTCAGCAACTATCGCCACCAAAATGGATGAATCATCAATAATGAATGAAGGGAGGCATCCAAAACTACACTGAAACACCACAAAAGACCATGATTTGATGGAAAGCATCATAGAGAAGACCATTGGAAGGAACCAGAAAACTAGGAGAGTGATTGCAATTGGAGGGGTTGCCATCATCACCTAAACTAGTATAGATCATATAGAAAGTAGCACATTCCACTTAAAACACCTCAACTTAATAGGCAACTTAGACTATGGGTGATCAAAGATGTGAGGATGATGTTGAAGAGGATCAGAGCTATAGGAGTAAGTGACAGGAGGTGCCAAGAATGAGAAGAACTATTGAAGCCAATGAATGTTCCTAAAAGGAATGATTACTAGAAAAGCTGGGAACACCAATTATTGCATTTTTCAATTTTTATTTTTTATTTATTATTTTTTTTTTTTCAAATTTTTTTGTTTTTCACATTTTGATAACAAAATGTGATCATTGGCAAGCCAATTTTCAAACACTCACCGCTTAATGGCACTGTAAGAATAGTTTTCACCACTAAGGATTTATTTTGTAGTTAACATCCTCCAAAAATCATTTTTCATATATTAACTGGCTAACAATGCCCAAAGGTTTTCATTGTTGGATCTTTTAATGCTTTTTTCTTTTTTTTCATCATTTATTTTTTCAATTTTCAATAACTGCATAGAATAACCAAAGAAATGAAATCTTGAAATGGATGATAAAAAAAAATGATACCATCCAAAGCTTGAATTTTTACCATGACCATGTAAAAGGCACTGTTGAGACTCGATTGTATAAGGAACTTGAAATAATCACCAAGAATGACCTCATCAGAACTAGAACCACAAACCACTACACTAGAAACATTTTTGATCTATGTATCTTAGAGCATTGAATCTAAAAAATGACTAGAGAGCTTCAAAAAATACTAGGACACTTGGGTAAGAGTATTACTCACAAGGGTGATGATTCTCATATTTCTCTATGCTAAAAAAATAAGAAGACATCTACTGAAGATATGAAACCCTATTCTTGTGAAGCTTGTGAAATATCCATTGTAGGAAAATTTAACGTTGCAAGTAACACACCTTCATTACCAAATATACAAGTATGGAGTGAAAACCAATAGTAGTCACCAATGTATCCATAGAACTCCAGAGAGACACAACTCAAGGAAGGAGTGTAGTAGTTGGCACTATTTTTAAAGTATTGTAAGATGTTTTTTGAATAATCATGAACCTTATAGGCCATGTTGCATATTTTCCTCCATTGAATTAATCACCAAAGAAAGGAAATCTTGTCTCAAAGTGGTGAACATCCTATGCCAAAATTTGCATGTAATCTTGAATAGTGAAGCACCAATGAAATGGATGTGCACCATATAGCTAGCAAGCCCACACAATGTGAACAAAGCCAACATAGTGTGTTATGCAATGCTTGTGCAGAGAAGCGTCATCAACTGGTATTGATCCTAGGGAATGTACAAGATCATGGTGTGCCAAAAAGTAGTGATCTGAAAAATCTATAGTTCTAAAAAATCTATAGTTCTAAACATCTCAAACCATTTCAAAATCTATTCTAAGTTTTTTCCCACCCACCCTTATACTAAATAAAAATAATTAATATCTTTATAAGGTCTACTATATCTTTTGATACCAAACCTATATGGTCAACTTGAAAAACATCCTAAAAATGTGCTTTTGGCCTATTTTTATGTGATTTTTACCTCAAACATGTAGTTGACAACTTTTTTTTCACCAAAATTTGATGAAATGATGATGGGGACACAACCCAAGAACAAAATGGACACAACAGAAAAGGGAAATTATATTAACTGAGAAAATAAGCTAGTACAAATAGTACAGAGAAAATAAACTTCAAAGCATGCCCTAAGGGCTTACAATAGCATAAATCTGGAGAATATTTCTCCTTTTAGCACCTCCTCTCAAACTCCACTCCGAACTGGCTTTTACAATGCTAGAAATCTCCTTAAATAGACCCCAGAGGGTTAAGGACTAGGAGTACATTCTAGAAAGTGCTAGTAGGCATCCACCGACCAAATAGAAGGTTCCAGAAGCTGCGTTAAAAGTTGGTGCAATTCTAGAAGAATCCAGAAACAGTAACCGAACTTCCGGGAGGCATAACTTTTGAACCGTAGCTCCGATTGACGAATCGTTTACATTTTCAAAAAGCTCTCAAAGTTCTCTATAGCCCTATGGACCAGCTTAGCTCAACCCCATTTTTTGGCCCTTTTCAAGGTCATTTAATGCCCCTAACCTGACTTCGAAGCATTCTTAGGGGGTCTCCAAAACTTGAAAAATTGCAATAACTTTCAAACCGTGGGGCCTTTTGACCTGATTCTTTTTCTGGAACACTCTAAATCACAATTACATTTATCTGGTCAATTCACACCTTCTAGGTCACCAAAATGATGGCCAAATTGCATGCTCCTATTTTTTCAAGATTTTCAAACGCACTGATAGTGGAACTGTGAGAGTTGGAACCTTTATTTGACCCAAATGGGTATCCAAAAATGTAAAGACATGAAACAGAAACTATGTCTAAGTACATTTTTTTGGGTGACACAGGATTGCCCTTATACCTCTGGATGCTCCTGCATCAAATGAAAAGGGTTTCTTAAGAATGTCATTGCCTTTCCATAAATGTAAGGTTTGTCAAATTATGAGTTTAGTAAGTAATTATTACTTATTTTCTAATGGAGTTATGTATAAAGTGCTGACTAGCACACTACTTGAAAAATAACCATAACTTTCAAATGGTACAACATTTTTTAAATCCAAAAGTCGCATCACATTCTATGTTTCTTCTACTGTAAGGAAAAAAATGAAAAATTGAATTTTTCAATGTTTTGAATTAGTTAAGGTGGTCAGACACGAGAGTTTTTTTATTCCAAAAATACTAAAGTCAAAATTTATTTATTAATTATTTATTTAGAATAAAAATACCCAAAAATATGTGTCACATCCAGGCATGATTCTACTACTTATATCTAGAATATTATTTAAAAATATTATCATTTGATTTTGAATAAGGTGGTCAGACATACATCTACTTATTTTTGTTCTAAATTTTTTTTAATATTGAATTAAAATTCAAAATTTTGACCAATCAATTTTTATTTTTTTAAGATAATTCCTAGTAGTCATAAACTAGATTCAATTTGCTAAAGATTATTTTGTCTCAACTTTTTCATATAAAGTTAATAAAAAGTAGAAAACTGCACGTCAAGTTGACATAACCCTAATTTTCTGATTTTTTATTGCCACTTAAGAGCATAGTTTGGTTAACCATGATCCTGCACATACCCTCTAAGATTATCACGCCGCAACAAGAGAACTGTAACCACATTCTCTAAACCATATATAGATAGTAATACTTTGATCCTTGATAAATAAATGAATCATCCATAGTGTATTTGGTCATCTTAGGACAATGAAAATAATCAACAATGAGGAATAATGATCATCCAGTTTTAACATTTTGGCCATTAATGCATAGAATCTCGAATGATTGTGCTTAATCAATTATTGGTCCCAAATCAACAAGTCTATGAGGGATGCACATTTTAATCATAGGCCTCCAAATATCAATATGTATAAGTACAAGAGTGATAAAATATAGATATTGGAGGATTTGGCAGCATGTTTGTGAAGTATGGAATAAATATGGCTTAAAATTACTAAGTGCATGATTGATATTAACAAACATAATCATGAGTCCACTAATTAAAATTGATGCAATTTTAAGTATGGGCTCATTTGTAGGTATTTGGAATTCACTAAGTAGAAAAGAAGAACAAAGTGGATTATAACTCAATAAATAATATTATTCTTCTAATTTAATTAAACCAAAATCACATTCCTTATATGCATCAATACATTCCAATGTTGATTTATTAATTTTAAGTATATCATTAGATGGTACAGGTATCCTTGAAAGCTCAATATTATATGTATTTCCAACCACCTTATTATGAAATGTTGTATGAAGCAATATAGTTTTCTTTTGTGGATAGGATGGAGTCCAATGTGAATGGGATAATTAATATGGTAAGAAGTGTGAAGGAGATAAAGTAGATGTGAATAAGAAGGATGGGTGAAATGAAGATGGTAAGGATGGATATGGTTGAATATGAGAGGGATATATGGGTTGTTGTGAGCATGCATGATTACATTTATTGTGCATGCTAAGTGGAGAAGTATTTTTTGAAGAAATATGCTAGATTTGTAATGAATTAGAGTGACAATACATGTTACCAACATAATGCATACCTTGATCTTCTTGGGTTGGTACTTGAGAGTGTTCATCTATTATAAGGAATACTTGGTCACTTCCACCCTTATCATGGTAAGGATTAGAAATAGCTTGCACCTCATTCACCATGTGTTTGTGGTTGTTCAGGCATATACATTGTTCATCTTTCTTGTAGCAATTAGAACAAGTGGTTAGATTTTCATCACCAAAATCACGTTGTTCTAAGAATTCATCAATGATATTTTCTTGGTCATACATAAAGATACCATTTGTACATAGCTATGATGATTGAAGATCAATATCTTTTAAGATGCATTCATTAGGTAGAGAGGGTATTAAAATCTCACCTTTGGTCAGTGTGACTTCCCCACTAGTTTCTTCTTTTATTTTTAAATTTCAAGGCAGGGGTCTAGGAGTGGTAGCCACTAGTGGGGTCAAGGGGCAATGCCCAAGGTGCGCTCCCTATTGCAGTACAGGGTGGGGTCGAGGGGCAGTGCTGTTGACACCAAGCACATTTTGCCTCTTGTATTTCCTTCAAATTTTGCATTTTTGAAACAATTTTCAACCAAAACTGATATACTTGAACAACATTGAAAAGGCATCATTTTAAACATTTTTCTTCAAAATATGCTTGTATTTACCAATAACTCACAACAACTTATGATAATGCAAAATTTAATTAACTTCTAACGCAACTAATGAATCTAATTTCTAAGGCCTACTTGCAAACTCTAAAGCAGTGCATCTATATGATTAAAGCAATGCAAATTAAGATTAGTTACTTAAGAAAAGCTAGAAATTGCAAAAATGTTCATCCTAATGCATTGTTCCTAACTCAAATTAGAAAATTAGCATGCCTTTGACACCATTCCCTAAAAATGGCACCAAAATGATAGGCCAACACTGGGGCAAATAATACCAAAAGAATTAATAATTTTATGATTAAGTTCAACTAGTCTATACATGTCAATCCAAGAGCATAAGCTTGTGAAAGGTGTCCAAAAAATATGCCATCAAGGGATGGTAATTGTGAATTGAGTGATTGTGAATGCAACTAAAACACACAAAATTGAATCTATGAAAAATGAAGAAATCCCAATGACAGGAACTGTCACTTCCTAGCAATAGGAACATTAGGAACATAAATAACTCAATAAAACTAATATATAATAAAAATAATTACAACTCTTAATAATTTATCAACTCATAATCTATTTCATATGAAATATTATTATATAATCAAATACTAATATTAAACACATAAACTAATATACTACAATTAAATCTATACTATGCAATGCTAAGCTAATTAACAGACAAAGGAAAACTAATTTAAATATACTCCAAATAGAAATAAAATAAGATCACCAAATAAATTTGGAGTGGGCCCTTCCTCCTCAGCCACCTGCTGATGAAACCAAGTAGTAGTCTTAAGTCTCTGTAATCATGCAAATATAAACTTTATATTTCCAAATGATAATCATCTATTACAATGGTGTGTGTTCTGCAAAACTTGTACTCCCCCTACTATGATATTTGACCATATATATATATATATATATATATATATATATACACACACACACACACACACACACACACACACACACACACACACACACACACATATCAAACGCTAAACAAAATATGTATGAGATATCTATGTGGCTGGCTTATGGCCAAGCAGATATAACAAAACAATGCCACATGAATTACATTTATAATTGCACATAAATATAGGAAACTAAATACTAATAAAGTTTCCCACGTAGATATATGCAATAGAATTCTGCCTTGATTATTTGGTATTGTTTCCCTTGCATGGCTAGAGGTCATCGTATGATGGAAACAAAGGTAGATATTAAGAAGTTTAAACTCCATATAGATTGTAATACATGTCTCCAAGAAACATATATTTTCAAATGAGATTGTAGCAGTAGACATTTTATTTTGAAAGAATAATAGTTCACGTCCATATGCAACAAGAAGTTATAGTCCCAACTAGCAAGTGACTAGAAGTTGTAGTCCTGACTAGCAAGTGACAGGAAGTTGCAATCTCGATTGACAAGTGAGAAACATGTGACAAGAAATTGCAGTCTTGACTGACAGGCGACAGGAAGTTGTAGTCTTGTCTGATAGGTGATAAGAGGTTTGTAAAATAGTAAGAAGATCTACAATGACAAATCAACATGCTACAGTAGTAAAGATTAGTAAAAGAAATCAAGTAATGCATTTTTCGTATTTTAATCCTAAAAAAATATTAAATATTGATTATAAATATTAATCCATATGCAATGTAAACCAATAAAATGGAATGGAATGCCAATGGTGCCATGTTGTGATGGTTAAGTTGTTGTATTTTTATCTTTGCCATCAAGGTTCAAATCTAATGGGGATGAGGTCCCCCATTTGTGGCCTCACTGGTTCATAGCTCTAGGTCAAATTGTTTACCCATCTTTATAAAAAAAAAAAAAAAAAAAAGGGATGGAATATAATGGAAATGGAATAAGGATATGAGTAGGTTAGTGCATAAAACAGATTAAAATAGGGCATTACATTGGTTCTCATTAGGGAGTTCATAAATTTCACTTTGTTTTCCTAAATCATTTTAGGCACAAAGATAAAATTTCCTTTCCATTTTCTCTGAAGCATTCTTTTCTTCAAAGCCTCTATGCTCATAGGAAGAAAGATTCCCATCCTATGCTTCATGAAGATTTAGTATTACATATTGAAACCATCTATAAAAGTAATACCATTAAGCCCTATCTAGTTTCAGAGAAGAGGAAAGGGTTTGGAAATGATCCTCATTCTAAGAGAATTAAGGTTAAAAGAAAGGAAGGTACTAGTGGTAGCAAGAAGGTTTTCAAACAGGAGAGGAATAAGAAAAACATGGAGGAAACCACAAAATTTGAGAATTCTAACAATAATGACAAGACAAAAATGAGGGAACTTAGTTCCAACCTAGATAGATATTATGGGAGAAAAGGTGTGTCAACTGGTAAAGATAATGTCGAGGGAAGAAAGGATAGAATTGCTTATTTAAATGTTGGGTCAGAAGCCCTTGGGGAGGATGAAGAGAAACAGAGTGATCACCCTTCCCACTTGAGAAATGTCAGGGAGGAGAAAATGGAGTAGGATACTAGTAAGGAAATTAAAGATAAAGAACTTGCCCTTAAGGATAATAGCTAGAGCAAAGAGGAAAAAGAGGAGAGCACAAAGAAGAAAGATATCAATAATGATATCTAGATCAATACAACTACTATTGACTCTGAGCTTATGGTTGCTGTAGATGGGAAGGATGATTCTCAGGAAGTGAAACTTTCCTTTCTTCGCACTACTAAGCTTAAAGAAGAGGCTTCCCTTTAAAGAGATTCTTGGCATTACAATGAAATTATGGTTCTTAAGAAGAAAATGGGAGTTATGCAGAAATAGTTGGACTTTGAACACAGTATGAGAGCTCAGATGGAAATACAAATTGGTAACATCCCTAAAAAGCTCAAGGTATATGAGCAGGAGCTTCGTTACTTAATTAAGAAAAGTGATCAAAGAATGAAATAGGTCACTTCTAGTCTATGTGTTGTAGGGACCAGTCTGGGTAAGAAGAGTAACGAGGAGATAATGTCTCCTGGTAATATTGGGATGGTGAGTCCAAGAGGACCTTGTAAGAGAACTAGGTAGAGCATGAGGCAAAAGGTCATTGAGGCGCTTGAAGCTCCTATTTTATATTCTGCTGACATTATCCAAAGTACTATAGAAGTAGGTGAAGAGTTGGTTAACATCATCAAAGAGTTGTTGTAGGTGTTGGTTGTGGAGCTGGTGTGTTGTTTCCTGGTCTGGATGTTTTTTTTCAGTTTTTGGTTTTTGTTTTCCAGCTTGTTTAAAACTCTAGGTTCTAGGTCCTTGTAAAACTAAGCTTATTTTTATGGTTTAAACTTTTGGTTTTAGGTCCCTGTAAAACCTATTTTTTTTGTTTAAAACTTTAGGTTTTAGGCCTTGTAAAACCTGGTGGTGCTTAATGTTTATCTTTAGTTTTTTGTACAAGGTTTTGGGTCAATTCAAAACTTTTTTTTACTGTAATCTAAAACATTTGAAATTTCAATACTAACTATTATAAATAACAACTAAAACTAAGAAAACTCTTTCATACCCTAGTCAATGGCTTTGAACTAGCCATCACGATAGCAACTCCATGATCAATGGCCTAGTGGAGATGAGGAGGAGCCTCAAACATCAACAATTGCATGTCATATAATACAATTTACATGTAACATGAAACATGAAACAAATGTACCTCTATGAAGCTTGTATCATGTCTAGGCTCAGATTCACTTATGAATGTCAATGGTCCAGTAGAGAACTAATGCATAAATTTTTTTTGTCAATCCTTCATATGATTACTTAACAAATATATGTATTAATTTAAATGATTAAATTAATACATACCTCTCGACTGATCAATGAAACATAAAATGGGGTTGGGGAATCTGTACTAGGGCCATTAGCACTCTTACCCTAAATTTTGAACGATGTCAAGACATGCTAATTAATTAGTCATTCACTATACATATGAAATGTGATCAAATTATTTTATTATAATTGTAATTTACATGTATGTCAATGCCAAATGTGTCACTCAAGAACTCATCAGTAACTAGCCCATCATCTATAATGTCTCCAACTTGACTATCAAATGTGCATAAGGCTCCACATGATGTGCACATGTGACCACAATGCAAAGAAGGCTCTCCTCACCTAATAGACTAGTGCAATGAATGAGGGCCTATGTCAAAGCATTGTTTGTGCCTAGAGTACTAGTCACTACATGTTCCTTCACAACTAAAGGAATAATCACATGCTCACCATGTGGCTTGAAAATAGGCACCTTGACTACATTAGGGTCATGACATGCCCCTGGCCTTTCAAATGATGACCCCCCATCTTTACCTTAAGACTCTAACATATCAAAAAAATTGGGGATCTCCCCAAGGACAAATTCAGAATATAATTTATTTAAGAAATTCATTGGAACCTCATGATTATTGCAAGGAGGGGCATCAAAGACCATCCACCATCTATCCCAAAATTTATTTCTAATATCGTTACGTATGCACCCTGTTAGTGTAGTTTATAATTTTTCCTATATTGCTAGGTTTTTCCTACACTTTTAATAATCTTTCTTAGGTTAATAAAGCATGCCTTATTAGGTGAATAGCTGCAATGTGTCACCTTCCTACATGTGAGCATCGATTAGCTATCTTGGGAAGATACCTTGCTATCTTTAGTCCAATAGATGGTTGCTCCTCATTAGTTAGTGTTGCCACCCCCTCCCTCTTCCTAGCCTATATAAGCATGCTACCTAGCTTGTATTTACATCTCTTATTTTGCATCCTCTTAATGCTATTTTTCTTATAGCATTTGCATTACTCTCTTCAAGACTAACTCTGTGTTGCTATTTTGATTTTGTATCATTTGCATTCATAGTTTAAATATTTATTCTTTGCACTAGTTTTTTGGGTTATTAATCTTTTCAAATTCTAACATGGTATTAGAGCTTTTCTATGTGCAAGAGTATATTTTAGTTTCCCTATTTGAGAGATTTAGGGGGGGGCTAATAAATCTTATTGTAAGTTTTTGAAAAATCCAGTATGCTCTTCTCTCGCATTTTCGGATGATCTTGAGAATCAGACAAGTTTGACAAAAATATTTTTAATCTCTTAGTGATTATAGCATTTATGGTTACACTACCAAAAATTTTGGTTGCTCCAACACATCCAATAGGCTTGAAAAAGTTAGATTTGGCTTTCATTTCACCAAGATCAAAGATCGTCATACAAGTTGCAAAACTAAGGTTTCGATCTCAAATCAAACAACCAACTTGCATATTTGGTGTTTTCAATCAATGTCACAAATTATAGCATGCCATTTATTGACTTAGGTAGTTGATTCAATCTTTTCATAATGTCTT
The DNA here is from genome assembly GCA_028749045.1 of Cupressus sempervirens. Lineage (NCBI taxonomy): Eukaryota > Viridiplantae > Streptophyta > Pinopsida > Cupressales > Cupressaceae > Cupressus > Cupressus sempervirens. The sequence goes on from CM053792.1 coordinate 826,913,801, forward strand.
TTGGTTGATGGGGTCATTTTTTGGTTGTTGGGGCCGTTTTTTGTTGTTAAAGGTGTCTGATTTACACTACAGCTACATCTTATGTACACCAGCAAGAAAAATGCTTTCTGGGTTTTGTTCATAGCCCCAAAAAACCATCTGGGTATCTTTTGATTTTTGCATGCAATCTATATATTTTTCAAAATTGAGCTTGGAAAGTTACAGTCATACCCCTCTCCGTTGGCAGTCATAGATTTGAATATAGTTTTCAAATGCTTCGTTCTTGCTCATTTTAATGATTCTTGTTATGACCTTGGCTATTTTTTTGTGCTCTATCCACTAGTGGAGTTGTCTTTTGATTTTTCATGCATAAATTTTTCAAAAAATTTAGATTCTTGACTATAACTATGCACAGTTCTCATTTTGGAAACTTTAGAGGATCATAACTTTCTCATACGACCTTGTATCGAGGCGATTCTTTTTTTGAAAGTGCATAATTTTTCAATTAGATCACAGTGGTCCTATTTGTTTCCTTGATTATTGTGCCTAAGTTTCACTTTCAACACATGCTCTTCACGAGGGTTTGTAATGCATTGAAATCAAGACCACTACGTATTTATTTCTAGTGGTAGTTGTAAACACACTAAAATAAAGTGCAAAATCATATTTCTTTGGGGGGGTTCTTTGATTGAGTAAAAAGGAGGGGCATTGTCATGGTTGGGTTCTCTTCTTTTTAGCATTTCTTCTCTACATTTCTTCATCATGGATCAAACAAATATGCCCATCCTGACTCCATACAATTACTTTGAGTGCAAATCATGCATGATAATTCACTTAATGAAAGCTAGATTAAATAGCATAATTATGGGACTTGAAACTGAACTTGATAAAGATGAAGATAAGCCTAAGTGGTTTAACAAATGTGATGAGGCATATGGAGCATTGTATTTGTTTGTTTCTCTTGACTTGCTATTTCACATTTAGTCCTTGGATGCACCAAATGAAATATGAACAAAGCTAGAAACACTATTTGGCACACAAGATTCAATGAGGGGTCATATGTTGGAAAATAAACTAATTAGTTTAAGTCCAGGCAATTTCAACACAATCCAGGATTTCTTCACCAAATTGAAATCACTAAGGCTATAGTTAAAATGATGTGGAATTGAAAAGAAAGACAAACAACTAATTCTTAGTATTCTATCTAAGCTAAGTTTAGAATATTTTGTGTTTGTCTCTACCTTCTATTCTACTAAGGGTGCACTTGGTACTCAATTCACCATGCCATCTTTAGATGATTTTGCTATCAATCTCACTCGAGAATAGGACAAGCTAATCGAGATGGGCACTCTTAAGTCCTCTAAGTCACATGCCTTGGCTACCAACCAAGGCACAAAAGAATAAAAATGACAAAGTAGTAACAACAATAGTAAGGATGAAAAACAAAATAATAGCAAGGAAAAGAAGGATTAGATACCAGTTGCTTCAAAAGAAACTATTGATACCTCATCCTCTAACGACGATAAGCCTAAGAAAGAAAAGGTCAAATGTGCCTATTGTAAAAGACCTAGTCATGATGAACATAAATGTTTGAAGAAACAAATTGATCACTTGACATACATTCTCAAGAAGAATAATACTAGTATTCTTGAGTCTATCAAACAAAGTTCTAATGAAGCGTCTAGGAGGCAAAAGAAAACAACAAGGGGAAAGGAAAGGGAAAGGCTCTTGTTGCAGTTGCTTCCTCACCATCCACTTGGGTTCTTGATTCGATGCTTCACACCACATGGCTTCATCTAAGGAAGAACTTGCATCCTTGGAGTTGTGTACTATGCCTTCTATTTTGATGGGTGATGACACTCCTGTTGAGATGTGTGGGAGAGGGTCTATTGATGTGGGGGATGGCACATTCCATGATGTTCTTTGTGTACCCTCATTATCAACTAATCTCCTATCAATATACCAGATCACTCACATAGGTTCAGGCAAGTGGGTTGAGTTCACTCCTAATTCAGTGGAGATACGTGAGTTGCATAGTGATTCTATAGTTGCAGTTGGGAGAGCAGATCATTAGTCATGAATCTATCTATTTTCTCACTTTGTTCCTGATCCTCCTTCATCTATTTTTTTCACTCACTCTAATCATGTGATTAAATTATGGCATTAGTAGTTTGGCCATTTTAACTTTCACTATTTGCATTAGCTCAACCAATAGAGCATGGTCACGGGGTTGCCTTCGGTTCAGTTCTTAGGTGGTGTTTGCCAAGGTTGCATTCTTGGTAAGCATCCTAAGGAAAAGTCTGACAAAAGTAAGGCATGGAGAGCTTTACAGATACTAGAGTTAGTTCACACTGATTTGGCTGGTCCATTTTAACATCCTTCTTTTAGCAGGGCCCAATATGTCCTCACATTCATTGATGACCTTTCTTGATATACTTGGGTGTACTTTCTCAAACAGAAGTTAGAGATATTTGATTATTTTTAGGAATTCAAAAATTTTGTAGAAAAGTAATCTGGGAAAGCCATCAAAGTTTTGCGCACAGACAATGGTGGTGAGTATGTCAACCATCAGTTTGAAAGATTTTGCACTTCAGAGGGGATTAATTTACAACAATTAGTTCCATACAATCCTCAGTAGAACAATGTTACAGAACAAAAGAATAGATCCTTGAAGGAAATGGCAAACTGTATGATTCACTCTAGATCTCTTGCACCATAGTATTGGGTAGAAGCCATTAACTATGCTTGTTATATCCAGAACCATGCTCCTCACCGAGCCTTGAAGGGAGTTACTCCTTTTGAATCTTGGAGTGGTCAAAAACCACCAGTTAATCACTTTTGAGTTTTTGGCTCCACTACATGGGCCCACATTCTTATAGAGAAATGTAAGGCCTTGGATCTGCAATGCAAACCTTGCATATTTGTAGGTTATCTTAATGGTGTGAAGGATTATTGGTTTCTCCACCCTACTATACATGAGTTATTCATTGAGATGAGTGTTTAGTTTGAGGAGGGATCTTCAATCTCACTTTCTATCACTTCTCCAAATCCTTCCACTTTGACATTGGAGTCACTTGGAATACATGACAAATCTTCTAATGAGTTAGATTCACCTAAATAGTCTTCTACCTCTACTTCTGATGTAGAGATTGATTTAGAGAGCTCGCCTCCTTCCTCTCCTAGTCATCATTTAGAGGTTAATGATTACACTCTAGATTCTCCATCTTCCTATCCACTTTGGGCTAGATAGACCTTGCAGTCCACAGGTGATTGGATTGGGGATCCATCAAACACTAGGTGAACTTGTTCACAATTCCAGGATGCTCCACATGTCTTCATTGCTACTACCTCAGATCCATAGTAATTTCATGAGGCTTCTGGTATTCCTAAGTGGGATACAACTATGTAGGAAGAGTATAGTTGCTTGATGAGGAACTAAACTTGGGATCTTGTTCCTATTCCTAAGGGAATAAAACTTGTTCGATGTAAGTGGATCTATCAGACAAAATTTGTAGTAGATGGGTTAGTTGAAAAACACAAGGCTTGCTTGGTTGCCAAAGGATTCTCCCAGGTTTCTAGGATTGACTACTCTAAGACTTTTGTGCTAGTTGCCTGAATGAATTCCATTCAAATTGTTCTTCCCATTGCTACAACTTATCATTGGGAAGTACATCAAATAGATGTGAAGAGTGCTTTTCTTCACAGTGACCTTCATGAGGAGATCTACATGGAGCAGCCACAGGGCTTCCTTCAGGATTCTTCACTTGTGTGTCATCTTCAAAAGTCTCTCTATGGCATCAAATAGGCTCCTCGGGCCTGGTATGCAAAGATGGACTCCGTCCTTCTATCAGTTGGGTTCACACAATGCCATTCTAATCCTAATGTCTACATTTTGCAATAGGGTGATTCACTTCTATTTTTTATTTTGTATGTTGATGACTTGCTGATCACAAGAAATTCTTTACCCACCATTAAGGCTATCAAAGTGGCCCTTCAGGACAATTTTTTGATGACTGACTTGGGCTTGTTGCATTACTTTCTCGGGATTGAGATCTTTCAGTCTCCTTTTGGGATCACCATCACACATTCTAAGTATGCTCTAGATTTACTCTTGAGGTTTCATATGGCTGACTGTAAGCCTACTCTAACTCCCTTCCTTTCTGGAATCAAACTTGAGGCTCAATTTTCTTCTCTACTTGTTGATGGGACTTTGTATTGCCAACTTGTTGGGAGTCTCATTTATCTAACTCATACGAGACCTGACATCTCCTATGCTATAGGCATGGTCTCTCAATTCATGCAGGAGCCCCATGAGCTACACTAGAAAATAGCCAAGCAGATCCTTCACTACATTTAGGGTTCTCACCATTGTGGGATTCACTATGCAATAGGTATTGAGCTTGATTTGGTGGGCTACACAAATTCAGATTGGGTAGGTAATTCTTAGGATTGCAAGTCTACTTTGGGATATGGCTTCTCACTTGGGTCAAGTCCTATTTATTGGTTGAGCAAAAAGTAGTATGCTATTGCTCTATCTTCTACTAAGGCTAAGTATCGGGGGGCTATAAATGCTGCTATTGAGGCCATTTGGCTTCAACATCTTCTCACTAAGTTTGGTATCCATATTAGACAGCCATCAATCATATTTTGTGACAACCAGAGTGCCATTCAGATCTTGTAAAATCTAGTTCATCATCAGTGGACCAAACACATAGAGGTCCACATGCACTACATCGGGGAGCTTATCCATGGTCACGTCATTGACCTTCACTATTGTTTGACTTCCGAGCAGGTTGCTGATATCTTCACCAAACCCTTCACTGAGAGAAAGTTCCTTCATTTGCAAGCTTTTTTGGGGGTGTAGGATGCTTCATCTTTTGGGGGGGTCTCTTTTCTCTCTTTCTTGGGGAATCTTATGTACATGGGTACCTCATCAGGCTTGACTTGCCAAGACCCATTTCTACATTCACCTGAGCTTTGCTTATGGGGGGGTGTTAGTGTAGTTTTTAATTTTTCCTATATTGCTAGGTTTTTCCTACACTTTTAATAATCTCTCTTAGGTTAATAAAGCATGTCTTATTAGGTGAATGGTTGCAAGGTGTCACCTTCCTACATGTGAGCATCCATTGGCTATCTTGGGAAGATACCTTGCTATCTTTAGTTTGATAGATGGTTGCTTCTCATTAGTTAGTGTTGCCACCTCCTCCCTCTTCCTAGCCTGTATAAGGATGCTACCTGGCTTGTATTTGCATCTCTTGTTTTTGCATCCTCTTAATGCTATTTTTCTTCTAGCATTTTCATTACTCTCTTGGAGACTAACTCTATGTTGCTATTTTGATTTTGTACCATTTGCATTCATAGTTTAGATATTTATTCTTTGTGCTATTTTTTTGGGTTTTTAATCTTTTTAGATTCTAACACACCAATGGATGGGGAATCTTTTAGTTATATGTTTAATGGTGTCTTGTTTTGTAGGATTTTTAAACAATACACAAATGCTACCTTTTGCTATGTCCTTTTTTCTTACATCTTTATTAGATAATTTTTTTGCATAATATCTTCTTTGTTCTTCTCTCTTAATAAATTTCAGCATATAAAAAGATACCTAGGAAAATACATGTAATTTTTTTGTCAATTTATCATTAGCCAATAAGATTGTTGAAAAATATTTTTAAGAACTATTATCTTTAAATAATGAGCTTCCAATTTTCCTATGGAAGGGCATGGTAACCAAGGTGAAGCAAACCTACCTTCCTTGTGACTATAAAGTTTAGCTTCATGGGAGGAGACAAAGTCTAGACATATACCGAGGAGTTTCAAAAATTGTGTTTGAGGTCTAAGGTAGTTGAAGAGGAAAGCATCAAGCTTGCAAGGTACTTGAATGGCCTAAAATGGTCTATTCAAGAAGAAATGAGCCTAGTAAACTTCAAGACCATTCACTAATGTTATTAAATGGCCTTGAAGATAGAATAGAAAAGCAAGAGGAAACAATAAACCTCTAAATGAAAATCTAAGAGCAAGGATAGTAGAGGGAAAAGAGGTGGCTATGGTGGAAGAAGTTCATATTCAAAGGCTTGAGGTGAGATAAAATTCAATGAATAGCAAGAAGGGAGCTCAAGTAGAGGTGGTAGAGGAAGAAACTCTAATCCTAGATGAAGGAGTGGTAGAAAGGATGAAGGGGAAGTTACTTTGCCAATATGAAGTGCTACAAATGTAATCAAATGGGGCACCCTACCTATAGATGTCCAAAGAAAGGTGGTTCATCATAAGGGAGTAAAAAAAGAACTAACCTAGTCCAAGATGAGTCTAACACAACAGTGAAGCATGTTGAGGTACCATTGAATTCAGAAGAAGGAGAGAACCTCATGATGAGGAGAACTTTGATAAAAGAGCCAATAGGAGAAGAGCCAAGTCAAAGGAAGTCCTTGTTTAGAATAAAGTGCAAGATAATAAGAAAAGTGTGTAGAGTCATCATTGACTTAGGCTCTATTAAAAATATTGTGTCAGAGGAAGTAGTCAACAAGTTAAACATGCCAAGGATACCCTGCACTAGTCCTTACAAGGTCACAAGGGTCAACAAAGAGCAACATGTTTGGGTAAATGAATAGGCCTACATGGAGTTCTCAATTGGAAGGTATACAGACAAGGTATTGTGTGATGTGTTACCTATGGATGCATGTTACTTGCTCCTAGGTAGACCATGGCAATTTAATCACCAAGCTATACATAATGATGTAAAAAATTCCTATACTTTCAAGATGAATAGTATGATATTCAAAATTCAATCACTCTTAGAGGATGTAGAGGTGAAGATAGTAGGTCTTAATGTGTTCATGGTTGGGGAAAAGGAATTCCTACAAACCATGAAAAAAAGGTGTTTAGGTGTAGGCTTTGCATTGGTGTTAAGACTAAAAGAGGTTGATGGAGGTAAGGCGATTAAGAAGATAGAGTTACCTAAAGAGATTCAAGAAATTTTCCAGACTTACCAAGGTATTGTAAGTGATGGACAACCATCAACTTTACCTCCTAATAGATACATAAGCCATAGGATAGACCTTATGCTAGGAGATACCCTACCTAACAAAGTAGCCTACAAGATGACCCCTTAACAAAATGAGGAAATAGCAAGACAAATACAAGAACTCCTAAACCAAGGCCTAATTAGAAAGAGTATTAGTCCATGTGTTGTACCCATTGTACTTGCACCTAAGAAAGGAGGAATTTGGAGGCTTTGCACTGATTTAAGGGTTATCAATAGGATAACCATAAGGTATTGGTTCCCTATCCCTAGGATTGAAGACCTAATGGATTGTCTAAGTGAAGCTAAATACTACAAGATAGACTTGAAGAGTGGCTATCACCAAATAAGGATACATGAAGGAGACGAGTGGAAAACAACCTTTAAGACCAATAAAGGGCTATATGAATGGCATGTTATGCCATTTGGAGTATCTAATGCTCCCTCCACATTCATGAGACTCATGAATGAAGTTCTCAAAGACTACATAGGAAAATTTGTACTTGTATATCTAGATGATATACTAATATATAGAAAGACAAGGAGTGAACACCTAGAACATCTTGACATTATTTTCAAGAAGTTACATGATGAGAAGTTGGTGATCAACTTAGAGAAGTGTGAGTTCATCAAAACAGAGCTAGTGTACCTTGGGTTTTTCTTATCACATGGAAACCTAAAATGGATGAGAGAAAAGTAGAGGCTATCATAAATTGACCTACTCCAAGGTCAGCAATAGAGATAAGGATTTTTCATGGTCTTGCACAATACTATAGAAAATTCATAAGGCAGTTTATGAAATTTGTGCTCCTATGTTAGATACTATCATTGGGGGAATGAAAACTAAGTTTTTATGGAATGAGCATGCTAAAAAGAGCTTTGAGATACTAAAAGAGAAGATAGCTACTCAACCTATTTTAGTGTTTTCAAGATTTGAGAAGCTTTCCACTATTGAGTGTGATACTAGCAATGTAGCAATTGGGTTTTTTTAAGATGAGGAAAAAGCAATAGCTTTTCATGAAAAGTTGAGTGAAGCTACAAAGAAGTACTCTTCTTATGACCTTGAAATCGATGCATTGTTCCAAGTTCTAAGGAAATGGAGGCACTATTTTCTCCCAAAGGAATTCATTGTGTATTCAGACAATCAAGCACTTAGTTTCCTAAATTCTCAAGAGACGTTGAGTTACAAACACATGAAGTGGGTTGAGTATCTACAAGCTTATACTTTTAATATCAAGCACAAGAAAGGTGTCTTAAATAAGGTGGCAGATGCATTGTCTTGAAATGCTCTCACAATTCAAGAAATTTAGTTGAAAAGCATGGGGATAGATCACTTCAAGGATCTATATGATGATGATGAAGACTTTGTAGAGATTTACAAGGTATGTGCTGAATACAAGAATCATTTTCATAGTAGATATGATGAATATACTTTGCAAAATGATCTTTTATTTAAAGGGAATCAGTTATGTGTCCCTAGAGACTCTATTAGAGAGAATTTGATACAAGAAAAACATAATGGTGCTTTAAGTGGTCATTTTGGTATCACTAAGACCCAAGAACTTGTTTCAAGGTTCTATTGTTGGCCAGGGATGAATCTTGATGTTATGAGGTATGAGGAAAGTTGTGTCATATGTCAAAAAGCCAAGGGCACTTCTTCAAATGCAAACCTTTATCAACTGCTACCTATTCCTACTAGGCCATGGGAATATTTAAGTATGGATTTTGTAGTTGGGTTACCCAAGACAAGACAAGGTATGGATAATGTTTATGTAGTGTTGGACAGATTCAACAAGATGGTTCACCTTGTGCCATGCAAGACAACTAATAATGCTAGTCAAATAGCCTCTCTTTTCTTCAAAGAAATAGTGAGAATCCATCGGTTACCCATCAGCATTGTGTTAGATAGAGACACTAAGCTTATGAGTCATTTTTGGAAGACTCTTTGGAAAAGGTTAGGCACTAACTTATCCTTTGGATCAGCCTACCATCCCCAAACTAATGGTTAGAATGGGGTTGTCAATAGAAGCCTTGGGAATATTTTTAAGTGCTTAACTAAAGAGTATGGTCGACAATGGGATTAGTTGATTGGGCAAGCTAAATATGCCTACAATGAAACTACCATTAGATCAGCTGGGAAGAGTTCATTTGAAATAGTTTATGGACTACATCCTAGAGGTATCTATGAATTAAGAGATTTAAAAGATGGAGTAAAAGAAAGTGGCTATGCTGATGACTTTGCATATGCTATGCAAGAGATACATGAAATAGTGAGGAAGACATCATATTGGACACCAGAGTCTATTAAAAGACTAGAACAAAAGAGTACAAGGAACACTTAATAAAGAAGCATGGATAGATGGATATTGATATGGCATGGATAAAGGAGTTAGAGTTCAAGAAGATGGGGATTGATCCAAATATCCTCAATCCAATGGTAGACTGATCTTTTCATTTTGGGGAGGACAATATAGGAGCACCTAGGCTAACCTCCTTTGTTTCTGTCATTTTAGCTTGTACCTGACATTGGCCAATTTAAAATAGTGTAAGTTTTTTTTGGACCATAGTAGCTCTTACAATGTGGGCTAGGTGAGTTAGTATTAGACTAAGGTCACCAATTAGTCATTGTTAGTTGCTTTTGGTAGGTTAGGCTTAAAATTTTGAGTCATTAATGTGTTTTAAACACATTAAAGATGTTAGAAAGATGCCATGAGGCCAAAAATAGAGTTATTTCTTCAAGCTACATGGTTTAGAGGTTGTAGAAGTTAGGATGGTGGCATAAAGACAAAGATGCCAAATGTTGCTAAAATGTTGTCATGACAATATTTACAATAAATTGCAAATGTTGCATGAAACTAGACAACATTGGACCCCCTCAAAGATAGGGAGTGGGAAGCTAACAAAAATGCCTAAAATAATGGAGATTATCATCTAAGAAAAGAGTCAAATTTAGAGAGAAGAGATGATTGTAACAAGATTGGTGAATAGTGAATAGAGCTCTGCAACACTATTTTGTAAGGAACCTAAGCATTTCTTTATGGCAATGGCATTATAAGGATTGAATCTTGAAGGTTGGATATGGATATTAGTAGTAGTAGTATAGGATATTTTGAGACTTTTTCATTCAGTAGGAAAATTATTTTGATTTAATCTTGTAGCTAAGAGAAAATATGTTTGGATTTGACAGTGTGGTGGTTCATGTTAGACAATTTTTGGTTTCATGCTCCCACTTGAGATTCAACCCTTCAAACTTTGAAAATATGGATAAATCTTATAGTGGAGACATTGTACATGATGTCTATAGAGGTTGGAGTCTAGGGAGGTGTTGTTTCTATTTTAAAAGTCAAGCCGTAGGCGAGCTAGGAATGTTCAATTAGAGGTTTGATAGGGAAAATCTTAAGAGTATATATAGGATATAGAAGTACTATATAGAAGTGTGGTTCTAGGTAGGTGAAAGTCATATCTAGACATATTATGATGATTAAGGTCATACCAATCCATTTAAGTTTTTTTTAAAAAAGTTTCCAGTTAGATTCTAGAAAATAGGTCTTTTAGCCCTATTTGCCCTAGTTCATAGGAAGTCAGTGTACAGATAGCTCAAGAGTCTTAAACCTATACATAATCCTTTAGAGAATCCAAAAGGGTATTTGAGTTTGGGATTAGTTTTCCAAGTTGTTTGGAAAGTTTTGGTAAGAAAGTTGAATTAGTCATTTTCAAGGCCTAACTAGAACTAGGCCTAATTAGGCTTCCTAGAGACCAAAACTTGAAATTGATAGGGAGGTGATCTAAAGATCTTTCAAAATGGAACAAAAAGGAAGCAAATGGAATGTTCTCAAGTTTAAGGATACCCCTAAAATGAAGAATGGAGTTTGTGAGCAAGTTGCACATAGAGCTTTCTAAGTGAATGTGAAGGGTTGTATGATCTCTAGGTGTTAGTCTTTAAAGGTTAAGACCAATGGTTGATGACTCTTTGGGAAGATTTGGAATTGGACTTAGTTAATCACCTAAGCCAATTAGGACCTAGAGGAGACTAGGTTCCTAGAAGAGACAAGCTAGGTCTCTTAGTAGTAGTGTAAGCAACCTTGGAACACATACACCAAAACACCTCCATTCACAAAATTTTGTTCAATAATAATAGGAAATTATGATATTGCTATCAAGATTCATCAAGTGTGCAATTTTCTAAGTCTAACTCATTAACTTGCATTTCATGAGTAGTGGTCCAACACAACACATGTCTCATGAGAATGAATGGAATACTTAGCACTCATTACATGTGCAGAGGTGAAGAGTTGGAACTTACTAGGAGTTCACTCACCCCAATAATACTCTATCTCAAGTGCACTTTATAATGAATTTTTTTCCATGATCAAGCTCCTTTCTCTTGCAAACCCACTTGCAAAACCTTTAGAAAGTGTTTTTTCTTATGAACCATTCATACAAAAGATCCCTGAGCTCATCAATTGATAAGTAGGTGATATTTTCCATAGGAAGTCAAATTATGATATTCTTATCAATATCCAACTATGTAAGATTTTTAATCAAATTCATTTTCTTATGTTTCATAATTAGTGGTTCACAAGAACACATGTCTCATCAGAATGAATTGATCAATTAGCACCCATGACATCTAGTTGGTGCTCACAAAGGTGAATCACCAAGACTCCCTAAGAGATCACCCATCTAAATACTAGTCCAACTTGAGTACACTTGACTATAGAATTTATTTCATGGTTAAGCCCACTTTACTTGCTATCCCACGAGTTAAACCTTTAGGAAGTGGTGAGCCTTATTATTTATTCATTAGAAAAACCTTGAGATTACGATATTCAAATATACTTTCCACAACAAGTCAAAATATGATATTGGTGTTAGGATTCAAATAATTATTTTTTATTTAAACTCATTAACTCATATAAATCATCAGCAATGGTTGACAAAAATTCACCTCTCATGAGAATGAATGGATCATGTAGAACTCAATTCATCTTGGTCATTCTCACACATTTAGGTGATTCTAATAAAGGTGAAGCACTAGGACTTCATAAGAGGTCACCACCCCAATACTAATCTAGTTGGAGCATAGTTAACTACATTATTTCCTTCATGATTAAGCCCACTCTACTTGCAGCCCCATTTGCAATTGTTCCCATTTATGAATCATACACTAGAAACTAGTAGAAATTACTAATCAATAAGTAGGAGATAGTTTCTTGGGTTACTATCATTGACTCATGTTTCATGAGTAGTATTTCAAAAGAATCCATCTCGCATGAGAATGAATGGAACACTTAATACTCATTGCATATAGATGATGATCACAATGTGTATAGCCATTAAGTTTGCAAATGAAGTTGCAAGAAGAGTGTGCTTAGCCACAAAGGAAACTTCTTATCTTAGTGCATTTGAGATGTAGTAAAGAGATAGTTAACCTCTTGAGAAGTCCTAGTGCTTCATCTATGTGGGCATCACCTAGATGCAATTAACTTGCTAAGTATTCCATTCATTTTAATCAAAGATGGTTTCTTGTGAACCATTACTAATGAGACATGGGTCAATTTTTGGACTCAAAAAACTATAAAATTTAATCTTGGTCGGAAATAATCAACACTGGCTAGGTTATTGAGAGGGGAGGGGTGAATCAGTAACCTCAAAATTTTAAATCAATTCAATATTGAATCAGATAAATCATTCACCATTCATTCTTCTATTCTATTGCATACATGAGAAAAGAAAAACATTTATAACACATGAACACAATATTTTGGTGACACAGAAACCTTCCATATAGAAAGTAAAATTGGGGTGGGGATGATACCCAAAAAACTTCACTACTGTAGTATAAAGTTGGTCTGTTAGGGCTTACATTGACAACTTCTAATGATATGCCCTATTAAGAGCAATTTGGACTACTAGGTCCACCTTGTTAGAGGTTTTACAAACATACAATGAAGTATGCACTCGGTTAGGAGATTTTTACAAGGACTGTCAAGTCTAACCTATTAAAGGATTTGGAAAATTGATTCACCTATTAGGATGAAATAGTAGATCTAACTTACAACTTGATTGCTGAATAGGTCTTGAAGTACAGATCACCTCTTGTGACTGATATGTCTTTGCTGCTCCTTAATGACCTTGATGAATACTCTATTCTGTTGTTGATTCCCATTCACTCTTCAAAACATTACATATCCATTCCTTAGCATACTCATTATCATCTTATTTCAAATGATACAATACATTACACATATACCATTCCAATAATTACAATTTGTAAGGTCGGCTAAAACACAAGTAAACAAAATATTACTGAGTTGGCCAAACACTAGAAACTTGGGCTCTTCAAGCTGACTTGGTGACCTTCTAATACTCAGCGTCCACTGCATTACTTAACATTTTCATGCCCTTAGTAGAAGTAGAAGCACAATTCATACTAATCACACAACGTAGGTTGGAACTTGGTAACCATTGGAGACTCAGTAGTTATAGTGTTACTTGATAGAAATTGAATCCTTCATTTACCTTGTTGTCACTCAGTAAACACTACACGTCCATCATGTTGTAGAAACTAACTTCACATCATGCAAACTAATGACTCGGTAGACACTATGAAGATCGATAACCGCTATCTTCTTGGTGAACACTGTAAGCTTGGTATACACTGCTGAACTACACACTCACTCGGTAGCTTCAGGAATGCTCGGTGTGAACTACATAACTATTGAACTTACAAGGTAACCATTGAGTGCTTGGTAAAAACTATAGATTGAGTGATGAGCTTGGTAATCATTCAAAATTGAATAAGTGTTGTCACTAATGAAAAATACAACATAATGCCAACAATATCCCCCTTTGGAATTAGTGACAAAAATACTTATGAGCCAAAACTTATGTACACTGACATTCTGATTTTTTATTTTTTCAAAATTGATCTTTGTAAAGCTATTGTGTATACATATCTTACATATCTCCCCCATACATATGGCATAATATATGCATTTCTTATCACTATACATTTATCAATCTATTTTCTCCCTTGATTTCTCCACAAGTCTCTTACTATCTCTTTACTCCCTCTGATCAAATTATCTCATTCTCCCCTTTTTGACAATAATGCCAAAGAGATATGCAAAATGTTCAAATAGAAACATCAAAATGTGAGAGAAATTTGGAGTGTACCTTGAGAATAAAAGCTAATGTCTTATCCTAATTATCTTGCAAAATTTTGCAGGTGGAGAGGGCAACTTGAACTTCTACAAAAAAATTGATCATATGATCTGCTAATGAAAAATTATTATCTTGGACCAATGTTTTTGAATATGCAATATGATTTTGCATTGAGTCCATAATTGGAAGGATCATATTTTGGATGTCAATCAGTGTAGACCCGATCCTAACTTCCTCTCTAAGAAACTCTGCCTGCATTTCTGACAAAAATTTCACCTTCATGTGATGTGATGAGCTTGAACTCAGGTCAAGCTGTAACCTTTGAGCACTAGTCTTCATGTCTACATCAATCTTATTCAATTTCTCCTTTATATCCTTGGTGTACTCTGTAACATCACAAAGCTTTCTAAAAAGTGATGTTACGTTTGTGAAGGATTGATCAAGGTTGCTCAAAATTGTAGATAATTCTACTTGATTTACCACAATGTGCTCAAGCACCTTATTGTCAAATTTCTTCTTTGCCTTCTCAATGAGCTTCTCTTGGCTAGAAGTGTCCTCATTGAACTTATTCACAGCCTCTTCTAATTATAACAAAATGTTTTGGGATGGATCAACATCAACACCTATAGCCTTAGTAATTATATTTTTGGCATTCTCAATTATTGTGAATTCTTTGTCTCTCTTCTCTAAGTTGCGTCTACCTTGCCTTTTGCTCTAAAATTCGACTGACTAATCTCATTTCATTAGCTGTGGCAGTGTTTAGATATATCTTAGGAATAACAATCTCTTTGTCCAAATCTATGTCTTCATCAATTGTTTTCCCAGTAAGCAAAATTTTTAGAGGAGTCTTAGGTTTTACTTCTTTGCATACTTCCTTGGACTTAGAAATAGAAACAATAGTTGAACTAGTTGGACTAGCAGAAAAAACTTGAATGGGTCCAACTAAAAGAAGTACTAGCTAAATCCAAAATTGATGTGCTTCACAAAAATGATGTACCAATAGGTAATGTAAAAACTAAAGTATTTACAACTGAAGAGCTAACTGGAACAAAAATTCTTGCTAATAAAGTTGTATTAGACAAAATTGTAGAACAAATTGGCAAACTTACTAAACAAGGAGCAAAAGAAATTGACACAATTTGAGAACTACATATTGTTGAAGTAGCTTCCTTGGGAGTTGATGAAGAGGACTGCAGCTCAATAGATTAAAGGACTGACACTTCCATTGAAGACACCTAGAACTGTGAGGTAGCAGGTGTTTATAATGTAGTTGCAATCATTCCTATTGAAGCTAACTCCAGCCCTAATGATGTTGTTGGCTTAGGTGGAGAGTGAGGAAGGGAAGCAATGACTTCTATTGCAATCTTCATTAGATCATCTTCTCCATTTTCTTCCTTGTCTTCCTCATCAGCTTCTTCCTCTTTCTCTTCATCATTAGCCCTTAAAGCTTGATAGTCTTCAACATCAAATGTAACACATGGAATGTTACCATCTTCTTCGTCATCACTGTCACCATCATCATCTTTGATCTCTACGGGATCATCACCAGGCTTGTGCAAATGATAGATGGTCTTCCACATGTTTGTTGCATCTCTCACAACATGCTCAATGTCTTTGATTAAAATCAAACATGTGTTGAATCTGATCATCATTTTACCTTCATTATTCTTCATTTTTGCCTTTAGTTCTACATTAGTAAATTTTGGAAATAAATTCCTCAAGGATTGTTCATAAATATCCTTAGCTGTCTACATAGCAAATTCCCACCTTGGCTACAATCTCACTAACAATTCTATTGAGATTTAGGGGGAAATTTGGTCTGGGGAATACTTCCATTTTCCCATTTTGGTGAGTACTAGCTCCTTAATCTACATCTTCTCGGAATCATTCCTTGTTTCAAACTTTAGGGCCTTGAAGTTTGTGATACCAGCTCCTTCTTCCATCTATTTCAACCTTGCCTAGAAGGTAAGTGAGGGCTTGCTAAACATAACTTCATCTTTACCTTTGCCTTTGCCTCTCCTAGTGAAAAAAGCTATGGAGGCCTTTGGAGGTTTTGTAATGATAACCCTCCCTTTCTTCTTAGTTGGCTCTGCCTCCTTTGATTCTTGCTCTTCATCTTCTTCTTCTTCTTCTTCTTCATCCTCTCCTTTTCCCTCAGTAAGCATTAGAGGGCCAGTGGCAATTTTCATCTTTGCAATTTTCCTCTTGCCTTTGCCAATTGCTTGAGGTAGCTTGATTTCCAATTCAATTCTAGCTTTTTCCTCATCATATGTGCCAAAGACTAGCTGCTTAGGGTCTATAGGCTCATTTACTAATGCTTCAATAATGTCCCAGGTTTCATCAATATTGACCTCATAAGGGAGAGGTTTCACCCATGCAACTTGGGGCCTGACTGCTTGAATGTATACTATGTCATAGTCTACCATAGAAAACACATCATCTTTATAATCCTCAACAAGTTTAGGAGGAATCATAAATCGGTTGTTCATTTTTTCCTTAAATTCTTCAAAATAATTGTCCATTATACTATCAAAATTTACACCCATTTCTACAATAAACTCATTTATCTGATATAAAATACATCCTTTCTCCACATAATATAACCTTTAGATGGAAAGAATTTTTGCACATAGAAGAAAAGACATGTCAACAAAGAAACAAATTTGCAAGGGTTTTTCCTTGATGTTTATATGCTATCCATATTTTTGTTTAATTGTTTGAGCAGTAACTCTAATAGGTCAAATTCCATGTTTTTCTTCACAACTTTAAACACTAAGTCCACTGCCTCACATGGCACATTGTTCAATTGACTAGAGCTATAAATCTTGTGGGAGATTACATAAATTCCAAATCTCAACTCCACATCAGAAATGGTGCTAATTTTCAAACCTCTACTGTCTCACTCGGCTAGGATTTTCTTCCAAAGTTCATCCTGACCTAGGGTTTGGGTAAATTTTTCTTTACTTAGCATGGGAAGGCCAGTAATCTTGTGAATCATTTTTTTGGTTATCAACATGGGTTATTTGAACCATAATTGGCCATTATGTATGCAGTTGAGAATATACCTAATCCACTTTATCTTAAAACTTCTTGGTAGCTGTGAGATATGGGTCAACCCTTTTGTTTCAAGATGCTTGTGCTCAGGTTTCAATGAGCCATCAACACGCATTTCTTCTAAAGCACTATCCATTTCTAGGGTTCCTCTCTCCTAAATAGAACACTTAAATGAGTTTGAATGCCGTTAATTAATAATACCTTTGGTGGAATTTGGGATTGTGCACCATTAGGGTCAAGTGCCTCCGTAACTGTTGGAACTAGTTTAAAATTTGGCACTTTCCACTCTACACCCTTGACCAACATTTCTGAACCTCTTTTCACTTTGTTGCTACTAGTGCTTCCGGATGCCATTACTACTCAATAACTGAAAAAAAAATTCAAACAAATTCTTTATCTACAAATTCGCTCGAAATCTCTTGGAATCGCTAGAGTGCACTTGGAAATCTCTTTCCTCTATGAATACTGGAAAGATGAAGTTGAATTCTACCCTTTTTGATGAAAATTCACCATTAATGCTATGTACCATAATGACATAGTTTGTGACAAACTATCATCCACTCACTAACTCGGTAGTAACTTGTAACTCGGTGACTAAACAAATCTTTACTTCTCTCGACCTAGCTCAGTTGAGTCTGAGACTACCCTTTCTTGGTATGAACTAAACTTATGTGATCCTTTTGTATCTGAAATACTAATTTGGATCTTCTACTTTCTTTTATTTGGAATTGTTCGAGATTTAGCTTGAAGATGCAGTCCCTGTCCTTCCTTTGAAGAATCTAATTTGAAATGGTGGAGTCACCCACTTCTTGAGTGACATTGCCATCAATTGAATTGTTCTACTCAGTAGATTTAGGAATCCATTGTTGTCTCATCTACTTCTTGATGTTATCAGCATTGGCTCTCTTTTCATCTTCAACTCTTTTAATATTCATGTAGTTTTTAGCTATGTGACCAATTTTTGTGCAAGTATAACATCTTACTATTGAATCTCTTTTTCTCAAGTGATGCCTTGTGCAATCTATGTCAATGTATCCATATTCTCCATAATAGTGACATCTGCACCAAGTATTGTAATCCCAACCAAACATTTCTTTGAAAATTGTTCAATTAGATTGGATGGTTTGGATCTACATTCAGTTGCCTTCAAATTTTGGTTTCTCCTTGCACTCATTAGCTTTATGACCATGTTTACTACAATTGTAGCATTTTCCATTGAATTTTTCTTTTTCATTGCTCCAACATTTGTTTGATGTATGACCTAGCTTACTACAGTGATTGAAAGTAGGTCTTTGATTCCTTTGGGCACCTTGTTGAGAAGATTCACCTTCTTCTTTGTAACCAAGTCTTGATTTACCTTTTTGCCTATAAAGATTTTGCTCACTTTGTTGATTCAATTGATCATGTCTACTTGTGACTTCATCATCTTTTCATTGAGTTTCTTTTCAAAAATTAGATCAGCTTTTAGTCTTTCATTGATTTGTCTTTCAGTGATTAGATAATTCCTTAAGCTTTCATTTTTAGATCTCGGATTCATTATTTACTCATTTGCATTAGAGAGCTGATTGATAAGACTTTCTTGCCCAAGGAATCGATTTTGATTTGCATTGTTCCTTGACTCCAAGTCTTCTCTTGCCTTATTCCTTTGTTCCAAGATTTCACACATTCTTATTGACTGAAATTCTTGTTCCCTTTTCAATTTTCTTACCTCTTCTTGCAGAGAGACATTCTTTGCTAGGAGTTCCTTGATTACCTCATTAGCACCATCTGAACTGTTTGAAGGAAAAAAAATCTTCAATCTTTTCTTCAATATATTGATGATTATTCATTTGTCTTGCAAGTTCCTTCCTTCTTTTCAGGGATTGGGAAAGATGCTCTTTTGCTTCCTTGAGTTGATCTATGGCCATTTCTAGATCTAGCTTCTCATTCTCAATAGCTTTGTCAAGTCTGAATATGCCCATTGTCCTTGATCTTTGCTCACGCTGTCAAACTTTATACTGAGAACCACAAAGCTCTGATACCAATTGTTGGAAATAATCAAGACTGGCTAGGTTACGAAGAGGGATAGGGTGAATTAGTAACCTCAAAATTTTAAATCAATTTAGGTATTGAATCATATAAGTTATTCATCATTCATTCTTCTAATCTATTGCATACATGAGAAAAGAAAAACATTTATAACACATGAATACAGTATTTTGGTGATCCAGAAACCTTCCAAATAGAAACTAAAACTAGGGTGGGGATGATACCCACAAAACTTCACTACTGCAGTATAAAGTTGGCCTATTAGGGCTTACATTGACCACTTTTGATGATATGCCCTATTAAGAGCAATTTGGATTGCTAGGTCCACCGTTTTAGAGGTTTTACAAACATAAAATGAAGTATGCACTCTGTTAGGAGATTTTTACAATGACTGTTAATTCTACCCTATTAAAGCATTTGGAAAACTGATTCACCTGTTAGGATGAAATAGTAGATCTGACTTACAACTTGATTTTTGAATAGATCTTGAAGTGTAGATCACCTCTTGTAACTAATATGTCTTTGCCACTCCTTAATGACCTTGCTGAATACTCTGTTCTACTACTGATTTGCATTCACTCTTAAAAACATTACATATCCATTCCTTAGCATACTCATTATCATCTTATTGCAAATGATACAATACATTACATATATACCATTCCAATAATTACAATTGCAGGGTCGACTAAAGCACAAGTAAACAAAATATTACTAAATTAGCCAAACAGTAGAAAACTTGGGCTCTTCAAGCTGACTCAGTGACCTTCTGATACTCAATGTCCACTGCATTACTCGGCATTGTCATGCACTCGATAGAAGTAGAAGCACAATTCATACTAATCACACAACATAGCTTGGAACTTGGTAACCATTGGAGACTCGGTAGATATAGTGTTACTCAGTAGAAACTGAATCCTTCATTTACCTTGTTGTCACTCGGTAAACACTACACATCCATCACTCAATAGAAACTAACTTCACATCACACAAACTAATGACTTGGTAGACACTATGAAGCTCGATAACCATTGTTTGCTTGGTGAACATTGTAAGCTCAGTATACACTGCTGAACTGCACACTCACTCGATAGCTTTAGGAATGCTCGATGTGAACTGCTTAACTGTTGAACTTACAAGGTAACCACTGAATACTCGATATAAATTGTAGAGTGAGTGATGAGCTCAATAAGAATTCATAATCGAATAAGTGTTGTCACTAATAACAAATACAACATAATGCCAACTCTTCTTATCAAACTATAGGACGTGGTAGCTAAAATTGGGAGCCATACAACTATTTAATATATAAATTTTATATATACATATACATACAAATGCATTATATTATAATGTTTATGTTAAAAAAGAGTAAATTGGGATGAGGAAAAGTGTGTGTAAAACCCATTGAATGTATATAATAAACTCATTTTTCAATATCACTAATACTTTCATTTTCACGATAAAAATTAAAATGGATGATGATATAAGAGGTAGTTGTGATAATTCATTTTTAAAATAATAAAAAAAGTAGATCATGTTGATTAATTTCTTGTTGATGTTGTAGAAGATTTATCATCCCAAGATAAAGCCTTTGTAAATGTAGAAATAAACATAAAACATTAAATTTCATACCTAGAGGATGATTTGAAAAATAGGCAAAATCAACAAGAATATTTAGTGTGTCAATCTTATTTATAATGTGAATGCTAAATTTAATAAATTAATTATTGAATACAATAAAAAAATTTAAATTTGAAATATTTAGATTATAACACCTTTTCAAATCCAATTCAATTGGATTTAAAATTTAAAATTTAATATTTTTCAAATAAAATATTGTTAAAAAAAAAATTAATCCAAACACAAATTAATAAAGATAATACCTTTACATTTTTAATAGATAAATAAATAATCATCTTTTCTATTAATTAAGAAAATACAAAAATTAAAATTAACATTGATAATATCTTCAAATAATTAGTAAATAAAAATCATCTTTAACCAATTTCATTATATTTAAAATTAAAAATTCAATATATTCATAAAACATATTGTAAAAATCTTGTGTAGTAGAAATAAAATTTAATAAACATTTTTAAAAATTTAAAATAAATAAAATCATCTTTGAATTTTTTTTAAATAATAAATAATAAAATATTTTGTATTAAGTAAGAAAATGTAAATTTTAAATAGGATAAAAGAATATTGTAATAGAACTAAATAATTTGAGTGATCTCAAATCATTCTACCTTAAAAACTTCACTTTAATTTTATCATTGTTTCAAAATCAATTCAATTGGATTTAAAATTTAAAATTTAATATTTTCAAATAGAATATTGTAAAAAAATAAAAATTAATCTAAACACAAATTAATAAAGATAATATCTTTACATTTTTAATAGATAAATAAATAATCATCTTTTGTATTAATTAAGAAAATATAGAAATTAAAATTAACATTGATAATATCTTCAAATAATTTAGTAAATAAAAATCATCTTTAACCAATTTCATTATATTTAAATTTAAAAATTCAATATATTCATAAAACATATTGTAAAAATCTTGTGTAATCGAAATAAAATTTAATAAACATTTTCAAAATTTTAAAATAAATAAAATCATCTTTGAATTTTTTTAAATAATAAATAAGAAAATATTTTGTATTAAGTAAGAAAATGTAAATTTTAAATAGGATAAAAGAATATTGTAATAGAACTCAATAATTTGAGTGATCTCAAATCATACTACCTTTAAAAGTTCACTTTAATTTTATCATTGTTTTGAACATAACAGGGTGCTTTCTTTGGCTGGTAGAATTCAGGTGTGCCAGAAAATTTTGTCCTCTTACACCATATACTATTCTTCTACTTGGTGTTTTAATAACTATCAGATTGCTGAAATTCAGAAGTCCATCACACAATTTCTTTGGTCTAATGGCAAGGGAAATAGTAAGATTCATTCTGTCAAGTGGGCCTGGTGCCATATTGACAAAACCCTTGGGGGACTTGGGCTAAAGGATTTAAAAACTCAAGGTATAGCCTTGTCTGCCAAGTGGATTTTTCAGGCCATGGAGGGTGATGCACCTTGGAAAGTGTTGGTTAGAAGTAATATTGAGAGGGGTGTTCCGAGGAAAGCTAAATCTTGGACTAGCCTCTCCTTTTGTGATCTCATTCTTGGTAACTTTAGTGTTTTGGTTCAAGGCTCTATGGTCTTTAAATCTATTTGGAAGGCCTGGGATCATGTTAGACAATTTATCACTAACAAGGAGTTTCACTCTAATGTTCAAATCCATGGTGAAAGATCCATTTGGTGGAATTTTTACCTAAATGATAAACCTTTGGCCCTTACCCAACGGTGCTCTGCAAGAATGTGGTCCAAGAATGGCATTAAAAATTTTATGGACATATTTGAGTGTGATAGAATTATGACATGGGATGATCTGAAGGTTAAATTTCACATCCCTGATTCTCATAAAAGAACCTATAACATGATTGTGCAAGCTATTATTGGTATCCCTACTATTTCTCATGCTGACTCTCACAGGTACCTTAAGTGTAAATGGCTTGATGGTATCATTACTATTCTTCTTAAGGCCAAGAATATTTATAAAATCATTGAGTATAATATGGATATTTTAGATCATATCAATGTTGTTTGGTATTCTTCTTTTGATGTTGATGTTTTAAAAAAGTATTTTGATATCTTATGGAAGAACCCAGTGGAACCCAAGATTGGATGCTTTAAATGGTTACTTCTATTAGGTAAGCTGCCTGTGAAAAGAGATTTTGTGAATTCTGATATCTGTAATTTATGTAAAGTTCCTGAAACTAGCAGACACATATTTCTTGACTGTATTTTTGCTAAGGAGATATGGAATATGTTTGGCATTGTTTATCCTATTAATGTCAATATTTTTTATATTATTTCTGGTCATATTAATGGTCTTCCTAAAGAGACCAACCTTTTTTTGGAATATTTTGTCTTCTAACATTCTATGGCAGCTTTGGAAGTGCAAGAACAAGGAAAGGTATCAAGGTAAGCACTGGGATCTTATTGAGTTTTTTTGAAAACTCACTTATTTTAAAATATCCTTGCAGGTGTAGGCCACTATGGTGATTGAGCAGGATAAGATGCGGAGGTTCCTCCGTGATGGGCATGCTACCTTTTACTACTATGAGCTCAAGCATGGATACCAGTGGCGAAGAACGTTGAATGACTTTTGTATCTTTGAGCTTGTCTGTAACCAGCTGAACAAAGAAATTAGAGTTAATGGGAATGCCAGAAAAGATGAGCTAGTTATGCTAATGTAGATACAAGAGCACAAAAATATTGTTTCGATGGAAGGTCCCTTAGGCTAGACGGCCTGGGTCGACATTCACTATGATGTTCTCAGTTAGATAGTTGTTCCTTCCTACCTTTCTTTTTCTATACAGCTGATTCGGCTTCTTCGTTGTGAGGCTTTGCCTCTTTGTTTGCTCTCGTGATGCAACTCTGGTGACTTTTGGCTCTTTTCTTATTATGTTATATCTAATAGAAAAAAAATTCAACTGGATTTAAAATTTAAAATTTAATGTTTTTCAAATAAAATATTGTAAAAAAATAAAAATTAATCTAAACACAAATTAATAAAGATAATATCTTTACATTTTTAATAGATAAATAAATAATCATCTTTTGCATTAATTAAACAAATACATAAATTAAAATTAACATTGATAATATCTTCAAATAATTAGTAAATAAAATTATCTTTAACCAATTTCATTATATTTAAATTTAAAAATTCAATATATTCATAAAACATATTGTAAAAATCTGGTGTAATCGAAATAAAATTTAATAAACATTTTTAAAATTTTAAAATAAATAAAATCATCTTTGAATTTTTTTTAAATAATAAATAATAAAATATTTTGTATTAAGTAAGAAAATGTAAATTTTAAATAGGATAAAAGAATATTGTAATAGAACTAAATAATTTGAGTGATCT
The DNA here is from genome assembly GCA_028749045.1 of Cupressus sempervirens. Lineage (NCBI taxonomy): Eukaryota > Viridiplantae > Streptophyta > Pinopsida > Cupressales > Cupressaceae > Cupressus > Cupressus sempervirens. Next base: position 826,938,044 of record CM053792.1, read on the forward strand.
CAAATTATTCTACCTTAAAAACTTCACTTTAATTTTATCATTGTTTCAAAACCAATTCAATTGGATTTAAAATTTAAAATTTAAAATTTTTCAAATCAAATATTATAAAAAAATAAAAATTAATCTAAACACAAATTAATAAAGATAATATCTTTACATTTTTAATAGATAAATAAATAATCATCTTTTGTATTAATTAAGCAAATAAAAAAATTAAAATTAACATTGATAATATCTTCAAATAATTAGTAAATAAAAATCATCATTAACCAATTTCATTATATTTAAATTTAAAAATTCAATATATTCATAAAACATATTGTCAAAATCTCTTGTAATCGAAATAAAATTTAATAAACATTTTCAAAATTTTAAAATAAATAAAATCATCTATAAATATTTTTTTGAAATAAATAAAATTATCTTTAAATATTTTTTTAAAATAATAAATAATAAAATATTTTGTATTAAGTAAGAAAATGTAAATTTTAAATAGGATAAAAGAATATTGTAATAGAATTAAATAATTTGAGTGATCTCAAATCATTCTACCTTAAAAACTTCACTTTAATTTTATCATTGTTTGAACCACATATTGTTCTCCCATACTTTTGAATATAGTAGGTCCTTCTAGGCGTCAGACATGACTGATACGAGGGTGTCAATTGAGCAACTGGATCTCCAATTCCAATCACAACTTCCCCAACATTCTTGGCTTAGAATGGCGAGTAATGGTGATGTGTTTTTCTAGGTGGTCCCTTAGACTACTCTAGTCTCATGAACATTATTAAAATCATTCATTTCATGTGTGGCACTTTTCCTTCCCACCTAGCACCATCTTCCCGTTTGTTCCATTTTCTCTACGATTCCATTTCCACCCAAACTAAAATAAATATCTTAGATTTTTTATTAATTTTGTGCGCTG